>OX243821.1:18789934-19034934 GCA_945859605.1 Lumbricus rubellus | reverse complement strand
GGTTTACAGCATGCGAGCAAAAAGAACTGAGAGGACTCCATTTTAGGCAGAGCGTAGAGGGCGACGTCCTTGGATGCCCAAAAAACAGTTTAAGTTTAGTAAGTAAGGATCCTAATATAGAGTCCCAGTGTGTATGCATAGCTCTAGCAGAAGGCCATACCGGACCACTGGGCCAACCACAGTGAAGGCTCGATTCTTCATGGTTACAGTAAAAGCAAAAAGAAATAAGAGGATTCGCTTTTCGGCAGAGCGTAGGGGCGACTTATTAAAGGGACGCCATTCCCGGTTCATGGTCCAACACATTTAATGAGAAAGAGTCTAGGACTGATGCCGGTGTCACGAAATAGAATATTCCACCTATTAATCGTAACTCCCCAGAATAATGAAAAGAAGTTGGAAAAAATTAACTTCTGCGTGTATTTCTTTTTGCAAATTAATTTCCATCTGCTTTGTTTTGAATAATGACACTAACAGGTATGTTTATTTGTTTATTCCTGCTAGATAATGTTTGCTTTGATTTTAGAGCACTTACAACATTTAGAACGTTTAAAAACTCAGAGTCACTAAATAAATTTGAGTTGCCTTCATGGGGGGGGGGGGAGTTTGGTTTCTGTTGTTGGGGTGGGGGCTAAAATAATTGATCTTTGGGTCGATGTGGTCCCGAATCAGCGGCGCCCACGTGAAAACATAGTCTACTATTTTCCCGGACAAAAAGTTGACTTTTTTAGTCAATCAATTGTTTGATTGGCGAAAATTCCAGGGCCTACTTCGAGGGGGCTAATACCGTGAAAAGATATCATTTCCACGGCCCAAAAATGACTCTGGGCCTTCTTGGGGGCTAAGCCCCCTAGCCCCTGATAAACTCCACCCATGGTTGCCTTGCTCTTAACATTGCTTAGGATACTTTAAAAAGCAATCGCAGTCACTTCAAATTTTGATTTCAGCATAAATTTATCAATTAATTATAGGCCTATGCATTTTCAATAATGGGGATAGAATGGCTGGATTATTTATACCGGTATGTTCCATCCGGAAGGATAGATTAATTCATTCCCCCGGATAACTTTAAGAGGGATAGAATATCCCGTGACACGGGCAAAGGGGAATTGAAAGAAGGGAATTGGGGTTTCTGGATAGTACGTAGCCATGATGGACGATGAAATTATGGAGATCGGAACCTTGGTTAATGGACGGCAATAAATAATTCTGGACGTCGCGGAGAAAGTAAAAGATCAGACAGCACTGAGGCTGATCAGAAAGAAGAAAATCAATACAGAAATAAAAGACGTACAGACCAGAGCTTTTTTTAACGTGCAGTTGTACACAAAATGTGCAGTTGTAGAAGCACTTCTGTACAGTTAAAACTCGCAAAAAAGTCGTTGTCCTCCGATTGGAAGTAATTTACCATGGATGATGGTAAAGGAAAGAAGGAGTTTTGCAGTTCTAAAAATTCCTTTAAAACAGCCCTGATACATACAGTATACACGCATACTCAGACATAACTGCGGCATACATATTGTATACACAAATACATAGCCTGCATGTACAGACAAATGGAATGACACACAGGGAGATTTGGGGATTCAACCACCCTGTCTTTTTTAGGACTCTACACTACAGTATCTATAATTTTCTTTGCATACCACGCTCCTCGTGGATAATAATAGTCTGACCGTCGACTATTTTTCTACAATTTTCATACTGTTTGCACAGAATAAATACACACGTATGTAGGTCTACATACAAAACATTGCCAATATTATACATATACACGCAGGTATACGAAAACAATTTTATACATGCACATACAAATACATAGGCCATATGCAAGTACATATAAACAGTACACATATGTATATAATACAGAATAACCAACTGCTCTGAACCTTCCATTTGGTATATTTGGCGCTCGTAAATTCAACAGTAATAGGACGTGATAGACGCCTTGCATGGCTGCCATAATTTTGCAGTCTAATTTGACTCCTGTAGCAACTTGTAGGCTATTCATCCGTCCATTACTGATTGTATTCATACTGCGTTGTGTCAATTTGGAACTAAACGAAGGTTTGTATTATCTATGCTTTGCGCCACGATCATTCTAACCACTACCTCCGCCACTGGTTGTTCTCTGCCAGTGCCAGTCCCAAGCCTGGATAAAGGAGGAGGGCGACACTAATCATCTTTGATATGGCAATGTCGTTAAACATGTAACAACACATCATTCTAACCACATTCGGATTTAGAATCAGAAACAGTTAATTCATTCATTCATTCGGACATTTATATAGCGCTCCTTCAAGTAAAAAACTACTCAGAGGCGCTCAACAGTTAGCAAATGTTACTATAATCTACAGAGAGCGTTGCTAGTTGCTATAACTATTATTATACGCTTCAAAAGAATTCTCGCATTAAAACCCGAAGTGTATAATATACATATGTAGCTCTGTTCCGTGGTAGGCAGTTTAGGCCCTATTTAGTGGAATATACATGTTCGTTCCTGCCACAATGACCCAGTCAATCTCGAGCGTTTCAATTCTCTACGTGCTCTGAAGACTATAAAGCTGGTGCTGAGCCTGGCTAGCTTCATTGGGTATTCCGATGGCGGGAATTAGGGACTGGAGATTCCACGAATTCTTCCAGGTTCTTCCATCTGTGTGGATGGGTGGAGGGTGAGGTGGAGAGGAGGGTAATGAAATGAAAGTGGTCTGTTCCTTTGCATGTTGTGCTGTATGTGGGCTTGTTTTTCTCTTTGTATCTGTCGGTTAGATTCGTTGTGTCTTTGCGTGTGCTTACTTTTATCTTCACCTTTTCTCTTTGTCTATCGATCTCTTCTTTGTTGATTTTCTATTTTCTCTTTTCATCAACGGTTTTGATTTTTATTAAATTTCCCTTGATCAGTTCTTCTGTAATCTTTTGTGGTCTACCTTGATCTTTAGTTTCTCCTTTTATCCTTTGTTGTCTCCTCTGATCTTTCCTTTAGTTTCCCCTTTGATCTCTAAATCTCTCCTTTGATCCTTTGCTTACTCCTTTGATCCAACATTTTTGCCATGAATCTTACATTGCCACTTCTGATTTTCTCCTGATCTGTCTCTCACTCTTCCTCTCTCCTTTTTCTGTGTATCTGTCTGTGTGTGTGTCTTTGTGTATGTGTGTGTCTGTCTGTGTGTCTGTCTGTCCCCCTCTTACGTTTGTTTGTTTGCCTGTATGTCTGTCTGTCTGTCTGTCTATCTGTCTGCCTCTCTGTCTCTCTCTCCCTCTCTGTGAGCGACCAGGACATTTTCAGGAATTTCAGCAAAACGTTCTACTGTCTCTGACCTCATTACATCTCTCGCCTGCCTGCCATAAATCAGCACAAAATAACTATTTGCTTAATAACCGTCATTCGATATTTTATGACAGCCTCCCTAGGTCTCCCTCTTCCGCCTGTTTTCTGTCTCTGTTTGCTGCTTTGTCTCTCAGCATCTGTCTGTCTGTCTGTCTCTCTGCATGTGTCTGTCAGTCTGTCTGTCCATCTGTCTGTTCTTCCGTCCGTATCTGTCTTTTGCTTCATGCAATGTGTGCATGGTTGTCTTTCTACCTCTGTCTGTCTGTCTGTCTGTCTGTCTGTCTGTTAGTCTGTCTGTCTGTCTGTCTGTCCACGTGTGTGACTGTCTGCCTTTCCGTCCGCTTGTCTGTCTGTCTGCCTGCATGCCTTCCAACTTCCAACTGACATGAAAGACAGCCACCAAAAATGGAATGACATGCAGACAGACAAACTGCTGGTTTGTCTGTCTTTCTGCTGTATATATCTGATTGTCTTTGTCCGTTTATGTCTCTGTGTCTAACTGTCTGTCTGTCTGTGTGTACGTCTGTCTGTCTGCACAGATAACGTGCATGGAAGGTCTGTCTGTTTGTCTGTCTGTCTTGAACCAAAAGAATCTTTTGCAGGGGTCATGCGATAACAGAAGCCTGGGTGTCTCCCGCCTCACCACTCATCACATCTATATGTCTATCTGTCTGTCTGTCTATGTCTATCCTTCTGTCTGTCTATCTGTATGTCTGTCTATGTATTTCTGTGTCTCTGTATCTCTGTCTGTCTGTCTATGTCTATCTATCTGTCTCTGTATTTCTGTATCTCTGTCTGTCTGTCTTTCTGGCTGTCTGTCTCAGTCTCTGGGGTAGATAAGAAATCATTGGCGACAGCAACCAGGGTCTCACCGCCGTCTCCACTGGGGTTCTGTTTCGACCCACCCTTCGGAGACGCACCGGGGGGAGGTCACCAGATGTCAGAAGGGTCAGCTGTATTTAGTTGACACGACTTCGAGACATCGGCGCTGCGTCAATTCTGGAGGGTGGCAGAGATAACGTGCATGGGATGTCTGGCAATTATAACAGTTTCTTTCCTTGCCTGCTCTTTGGCTGATGATTATTAGATTGATGACAGCGCTCGTGAATACGCTGGTGCCCTGCGCTTGACTTTCGAGTGGCTCTTGAGAAATTTGGAGAATACGATTACGATCTTGTAAGGTAAAGTAGGTAGGTAAGTAATATTAAGTATACATTTTAATTTTCAGTCGCATTCTGAGTTAAAAACGACATTGTGCAAAAGCATGTATAGCGTATACTATACATTCAAAGATAAGAATGATCAGAATATAGCATTGGAATAACAAACGTTCTTTACATTCGAGCGTTGAGAATTCTATCGGTTTCTGTTTTTTTTGCGTTTGATATGAGATGATTGTGACTTATGATTATTATTATGACTAGACGTGGGACCCGGCGTTGCCCGTGAAATGTTGCATTTTCGACACTTCTCCTCTGGGGTAACCGGCGTTGACCGCTAAATTTCGGGTTGTGTACGGTCAGCCATCCACCCAACCCCGCTTCCCCGAAAAATCCAAGCTGGTGTGTTCTGACTGTGGTCGCACTCTATCTCTAGCTGCAAGGTTTGATATAATGGCGGCGCCAGTTTTTGTGCAACGGTAAACATGGCTGATTAAATCTGTGTATACACGCTAGGCTAACTATAATCATACGCGTCGAATTAAAACGCTCATATCTCGGGTTTTAAAGTGAATTGAGAGCTGAAAATAGTCGTGCTGACCTACAAATTCGCGTAAGTAGATTTTAGAAAATGTTTCGGTATTCGAATCCATGCAGGCTCAGAGCCTTTCTTGGGACAGACCCATGCACCAGTTTTTGTGCAACGGTTTACGCGTCGAATTAAAACGCTCATATCTCGGGTTTTAAAGTGAATTGAGAGTTGAAAATTGTGGCCAGCATACGCATTGACTGATTGACAAACTTTCTGTTTATAGTATTAGATTGCTAATTTTGATGCTACGCTTGGGTGAGTGAATCTGCAACTGATCAGTTTTTACGTGAGATGGTATTCCTGGCCACGTGTCTAGCCGGGCCTGCATGTGCATTTACCGACCCCTTGTATTGCCTTTTGGCGCCAGCACTGTTTTGTGATGTGCACTTGTTTGTGGATGTATGTGTTTGTATGTGCACTTGTCATTGCGCCCCTTCAAGCTCCCTACTCAGAGGCGCTCCCGACTACAGCGCGGACACTGCATCGCAGTTTCACGCCGAAGCGCACAAGCAATTGCGAGTGAAGGACTTGCCTAAGGTCCCTACGCGGCGACTTGAGGTGGATTCGAACCTGCAACCCTTCGGCTGCAAGGCAACGAACATACCCACAACACCACCGAGCCTCACATGTATGTATGTGTGTTGAAAACTGCTGATGTGTGCGTAGGTGTGTGTGTCTCTGTGTGTGTCAGTGTCTCTGACTGTGTTTATGTATCTGTGAGTGTATGTATTTTGCGTTTACATGACTTGCGTGTGTTTGTGTGCGTGCGTGTGCGTGCGTGTGTGCTTATGCGTGTGCGTCTGTGTGTTTGTGTCTGTTTGTGTGCGTGAGGGTGTGTGTGTGTGTTTAGGTATGTACTGTGTTTTCTTATGTGCATGCACATTTACATTTTCATATGCGTATTTATATGTCGTTTATTCATATGTGTTTTCCCGTGTGTGTTTATATGCGAGTATAATAACACGCACGCGCGTATAACACGCATCCATACGCTAACGTGTGCGTGTCCACGTGTAACTACCCGCATCATCATAGCCGAGGAGAAATGTCGTTCATAGTGAAGCCTCGCAATTATACCACACGACGAGCGACTCGATCGATCCGAATCGAACTCAAAAAATCGCCTCGATACTTTACTCGCCGTATCCATGACGACGGGTCCATTTTGAACGCAGTCGGAGGCAATAATAGCGTGTGGAATACGATACACGTGTGTTAAATGATGTTCTGCGAGGTTTCGGCATGCGCCGTTTATTGTACAATGCCATATCAGTTTCAGCGGCAGAGTCCGAAACTAATGATGATGATGATGATGAATTGATGATAGAGGAGGAAAGGGGTAATTAGTGGGGGAAGGCGGCTTTTATCGGTGGAAAATGGGGTTATTAACTCGGGAAAATGGGGTTAATAACCGAGTGGAGTTTTTACGCGGACCATTATAGGAGGAAAGGGGTAATTAGTGGGGGAAAGGCGGCTAATAGCGATGGAAAATGGGGTTATTGTTAATGCGGGGAAATGGGGTTAATTATAACCAAGGAGAGTTTATACGCAGATCATTATGATCGTCAGTGTGTTTTGTTGGGAAAATCAACAATTTTGAACCTGGAGGATAATCATTGCGTGTAAACTATGTACTAAGGTACGGACTGCGGTTGTTGTGGTTGGGAGTGAGGATGATGGTACTGTTGCTGGTACTGATGAGCGTTGAAACTAGTTTGGTACTGGAAAATTGTATACTTAAAACCGAGATTGTTTACGGCTTGGTTTTAGGCGCCATCGTATCATACTCTTTGCTTGAAAAACCGAAAAGATATAAATTGATTTATTGACTGATTAATTGAATGAATGAATGATTGAATGATTGATTGATTCTAAAAATTTATATAGCGCCTCTTTAAGTACCTAACCAGGGGCGCTGTCTACATTGGCATATTTGATATTAAATTTCGTTATGAACGAAAAATTGTAAAAGTTTCTAATAACTAATTACTAAAAGCAATAAAAATCATTAGTCATTAAATCATTATTTAGGCAATATTAATAATGAGTATTATTGCTGCGGCTACTGCTCTTATTATAAACCAGAACAGCACTGATATTGGGTACTGAATCGCGGTACTGCTGATACTGTACATAACCCTGATTCTGTAACCAATTGTGATACTTGATACTGTAAAAAATAGTGCTGCTGAAACGGGTACTAATCGACAACATGGTACCAGTCGATACTAGCGATAACCGTACAGAAACCGGTTTTCCACTCGCCAAATTTACGCCACCGCACGTACATTATCTTTTTCTCTCATGTGCTCTTGTGTTTCACAGGGCCTCCTTATCTTCGAAGACGTCGGTAACCACATACCCCCCTCCACCACCACCCATTCCCTCCCTTCCCTCTCCTTCATTCCCCTCCCTCTCTGTTCACACGTGGCAACGCAACCAACAGCCATCCGCTTTATCAAGCGCCCTTAATTCCTGGCCGGACATGCGCACGCATAGAAGCAGGCATACAAATGAGCGGACATAGAGCAGGACGGGAAAGGACAACAACTCTGGGGATTTTTGCAGTTCAATAAAATCGCTCATTATTAACGCCGACCGCTAAAAACGTTCGACTACTACAGCAGCTACATAAATATCCATATGCGAACGCATGCACGCACGCGTACACATACAAACATTGTGCTGGAAAGAGAAAACGTTCGTTACGTTACATCGTTGGGTGGATGGATGGATGTATGGATGGATGGATGGGTGAATGGATGAATGGATGGATGGATGGATGGGTGGGTGAATGGATGGATGGGTGGGTGAATGGATGGATGGGTGGGTGAATGGATGGATGGGTGGATTGGATGGGATTGGGATGGGATGGATGGGTGGGTGGATGGAAATATTCATGGAGGTATGGATGGAAGGATAGGTGACTGTGTGGAAAAATCGGTGGTTGGATGGAAAGATGGATTTGTTAGCAATTGCCAATTGTCACAGCATAATGCACATTTGTGTAGCTCCTTTTGAAACCGCTACCCTGCTGTGCACCAAATATATGTGTTTGTAGGAACAATACTGTTGTATTACGCCGATGATTCACAATGGCAATTAACGATACCAGAATGCGAAAATGAAGGTAAAAACATATGTAATTACCTAATTTTTATGTTTGTATGCATGCAAAAGAATGTTGTATGCGTGCATTTGCGTATACGTGCATTATGTCTCTGGCATCTTTAAATGTGCTTAATAAGTAAGATTTCAGCGAGGATATAAATTGCAAAAGAAAGTAAATAGGCCTAAGTGGTTCTAAGCAATGGATTTGTAAAGAAGTCAGTGAGCAACCCATTTGTGAATAAGTAAGTAAATAAGTAAGACATTTGTAAATGATTAAATGAGATGGACACTTGTTACAGTAAACGAGCAAGTGAGATTTCTAAATAAGTGAGTAAGCTAGTCAGAGATTTGCAAAAAAGTAAGTGGCCAAGACATTTGTGAGTAAGCAAGTAAATAAGTAAGAGGTTTATAAATGAGTAAGTAAGTCAGCAAAAGAGGCAAATAAGAAGTGACCAAGACATTATTTTGTAAATAAGTTAGTGAGCATTTGTAGGTAATCAAGTGGACAAGACATTTGCAAGTAAGCAAGTAAATAAGTAAGAGATCTCTAGATAAGTAAGTAAGCGAGTAAGATAAGAAATAAGAAATGACCAAGGCATTATTTTGTAAACAAGTACATGAGCAAGATATTCGTGAATAAACAAGTAAATAAGCGAGAAATGTCTAGATAAGTAAGTAAGCAAGCAAGAAAAGAAAAAGTAAGCGACTAAGACATTTGTAAATAAGTGATTAAATCGGGAAGACATTTGCAAAATAAGCAAGTAATTTGGAAAGACATTTGTGAATAAGTAAGTCGGCAAGACATTTGTGAATAAGTAAGTCGGCAAGACATTTGTGAATAAGTAAGTCGGCAAGACATTTGTGAATAAGTAAGTCGGCAAGACATTTGTGAATAAGTAAGTCGGCAAGACATCTGTAAAAAGTGAGCAAGTCAACAGATATTTCTAAATATGTAAGAAAGTCAATTACGAAAATATCATGGACGGAAAAACGGACAAATGAATGGGTGCTGGAGGCGGAAGGAGTGGAGAGGAATCTACGTCAGTAAAAGAAAGAAAGATTATTTATTTTGGACACATCATGCGAAGAGAGGGAACATGTATTGAGAAAGACATCATGCAGGGCACAATGCCAGGAGACTGGAAAAGAGGAAGACCAAGAACAAACTGGCTGGGCAACATAAAGAAATGGACTGGAATGACATTGGGAGAAATGATAAGACTGACGGAGGACAGGAAGCGTTGGAGGAACATTGTACATGATGCGGCCGACCCCTCGGATCGAGGATGGCTGAGAACAGAACAGAAGAAAGTCAACAATACTTTTGTAGATAAGTAAGCAAGTGCTGTACCTCTTCCCATCGATCGAAGTAGGAGCCCTGGAGTAGGAACGCCGGAACTGGAGTCTGCCACTGGAAGTCGAACAGCTTCGCCATGACGTCACCAGGGTTCACCACCAGAGGTCACAGAGAGGTCAAAGAAGCGCTTCCGAGAACAGTCCAGGTATCCTTCAGGTCAGCAGTGAACGCAACATTGTCCTAATAAATCCAACTTCCGCTCAATGCAAGATGGCGGCGGTGACGTAACGGTTCTCCACCAAAGTAGTGCTGGGAATCATTCTTGGTCCACCCGGAATGACCTCCAGGAGGGTCTGTGAACAGGGGGTGGTAGGCTGTAGCGAACACGGGTCTTGTGTCAATCAGTCAACGTGGTGAACCTGCTTCAAACAAAAGAATCGTTACTATTATTGTTTAATTTGTAACAGATTATTATTATTATTGACTTTTTATATAGCGCACCTTCAAGGTAATCTATGCAGAAGCGCTCCCAGTCCAACAACGGCTAAATAAAACAGTTTTTAAGTAAGAAAGAAACATAGAGGTGGGACCTCTAGGCACAAGACGGAGTGTAACAGGAAATTCCAGGTTCAAGGGCCAGCCACTGAGAAAGAGCGCCGCTGCATTATAGCAGTTCGAGAACGAGAGGTCAAGAGTTCAGCTTGATCAGCCGATCGGAGGTCAAGATGAGTTGGGATAAGATGAGAAAAGATAAGAAAAGATGAGATGAGATGAGATAAGATGAGATAGATACAGAGATGAGAAGACCCACTAACATTTCCGAACATATTTTCACTCCCATATTCACATAATTTTATGTTCCTTTGTTTTCACTACTTCAAACTTTCACCAATTTCCCCCATACATTTTTACTCCTGTACACTATACTCCCCTTTGCCTCACTCTTTAAGACTCTTTACTAACCCCCCCCCAGCCGTATATTTAACTTCTGTACCCATGGCAGCTCTCCATCTTTTGCATCTTTTGTTAGTTCTGACTATGATGTACTAGCTGGGGTACCCGGCGTTGCCCGGGAATTTTAGGTTTTTCTCCTTCCACGGCTATTCAAACGCCACAAGCACTACCTACTCTCCAACGATTTTCTGAATGCGGTCTCCCCTCAATCAATCAAGCAATCAATCAACCAGGTTGACTGACAAAGACTGGTTCCCTGTTCTTAAAGATCCTTCACTATCGTTTCTACCAGATCAAAGACTACACACGCACAGCGTATAACATCTCTTTGATCGTAATCGTATTCAGCAGATTCCTTTATCGCCCCCAAACCGCCCAAATCTCGAAAAACACACAGCCTCTTCACGACAACCGCATCATGCACAAACTCATAGCGCCACATCAATCCAAAACGAAAAACGAAACAAACACCACCTAGCGGCACACCTGTGAACTAATCTCGTTGTCTTCCACTCACACAGTGACACAGTCCTCCTTCTTCTACCTCGATCATAAGATACAATGAATCCTACATAATATGATATATATTCGAGACAAAGCTATGCAGATGCTGGAGCCTATTATTTCGCATCGCAAGCCACACTGCTGCAGCCTCTGCTCGAGAAAGGCGCGCGCGCTCACTGCAGCAGACGAACTTAGCGCGGACCGCTGTAGACGATAGATACACTTACTGTGCGTGTGTGTACCCGGCTGGCGGGCGGCCGGACAGAGGCGCGCACGGTCACAAGTGCAGCTCGCGCCGGCGTCGGCAGCCACAGCGGAGACCAACTAAGCCGAAGACATCGACCACTATGAAGTGTGGCCACGAAGTGCGGTGTGGTGACGGATCGGATCCGGTGGTGAAAACTGTTCCGACCCCGTGACTAGGATAGTCTACTGAGAAAATTCATTGCGGGCTCTTCTTTTCCAAAGAATAAAATGGCCTTCGACTTGTAAGTGATGCTTCGGGAGTAGTGTGCAGTTAGATCTATTGCTTCTATCCAACTCCCCCCACCCACCCCCAAAAAGGGCTCAATCCCTTTTCTTCTCCCGGGGCCGACCTTCCCTGCCCGAGCCGTCACACCCTTTACGACATTCAGTTTTGGCTGATTTCTTATTTCCCACCCCCTTTCTCACTTGGCTCAAGTCAGGCCTGCACCGCGGTATATGAAAATAAGAAAATAATGCATACTTAGGGTGTCCATTAATCAAGATAAAAGCTTAACATTTATTTATTTAAAGAGGAAAATGAATTCAATTTATCGCCGGAACACTTCTATTTTTAGCAGCCACAATGGCGACATATCCCGGAACTCTTTTCTATCTCTCAATCATCATTTCGCACGACACCCTCCCCGGCGGTTCGCCGCCCCCCCCCCCCATGTCTCGACGAGCTGACAACGACGACGAAGGGACGTCGATCAATATCCTCCTTGCGACGTGGTGAGGGGTTAGGAAGGGGTGGGTGGGGTGGACATCACCAGCTACGACATCAGCTGCTATAGCTGCTGCAGCAGAAAGAGCAGAAGCAGAAGCGTGGCTGTGGTTGCTTTGCTTCCTTTGGTGGCAGACGATGGCGATGACGAAGATGGTGGTGGTGTTGATGGTGTTCGTGGTGGTGGTGGTCGTGGTGGTGGTCGTGGTGGTGGTGTTGGTGGTAGTGGTGGTGATGGTGGTGGTAGTGGTGGTGATGGTGGTGGTGGTAATGGTGGTCGTGGTGGTGGTTGTGGTGGTAGTGGTGGTGGTTGTCGTGGTGGTGGTGGTGGTGGTCGTGGTGGTCGTGGTGATGGTGGTTGTGGTGGTGGACGTGGTGGTGGTGGTGGTGGACGTGGTGGTGGTGGTGTTTATTAACATACACCTGCAAAATGGCGCGATTGTAGCGAGCGGGAAGAGATGGAGAAAGGAAGAAGAAGGAAGGAGGAAGGGAGAGATGGAGATAGTATCGATTGATGAAGGATGGAAGTCGTAATAAATGAAAGATGGATGGATGGATGGATGGAATGAGGTATTCATGAATTAAACGAGGTATACGGAAAATTTGAAGAAGGAAAATAGAAGCAAAGTAAGGGAGAGTGGAAGGACGAGGGAGGGAGGGAGGGAGGGAGGGAGGGAGGGAGGGAGGGAGGGAGGGAGGGAGGGAGGGAGGGAGGGAGGGAGGGAGGGAGGGAGGGAGGGAGGGAGGGAGGGAGGGAGGGGGGGAGGGAGGGAGGGAGGGAGGGAGGGAGGGAGGGAGGGAGGGAGGGAGGGAGAGAGAGGAGGGAGGGAGGGAGGGAAGGAGGGAGGCAGGCAGGCAGGCAGGCAGGCAGGCAGGCAGGGAGGCAGGCAGGCAGGCAGGCAGGCAGGGAGGCAGGGAGGCAGGGAGGCAGGGAGGAAAGGAGAGAAGCAGGGAAGCAGGGAAGCAGAGAAGGAAGGAAGGAAAGAAGGAAGGAAGAGAGGGAGGGATTAAAGGGCCGAACGGCATAAAGGGAAGTGTCTGATGACAGTCAGGAGCATTGGTTAGCAGCTGCAACTGAGGATGTCAGCTCAGACATACAAATAGGGACAAGGAAACAGAGGAAGAGGGAGACTGAGAGGGGCAGGGACGAGGATACGAAGATGGCAACAACAAAACACAATTCGCATGTTTACACGCAGAGCGCCATACCTATAGAAGCTGCTGAAGAAAGAGGAAGTAGAAAAGGAATGGAACAATGAAGAACAGGATGAAGACTGAGATGAACAGAACAAAAGAAGAAGAAGAAGAAGAAGAAGAAGAAGAAGAAGAAGAAGAAGAAGAAGAAGAAGAAGAAGAAGAAGCCGACAGAGAACGAAATGCAGAAGATATTATAATGAAGATATATAATGAAGATATAATGAAGATATAATGAAGATGACGCAAACATGGAAGTTTAAATTGAGAGAAGTAGGCCGAGAAACAGAGGGAACGGGAAATGAAGAACAAAATTAGGTACATAATTTATATATGATATATACATACATAATATATATATATATATATACATAATTTTATATGTATGAGAGACGGCAGCGAAAAAGATCTCGCGGGACCTAGGTGCAAAACAACAAAAATAATGACGAGGACGACGACGATGATGATGTCAAAACGCTGCTGCTGCTGATGATGGTGGTGGTGGTGACGGTGATGGTGATGGTGATGATGATGACGACGACGAAGACGACGATCATGTTATTCATGATGATGATGATGATGATGATGATGACATCATCATCATCATCATCATCATCATCATCATCATCATCATCATCATCATCATCATCATCATCATCATCATCATCATCATCATCATCATCATCATCATCATCATCATCATCATCATCATCATCATCATCATCATCATCATCATCATCATCATCATCATCATCATCATCATCATCATCATCATCATCATCATCATCATCATCATCATCATCATCATCATCATCATCATCATCATCATCATCATCATCATCATCATCATCATCATCATCATCATCATCATCATCATCATCATCATCATCATCATCATCATCATCATCATCATCATCATCATCATCATCATCATCATCATCATCATCATCATCATCATCATCATCATCATCATCATCATCATCATCATCATCATCATCATCATCATCATCATCATCATCATCATCATCATCATCATCATCATCATCATCATCATCATCATCATCATCATCATCATCATCATCATCATCATCATCATCATCATCATCATCATCATCATCATCATCATCATCATCATCATCATCATCATCATCATCATCATCATCATCATCATCATCATCATCATCATCATCATCATCATCATCATCATCATCATCATCATCATCATCATCATCATCATCATCATCATCATCATCATCATCATCATCATCATCATCATCATCATCATCATCATCATCATCATCATCATCAATAATTAGGCCTCTCTGTGGTGGATTAAGGTGGATCATGCTACTTAACAATTTTTGTCGGGTATGCTCAAATCAGGTCAATATAATTAGCTAGGTTGTCATGCATGAATCTCTTTATTGTGCGTCACAATGGTGACAATGCTAGGAGAGGACTTAGCAAGATGATGAAACAATAGTTCTCGATAACAATGGATGAGGTCCAGAGGCAGCAGTGAGCGTTTCACATCATTAGTCGACCCACCAATCCCTCCACACCACCAGACACCGAACAATCCAGATGTATAATTGTTATAACGTCAATGGAAATGTTATCCTTGGTAGTAACAGAAAATCTAACCTCGCTCCTCTTCGCATTTATATTCCATCAGAAACAACAAGGCTGTTTTAAGAAATCTTTATAACTGCACAACCTTTTTTTTTCCTTTCCCATCCTCCATGGTTAAATTACTTCCAATCGGAGGACAACGAACTTTTTTTACTAGTTTCAACTGTACAGAAGTGCTTCTACAACTGCACAAATCCATTTAGAACCATTGCACATTTTGTGTACAACTGCACGTTATAAAAGCCCCGAGAAACAAGGAATCGGTTGGTTGAAAAGGACATCACACGGCGATCTTCCCTCCTATGAAACATGATCACTTTTTTATAGCGCCTCTTCAAGACTGCTACTCAGAGGCGTTCCCGACTACAGCGCGGACACTGCATCAGAGTTTCGTGCCGAAGCGCTTAGCAGTTGCGAGCGAAGGACTTGCTGAAGGTCTTTACGCTACGCGGCGGAAGCTTGAGGTGGATTCGAACCAACAACCTTCCTGCTCCAAAGCACCTAACGTATACCATTACACCATCGCGCCTTACGATGATCCCGTAGTTGTGTGCATAGCGCACCCAAACACCGCGCGAACTGAAGTCTGGTCGCAGTTATTTCTCTGCAATTCTCACACTGATAGAACTAAATTATGCGTTCCCAGAGAAAATTGAAAATAATCATCAATAATTTTCTCTATAGCCTATCATTGAAATTCTTTCGGAGAAGCCTGGTATTTGAGCACGCACGTACACACACAAACACACACACACACACACACAATGGAGTAATCAATGCCGCTGCATGTTTTGCTGTACGCGCATGCGTGTGCCCTCCATTTTCGGCTATGTTCTAGTTTACTGTATAGGCCCTACGTTGTTTTGCTAGGCTACTTGATGCAATGATGGTCTAGAACTCTAGTTGCAACTGACATTTATCCTTGAATATAATACGCTAGACATAAAGAAATTGCTGTTGTGAAATAACTAAAATGTGCCTTGTACGTTTCTCGTATAGTGCCATACAGCTATTTACAACATGTACATTACACTGTATTATAGCGTAAACGTCACTTTACTGTATATGGGCTATAACTACAGAACCAGGGTAAAGGACCAACCACATTGAACCTTTATTCTATTTATTTATTTTGTCATTTCTCGCATTTCCTATAGCACCTCTTCAAGCTCACTACTTAGAGTTGCTCCCGACTACGTTCAGAGCGGACACTGCATCGGAGTTTCACGCCGAAGCGCACGAGCAATTGCGAGTGAAGGACTTGCTCAAGGTCCCTACGTGGCGGCTTGAGGTGGATTCGAACCTGCAACCCTCCGGCTGCAAGGCAACGAACTTCACGACTACACGACTACACGACCGCGCCCAACAACTACATAACCATTGCAGATTTTGCAACGATAGACTCAGGGCTTAAAGTGTGGCTGGACGGTCATGGACGGCGTCCATGCACTTATTTTAACATCTGAACGCCGTCCTGCCACTTGCTGGCCAGCACAGCCTGGAAAGTAATGGGCGTCCAGGCACTTCTTTTGGAAAGGTAAGGGCGTCCAGGCACTTATTTTTTCACACTTTAATCACTGGATAGGCCTACTGTACGCTGACGTACTGTAATGCAGTCGTTAGTTAGGCCTACTTGGTTGCCTTGGCGTCATATATTTTCTTATCAAAGCGCTAAAGAAAATAATGGTCAGACAAAATTACGCGCAACGTCCAAAGGGCATTCTACTGAAGCTCAACCGTACCAGATGAACCGCACTAAACAACGTGCTACACTACTAAGCTACATCGTGTTACATAGGCTACACTAAACCACACGTAGGCCGAGTCCGTAACCTTCATCGGAAATCGGCAATTACCGCCGTTTTACGTTACCTTCATCGCCGAAACGATTTCGAAAACGGTTTCGACCTATGATTTCTGCGAAAACTAATATCAACTATAATACACGCGGTTCCTCGTCCTGTATTTGACCAGATATGAAATTATTGCACGAGTCGTTAATCGTGCTGCCTCCGTTTGCGCAACGTGCGCGCCAGTTCCCTTCAGCGTTGCCACCCTCAAAAATAAAAAAAACCAGTTGGAGCGTTGAAAAACCCAAGAAAACCCAAGATGCCCAAATCGTCCGAAAATGTCCACAATTTTCCGTCAAAAATTCTGATGACCTTTTTCTGGTCATCCTGACCCCAAAATTTTTTGGCACAATTTCCCGTCAAAAAATTATGAAGACGAAATCTTTCCGACATGGTCTGCAATTTCCAGAAGTTTCAGCAAAAAACCTAAGTTCTTCCCCCAAAAAACCCATTTTCCAAGTTCGGATCGAAGAAGCCCAAGATTTTTTGGTCGAAAAAAACCCCCCAAAACCCTAAGTTTTTCCCCCAAAAACCTATTTCCCAAGTTTGGATCGAAAAACTCAAGATCTTGTGAAAAACCCAAGGAGTGGCAACGCTGCTAGTTTCGCGGTTTCTCGGCTGCCTCGGGTTGCGCCGGGGGGGATGCCGCTGGCTGTTCCATCAGCCATCACAGCGTACGGAATCTACGGATACATTGAACGGTCGATGAATGCAGCGCCATGAGCTGCAGACAAAACATCGTTGAAGTATGTATAGTTAGAGAGATACCGCACTAAATTACGTAACGAGATTTGATGTAGAGCGCCACTGGCGACGGCTAGTTTTTGTTCTATTGACTTACTGCAGTAGAACGTTGTGACGCCTTGCATGGCTGCCAGCCAGGTAAATTCTACTTCTCTTATAATTTGTGATCGTCGGTTCATTACTGATTGTAGTCATAGACTGCTGCCTGCGTTGTCAGTTTTAAAAACTAACTGCTATTAATAATATTAAATAGGTAAGGCAGTATGAGAATTGTGGAAAAATAACTGGGGGGGGGGTTGGCCTATGATAAACTTGAAATCGGGGTATGAAAAACATACTTTAACATGGGGCTCTAAGAAAGACTGGGGGTTGAACCCCCCCCCCCCCCCCCCCCCAACCCCCCCGGCAATTCTCACCCTGAGGTAAGGCTACAATTAGCCTATATGATCCATCAGGCTTTAAAAACACTAATAAAAGCTTTGTTGTTCTGGAGTCAACGGTCATCCTCATCGGTCAACTGTGCAAACGTGCTTCGAATTTTGAAATGCGACAGCATTAGGCCTAAACTTCTGGGTGCAGATTGAAAGTCGCTGAAACAATGGTGCTGTCTCTTTCGGGTCCCCAGAAACAATGGTCAAACGCCGACCTAGTTCTGCCAAGAATTCCCGATCCTGAACGTTGATGGGACCGAGGGTTTCCAGTGCCACTGGAATAAAATCACATGAGTCGAATGACTCGAATTGAATTGTCGGCAGCTTGCAGGGCCCATCACGTTGTTCTACTCATTTATCAACGCCATCTGCCGATTGGAAGGCTGATTGGACCTTTGGGAGGTAGCCTAGTGGGTAGTACCGTAGTAGGCCCTACACAGCATCCGTGCGATCTTCGCGCTAGATTACCCTACGGTTAACAATTAAGCCTACATTAAACCCTCGTCCGCAGACAATAAGATTAAACAAAAATGTATTAGGCAATGAGAATCAACATAACAATAAGCATGCTATTAAGTAGGACTGGCATAATATTTGGACCCATGTGATGAGATTAAGGCGCTATAACAAAGGTTCAAAGAACCGTAATCAGTTGATACGCTGAGAACCAGACTAGATGCTGTTAGCCTGTTAACAGAGATGCCACTCATAGCTTTTTCCACCTAGATCTAGGTGTTTTCGGTCTTGTCTAGGTTTCTAGGTTTTTGCTGTCAGGATCTAGCCTTTTTTCCTCACGGCGGTTTCTCCGACTTTTTACACATAAAAATAGACATTTTAAGGTGAAATTGCACAAAAGACGTAAAAAAGTCGAAAAATTGTGAAATTTGGACCAAAAATTGTAAATTTTGGAGCGAAAAACTTTAAGAAAAGGTCATCAGAAATTTTATCGAGAAGGAAAAAAGAGCAAATTTTAAATCATCGGATGACTAAAAAAGGTCGTCAGAAATTTCAATCCGGAAAAATGAAAAAATCCATGCATTTTCTAGAGAACTTGTCAATCTAGCTTTTTCTAGCCTTTTTTTCGACCGGTTCTGACCTTTTTTTTAAATTCAGAGTGGCATCCCTGGCTGTTAACCTTGAGGAGCTTCCGGTGTGTAGATGAGAAAATGTCGAAGCTAAGGGTACGATTGTTTTATGAAATATTATTATTTTAGGACTTTGTGTATGGCATTTCTTTTAGCTTTTATGGACCAGTTATCGCTGTGCACGCAGCGCATATTTGCTAAGGGTTTTTTAACTTGAAGTTGTTGGATACGCGAATTACAGTGCGTGTAGCGTCCTTGGGACTAATATTTTTCACAGAAGCTGTTGTCAGAAATCCAGAGACTTGTGAGGGTTAATTGTTTGTAGTCCATAATTATATGCAATT
This sequence comes from Lumbricus rubellus, assembly GCA_945859605.1. NCBI lineage: Eukaryota > Metazoa > Annelida > Clitellata > Crassiclitellata > Lumbricidae > Lumbricus > Lumbricus rubellus. The sequence goes on along the minus strand of OX243821.1, from coordinate 19,015,741 downwards.
CGTTGCGTTGAAGCCATGGCAACGTAGTTTACCGTAGGCCTTAGCCCACCCTGAAGTACAGCTGGTCAATTTCTATGCTTTTTCACCGCCCGGCATGGTGCTTAACCAGACAGCTTATAAGTTTATCGTCCATAGCATATTAGCCAACTATAACTTTTCATTTCAGCCACAAACTAATTTAAGTTTAACTTGCATAGTTCACTTACACCGAAGCTTGTAAATTAACATGAAGCCGCCAAAAGCAAAATTTATTGTGAAGAATAAGTAAGAAGTTAGAACTGGTATTGCAGGCCTTAGGTTAGTTTCATTTTAAAGTTGACTTGCATTTTAAATGGTCTTTTATGATTTCCCCATGCTAAATAATAGAACATTTCTCTTCCAATGTTGCCTTTTTTCGCATTATAAAACTACTGCTATACCAATCTTTTAAATGTATATCTCAATTTTTTTATTTGGGAATAAAAAGGATAGGCCTTATGGCTAAATAATTTAAGTCACTAGAATGATAAGTTATCCTTATCTCGTAAATCCTATTCAAATCAGACAATCTAGCGATGGTTCGTAAACAACCGAATATTGGTTTTTCTGGGAATGCAAAATAAGCTTTCCTTTTTGCAGTCTGCCGCTGTTGTTATAAATTGGAAAAATATGCAGAAGATACGAGCAAATATAAACTTTGAAACTAAGGCCGCAGCGCTCTATTTTAGCGATTTCTTGGGCGGCCATACTGTTTACGTGGACGGGCATGCAGTCTTCGGGATTACCACAACAAAATATTGGTTTTTTTTCTGGGAATGCAAAAATAAGCCTAAGCTTTTATTTTGGTGATTTCTTGTTTACATGGATGGGCATGCAGTCTTTGGGATTACCACAACATAATATTGTGGTTTTTTCTGGGAATGCAAAATAAGCTTTACTTCTTGCAGTCTGCCGCTGTTGTTGCTGTGCGTGCTTTTGGAACGTCTGTTCGTCAGAGGTCGCAGGCTTCTCTGAAGGATCCTCTCCACCAGGGGGCGACGAACAAGGGAGTTTACCCGGACAGCAAGGGATACGAGAAGGTGCTGCGAATCCAGAAGGAGTGGGCGGTAAGTCTGCATAGTTGTATATTGTATTGTATCTGACCATAAAATTCATAAAGCGCTTCTCGCAGCAAGAGCCTTTCAGAAGTGCTCCCAGTGCGTTCAACCCTGAGAAAAAAGGCAAGTTTTCAGACGAGAGAAAGACGAGGATACACTACCAGAGAGGATGGCAGAGCGAACTGATGGGGGAAGCCCATTCCATAGGGAGGGACCAATGCAGGCAAATGATCTGGATTGAGCCATGGCGGTCCTGACTCGGGGGACAAAGAGGTCAAGCCGATCAGAGGACCTAAGAGGACGCAGCGAAGTGGCAGAAGGGAGGGGGGCGAAGTATCTGAATTAGTGCATTCATTTGCATTTCTTAAATAGTATAATTTTTTCGTTTTATTGAGCAATCCGGTTGACAGACTGCAGCCGGTTACAGTGTACAGTTATCTTCAGTGCTTAAGGTGTAAAAAAAGAAGTGCCTGGACGCTCCTTGTCTTTCTATGGCGTGCTGGCCTAATAAGTGGCAGGTCCAGTGGCTGTGCCAGGATATCAGTTTTTGGGGGATTGAACTCGTGGAGGAAATTACCAGTTGATAGCAAGGAACGAAGAGGGTCGATGCTAAAGTGCACGACCAATTTGTGTATGCATGTGTCTGTGTGTGCTTTGTTTGTTTGTTTGTATGTGCACTTGTTATAGCGCCCCTTCAAGCTCTATCTACTCAGAAGCGCTCCAGAATGCAGAACGGACACTGCATCGGAGTTTCACGCCGAAGCGCTGAGCAATTGTGTGTCAAGGACTTGCCCACTACACCACCGGGCCCCACAAGAATGCATATGGAATGCAGCAGTGTCCATGCTGTAGTCAGGAGCGCCTCTGAGTAGAGAGAGCTGGAAGGGCGTTATTGAAATGGAGAAATATAAAAAAATAGACGTTACGGCACTTAGCAGTTATTATTATTATTTCAGGACGAATGATAGTATTATTGTTAACATTTATTGTTAATATTATTATTGTTAGTATTATTATTATTACTATTATTATTATTATTTTATTGAAATTGATAAAAATAAAAAAATAAAATAGACGTTACGGCACTTAGCAGTTATTATTATATTATTATTACTATTATTATTATTATTTCAGGCCGAATGATAGTATTATTGTTAATATTATTATTGTTAGTATTATTATTATATTACTATTATTACATTATTATTATTATTTCAGGCTGATGATTCGACGATGGTTTGGCAGAAGAAGGGTACCGCTGACTCGCTGCCCTACGTCCTGACGCTCGCAGGTTCTGCCCTCGGCGTCGGGTTAAGTCTGTACATGATCCTTATCATGTCATTCCCGGGCCTGTCGAAGAAATCCGAATAGCGATGACATATCGGTGTTTGACAACAGCCGAGCCGCAGCGGCCGCTTTTGGAACTATAGATTCATCTTTTTACGGACTTTGATTCTGAACTTTCGAAGAACTAACCTGGGTTTGAATGTGCGTGTTTGAAAACGTAGGCGAACCTTGTTTCGAGGTTGGAAACGTGGAGCCCGTCGTGAGCACGTGTGATTTCTGAATTTAATAAATGTTTAAGTTCGCATTGTTTGGAGTTTAATGCTTCTGTATGCTCAATTGTTCCCAGACTGCATTTCCATTTTCAATTTTTCAAGTGGAGCAGCTACATAAAGAGATGATTCAGAACTCTAGGATGTGCTTGGGTGGCTGGACAGGACGTATATCAATTTTTGCAAATATAATAATGTGGAGAATTTTTTATTTTCAAATCACAATATAACACTTTTAATATGGGCCCTAAGAAAGATTAGGGGCTGAATCCCTAACCCCACCCCTTACAATTCTCACTTTGCTGTGAGCCTGAAGTGTGAAGTTTATCTGTAGGAGTTTGAGGAATTCTCCAAAGCCTGAAGACCTGTGCTACATTTTTATGAATGTTTGCGTGTTTACCTCTACAAACAGAGGGGGAAATTATGTGTTGTGGTAAAACCAAAACAAACTCAGTTTCTGCATTTCTCTGCTATACTAAAACTACTGTTAACACATCACAGTTCAAAACAAATTACTAACAAACATCTGGTTGTACTAAGATTGAGTGAAAGACTGAATGTGATTAGCTACATGTGAGTCTATTTAGCCATTTGTTGTCCATACACCACTTTTTAACATTAAGCCAAACATTAGAATAGAATTTAGTCAAGTGTCAGCTATTCACTGACAGTTATTCATGTAACATTACCAAGTGTAATTGTAGACTGTTTGCAAGATACATGTCTACATATTACAATTTAGCCACTGGCAGAATAGATATCATTTAGAAAAATATTATTCATTGTGTTAGCCATCTCCATAAATTGGCTACATTCAGAAAATGTTGGTAATTTCAATCAACCGAAGTCTGTAATCTAACAGATCAGCTAATAGCCAACTACAGGATGTCTTATAGTGTAGTTAAGCATTTATAAGTAGTTTAGCCTCTAGTAGAGTGAACCGTTCAGAAGCGCTCCCAGTGCGCAAAGACCCACGAGAAGAAGCAGGTGTTGAGAAAGGCGAACGAAGATATATGAGAGACTGCCAGAAAGAATTGTAGAGCGAACAGAAGGAGAAAATGATGTCCTGAATCCTGACCATTACAACATATTAATTTTATTATTCCACTTAAGTGCTCAAGATAAGTGAATCTGAGACAATTGCTAATGAAAACTTGCTCAATGTTCCTACAAGTTCTTTGGGGAGGAGGGAGGTAGAAGCTTGAACTCACGCACTGTTTATCAAAAGCCCAGCACTCTAACCAATTAGAAACCGTGCCCAACAAACCACTACCATGCATCTCAGTGGTAGAGCATTCTATCTATAGATTTATATAGCACCTCTGAAAGAATGACTATTCAGAGGCGCTCCCAGCACGGAAACACTAGGAAAAGGAAATGCCTTTAAAAGGATGAAAGCCTGATGGGAAAGAACATTGTTTAGCCCTTGGTGCAGGATGGTCATTCCTAGCTACATTACCATTGAGTTGGCCAGCCAATGGCTGCTGAAAACACAGTCCTTAACTACCACAAACCAATATTTCCTACCATGATGCTTGTCTAGATTACTACCAGTTAGCCAGCTAATTACTGCCAACCACATGTCAGAAGCTCTTATCAACAAGCGCTAAAACTACCAACGAAACACGACACCCTCCGCAGGCTTCAAATGGACGTTGGACAATTTCGCTGCAACCCCCGGGGCGTACTCCTTCGCTCGAGCTGCATCCCCGAAGTTCCCTGTTGACATGACGACCGTTGCTCGCTCGGGTACGAGACCCACCAGTGGCGAGCTGGCCATGAAGTTGACGGAGGAGTCCTTGGGTCCGAAGTTGATGGCGGTCAGGAAGCCAGGGTAGCCTTGCGCCTGGCGAATCAGGAAGTAGATGCTGTCCTCGAGACCCTGGTAGAAATCGCCCCAGACCATCGAAGGCTCTTGACGGACCTTCACTGCGTCCAGGTAGATGTCTAAGTTGCTGATGCCACCCCCGTGTGCCATCTGTGCCTGGAATAATAATAATATTATTATTATATAACAATTATAATAATTATTTATAATAATTTAATAATAATAATAGTAATAATATAAAAAATAATAATAGGTACCTCGGGTAAAAAAAATATATATATAAAATAAAATAATATAACAAATAAAATAAAAAAGTAATAACAATGATAATAATAATAGTAATATAATCATAATAATAATAATAGTAGTATAATAATATTTTACTTATAATAATAATAAAAATTACGACGATTTTTATGGCGCCGTAACAAGGCCATGTTGTCACAAGGCCTTACAAACCATTCAACAGGTGGGATAAGCCTTGGAGGACAAGTGCAATTTTAGCATGGATTTAAAAAGAGTCATCTGTGCCTGTAGCCATGGCATTAAACTGTTTAGAAGATTAATTACAAGAAACAAAGACTAAAGGTAAATTCAAGAGTTCAATTTAGATTAGATTATAATTATAGTAACCATTAACCCTTGGGTTGGGAGCGCCTCTGAGTGGCCTACCTTGCAGAGGCGCTATATAAAATATCCTAAATAAATTAATTAATAAGTTGAGATTAGAATGGCCATTAAGACTAGTAGATTATACTAACCATTACAATGACATTACATACTAACCATTATGAGTTTTGTGACTATGTAGGGCACGGTGGTGTAGTGTGTATGTTCGTTGCCTTGCAGCCGGAGGGTTGCAGGTTCGAATACACCTCAAGCTGCCACGTAGGGACCTTGAGCAAGTCCTTCACTCGCAATTGCTCAGCGCTTCGGCGTGAAACTCTGATTCAGTGTCTGTGCTGTACTCGGGAGCGCTTCTGAGCAGATTTCTTGAATTGCGCATACAAACAAACTAACTTGTACATTGGTGGTGGAGTAGTCCTTGGCCAGAGGGAGCCACGGTTTCTTTGACCTAGTGAACCCTGCTTGCGGGTCATCTGACCATTGCATTGGTGAGCGCTGCGGGTCACGACTGTAGTTCATGAACAGCACCTGCAACCAATAAAAAGCATTACTCATCTTATAATTACCTAACTCCAGGGGCGGATCCATGGGGCCCCCATTTAAAAATTGCATGGGAAGTGCCCCCCCATTTGGTTTCAAGGACCTTTAAATCGATGCACGACTAGTCTAAGAGAGGTCATCAGATTCTTCGGCAGGAAAAATGGTATCTTTTTCAGACATTTTGGCCGGACGACTAAAAAAAAAGTCATCAGATTTTATCCGGCGAAGATCACCGAAAATTTTGGCCCCCCCTTCTAACATTTCTTTATCCGCCAGTGCCCTACTCTGTCTATTTATTTCTTCAATTTATGTAGCACTAATAACAACAGCTAAAGTCAGGGTGAGAATTGCCGGAGGGTTTGAGATTTCAACCCCTCACAGTCTTTCTTAGAGCCCCATAGTAAATTCTGTTTTTCACACCCCAATTCCAAGTGGATCATAGTCCAAGCCCTAAGTTATTTTTCCACAATTCTCACACTGCCTAAAGTGCCAACTAAAGTAGAGAAAATGTGTCACCTCGCCCCTGTTTTTCCCGACCAGATCCTGGGCCTGGTCCCACGTGACATCAACATCGTGCATTCCAATCTCTTCTCCATAATACGTAAAGGCTACCCCAGGCAGAGTCATCAAGAGGAGGTTGAGGGCCCTAACGTAGTCCGGGTCTCCAATCCTTGTAGCAACGCGACTGTGGTCGTGATTGCCCAACTGAAAATACAGGTAAATGCATTTGCAGTTACATTTCTGTGCGATATTTATTTTTTACCTGTTTATTTCTCGAAGTGCCCCTTCAAGCTCAGAGGCGCTCCCGACTACAGCATGGACACTGAATCGGAGTTTCATGCTGAAGCACTCAAGCAATTATTATAATAAAACAATTTAAATAATAGTACTTAACAGATATAAATTATAATCTTTAAGGCTATGCTCCTCATTTATTATTGTAACAAGGTTCATGAGCAAAACTTATTATTATTACCAAATGTTGTTATTATTATCATCATCATAATTATTATTTTTACTACTATTATTGTTATTATAAGAAAAGCAATATAAATAATAGTAACAGATATAATCTTCAAGGCTATTCAAGTCTTCACCTGCCAGTTTGACCACATCTGGCTATCAGGAGACTGTGCACCGTCCATCCATCCCTTGATCAAGTCATGGATACAGTCGGCATGGCAACCATCTTTCAGCTGCAGCAGCGCCATGTTTGTAACAAGGTGAGCACCCGGCTGGTTCTGATAGTTTGCGAATGGTGCAGACTCGTTGGGAGTGGCGTAGACTTCGGCGATCAGAAGTCGCGAGTAGGCTTTGATTCTGTCAAATAATTTTAATAGACAAGATAATGCACAACACAAAGGGAATGTATTCATTCACTCATTCTTGAAATTTATATAGTTCCTTCATGTAATAATAATAATAACAATCAATGGACGCAAGCCTCATTGCCCATAAAGATGGGTGCTCTGGGATGTCGTTAAACATGTAACAAGAATATTGAAAACATAATTTATAGTGACTATTATTAGCAATAGGAGCGACCAGCCCCTCCTTCATCACAAAGCTTTAACTTGCCTGACGACTGAGTTCTGCAGTAAGTTACACCCATTTCAGACAGCCCAGTATGATTGTGCAGGTAATAATTATGTAATATGGGGACAGACAAGTCATTCAATGCATTGGCTATTTGTCTGTATACTAGTCTAAATGGCAGCCTATCTGCTCCTTGTTTAAATGGTAATAACGTTTGCAACTGTCTGTATTAAGAACAATAAGCCAGATATGGATTACCTAGCAGCTTCAAACCATTATCAACAACAAAGGTATGATTCATATTTAGAGCTTCTTCTAAAGCTGCTTTCTTATTACCTAAGTGCCTCAAAACATTCGTGCATTAAAGCACCAGGGCTTGAAGTAGCTTGCTGCTGATGTTGCTATAGAAGTTGTCGGAATTGTAAATTGTAATAATTGCAGTAGTCAACAAAAGTAGGTAGGATTCATACTTGGAAGTTGGAGCTGCTCCTAAACTCCTTTAATATTAGTACCCACAGTACCACAAACTCTATATAAATGTTTATATCTGTACGCAGAATGAGTGCAAATGCATATGTATATATATACATATATACATATATATATATACATATATATATATATCTAGATGTCTGCATACCGTGAGCCTCCATCATTGCGACTGTAGTTGTCTAGTAGTTCCCTCCAGTGAGTAATCAAATCAAATGTCTCTGGTTGCAATCGTGTGAGCGTGTGGTCAAGTGATCGATAATCATCCTAACGAGAAATAATCACAGATTAACACTATAATCTAATCTTCTACATACAGCCTCAAGTCCTTAATCCTTTTAATCTAATCTATTCTCATAGCATGACAAACGGCTCATAACTGGCATCCACTGGGGAGGTGGTTTATGGTAGTGATAGCACTCTGACATGAAGAGAGCGCAGTAGTACTGGCAGTACCCTAGTAGCAACAGCAGCAGAAATAGTGAAACTAGTAGTTGTACTATAGTAGTACAAGTAGACTGAAGTAGTAGCAGTAGTAGTTTTAGTACCAGCATCAGTACAGGTATACTAGTACTACCACTATCGCTACTACAGTACTACTACTATAGTTTGAAAACCATTCTCTTTGGTCATGCATACAGGTCGGAAGCACCTCTGAAGAGTTTCTGTTTATGCGGCGCTACATAAACTCTCGATTACGACTACGAAAGGGTATATACTATAGTAGTAGTAGCTGTACTAGAAGAAGCAGCAGTAAGAGCAACGGCAGTAAGTTTAAAAAATAAATCAATTGCTAGTTGATTTCTGCATCACGATATCAACATTATATGTTAGTTAAAGATTAAGCCACAAAGACCTGAAGGCAAGTGTACCCTTTTAACCCCCCTTTTATCTGTTACCTTTATCTATCTTTTACCTTTATCTATCTCACCCTACAGGGTTTTTGCTCACAGGAGAAAGTTGTCCAACTCCGCTTGGAGGCTCGTCCTGTGTCACATCCGATGACTCAACGAGGTAGGCGGCTGAATCCACGTAGAATCCGTCAAGTCCTTTTCCCAGCCAGAACTTCAGAACATTCTGGTAGGAAAAGATCATGCAGTCATTTAATATTAAATAATTAATCGGATAATTAAAAAATGAGGGAAAATTCCTTCATTTAACATTCGCGCTGTTTATTTATTGCACACAATGACCACATGTGTGCATACAATTCGAATCCTACTTTTTTTAGCTGTGGCTGGGAGCGCCTCTGAGTAGATTTTCTTGAAGAGGCGCTATATAAATTCTCAAAATGAATGAATGAATGAATGACCATAGTAGCTGCTATTGCTTAAATGTTTAGCTTTATTAAATCATAATTGACCTCTATTGTAGGGCTTATTCCGCCTTAGAATAAGCCCTGCCATGCCTGGCCTAATCTGAACATTCATAGATCTATCGTAAGCCAGTAGTTCCCAACCTTTATTGATTTGAGGGCCACTTTTTCTAAGTGTGAGAACACAAGGGCCACTTTTTCTTAGTTGAAGGACTGTCAAGGTCATCAGGGGGACACGAGACTAAAATTTAATTAACTAAAAACATAAAATTGTCATAATTGAATCAAAATAGAATGTTTTATGGGTTTTAAAAATTTGAAATAGAAAATAATTATGTGTTCTATCCTGTTCAATTTTTCAATTTTTCATATGATATTATTTTTGTTAATTTTTGAGAGACGAGGGCCATTTTTTAAGGTCTGGCTGGCAACTTTTGGCTCGAAGACTACGGGTTGGGAACCACTGTCTTAAACTAATAAGTACTTTTCACTTACATCCATCTTCTGAACTACTTCTGGATTGGCAAGATTCAGATCTGGTTGTTCCTCGAGGAACTGGTGGAAGTAGTATTCGCGTCTCACGTGGTCGTATTTCCACGCTGATTCACCAAACACGCTCAACTGCAGAGCAGAATAGTTAACAATGTAGTAGACCTATAGTAGCAGCAGCAGTTATAGGAGCAGCAGTATTATTATAATTATTATTGTTGTTGTTTTTGTTGTTGTTGTTGGTGGTGGTGGTGTTGATGTGGTGGTGGTGGTGGTGGTGGTGGTGGTGGTGGTGGTGGTGGTGGTGGTGGTGGTGGTGGTGGTGGTGGTGGTGGTGGTGGTGGTGGTAGCAGTATTGTAGTAATAGTAATCGTTGGCAGTAGCAGCAGTAGTTATAATAGCAAGCAGTAGTAGTAGTAATATGTCATTTAGCAGCAGTGAGTACAAATAAAAGAGCTCCAGCATAGTCTTGTAAGCATATATGAAAATGTGCTTGTGCACGAGTGTGTGTTGACTGTGTGTGTGTATGCTTGTGAGTGTGTTGGGGTGGGGCGTGTGCACGTGTGTGTGTTGGTGTGGGATGTGTGCACGTGTGTGTGTGTGTGTGTGTGTGTGCGGTATAAATAATGATTTAGTTAACTTGCCCAGTTGTTTGGTGGTGCCGTCCCTCCATTCGTTCCTGGATGCCAAATATAGAAGTCTCGATACTTAGCATTCTCCGGTGAACTTGCCCTGCGACTCCTCTGGAACCACGTGTGGTTTTGACTCGTGTGGTTAGGTATGAAGTCCATTATCAACTTTAGTCCTTATCGATAACAAACAATATAAACAGGTAAACAATAAATAAGCAACATTTAAATAATAATAATAATAATAATAATAATTGAACTGTTCGTGTTGTTACTTGTAAAAATGTTATGTTTAATAAATGATGAATATAATAATGAAAAAATAAAATAGTAATAATAATAAGAATAAATAATGCGCTTTCTCCTTCTGTTCGGTAAACAATTCTGAATGGCAGTTTCTCTTCTGCTTTATCTCTTCACAAAACCTGCTTCTTCTCGTGGGGCCTTGCACAGTGGGAGCACCTCTGAACGGTTCACTCTACTAGTGGTACTTTATAAATGCTCAAATACAATACAATACAAATATTAACAAAGCAAAATATAGAAGAAAAGCAACTGTCACTTAGCTGATGTAGATTTGTTTTTGTTTTCTTGGTCACGGCACATAAGGGCACGGTGGTGTAGGGGTCTGTTCGGCGACTTGGAGCCAGAAGGTTGCGGTTTCAAATCCATCTCAAGCCACTGCCGTGTTACAGTAGGGACCCTGAGCAAGTACTTCACTCACAATTGCTCATGCGCTTCGGCGTGAAACTCAGATGCAGTGTCCGCTCTGCATTCGGGAGCGCCTCTGGGTAGAGAGGGCTTGAAGGGGCGCTATAACAGGTGCACATACAAACAAATGTAAACATTAAAATTACCTGTTTTGTGCATCTTTTGCACAAGATTTTTAAAGTCTTCCATAGTCCCATAGGTTGGAGAGATGTCCAGATAGTTTGTAACGTCATAGCCGAAGTCGTCATTTTCCGACGGATAGACGGAGTTGATCCAGACAGCAGTGATGCTCAGGTTCTTCAGATATCCCAAATGATCACTGATGCCTGTGTCAAACATTAAACAAATAACTCCGCCACTGGTTGCACTCTGCCAGTGCCAGTCCCAAGCCTGGATAAAGAAGGAGGGCGTCGCTAATGGTCTTTGTTACCACACAGTGACGCTAAACAGCAAATGCACGCACACACACACACACACACACACACACACACACACACACACACACACACACACACACACACACACACACACACACACACACACACACACACACACACACACACACACACACATACCCACACACGTTAAACAAATCAAACCAAGCTTATTTAAATCAATTCAGTCATGACACATTCACCATGTTGCAGGAGTAGGGCTGCCAACTGATTATTTTACCATTCCGAGACGTTTACAGTCATTCGATATTTCATTGTGAAGACGTATGATGTCCACGTCACTCTATAAACGTAGAGCCTTATGCCTACATATTATAGGCCTAAAATGTTTCGTCAGACTAGGCTTAGGCCTATATGTTTAGGTTCTACCATCACTTAAATTAATATATATTATGGTCTTTAATAATTGCGGCATAATCGTCGAAAAACATGGGCGCCCACATAATATATAGGGTTAAGAGGGGACAACCTCCCCAACATAGACACCTTTTAACGTACTTTTTTTATTGTTAACAATATAATTTTCCTCGCACTAGTGCACTAATTATTGTTTTACTATTGACACAAAGTGAAAAGCGAGAAATTTTCGCTTACAAACATCTATGAAAAATGCACATGGGTTTAGTGACTTTAGTCTTTGTATGCCTATTTTTCAATCTCTCGCCAAAAACATTTAACCGTGACAATTGTGGTTTTTGCGTCTCCGGCAAAAATACATGTAGGCCTATCTGTGGGCGTCCATGACAAATGGCCTGTGCACGGCCTATTAGAAATTAATCAACGTCACGAAGAAAACGTTTACTAAATTCCAGTACGGTAACCTACCAGATAACCTGGCTTATGAACCCAGCACGAACGAAATTCATAAGTCTGTGTCTATAGGTCTATAACTATAATGAAATTAGAAACCTATATGCACACAACAGATTGCATTTATCGGATCTGCGACGGGAGAGCAGAACTTCGCCTGCATGGACTTGTTCCGCCAATTGAGTTGATGCCGTTTTAAGTAGTTCCAGATCACTTTGCATAACGTTATAGAACTCGCGGTTCATAGTCACATAGGTGCGATTGTCAGAGGTTGTTCAGTGTTCATAATAATATTATCATACAGGTTCTTGAATAAGCAATGGCAGCGATAATAAGTCGGTGCAGTATAAACTTTTGAAGACTGCGACCCAACGCTGTGTACATATAACAAGACCTATAGCACAGAACGCAAAATTCATCGTGGCCCACAAGTTGAGTTTTATGTGCAAAACCAAAAGCAACATAGCATGACATTGTAGCCTAGGTGAAGCGTATTGTATCTACACCAAATTCCGGGACAATCTGGGATCGATCCGGGACGAGTAGACGATTCCGGAACTGTCCAGGCGAATCCGGGACGGTTGGCAGCCCTATTATGAATGCATAGGCCTAATTGTCTGTTTGATATTCTTGGGATCAATAGGCCTAAACAAGTTGAATTTGAATCACCATCTGACCCCTCAGTAATTTTTAAACAATTCTCATGCTGTACTAAAGCCTATTTATAAAGCCAAAGTCATAGAAGCCTGAAGGGTGGAGGTTTTAACCTTGCTGCCTAGTATAAGTCACCGATATTGACGCCCATGGTGAGAGTCACCGGGGGTGAGGGATTCAACCCCCCACACTAGTCCCTTAGTTAAGTATTCTTTTCACACCCCAACTCGACATGGATCGTGCATGTGTCTACAATTCTCATAGACCTAGGCCTACTGTTGATGCCTACAGTCACTTACCCTTCAAGTCTCCGATCCCGTCTCCGTCGGTGTCCTGGAATGATCGCGGATAGACTTGGTAGATAACGGCCGGTTGCCACCAGTCCATCTGAGGACTCGGCGGACACTTCGGGGCAAGGACAACGATGACGACCGCGCCTGCCAGCATGGCCACCCACCCGATCCAGAACGACGCGAGCAGGGTCAGCCTCAGCTTCATCCAGAAGGGATCGGTGGCAAACTGTTCCAAAGGAAATCAATCACATAAATATATATAGCGCCCCTTCAAGATCTCTACTCAGTGGCGTCCCAACCCAGGCCCATGGGCGGAGTTTATCAGGGGCTAGGGGGCTAAGCCCCTCCAAGAAGGCCCAGATACAACTTTTTTACCTTGAAAATGGTATCTTTTTTCGGGGTTAACCCCCCCCCCCCTAAGAAGGCCCAGACTCGGGGTTAGCCCTCCCAAGAACGGAAACCAAACTCCGCCCATGCCCAGGCCTGGTCAAAAAGAAAGGTCTTGAAAGGACGGTAGAAAGATCCAGCAGAGTCACGCGGAAGAGAACGTAGAGCCGCAGGGAGCCCATTAGAGGCCTATATATCGTTTCAGCGGAATAAATTATTCGTCAATGCAATGTGATTTAGCGTTATTGGCATGCTTGTAGTCATAGGCGTAGGAGACGGGGGTCCAGGGGGGGCAAATGCCCCCCCAAATTTCGGGCAAGTGTGGTTTTTCGGGCAAGCAGTCCGGGAAAAGTAAAAAAATGTATAAAGAAATTAAGAAATTTTGGAATTTAGACTAAAAAAAAAAAAAAAAAAAGGTCGTCAGATTTTTTTGGGCGGAAAAGTAACGGGAATTTTCGGGCAATTTCGACCGGACGACTAAAAAAAAAAAAAAAAAAAAGGTCGTCAGATTTTTTCGGGCGGAAAAAGAAAAAAGTTCCGGGAATTTTCGGCCGGACGGAAAAAATTTTTCGGGCAAAAGTTAAACTTTTGCCCCCCCACTCCTGAAATGTCCCCTACGCCTATGCTTGTAGTCAGAATGACAAAAAGAATTCTTGCCAAATAGAAGTCGGATTGATGAAAATTATTTTTTATTCAATAGAAGAGGGATTTATGAAAGCATCAATGCTGAAATTGGAGCTGGACTGATGAAAAATAAAATTGTTATTTAGATAGAAGTTAGATGATTTATTAAAAGCAGTTATTGTTGAAATAGAAGCTGGATTTAGGGTTTTCTTCAGTCTAATTAAGGATATCTTGCCACAATGAATGGCCGATTGATGTGAATAATTCATGCCCAAGTAGAAGCCGGATTGAGGAAAAATAATTATGCTGCGCCAGTCGAAAATTGAGTATAATTTATTCCGCTAAAAACCTAAAACGATTGATTACCTGGGCCAAATCCTCCTTGTTGAGACCGACAAATTCCTTGTAAATACTGGTACGGCCATCGGAGTCCACAATGGCCGCCGCTGTTGTTAGGTCGACTAGGGAGGATGGCGTGCAGGCGTTCGAGGCCCCGTTCAACGCCGTCTTCTCGTCAAATTCGTCCGCATTTTTACCTGATTCGCGTTCGTCGTTCATTTTTCTCTCTTCTAAAATGCTAAACTCTCCGGAATGTCTGGAACTGGAATGAATCTCGGGTTTTCTTCAGTCTAATTTAATTTGTTTTGCTATACGACCGCTGGTCAGCATCGTCGCCCTAATGAACGCCAGACGCCATGAATGATTCTGGCGATCAATAGCTGGCACCACTTGACCAAGTCACCAGTGAGTAAGCATGTGCGTGTGTGCGTGCGCAGTTTACAAGAGCCTCCCTCCCTCTCTCCCTTCCCTCCCTCCTCCATTCAGGAAACGAGATTAGTCAACAATCAGCGCTTGCTAAATTGCAGCCATACATACAGACAGACATACAGACACACAGACAGACACACACCCACAGACACATAGGCTACAGACAGATACAGACGGACGGACGGAACACGGACAGATGGACAAATAAATGGGCCAACACAGATAAACAGCATTAAACTTGAGACCGTATCGACAGGCAGAAGGATGGATACACAAGCTTGAAAGTACATGACATTTGTAAAGTAGACATTCAGATAAATGGACAGAACGACAGAAAAATAGACAGACAGACAAACAAACAGACAGACAGGCAGACAGACAGATGAACAAGCAGACAAACAGACAGACAAACAGGCAGGCAGACATATACAGACAGAAAGACAGAGAGACGAACAGATGGACAAACAGATGGACAAACAAATGGGCAAACACAGATAAACAGCACTAAAAGTGTATGACAGGCAGAAGAATGGATACACAACTTGAAAGTAAAGCAGACAATCAGATAAGTGGACAGACAGAGAGACAGACAGACACACACAGACAAACAAAGCAATAGAAAGACGGATGAAGAGAGATTTAGAGAAATCACTTTGACATGGTTCCTACTGTGCATGTGTGCATGAAAATAAAGCCATAGGAGTGCATGACTGTCAAATCATAGGCTTCACATTTTTGCAACAATATTTTCCTGCTATTAATATTATTATTAATTACTATTATTTTTAGTATACATTGATTAATTATTGACCAAGCAATTATTGATGGTTCTGAACAATTGCAAGTCAAGACTCACTCATGGACTCATAGTCGTTACATTATTTTCATTACAGTCTCAGTTATTGTTATTTAATATTCAATAATATTAAATTATTGAAGCTCTGATTCAGTATCCACACTGTAATCGGTAACGCCTCTGAGTAGAATTCTGAAGGGGTGCTCTATGACAAGTACTCATAAATTACATACATATTATTATTTTGCACCCAATGTAAGAACTCCCTCAGCCTCTACGAAAAAAGTGTATTATTATCATTGTTATCATTATCCTCCTCCTCCTCGTCATCATCATTGCTTTTATTTAGTGCCTCCTAACTAATGACCAGTTTGTATACTTAGGAGGGCTAATAACAGAGGATGGAAAATGTACGGAGGACATCAAGAGAAGGATCGGCCTAGCATGTGCGGTATTTGGTACTCTTGGCAAAATGTGGAGGACAAAGAGCATCTCAATCACAACCAAGATGAAACTCTATGGAACCTTAGTGGTGCCAGTACTGCTGTATGGTTCAGAGTGCTGGTGTCTGCGTAGAGAAGACGAGAGAAGATTGCTGGTGGCTGAAATGGGTTGGCTGAGGAGAATCAGGGGCAGGAGCAAAAGGGAGAAAATCAGGAACGAGAAGACAATTGAGGAGCTGGGTGCAGAGGAAACGGTAGTGGAAAAAATCAGGAAAAGACGGCTCAGATGGTTCGGTCATGTGGAGCGCATGGAGGGAAAAAGACTACCACTCGCGGCCCTGCACGGGCATATAGAAGGAGAAAGAAGCAGAGGAAGACAACCAAAGACATGGATGGACAATGTCAGAGAGGATCTGAAGAGGATGGATATTAGCATGCCGAAAGCAAAGGATCTCATCAGAAATAGACAAGTCTGGAGAAGTCATGTGAGAGCCTCATCGTCGTCACATGACTGACGGAGGAGAGAAAGAAAGAAGAACTAATGACCAAGTAACAATTGAAGGAGCTGTCGGATCAGGAATTTTTGTCTTATTTTAGACACCTTTTATTTATGAGCTGTACGTGAATAAATAACTTTTGTTACTACAGCATTTACTACCAACACTTCTTCATGAAGATCTATAATACTGTTGCCACTGCTGCTACAACTTCAACCACAAACACCACCATAACCATAATCATTATCATTATCATATCACCACTATCATCATCATCATCATCATCATCATCATCATCATCATCATCATCATCATCATCATCATCATCATCATCATCATCATCATCATCATCATCATCATCATCATCATCATCATCATCCACATCATCATCATCATCATCATCATCATCATCATCACCGCTTTTATGTAGTGCCTCCTAACTAATGACCAAGTAACAATTGAAGGAGCTGAGTAAAGTTCTGAGTGCAGAAAGTTCACAAAAATACACAAGAAATTGTTTAATCAAATCTCTAAACCCGACAATGCCATAATCATAATCACCAATTGCTCTGAAGCATAAACCACATTCATAAATCACAGTCAAGCAATGAATCCACGATTTGACAAATCAATTTAAAATCATCGCTTTTCACCTATTAATCTCAATTTAACAATTGTCTAATAAATACAAATCGAAGCTTTCTACATCGTCAATTTTCTAAGGCAAACCACCACAGTTCATTCATTATTAGACACCACCAGCAGAGAGAGATTCACTAGGCTCCCGAGACTAGAATAACAGGGTAGGCAGGGTACTAACACACGAACAAGATGGGACTGTAGTGACATCACAGAATCTGGAGGACTCTACCGTCATCTCTAGTTCATGCATGAATACAAGAGCAGTCTCTATATAAACCTCTGAGGCAGCAGTCATGGGTATGAAGTGTTAGCGACTTCATTTTCTTAGCCTTGGCATATATGAGGAGGCGGGTGTCAAGTCCTCTCCCTAACCGTCTCATCTTCCCACTGACAGTGTACAGTCAGTGTACTCGTTATACCCGAGAAGGCTAGGGGTGCTAGTGGAGCTGAAATCTTGTAAAAAATTTTCTGCCCTGATAGCAATTGAACCCTGAGATCTTGACTGACAGTCTAGCGCGATAACCACTACACTATCAAGCACCCTGCAAGCATAGATAACTGTATGCAAAATCTGCTCCTGTTATAGTTGCTTTAAAATACTTTTAAATACTTTAAACAATACTTTTGCTGCATATTATATAGTACAGTGGTTCCCAACCTTTTTTTTACTTTAGGGCCAATTTGTTCTTAGTTGGAAGACATGAGGGGCTACAAGGTTAAGAATTTATTTTAGATTTTATTATTAATTTTATGCTATTTTACTTGAGATTTACTAAAGGCATATACAATTGAATCACAATAGAATGTTTGAGGTTATTTATAAATGTCAAAATAAAATAATTTGTAAGAGAAAATAATTATGTAAGCTTATTTTATCCTGTCCAAATTGTCAATTTTGCATTATTTTTTTCATTTTACGAGAGGTTGACGGTCATTTTTTAGGCCTGGTGGGGCGGGCACCAGTTGGGAACCATAGATATAATTTCTTACGGAAAATTAAGGCTACTTGCTAAAGTCGCTTTCAAATACATTGTGTATTAGGCTACATAGCAGATTTGGAAATAAGGCTACTCACTTACTTATTCTATAGGCAATGAATTTCCAATTGCACATGAACACAATCTTGAAGTAAATATTTTGGCGAAGCATTATAGAAACATTGTTGTAAACGTCTAAATGGTTTCGTGGAATGACTTTCGAGCGCTGTAGTGATGTCTAAGTTCGGGATACGACGTTCATTTTTTCAGATAAATAAGGAATTTGAGAAATCGAAGCGAAACTATGAAGACTTCGAAGGTTATGATGTGACGGTTTTGTCGGATGAGTCTTCAACGTGATTCCTGTTTGATTCGCCCTGAAACACACAAGATATATTATAGTTATTGATAATTATTATTAAATAAATTTGTAGCAAGGTCACACTGAAATGCGAAGCTGAGGCATGAATAGTTGGTTACCAGGAGAAGAAGCAGCTGGATAAGTGGATATCTATGTTTTGTGTTGTATCTGCATTTAAAAAGCTCCTCTATTAGGTTGCAACTCTGCCTCAGAAATCTTAGGGTAGGCTGAGCCCATGGGCGCCCGCAGAAATTTTTGCGAGAGGGGGCAAAACACGATGGTCAACGTTAAACTTTTTTAGCAGGAGGTCAAAAAATGCAAAGTGGGCAGTTAAGAACATGCATGGGTATTTTTCACAGAGGTTTCTTGATGTAAATTTCTCATTTTCACTTTTTAAAATTTCTAAGATGAAATGTTTCTTTTTTGCAAGGAAATTTGTTTAAAAAATCGAAAAGTATTAGTTAAGAGTAGGTTTTTAAATTCTCTAATGCGAAGAAATTTGTTATAAACTCCCAAAGTAGTAGTGAGAAAAGTAGGTTTCAATTGTCCAGGGGGGCAAGTGCCCCCCCCCTTGCCCCTATGTGCGGGCGCCCATGGCTGAGCCTGTCCCAATCCAGGATAAAAGAGTAGTGTTCCGCAGTGGGCTTGCAAACCACGCAGGCAAAGAAACCTACGCAACAAAAACAATGCAAGAAACTTGTCCATATTGGAATACGAAGCAGAACCCGGGCTGAGTTGTGAACATCTTCATTAGGGTTGTCCAGAAAAATAACATCAACTGTTCGTATTGGAAATGAAAGTGGGATTTTGAACAAATTAGTACCTAAGTTCAGGGGCTATGAGGGACCTCAGGATGGCATTTTAAAATTGTGTAAAAAATATCTGTAGGCTACACATGAATAAAATCATGTGAAAAACTTGAGTATGGGTGCTTTCTGCAAAATTTTATTTTTCTGGACAACCCTAATCTTCATACACATGAACATGTCTGTGTGTATGTGCGTGTCTGTGTGTGTGTGTGTGTGTGTGTGTGTGTGCACATATAAACTGTGTTTGTGTATAAATAAATACATGCATAGTGTTACTGAAAACGAGGCATATGAGTTGGAGTCCAACAGTAGTTGATAATACGGTGACACTCGTTCAAAATTCCCAAAACAGACTGGTGATACTATATCACACTCCCCCCTCCAATGACGTCACAGAGTTGGTATACTGAATCAGCCACGCCCCTGACCTATGGCAAGCCTCCAAATTGTCACGTGACCTGTCAATCAATTATTTGTCCGTGTGCTTGTCTGTCTGGCCGACTGTATGGATATCCCTCTCTTTGTATGTGTGTCCGACTGTATGTGTGTCCGTGTCTGTATGGCTGTCCGACTATATGTCTGACTGTGTGTGCGTATGTGTGCGTATGTCTAAATGTTGTTAATTAAGGACGAAAGACATGGGGCTGCCCGGCCACCCCCCGCTGACACTCGTCTATCACCCGCTGACACTCCCCTAACCAAATTCAACACCCACCAACGCTTGCCTGATAAGAACTTTATAATTAAAGATTTAGGTGTGGTATACAATAGGTACACAAAACGTGTGGTATGCAACTGGCGTACTATGCAAAAATAGTTCCGTCAGCTCAGATGTGTGGGGCAGCAGCATCCAATTTTTTCAAAACATAGATAACCTAAGTAGTGTATAACTATATCTTTTGGCGCACATGCATGAAAAAATTATTATTCGTTAAAATTTTGCAATTTCTTCCAAAATGATTGTAAGTATTTGTATAACCAACTTTACAGTCATTGGTTCACATTTGAAACGTGCAAACACGCAAGTGCGAGAGGCGAAGGTAGCACTTAGCAGCCTTTTCAGGACTTTACATCCATAGGATCACTTTTGAGATGTGCAAACACTCACGCACGAGAGACGAAGGTGACACTTAGAAGAATTTTCATAACTTTACGGCTATAGGATAACATTTGAGATGTGCAAACACAAACACGCGAGAGGCGAATGTGTTAATTAGCAGAATTTTCAGAACTTTACAGTCATAGGATCACATTTGAGATGTGCAAACACGCACGTGCGAGAGGTGAGTGTGAAAATTAGCACAATTTTCAGAACTTTACGGTCATAGGATAACGTTTGAGATACGCAAACACGCACGGCGAGAGGTGATGGTGTCACTTAGCAGCATTTTTTCAGAACTCTGCAGTTATAGAATCACATATGAGATGCGAAAACATGCGCGTGCGAGAGGCGAAGGTGACACTTAACAACATTTTTCAGAACTTTACAACCGTGTGATCACATTTGAGATGAGCAAACATGCACATGCGAGAGGCGAAGGTGACAATTCGAGGTTTGAGAATTATAAGAATCTATGACCAATGCATTTGATAATTGTCATGAAGCCTTATAATTCCCAGCCCTCGTCTTAGCAGCATTTTTCAGAACTTTACTCTATAATGTAAGTAGTTGCATAACCTTATGTATTGACTCACCTCGATAAAAAAAAAAAATTAGCAAACTTTACAAATTTCAACTTTTCTCCCCAAAATACCTTTAACGTAAATAGTTGCATAACCATATGTATTGGCGCACAAACGTGAAAAATTTAACAAACTTTAAAATTGTTCGATTTTTTTCCAAAAGGTCTGTGACGTAAGTAGTTGTAAAACCTTAGGTATTGACTCACAAAGATGAAAAATTTAGCAAACTTTAAAAAATTTCAATTTTCTGCGAACATTGGAAGCGGTTATAGGAGCAGTGGTAGTGGTGGTAGGAGCGTTGGGAGCAGTGGGAGCGGTGGTGGGAGCTGTGGGAGCGACAATGGGAGCGGTGGTAGCAGTAGGAGCGATGTGGAAATGACTATGATGGTGGGAGCATACATACTTACTCACATAATTTCTTTAGTTCAACAACTTTTTACTTGCAGAATCCTACAATTGTTTCTTAGTTCCCAATTTCTTCACACCTTCAACTCACAATTCTTTCATTTTTCCACTTTTGAATGACACAAGTGTACAATTCAACAAATACTTACTTACTTACTCTCATAATTTATGCACTCCAACAACTTTACATCTGTAAAATCCTACACATATTTCTAATTTCTTCATTCCTTCAACTCTTACTTTATGCATATTTCAACATCTCGATCACGAAAATTCTACGCTTCCTTGCATACTTACTTACTTGCACACAAAATTTACTTGCTTGATCAGCTTATCACATGTAGGCCTACAATGCTGCACATATTTCTCATTTATTCACACCAACAATTCTTAATATTTACATATTTCAACATATCAATCGCACAATTCTACAATTTCACGTATACATACTTGTTCAATCACATAATTTCCACAATCCAACAGCTTTCACTGGTACAATCTTGCATCTATTTCTCATTTCTTCAAGCATTCGAATCTTACTTCTTACATTTTTTTCATCAAATCAGTCGTGAAATTCTTCAATTTCTATGCTGCTTACTTGCTTACTCAAATAATTTCTGCACATCATAACCTTTACACACGCGCATATTTCCCATTTTCTCATTTCTTCACTCTTTCGTCTCTTACTTCTTACATTTCTTTGTTCAACATATCAGTCGCACAATTCTACAATTCCTATGATGCTTACTCAAGTAATTGATAAGTAAGCTTTACACAGGTGCATATTTCTCAATTTCTCATCTCTTCACTCCTTCAAATCTTACTTCTTGCATTTTCAATTCCACAACATATCAATTCCAATATTCCAAATATACTTACTTACTTCATGCATAGAACTCTTCACAGGCAAACTCATGCAAACGGTTCTCGTTTCTTCAATTCTTCAACTCTAACCCATACTTCGTACATGCTTCAATTCCACAATTCTGCAATAACTCAATTACATACTTCAAGTAACAACAATTGTAAAGTAAGAAGTTGAAGAATCGAAAGAGATTGATATTTCTATCATATCAAAGTGAAACGTATAGGCAATGTTGATTGTATGTGCTAGAGAGGACTAAGCATAGGAATGGAAGCAGGAGTTGGAGATTGTGAAGGAGGAGGATGATGAGAAGGTGCATCAG
Organism: Lumbricus rubellus; assembly: GCA_945859605.1. Taxonomy (NCBI): domain Eukaryota; kingdom Metazoa; phylum Annelida; class Clitellata; order Crassiclitellata; family Lumbricidae; genus Lumbricus; species Lumbricus rubellus. The sequence continues at coordinate 18,993,154 of OX243821.1, read as the reverse complement.
GAGAAGAAGGTGGAAATTTTCCCAATATCAACACTTTTTCTTCACAAAGTTTCTAAGTGCGAACATTTTCTGACATGAAAAGTTTCTAAGTTCGAGAATTTGATACATGACTACCGATTTTTCTTCGCAATTATTCTAAGTGCATACATTTTCTGTCATGAAAAGTTTCTAAGTTCGAGAATTTGATACATGACTGAAAATTTTCTAAGTGCGTACATTTTCTGTCACGAAAAATTTCTAAGTTCGAAACTTAGATACATTTCCACAAACTTTTCTTCACGTGAGGAGGAGTAGGGTGTGGATGAAGGAGTATGAGGAAGAGGTGATGGGAGTGTAGGTTTCTTTAAATTGCTTCAAATAGGTTGTAGAATGTAGAGTATAATGATTTTGAGTTCTACATATTCGAATTCATAATATGTAAGCCGAATATTTTAGAATGTATATTGGACATATGTGCAAAGTCATGTTTTGTATGAATTTTCAGCATTTACAAATGACACTTGTTGAATGAAACAAGTGATACTTAGCGTTCTGAATTGTTTCAATTACATTACTTTACAATACTTTGTACAGAATTGCAAATTTCGGATGCATGAGATGATCAAGTATACAGCTCTTAGTCATCAACATCAAGTCTTTTAGTTTACATACATAAATGTGAATTTAGCTGAGTCAGCAATATGTAAAAGACTGACAGTTTGCTGTAGTAGAGTTCTCACATAGTGACACCAATACTTGAATGCTTGAAATGGTGATGTTCACGTTTCTTAGATATAGGAATCTTATGCATTTTCGATGGTCAGACATATGCAATTTTTAGCTGAGTCATCAATTTAGCAAAAGTATACGTTCGAAGGAATAAAATACCAAGTTTGAAAGGTTCTATATGGTGAATCATACACCATTTTTAGCTAAATGTACGTCTTTGCAATTGCTGGCATTGACAATTTGATAGAATTTAACGCGAACGTTGGTTGCAATTATAAGTTTCACAAATTTCTACCACGTAAAAGCATGGACATGCTTAGGAATGCGAGGCTGGGCGACAAGGCGACACGGACGTCTGTCGCTGCGGTCACAACAGCTCCGGCGGCGGCGGTGGTGCTAGCGATCCGATCCGATCAGTCTTTGGTGCGAGGAATACGAACGATCGTGTGCAGCTTTATCTCATACTCCACTATTCATACTTTACAATTGCACACGATCGTCCGTCTTCCTCACACCAAAGGCTGATCGGATTGAGATCGCAAGCACCGCCGCCGCCGCCGGAGCTGTTGTGTCCGCAGCGACCGACGACCGTGTCGCCTTGTCGCCCAGCCTCGCATTCCTAAGCATGTCCATGCTTTTACGTGGTAGAAATTTGTGAAACTTATAATTGCAACCAGCGTTCGCGTTAAATTCTATCAAATTGTCAATGTCAGCAATTGCAAAGACGTACATTTAGCTAAAAATGGTGTATGATTCACCATATAGAACCTTTCAAACTTGGTATTTTATTCCTTCGAACGTATACTTTTGCTAAATTGATGACTCAGCTAAAAATTGCATATGTCTGACCATCGAAAATGCATAAGATTCCTATATCTAAGAAACGTGAACATCACCATTTCAAGCATTCAAGTATTGGTGTCACTATGTGAGAACTCTACTACAGCAAACTGTCAGTCTTTTACATATTGCTGACTCAGCTAAATTCACATTTATGTATGTAAACTAAAAGACTTGATGTTGATGACTAAGAGCTGTATACTTGATCATCTCATGCATCCGAAATTTGCAATTCTGTACAAAGTATTGTAAAGTAATGTAATTGAAACAATTCAGAACGCTAAGTATCACTTGTTTCATTCAACAAGTGTCATTTGTAAATGCTGAAAATTCATACAAAACATGACTTTGCACATATGTCCAATATACATTCTAAAATATTCGGCTTACATATTATGAATTCGAATATGTAGAACTCAAAATCATTATACTCTACATTCTACAACCTATTTGAAGCAATTTAAAGAAACCTACACTCCCATCACCTCTTCCTCATACTCCTTCATCCACACCCTACTCCTCCTCACGTGAAGAAAAGTTTGTGGAAATGTATCTAAGTTTCGAACTTAGAAATTTTTCGTGACAGAAAATGTACGCACTTAGAAAATTTTCAGTCATGTATCAAATTCTCGAACTTAGAAACTTTTCATGACAGAAAATGTATGCACTTAGAATAATTGCGAAGAAAAATCGGTAGTCATGTATCAAATTCTCGAACTTAGAAACTTTTCATGTCAGAAAATGTTCGCACTTAGAAACTTTGTGAAGAAAAAGTGTTGATATTGGGAAAATTTCCACCTTCTTCTCCTGATGCACCTTCTCATCATCCTCCTCCTTCACAATCTCCAACTCCTGCTTCCATTCCTATGCTTAGTCCTCTCTAGCACATACAATCAACATTGCCTATACGTTTCACTTTGATATGATAGAAATATCAATCTCTTTCGATTCTTCAACTTCTTACTTTACAATTGTTGTTACTTGAAGTATGTAATTGAGTTATTGCAGAATTGTGGAATTGAAGCATGTACGAAGTATGGGTTAGAGTTGAAGAATTGAAGAAACGAGAACCGTTTGCATGAGTTTGCCTGTGAAGAGTTCTATGCATGAAGTAAGTAAGTATATTTGGAATATTGGAATTGATATGTTGTGGAATTGAAAATGCAAGAAGTAAGATTTGAAGGAGTGAAGAGATGAGAAATTGAGAAATATGCACCTGTGTAAAGCTTACTTATCAATTACTTGAGTAAGCATCATAGGAATTGTAGAATTGTGCGACTGATATGTTGAACAAAGAAATGTAAGAAGTAAGAGACGAAAGAGTGAAGAAATGAGAAAATGGGAAATATGCGCGTGTGTAAAGGTTATGATGTGCAGAAATTATTTGAGTAAGCAAGTAAGCAGCATAGAAATTGAAGAATTTCACGACTGATTTGATGAAAAAAATGTAAGAAGTAAGATTCGAATGCTTGAAGAAATGAGAAATAGATGCAAGATTGTACCAGTGAAAGCTGTTGGATTGTGGAAATTATGTGATTGAACAAGTATGTATACGTGAAATTGTAGAATTGTGCGATTGATATGTTGAAATATGTAAATATTAAGAATTGTTGGTGTGAATAAATGAGAAATATGTGCAGCATTGTAGGCCTACATGTGATAAGCTGATCAAGCAAGTAAATTTTGTGTGCAAGTAAGTAAGTATGCAAGGAAGCGTAGAATTTTCGTGATCGAGATGTTGAAATATGCATAAAGTAAGAGTTGAAGGAATGAAGAAATTAGAAATATGTGTAGGATTTTACAGATGTAAAGTTGTTGGAGTGCATAAATTATGAGAGTAAGTAAGTAAGTATTTGTTGAATTGTACACTTGTGTCATTCAAAAGTGGAAAAATGAAAGAATTGTGAGTTGAAGGTGTGAAGAAATTGGGAACTAAGAAACAATTGTAGGATTCTGCAAGTAAAAAGTTGTTGAACTAAAGAAATTATGTGAGTAAGTATGTATGCTCCCACCATCATAGTCATTTCCACATCGCTCCTACTGCTACCACCGCTCCCATTGTCGCTCCCACAGCTCCCACCACCGCTCCCACTGCTCCCAACGCTCCTACCACCACTACCACTGCTCCTATAACCGCTTCCAATGTTCGCAGAAAATTGAAATTTTTTAAAGTTTGCTAAATTTTTCATCTTTGTGAGTCAATACCTAAGGTTTTACAACTACTTACGTCACAGACCTTTTGGAAAAAAATCGAACAATTTTAAAGTTTGTTAAATTTTTCACGTTTGTGCGCCAATACATATGGTTATGCAACTATTTACGTTAAAGGTATTTTGGGGAGAAAAGTTGAAATTTGTAAAGTTTGCTAATTTTTTTTTTTATCGAGGTGAGTCAATACATAAGGTTATGCAACTACTTACATTATAGAGTAAAGTTCTGAAAAATGCTGCTAAGACGAGGGCTGGGAATTATAAGGCTTCATGACAATTATCAAATGCATTGGTCATAGATTCTTATAATTCTCAAACCTCGAATTGTCACCTTCGCCTCTCGCATGTGCATGTTTGCTCATCTCAAATGTGATCACACGGTTGTAAAGTTCTGAAAAATGTTGTTAAGTGTCACCTTCGCCTCTCGCACGCGCATGTTTTCGCATCTCATATGTGATTCTATAACTGCAGAGTTCTGAAAAAATGCTGCTAAGTGACACCATCACCTCTCGCCGTGCGTGTTTGCGTATCTCAAACGTTATCCTATGACCGTAAAGTTCTGAAAATTGTGCTAATTTTCACACTCACCTCTCGCACGTGCGTGTTTGCACATCTCAAATGTGATCCTATGACTGTAAAGTTCTGAAAATTCTGCTAATTAACACATTCGCCTCTCGCGTGTTTGTGTTTGCACATCTCAAATGTTATCCTATAGCCGTAAAGTTATGAAAATTCTTCTAAGTGTCACCTTCGTCTCTCGTGCGTGAGTGTTTGCACATCTCAAAAGTGATCCTATGGATGTAAAGTCCTGAAAAGGCTGCTAAGTGCTACCTTCGCCTCTCGCACTTGCGTGTTTGCACGTTTCAAATGTGAACCAATGACTGTAAAGTTGGTTATACAAATACTTACAATCATTTTGGAAGAAATTGCAAAATTTTAACGAATAATAATTTTTTCATGCATGTGCGCCAAAAGATATAGTTATACACTACTTAGGTTATCTATGTTTTGAAAAAATTGGATGCTGCTGCCCCACACATCTGAGCTGACGGAACTATTTTTGCATAGTACGCCAGTTGCATACCACACGTTTTGTGTACCTATTGTATACCACACCTAAATCTTTAATTATAAAGTTCTTATCAGGCAAGCGTTGGTGGGTGTTGAATTTGGTTAGGGGAGTGTCAGCGGGTGATAGACGAGTGTCAGCGGGGGGTGGCCGGGCAGCCCCATGTCTTTCGTCCTTAATTAACAACATTTAGACATACGCACACATACGCACACACAGTCAGACATATAGTCGGACAGCCATACAGACACGGACACACATACAGTCGGACACACATACAAAGAGAGGGATATCCATACAGTCGGCCAGACAGACAAGCACACGGACAAATAATTGATTGACAGGTCACGTGACAATTTGGAGGCTTGCCATAGGTCAGGGGCGTGGCTGATTCAGTATACCAACTCTGTGACGTCATTGGAGGGGGGAGTGTGATATAGTATCACCAGTCTGTTTTGGGAATTTTGAACGAGTGTCACCGTATTATCAACTACTTCCAACATTTACCTTTTGCAGACCATCGCCAGCAGCCAACGTCCCATTCTCGATGCTCTGTTGTAGCAAAAAAACAGCACCGTGAACCACCCACTCATTACAATATCAGATATGCAACTTTATCCAAATCTTACATGTAAATGTACAAAAAAGATTGACGCTGCCTGCCACACAACTTCTAAGCAACGAGGTATGCTCATTGCTCACCGTCCCTTTTGCCCACACAGCCACCAAGTAGTATAAAGAAGATTTAGAAGAAGAGATATATTATATATATATATATATATATATATATATATATATATATATATATATATATATATATATATATATATATAGGTAAGGTAGATATAAATATATATAAACATATTATAAGCCTAAGTACTGACCTCCGGATTGTTCTTCAGTTTTTCCAATTCATCCGTTAACTTTACGACTTCGTCTCGTGACTGGAAAATAAAAAGCATTTACCTTATGAGCAATTGTGAATTTAAGCATTGAAATGCAGGATGATGTAACAAGCACTTCCTTCAGATATTTCCTGTAGATCTACAAACTTGATGATCGATTCTGTTTTGACTAAGCACCAGTGTATAACCTGATTCCCACGACTTTCCTCGTTTAGATTCATCTGACCAATCAAACTTTGTTTCATAAATCTCTCACATCTTTTTCCTTTGCTGTGGCTGGACTGGGAGCGCTTCCGATGAGCTCTCTTGAAGGGGTGCTATAATAAGTGAATAGAATGAATGAACGAACGAACGAAGGAATAAATGGACATCTAGGGATTTTCAAATGACTACTGGACGATGATAAATACTTACTCAGTACTACTTGCAACTGACAGTAGTACTTTTAGTTCGCACTACTTGCAAGCTGATTACTTACTAGTTTCATGTTTGATAAACTTCACCAACTCCCCCCTAAATTCGTGAATCCAGATCAAGGTTCTTATGTAATCTCATCCACCTGCCGACTTCAGCCTCCTCTGTTCGTCCACTACCCTCACGTGACAGACATGATCTCTTTGTTACACGAGCAAGAATTGTGGAGCGCGGTGGTGTAGTGTTGGCGTCGTTGCCTTGGAGCTGGAAGGTTCGAGGTTCGAATCCACCTCGCCACGTAAGGACCTTGGGCAAGTCCTTCACTCACAATTGCTCAGCGCTTCGGCGTGAAACTCCGATGCACAGTCCGCTCTGCATTTGGGAGCGCCTCTGAGTAGAGAGATCTTGAAGGGGCGCTATAATAAGTGCATTATATAAAACAAACAAGTGCACATACAAAGAACTGCTTTGGCAAAAACTCGAGCTTTTACCTTCATTGGTCCTACAATATGGAATCAGCTCTCTCCCCATTGACATGTTTTTTGTTATTAACTGTACCAGAATCACATCTTTTCGCTGTCTCAAAAACTACTTTCTTTTCTCTGGGTCTTACGCACTGGGAGCACCTCTGATCAGTGTGCACTATGAGAGGCGCTTTATAATTTTATAGACACAATTACAATATTTTTTACAATAGTACTTACTACTTGTAGTTGATCTTCAACTGTAGCCAGTTTCTGATGCCACTTCTTCTCTTCAGAGTCGACGCTGCTCTGAATGGCAGTCAGTGACTTCTCCTGTCAGAAATAAAACAATAGAAGTCGGATGTTACAGGTATCGTCATACAAATGACAGGTGTAAAACCCAATCAGTACTGATATGAAACAGGTTTAAGACCTGTTATACCCAACCAGGTATAACACTCAGATGGTCCAAAGATTAAAAAATTATTTCACTTTTAGGGAGTACACCCACTGTCTACTAACGATTCAAAAACACAAAGCAGCAAAAAGCGATTTTTAAGCCTGTACAATTTGATTTAAAAATTCATACTTTTGGCTATTATGGTGGCAAGAAACTTTAGGATCGGTGCTCTTTTTGGTCCACCCCTGTAGATAGAAACTTCTCTTGCCAGGGATGACCATTTCATTCTAAAGATATCATAGGCAATTAAATGAAATGAAGTGTAAACTAACGGTATCAGCCAGAATGGCTTGATAGTGGGACAATTCTGTCTGGAGTTTGTTCTGTTGTTTTCCAGCCTCCGCTATCTGGCTTTCAAGATTGGCCTGCAGAAAAAACAAGATATGAAACATAAAGATCAATAAATGACAATGTACCATAAAAGAACTCTGCCCGTAGCAAACACAACTCTTGAATTGAACCCAGGGCACATCTAATTTTCTGGGTGAAATATCTGCCGTGTATCCATGAAATTTTGATATGTTGCAAGGCCATGGGTTAGTAAAATCTCACCTTTTCGTACTGCTTTCAGTAATACCCAATCCAAAAAATAAGAAGACAACCACTGTTACTTTTCAACTAGCTCCAATAATAATTTTTTTTAAATTCTATTATCGCCAATTAATAATTTTATAACAAAAAAGAATGTCTTGTTAGAACTCTAACTTTCTGAATTTTTCAAAATATTACTATAATACTGGATTATTAAAATTAACATAAAGCATAACATTTCTAATAATACCTGAAAATAAGTTCAAAAACAAAGATCTGAGCTTCCAACGTTTTTAATATAAAATTTAGTAAACAAAAAAGATCAACATTTCTGATAACAATATTTAAAAGAAGGAATTTCAATTGTTTTTTCATTACAGCTTGTAATTGTAATTGCACAGACCTTGTTACTTTCTGATGTTTTCAGTTCATCTTGTAGTCTCTGCACGTCTTCACCTTCCTTATTGCTCTCGTTATTCCTTCGTAAAAAGTAAACATTTGTCACTGAACGAAATCTAGAAAGCATTGTCTACCACAATAATGTAAGTAAGTAAGTATATTCTTTATAACTCCTCTTGAAAGAGAAGGTGCAATCCAAAGAGAAGGATTATTTGCAAATGATCTTGACTGAGCCATAGAAGTTCTAGTTTGGAGGGGGCGGGAACTAAGAGGTCAAATTTGTTGGATGAACGAGGTGGGAGGAAGTTGAGTTAGGCTGAAATATTATGTCAACCACTGAGACTTTAGGATCTTACATTGTATGTGGGCACAGAGAAGGAACCAATGAAGTTATGTGAAATGTAGGTATGAGCGCCTCTGAGTAGTTTCCTTGAGGGCGCTATATAAATATTTGAATGAATGAATGAATGAAATTATGTGAAATGCACACAATGAAGTTATGTGAAATGTACACAATGAAGTTATGTGAAATGTACACAATGAAGTTATGTGAAATGTACACAATGAAGTTATGTGAAATGTACACAATGAAGTTATGTGAAATGTACACAATGAATTTATGTGAAATGTACACAATGAAGTTATGTGAAATGTACACAATGAAGTTATGTGAAATGTACACAATGAAGTTATGTGAAATGTACACAATGAAGTTATGTGAAATGTACACAATGAAGTTATGTGAAATGCACACAATGAAGTTATGTGAAATGTACACAACAGGGGCGCCGTTAGGCGTACGCACGTACGCAAGTGCGTACAGCGCGGAAAGGCCAAAAAAAATTTTTCACAAATAGTAAATTTATTATAAGCGATGAAATTCTATTGAAATTTTATAATCTATAGAATATACTTACTTCCTTACTTACTTACACTCTAATAGAGAGCCATCTTGGCATTGAGCGTCTTATAGCCGCCTAGGCCCTAGAGGTCATGGATCCTGGGATTCCTGGATGTAAAACCGTTAAAACTTTTTTTAAATTTAATTTTTGTTTGTATGTGTTTTTATGTGCACTTTTTATAGCCAGGGGCGGATCCAGAGGGGGCAATCCGGCCATGGTCCCCCATTTAAAACTGCCATGGGACGTGGCCCCCCATTTGGTATGAAATTAGCAATATGCATATATGGGTGTAATGGCATATTGCCCCCCCCCCTATTCGGAAAATGGCATGGGATGTGGCCCTCCAGTCGGTTTTCAAGTGGAGGAGTAAAAAAAAGGTCATCAACTTTTTTGGCGGATGAAATGGTATGATTTTCTCCAAAAATATTTGGCAGAAGACTAAAAAAACCTCATCAACTTTTTTGGCGGATGAAAAGTACTTCAGCCAAAGACTGATCCCTATTTATTTTCGACCAACAACCAAATTTCGAAATTTGTTTCACCTGTCCCATCCCAGGTTCTAAGATTTTTGCCCCCCCCTTGGAAGAGTTCTGGATCCGCCACTGGTTTTAGCGCCCCTTCAAGCTCTCTACTCCGGCCGAAGCGCTGAGCAATTGTGGGTGAAGGACTTGCCCAATTAAGGTCCTTACGCGGCGAGGTGGATTCGAACCTGGAAAATTCCGGCTTCAAGGCGACGATAGCATAGCAATATGCCGATCTAAAGGTATCAAATTGCACCTCCTAAACATCACCCCCCGGCAACTTGTACCGTAACCGGTTTCATATTACCCCCGGACTAGTGTGGTCCTCAAATCTATGGGGAAAAATAAAGTTTGAACAATGCGTGACGGTACCATTTTTTTCTGTTATGCATCATGTGAAAATGATTCCTACCAAATTTTATTGAAATTGCTCAAAGTTTAGAGGTCGCTCTGCAGGGTGAGATATACCAGTACCCCGACTGCATGTACATTACATGTATGTCAACAAAACTCGACATTCATTTATGATTTAAAGTTCAGGTCGTCATAGATGCAATGCTTTCTTCAATCTGCAGGAAGAAGCTGATGCTATTATTCTTTTATTTAAATGCTTTTAGATAAGGGTATAAGTGGCCTTTGGATAATTGTTTAAATAATAAGAGAGGAGAGATAAATTTACGGATGCACTTGGTGCTAAGATGATAGTAATGCGTTCGATGGATGGGTAGATCCTTCCTGGTATTACAGGTAAACAACCATTTGATAGATTGCCAGTAGGCTACTGGTCTCAAGATATACGAAGTGAATCAATTACACGGAGTGCAAAGATTAAATTATGGTCAAGGTGAAGAAACAAGACAAGTTGTTGTGATTCTGTTGAAAGATTGTGGCTATAGAGTCAAAGTGACGTACTTCGATACTACAGCATTAAACAAAGAGACTATACTGGGAAAGATCCACTGCACCTTGCTTGTCAAAATTGTGATGTATGGTTATGAGTTCAAACAATCATTTGCACTAGCATCAAGTGGCCAACCAGACATAACAATTTTGAAAGTGGGTCTCATGCATTTATAGTTGGATGCTATTGTAAGTCACTTCCAGACAGCACTCCAAGATCCGAAATGCCAAGATAATTTGGCAGCATTCATCAAGTCGTCAATTCAGACTTGATGCAAATAGTCAAAAATGCTTAACAATTTAGCATCCAGCTTTGAGATGACTACCACGGGGTACTTCAACTCATTGTCGCCTTTCTTAGTAAAATTCCACCACGTGAAATCCGATCGATGGAACTCGTTGCAGTACATGGGGTAAGACTTGATGTTCAGAGAACAATTCCTTCTTACAGACCAGAAGAAATATCAGTTGGATACATCAACCTGTTTCCTAGTCTGGTATTGACAGGAGCATAATGTCTTGTCCCAACCAGATTAGCCTACGACACCTTCCAGCGACCTTCGGATTTTGAAGTCTATCTTCAGGTACAAAGAGTTCGAAAAAATTGTGTCATTTGTGCAGCAACCACCAAGGTTCTTTATAAGGATTTGGGATATGTGAGTGTGGAGATGGTAGCCTTGGCCTTTTTTAGACACCGCTGTCAACCATATAACATGCATGTGCAGCGAAAGATGGTCAAGGCATCTCAAATTCAAGAACGAAACGAGCATGTGAAACACACATTCAAGTGCAGGTCAGCAGCGTATTTACAGGTTGATGATTTTGGTACGGTCAAAACTTTGAACATCTTACGGATAGTAGAACTGCAATGTAAATTCCTAACTGAGATTGGTAGCCTACTGAACAATTGAAACAAAATCAGGACTTTTAGAAGGCAAAACCGGGCACAGTTTCATGGTTGTAAACGGCATTGCCGAGAGGGGTGTTGAACTCATTCAAGAATTCAAATCATCCATCACTAATTATGAATGGGAGAAATACCTAACGCAGGTTGTATCTGAGCACAGATCTCAGTTCCTTGACGAAAAAGAAGTATGTGTTGGGCATACTACTGAGACTCCAACAATCGAAAACCCTCTAAAACTGCCTGGCTTTGCTATACTTTTTAAAATTAGTTTAAGACAAAATTATTAACTTTATACCAGTAGGCCTATTCAGTAGATCTATACGCCACTCAATCTCCAACAGTCTACGATGATCAGTTTATTTCTTTGATCTAAATTCTAAAAGAGTTCTTGTCCATTATACTTCAAATGCTATGATTTGACTGTTTTTCGCCATGGTAATCAATGGTGAAAAGTCAGTAGCATGGAGCTACCACTAAATATCTATCAATCGGGCTGAAAATGTACACTTATTCACTACTAAGGCAAGGTAACAGATAGAGAGGGTACCATCAACTAAATTCGAGAAATGATTTTTGAGGACCACACTACCCCGGACACTAGATTTGCATAGATTTATCCGTCATCCCACTGTGGTTTGTTATCAATATTTTACTCGGAAAAAATAATAACCTCGAAGCCATTTCTCCATGTAACTTCAGCGGCGATTTAGTATTTTAGTTACAGATGAAAATATTTATAACAAACCAAACCACGAAGTGGGATAACGGATGAAAATCTTCAGACCAAAACAAGAAGCGGGATTATTTTTCTGATATTTTTAGTCCAATATAAATTTATTGGGTGACAGTTTAAATTTCCATATTACTACGAGAGAATCCTATATCCTACCTATACGTTATGCACCCAAAGAAAGATATATTATATAGGTTCAACATGACTGCCTAAAAATGGCTCCATTTGAGGTCGACACAGCCAAAAATGCGCTGGTCGCTGGGTCTCCGCCCCCAGACCCCGCTGGGGAGCTTACTGTAAAGACAAAACCTTTCTCTTTTACAATAACATTTTGATTTTTATTGTTATCCTGGTAGCTTGCGACACTGAAAAACTACTTATTCTTAAACATTTCGCGACTTTGTCGTTCACAAATAGCTGGCAAACAAGAGCCTAAAAATGACTCCATCTAAGGTCGAAACAGCCAAAAATGCGCTGGTCGCTGGGTCTCCGCCCCCAAACCCCGCTGGGGGAGCTTACTGTAAAGACAAAACCTTTCTCTTTTACAATAACATTTTGATTTTTATTGTTATCCTGGTAGCTTGCGACACTGAAAAACTACTTATTCTTAATCATTTCGCGACTTTGTCGTTCACAAATAGCTGGCAAACATGAGCCTAAAAATGGCTCCATCTAAGGTCGAAACAGCCAAAAATGCGCTGGTCGCTGGGGCTCCGCCCCAGACCCCGCTGGGGGAGCTTACGACGCTCCCCCAGACCCCTAGTCGGGATCGGCTTCGTGCCTTCGGCACTCGCAACTTCCCGCCTTCGGCGCCGCCACTGACGACCAATTAGGCCTACAATACAGCGTCCTGGCACTTTTTTACACTTTAAGCACTGTATATGTAGGCCTATATATATGGAATTGGATTGGTAGGCCCTAGTATTTACGCCCCCCCCCCTTAACCAGAAATCATGGATCCGCCCCTGAATATAAGCTCGCAGTGGCGCAACTAGGGGGGTGCTGGGGGGTGCCTGAGCACCCCCCAGGCTAAAAAGGTGACCCACGCAATTTTTCCAAATCCGATGAGTTTTTTGGTGCGTGGGGGGGGGGGGGTAGGGGTCATTCGGTCTTTAAGATTACACAATCAAGCAAGTTCCTTTGGAACTCGCTACTGAGCACCATCTGAGCACCCCCCAGGAAAATTTTCTGGTTGCGCCCCTGTAAGCTCGTATCGATCGCTGTTCGCTTCAATTATTTTGTGCAAGTTGTGCGTACAGAAATAAAATCCTGGCGGCGCCGCTGGTACACAATGAAGTTATGTGAAATGTACACAATGAAGTTATGTGAAATGTACACAATGAAGTTATGTGAAATGCACACAATGAAGTTACGTGAAATGTACACAATGAAGTTATGTGAAATGTACACAATGAAGTCATGTGAAATGTACACAATGAAGTTATGTGAAATGTACACAATGAAGTCATGTGAAATGTAACACAATCAGCAGCTGACCTTTTCTTTTCCTCCTCAAGGTCTACTAATGCTTTACTCTTAGCTTCGTCCGCTCTCTTCAGATCCTCCGTCAGTTGACTGGCGGTGCTTTTCGATGTCTTGAAAACATAACAAAGAAACCAGTAACAATCGACTCTGTGCCATAATCGCCTGCACATAGGGGCAAGGGGGTGGGGGGGGGCGGTTGCCCTCCTCTGAAAAATTGATGTCCATTTTTTAACCACTAATTTATGGTAAATTTATCTAAAGCACTAATGATGCTAATGATACACAAAGTGAAACTGAGAAATTTACATCATGAACTCAAGAAAGGCTTTTGCTGCGAGAAGCGCTTTATAAACGGTCATAATATAACACAATACAATACAAGGCAAATGACTACCATGTGCCAAAAAATAGGATTAGTCGGTCTCAGCCTGTCTTGTCATGTTTTCTTCGATCCAAAGATTGGCCGCACTGAATCATCTGTCACCAAATGTATATTTCTTAGGTCGTCCTCAGTAGTTCAGTCATAGTCAAGCCTTTCCAATACATAATGTTCTCAATCCGGGTTGTTCATGGTCTTCCAGCTGTTGTGCCCTACATTACCTCTTTTCCAATGTTCAGTCTCCACCAGGGCTGTTTTTAAGGAATTTTTATAACTCCACAACCCCCTACTTTCTTTTCCCATCCTCCATGGTAAATTACTACCAAACGGAGGACAATGACCTTTTTGCTATAGTTTTAACTGTACAGAAGTGCTTGTACAACTGCACAAATCCATTTAGAACTGCACATTTTGTGTACAACTGCACGTTTAAAAAGCCCCGGTCTCCACTTTTCCACATAACGTGACCAAAGTATCTCAACTTTCTTGTTTTGATGTTGCTTTAAAACAGCTGGCGTTCTATGCCAATCTGTTCCGGTACCCATTCGTTGGTTTTCTTTGCCAATAAGGTGTTTATTTGCCTTGCCTTCAACCTTCCTCGACACGATGGTTGGTTGCATTTTGGACAATTCTTCTCCATCCTCTCCTGTCTTCGATTGCTCTCAACAATTCCTCGGTTGATAATCCCGTCCATTCACACATGTTGTCACACCACCTCTTCCTAAGTCTTCCTCTTGATGTGTTTTCGAAGGGAATAATGTCAAGATGGTAAATTCCGAATAAAGGCCAAAAAATAAAGGTAGTTAGTTACTTGCCTTTTTTCTCGGGTTGAACGCACTGGGAGCGCTTCTCTGAAAGGCTCTTGCTGCAAGAAGCACTTTATAAATGGTCAGATAAGATAAGATAAGAAAAGGAGTGTTTATTTCCTCACCTCTAATTCAAGGTCCTTCTGTTTGATGAGTTGTTCAAGGACTTTGAACTGCGACTCGAGGGATTTCGTCTTCTCCTCCAGCTCCAGAGTTCGCTGACCTTCGCTCTGGAAGAAGAACGGCATAAGGAAATCACAATTCACACCATGCAGTAGCCTTCCCAAAGGATAATGAATTATTATTCTTTTTGTTATATGGTATTATGCATCTATTATCTATTATTACTATTAATATCATTTATATTATTGTTTTAACACTATCATTATTGTTCTTATTTTTCATTTATTGTATACTGTTATTATAATCATCACTATTATTATCATTATTTTGTATTTATTATCATATATATTATTTATTTAAAATTATTTTTTACTCGAGTTACCTCAGATCCCTCGGGATTTCAAAAAATTATGCTTGGAGGTGTTGTTAAATGTCTGGAAAATTATCATTACATATTATTATTTTTATTATTACTTATTATGCATTTATTAAACATCCCACAAAGAGCCCAGGACTTGACTGACTAGCTAACTGGCTGACTAGCTAACTGGCTTACTGACTAACCTGACACTGAATGACTAATGAAATGAAATACCATTGGCCTGAGAAAAATACTTACCACAATCAATCAAACATCAATCAATCAATCAGAGTTAACGGTAAACAAAGCCCCCTTCAAGATTTCTACTTGGACGAATTACGTTAATGACTTAAGCCATACAGACGAAAAAACAAATAATATGTAAATTATATCCTATTATATATGCATAATTATGCAGATATGTACATGAATCAATAAACCATCGTACACCCAGTCATACTTTAACCAATCTGACCTTGGATTTTGACAGCTGTTCCTGAAAGCTTGCAGCTTCCTTCTTAGCTGTCTCCAATTCTTCGGACAGTGACTTGCTTCTCGTTTCCGACTTCTTAAGTAGCTCACCCGTCTCTTTTGCCTTCTCAAAATCCTTCTGTAAAGTCACAACATCTGCACTAGCCTCATTGCAAAGTAACATATTGTAATTGTAATAATCACAAGTAACAGATGGTAAGTAGTGTAACAGGAGTCAAATTTAACCGCTCATGGCAGCCAGCAGGGCGTCCATGCGACCTTACGACAATGAATGTCCTATCAACAATGTTCATCAGACTTTTACTGCACTGTTCTCTGTCATAGTTTTTTTAAATGTATGTATTCGTTTTGTTATGCATTGTAATGCATGTGCGCTTGACATAAGCGAATAAAGGCTACTTACTTACTTACTTATTTATATCACAAAACTATTCATTTATCAGATTTAGATAGCAGCCCACTCCTCTGCCAGTTCGGTCCTCACTTTGTGCTGAAATACATCAAACGATAATATACTGTATACGCATTTCCAGGGTGTCCTGCACCGCCAAAAATTGACACACATATTCAATGACTACTAGTTTTTGATTTTTAAGAAATTTCTTTGCACTAAGGTACTATATGATACTGACGACACACGAAATGAAAAATCGATATCTACATCTTCTAAGAAACCTCTAGGAAAAACACCCATGTTCTTAAAATTTCTTGTAAATCGCAATTTTCAAACTCTTGCTAAGAACAGGGGTGCAACCAGAAAATTTTCCTGGGGGGTGCTCAGAATTATTATTGTAAGCGCCGATGATGCGAAGTAGCGAGTGCCAAAGGAACTTGCTTGATTGTATAATCTTAAAGAGCGAATGACCCCTGCCCCCCCCCCCACGCACCAAAAAACTCATCGGATTTGGAAAAATTGCGTGGGTCACCTTTTTAGCCTGGGGGTGCTCAAGCAGGGGCGCAACCAGAACATTTTCCTGGGGGTGCTCAGAATTGATTGTGTAATCTGAAAGACTGAAAGACCGAAAGATCCCTTACCCGGGCTACTCCCCCCCACCTCCACCCACAAAAAACTCATCGGATTTGGACAAATTGCGTGGGTCACATTTTTGGCCCTGGGGGTGCTCAAGCACCCCCCCAGCACCCCCCTAGTTGCGCCACTGGCTAAGAAAAATCTCTGCGGGCAAAATATCTCTGTGGGGCACAGTGGTGTAGTGGTGTCGTCGTTGCCTTGAAGCTTCGAATCCACCGCAAGTCGCCGCGTAGGGACTTTGAGCAAGTCCTTCACTCACAATTGCTTGGGCGCTTTGGCGTGAAACTCCGATGCAGTGTCCGCACTGTAGTCAGGAGCGCCTCTGAGTAGCGAGAACTTGAAGGGGCGCTATAACAAGTGCACATACAAACATACATACATACTTACCAGCTGAACTTCTATCTTCTTCTCCGCCTGCTTCAGCTTCAGTTCCACTGTCTTCCTCGCATTTTCGCTGGCGTTCAGCAGCTTTGCATTCTGCTTCAGTGCATCGTCCATGAACTGAACTTTCTGCTGAAGGTCAGCGGCGCTGCCTGCAGGACCAGCGGATGGAAGAGGGGCGACGGGTCTACAGTACACACGGGCATATTCTGCTTTTGAAAGCAATGGCAGTGTTGTCTGTCTGTGTGTATGCCTATGAGCTTGTTGTTTATATGCATATAAGATAAGATAAGAATATTCTTTAATATACCAATTGCTATCCGCATTTTGGTGTACAGACATGGTATAATAAACAAACGTACATAATTTCTATATCCAACCAATGTCAAAATGTTTTCATATAGCAAAAAATATATATATATATATCTTATCTATCTGTCTGTCTGTGTGTTTCTCTGTGTGTCTGCCCGCATGTCCGCCTTCCGTCTGTCAATCATTGATTCATGCACATAATATCTGTGTTCAATTGTCCAGAAGAAATGCCAGAAACAGAGAGAGGAGATAGGTAGAGTAGGGGAAATAAAAAATGGCAATGACAGATACACAGACACATACGGGCACACACACACACACACACACACGCAGAATTAGCGAAATGCATATCACATTCAGTTGCTATATAGTATGAGAATTGTAGAAATATAATTATTGGGGTCAGATGCTGGTTTATTTGGGGTTGGTTTATGCAATTTGGGTTCCTAAGAAAGACTAATGGGTTGAACCCTCAGCCCCCCCCCCCACAGTCCCCACCTGCAAGTTTCACCCTGCATTCCAGACACCAGGCACTTGCACAGACACAGAGAAACACACATTTAAACACACACAGTCACACACATGTACACATATACAGACACAGTCTCAAATACACACACATACACAAACACAAACACAGTCACATGTATACACACACACACACAATCATACAGTCTCACACACATACACACACAAACATACATACACACACATAAACATGCACACACAGTCACAAAAACACTGACACATACACACAGAGTCACACACTCACATACACAGTCACACACACATACACAATTACACACGAACACACAAACACACCCACACTCACAAGCAAACACGCATACCGACACACACACACATACTCACACACACATACACACACACACACATACTCTCTCTCACACACACACACACACACACACATACACATGCACAGTCATCCATGAAGACAAAGCAACACATCTTACTTACCGATTCTTGGCCGCAGCCGCTTCCTCCTTCAGCTTCCGGTTTTCGTCCGACAGTATCTTGATGAGCTGCGTCTGCCCATCGCCAGCCGCTGCCACAGCCTGTCCCTTGGGTTTGGCGAGCTGCTGAGTCAGCTGATTCATCTGCGCCACGTGCTCCATGTGCGAGTGATTCAGGCGAATCTTCAGCGCATCAATCTCCTTGACCTGTAAGATGGGAAGAAGGTCAAGGTCAAACACCATTTAAATGTGGATGGTGTGTGTATAAAAGAAATACTGCTAGTGCTGCTACTGCTACTGCTACTGCTAATAATAATACAAATAATACTGAAAATTATAATAATAATATAATAATAATAATAATAATAATAATTTAATTATAAAAACACTAATAATAATACACAATAATTCACAATAAATCACAATAATACACAATAATAATACATATTAAAATAACATTACATAATGGCGCCTGGGAGTAGAGATCTTGAAGGATTGATATCAATTTATGTGATTGAATAGTAGTATCAGTAGCAGCAGCAGTAGTAGCAGTACTTAGTAATATATAAAATTTTGCCTTAAAAAAGTGAAATAAATTATATATCAAGAATAAAACGATTTGTATGGTGCTGAAAGGGCAGTGCACTTGAATTCAACAAATCAATGACAGTCATGATATGATTGTCAGACTTTAGCATAAATAACAATTAGAAGGAATAGGGCACGATAAACAGATGGCAACATGGTCTTTACTGGTTCTTCCGGTGAAGATTTCAATTATGATTTGGTTTTATTATTGCCATTTAATAGCAAGACATCTGTGGTGTTGAGCTATTGTAATGTAATGTAACGTAATTAGTAATTTCTAAAGTGTCTCTCACAGCCATGGCCAAGTTCAGTGCGAGAACCCCGAAAGATAAAATAGGTCTGAAGAACAGAGAGAAAAAGAGAGAGATGTAGATAGTGATCCAGAAAGAAGAGTCCCACGCAGAGTGGAGGGAACGGAATTCCTAAGGAGAGCCCAATGATGGTAAAGGATCAAGTTTGAGCAATAGTGGTACTAGCTCGTGGAAAAAACAAGTCAGGCCCCATCACCTCGTTAATTATCACAACGATACTACAAAAATCACATATTAAAACAGGAATT
This sequence comes from Lumbricus rubellus, assembly GCA_945859605.1. NCBI lineage: Eukaryota > Metazoa > Annelida > Clitellata > Crassiclitellata > Lumbricidae > Lumbricus > Lumbricus rubellus. The sequence continues at coordinate 18,973,704 of OX243821.1, read as the reverse complement.
ACTAAGAGGAAATCTAAAATTTAAGAATCTGAAAAAGTGAATAATCAAGTCAACGATATGGAGTGTGGTGCTCTACACAGCCAAAACTTGGACCATGAGGAAAGAAGATACTGAGAGGTTGGAAGCGTTTGAGATGCGGATATATGGTGAACTGTGGAAAGAATCAGCTGGATGAAACGCAGAACAAATGAAGAGATAAGTGCAAATGGTGGACGAAAAAAGATCTCTGATATTAGGAATCACCAAAAGCTGGCAGAAAAAAACTTGTTAAGGGTCACAATATGAGGGAAGACTCTCTCCTAAGAACCCCAATTGAGGGCAGAATAGTGGGTAAAAAGACAAGAGGAAGACTGTGGATGATGTTTTTGGACTGGATGATAGAGGAGGGCAATTTAGCAAATTGAAGAGAGCTGAACAATGTGACGAATGTATATATGCATGTGCACTTGTTATAGCACCCCATCAAGATTGCTACTCAGAAGCACTCCCGACTACAGCGCAGACACTGAATTGGAGTTTCACGCTGAAGCGCTGAGCAATTGCAAGTGAAGGACTTGCCCAAGGTCCCTATGAGGCAGCTTGAGGTGGATTTGAACCTGAAACCCTCCGGCTGCAAGGCAACGAACATACCCACTACACCACCACGTCCCGCAAATGACGAATAGAACCATTGGATGTACGAACCTGCTCAAAGAAGAGGACAGAAATTACAAGACTACGTCAGATTATGTATTTTTTGCAGGGACTTGCCTTTTCCGCCAACTCGTTGCGAGATCTGCTTTCAAGAGCCGCAAAACTCTGACGCAAAGTAATAAGTTCCTCTGCTTGTCGTCTGCTGTCCACAGATGTCGCTGAATAAAAAACAATTTTAACGCTATGAAAACGATGTATGCAGCCCAAGCAGTGGACTCCTATGTGCAACAGTTAATAGAAAGCATCATGCTCTGTGTCACTTATTATGTATTTGAGAATCAAATGAATTCCTTAAAATTGATTGATTGGATGGTTGTTTGATTGATTATTGATTGATTGATTGGTTGATTCAACTTGATTGATTGAAAGATTGATTGAATGATTATTTATTGATTGATTGGTTGGTTGATTGGTTGATTGAATGATTGATAGGCTAGTTGTTTGGTTGATTGAATGATTACTGTCTGATTGATTGGTTGATTGAATAAATGACTGATTGAATGATTATTGATTGATTGATTGATTGATTGGTTGATTTGTTGATTGATTGAATGATTGATTGATAGGCTAGTTGGTTCATTGATTGAATGATTATTGATTTATTAATTGACTGACTGACTGACTGAATGAATGAATGATTCAATGACTGACTGACTGACTGACTGTCTGTCTGACTGACTGACTGACTGACTGACTGACTGACTGATCAACTGATGACTGACTGACTGACTGACTTATCAACTGATGACTGACTGACTGACTGACTGACTGACTGACTGACTGATCAACTGACTGACTGACTGACTGACTGACTGACTGACTGACTGACTGACTGACAGTTTGATTGATAGAAGGTCTGTAAACCATTATAGTACCTGATTCCGAGACTCTGGCTGCAGTTGCTGCTGGATTTGGTACAGTGCTCCTGGCCTCCACCTTTGCTGGCGTGGCCACTTTGGCATTGATGACCTCCCTAGCAGGGCTCTTGGCCTCCACCTTTGCCGGTGTGGCCACCCTGGGGGTGGCGATCTCCTTAGCAGGGCTCTTGGTCTCTACCCTTGCTGGTGTGGCTGCCTTGGGGCTGACAACAGGCGCAATGGTCTCCTTAGCAACAGTTTTGCTGGCACCGCTTGCTTCAGCAGCTGCCGCAGCCTTCTTCTTCCTGTGCTTGCTTTCGGCCACGATGAAGGGTGCATCCGGTTCGGGAGGCGCCTGGAATTCATCCTGCTCCTTTTTCGCTTTTCCCGACTGCGCTTTGGAACTCTCCTTGGCACCACTAGATTTTGTTTCCTTCTTTTCTCCGCCAGAAGTCTTTCCGGGTTTCTTCGCATCCGGGATTTTACCGGTGTCCGTTGACTTCTGTTTCTTTCCCTTCACCAGTTTCTTCGATTCGACCACGTTTGGTTTGCTCGGTTCCGGCTCCTCGGAGTCGTCGGAAGATCCGGCGGTCGCCTCCGTCTCGTCTGTCCCCTTAACTACATCTTTACCCTTCTTTTCCTTCTTAGGCTTCTTCTTTTCCTTTTTCGCATCTTTGCCTGTGATGCCGAGTTCTTCCTCGATAGCTCGGTCGCGTCGAGACTTTGCGGCTGCAACTTCCTCGTAGGAGCTTTCCTTCATTGCTTTGGAGGTGATGAAGAAGACGAGTATGGCCGATATAAGGACCACGGCAATGCCGACCAAGAGAAGAATCAACTCCATTGCTGAATAACCTTGAAGAAAAATTCATAAAACTACTTTACAGTTACTCTTACTAGTAATGCAAGACATACACAAAATCTAGTTGACATAACTTAATGCAACAGTTGCAACTTATTAAACGAAGAAAGAAATGAAAGTAGACTATATACTGTCTATTTCTGAAAAATTCTAGGCAGGGAAATAGCATTACAGATATTAGATTATTTTCATGACAATTGGAACCTAAATTCTGATTTAAATTTATATTGTAAATCAATTCTATATATTTCATGCAATGCAAGAGAAAAATACTATAGGCAACCTACTTTAAACTAACTTTATCTTTCTATTATCCACTTGCACAAATCTTATTTAAGTCAAATAATCATCTAGCGCCGCTTTTGCAAATCAGAACGCATTCCATGCCTTGTATGTCATGTAAACCTAAGTAATTACCCACAAATTTATAGGCCTATAGCACCTCATTCACTCGCAGTGCAGGGTTTTTGCAGGGTCGGACGATCTTTGGCTCTCTGTGAATCCGTATGACCGTATCAATGGCCCTACCAGGAAAGGAATAAACACACAATATATTACACGACAGTAGACAAATTCTCAAAAGAAAAGTTGTACATTTTACCTCGATAATTTCAAAACTACACAGTGTCGTAACGTGCAGTTCGCGTGTGCGCATGCGATATCGTCCTCTGGCAATCCAACACAGCGTGGCGATCTTCCGAATGCGTCGTGTAAAATTATTATCGACCGAATTAACTCGTATGGCTTTCCGATATGTCAACACCTGTTGCAGTTTACGACGGACGGGGGCCGGGAGGTCGGAGGGGCCAAGGGAGGAAGGAGGAGGCACGAACCGCGACAGATGTTTTGTCAACGTGGCGCGTCTGCACAGACGTCGGCGCAAGGACGACGCCATTTTGTACGAGGTCCAGGGATGCCACTCTGAATTTTAAAAAAGGGAGATGCGGCCGGAAAAATATAGAAAAGGCTAGATCAAGAATTTCTCTGAAAAATACATGGATTTTTGACAAAATTAATGCATTGATTTTCCGGCTTGAAATTTCTGACGACTTTCTTTAGTCATCTCACTAAAAAATTGCTCCTTTCCTGACAAAATTTCTTATTCATTCATTCATTTCATTCATTCATTTCAAGAATTTATATAGCGCCTCTTCAAGAAATCCACTCAGAAGCGCTCCCAGTCCAACCACGGTGAAACAAAAAAGTTTTAAGGAGCTTGTAGAACACTGACGAGTCGACCCTAGGCAGCAAGCGCATCTGCAACGGGAGACTATTCCAGACAGAAGGACCTACAACTGAGAAAGCACGACGCTGACAGGTTGATGATTCAACACGCGGGACCAAAAGCTTACCGCTAGAGGCAGAGCGAAGGGCTCTGCGAGAAAGGACAACAGATAATGGACAGCAGAGTTCACACAGATAAGTCGGGGCACAGCCAAGAAGACAACGCCAAACCAGTGAAGCAATTACCCTTTTTGTTAGTCTTTCGCAGCAAGTTTCGCTGCAAAATCTGGTTTTGGGCGTCCGTAGGCTATTCACAACATTTTCGACTTTTTTTTCGTCCTTTATGCATTAACTGAATTTTTGCCTAAAAATTTATATTTTTATGTGGAAGAAGCCGGGAAAACCGCCGTAAGAAAATAGACTAGATCCTGACAAAAAAAACCTAGAAACCTAGACAAGACCGAAAAACCTAGATCTAGGTGTGAAAAGCAATGAGTGGCATCCCTGACGACGAGGTCATTCCCGATAGATCTGCTGCTATACAAACATTAAACGAAGGGATTTCAGCCCAAATTCGTAGCTAAAATCTCGCTCAAAATTAACATTCACGTAGCGCAACAGCTCAGGGTAGCCGACAGCGCTCAGAACTTCCTCTTAACTTCCCCTAAACTTCCCCCACTTATGCCAGCGATCCACCGCATCGTATTGTTTATCTTGTGTGCCGCCCCAATTAACTCTTGCTAGCCTCGACTTACTTGCGCTGCAGCTCAAACTCAAGTTTTCTTAACCCATTATAGACCTGCAGCGCTGCAAACGAGACCGTATAATTTCAGATGATAAATTGATGATAAATTAATGGAGATATCTTGATCTAGCTGCATCTTATCAAATACTTGCTTTCTGATAATTATTTCTGGCCGTGCAATGCGTTGCTGAACATTGCGAATGTTGTGCGGTCAATCGGTTGATTGTATGTCTACGCCTACGCTTTGGAGTATGCATGTAGGTCTTGTTTGCCATGTTTGATTAGGGTGACGTTAGACATTGGCCTAATCAGATCAAATCAAGTCAAAAATAGCCTACTTTATTGTTCACCAAAACAGTTGAGTAGGCTAGGCTAAAAGCAAAGAGGCAGTAGCCCAACTGTGCGCAATCCTACATTCAGTGACAATCATTGGTTGTGGTGGTGGTCGTGGTGATGATGACGATGACGACGATGATGAAGATGAATGTGGCGAGCTGGCGGTGTGAGCTTGTCCAGAATGCACGCCCACAGTTTTGCAGCTATTGTTCTGAAACCTGTACCCAGACAGAGAGCCACCAGGGCCACCCAGTGAAGAGGTTGGTGAGTCCCGTCCCCAAACACCGCAGAGACCAGGGAGGGGGAAAACAATCTTTTCATATTTCCAGAACTTAACCGTTTTCATTGTTGTTGCTGTTACAACCATTATCACTGTTGACTTGTTGTTGCTGTTTGTTGTTGCCACAACAGCTTTTGTTATTGCAATTGCTGTTGTACTTTTCTCTTAAACACCTTTTCAACGCTGAAAATAATATTACATAAGCCTCAAAGTCCCTCCAACTGCATGTCAGATTAGGTAGTACTCTGAAGGTTGTGTGAATTATTGCATCACCTTTTTTATGGAACAAACTTCCGATAGTCATTCGTAGTATGATAATTGTGGAAAAATAACTGGGGGTTTGGCCTATGATAAACTTGAAATTGGGGTATGAAAAACATACTTTAACATGGGGCTCTAAGAAAGACTTGGGGGTTGAACCCCCAACCCCCCGGCAATTCTCACCCTGGTCATTCGTAAGGCTACTAACTTCACTCACTTCAAACACTTCTTACGTGTGCGTACATTGCGTAATGTTTTCTGTTAATGGCATGAGGGGTTACTCATGCTAATGCTGATTTCTTTGAGTGTTTGTCTATTGAATGTTTGTCTAATTTTTGCCTGTGTTCTTTCTCTGAATTTTTTCTGTATTGTTTACTAGCCTACATTTTTTTGATAATATTTTTTCTTAGTTAAGTAACATCTTCGCATTCCAATTCTCCCTTCAGCTTTTACTTTTACACTTCACTTTGTTAATTAGGCCTCTGCTTAGCAGGACTTGTCCCTTTCGGTGTGCCTAGTTAATTGTCCTCTCACTCTTATTCTACTTATTCACTTTGAGTATTTGCTTATTGCTGATTATGTCTATACTTTGTTAAGCATATCATGTACAATTGAATTGTTGGGATCAATAAAAAATATGTCTAGGCCCTATCAGAAGGCCCAGGGGTTATTTTAACGTGCAGCTGGACACAAAGTGTGTAGTTGGAAAACGAATTTGTGCAGTTGAAAATCAGGTTTTGTGCAGTTACTTTTTTACACACAATCGCATAAGCAATGTAAGTAGCTAATATATTTTAATTAAACTGATTGTGAAAAACAAGATTATAAGACATTTTTGCCGTGAATTTTACTTTAAATTTCTATATTTGTTAAGTGTTGCTTATATCTATTGAAGTCTTAGCCCACACTTATAAGCACTGAAAAGTACAGGTATTTTGTTAAGATGACACCATAAAATGCTGCCATTGCAATGTGGAAATTCAAAAAGTTTCTGATGAGGCTCTGAAAAATTACAGGTATTTTGTTAAGATGACACCTTAAAATGCTAACATTGCAATGTGGAAATTCAAAAAGTTTCTGATGAGGCTCTGAAAAAGAAGAGGTATGTTGTTAAGATGACACCTTAAAATGGTACCATTGCTATGTGGAAATTCAAAAAGTTTCTGATGAGGCTCTGAAAAATTACAGGTATTTTGTTAAGATGACACCTTAAAATGCAACCATTGCAATGTAGAAATTCAAAAAGTTTCTGATGAGGCTCTGAAAAATTACAGGTATTTTGTTAAGATGACACCTTAAAATGCTAACATTGCAATGTGGAAATTCAAAAAGTTTCTGATGAGGCTCTGAAAAAGAAGAGGTATTTTGTTAAGATGACACCTTAAAACGCAACCATTGCAATGTGTAAATTCAAAAACTTTCTCATGAGGCTCTGAAAAGTAGAGGTATTTTGTTAAGATGACATCTGAAAATGCTGCCATTGTAATGTGGAAATTCAAAAAGTTACTGATGAGGCTCTGAAAAAGTAGAGGTATTTTGTTAAGATGACGCCTTAAAATGCTACCATTGCAATGTGGAAATTCAAAAAGTTTCTCATGAGGCTCTGAAAAGTAGAGGTATTTTTTTTATTAAGATGACACCTTAAAATGCTACCATTGCAATGTGGAAATTCAAAAAGTTTCTGATGAGGCTCTAAAAAAGTACAGGTATTTTGTTAAGATGACACCTGAAAATGCTACCATTGCGATGTAGAAATTCAAAATGTTTCTCACGAGGCTCTGAAAAAGTAGAGGTATTTTGTTAAGATGACCCCTTAAAATGCTACCATTGCGATGTGGAAATTCAAAATGTTTCTCACTAGGCTCTGAAAAAGTAGAGGTATTTTGTTAAGATGACACCTTAAAATGCTACCATTGCGAAATTCAAAACGTTTCGGGTTGGGAGGGAAACATCCCCTCTCCATACCCCTCGCCTACCAGTCTAGGCGCTACGCGCCTCACTAGAGTCTTTCGGACACTCGATTGTCTGCCCCCCAGCAACCTGATTTTCCCCCCAGCGGAGGGAGACTAGATTAAACACTGCTCTTTAGAGAGGTAGGTTTATAAGCTTAGCATGTTACACTATCATGATAACGATAATAATATTAATAATAATAAATTAATAATAATAATGATAAATAATAATAATAATTTTAAAAAGAAGAAGAAGAAGAAGAAGAATTAGACCTTAGTCTCAATAATGACCAATCTACCCGATGTAGGATGCTATTCTGATAATTATGTGCAGTTGAGAAATTTCCTTACAATAACCCCTGAGAAGGCCTGGCCGCCTACATGATTTGTTATAATATAGTCTGCATAATAACTCATGCAGAATAATAAATTTCTTTCCTGAGTTATTGGCCGACACAGGTGTCGCCACGTGCTTTCATTTCTGCGCATTATTATTAAATGCGATGTTTCACTCCTGTCCTGAAATTATATAACATAGGCCTAATATTATATATCTATATATATATATATAATGTTATATATTCCCATATATAATATATATTATATAATCGTACAAACATCTGGGGATCTCTTCAGAGCTATCGTTTCTACAGGTATATAGGTGTGTATACACTATGTCCGGAAAAGGACCCATTTTTGTAAATATGAACATAAATAGTAAATATTCATCGATTTTTACAATTCAAACACCATTTTAATCCTGACATAATTATTTGTCTAACAATTGTGAAAATATCAAAGTTGCAGTCTTAATAATGAAGTCATAATGACGTCATTTGCGTCAATGTCATTTAGCATAAGCCTATCAATCATGCATGGTTTCAGCTGGTATATCAATTGGTTCTTGTTAAGACGGAACTCTATTTAATAGAACCAGGAGTGAAAATAAATGCAGCTTATTAAAGGGATTGTCTGCTCTACAAAAAAGTGGTGCCATGATATCCGGGAATATTAGGCACAATAGCCTTCAACAAAATGACGCTTCAGCTCACTAAGTTCGTATATCTGTTGAACTGTTGACTAAGGAGGCTCTTAAGCACTGATATAAAGCAATAGGTTTAAAGTGTTGGCGACCTAATTTCCTTAGCCTTTGCATTTGAAAGAGTGTGGCGCAGGCCTCTACCTCGCCCTCTGTTCGCTTCACAGTAGTATGCTCGGGGATTAGTTCGCTAGGATCGCTAGTGCTGTAGAATATCTTCACTCTTCTCTACTCTAGTGAGGCTTCAACTCTCTAGAGGGCGGGTGCTGCAGCATTAAATCGAGCACAAGTACATGTGTGCCCAATGTAATGTCAGGGGCGGATCCAGACTCGTTGAAACCAAATGGGGGGAGGGGGGGCACGTCCTATGCACTTTTTGAATGGGGGTGGGGGAAATGGCCTGATTGTCTCTCTGGATTCCAGAGAGACAATCAGGCCATTTCCCCCACCCCCATTGAAAAAATGCATAGGACGTGGCTCCCCACTTGGTTTCAGCAAGCTTTAAACCAGTGCAGTGGGATAATGGGTTAACCTCCTGAGACCCGAGAAAAAGTTCTGAGATATTTCTTTAATTTTAATCGATATTCTGGTACACTAGGGTGCTAATACACCCCATTAATTTTTAGTTTAAGAGCCCCATGTCAGGAAGGGGTAGATCTACTGTGTGCATTACAATGTACATTGGGTCTCAGGTACAAGTTAGTTATCAGCATGCGTTTCACATCTGAGAAGGTATCTTTTCTTGAAAGAAAACAGAAATGCATGTATATATGTATGTATTTATGTATTTATGCATGTATGCATGTATGTATGTATGTATGTATGAATGTATGTATGTATGTATGTATGCATGTATGTATGTATGTATGCATGCATATATGCATACGTATGTATGCATGTATGTATGTATGTATGTAGGTATGTATGTATGTATGTATGTATGCACACATACATACATACATACATACATACATACATACATACATACATACATACATACATACATACATACATACATACATACATACATACATACATACATACATACATACATACATACTAAATACATGCATACATGCATCCATGCATCCATGCTTACGTAGGGCCTACATGTACGTACACACAACCATACATCTACATGCATACATACATACATGCATGAATGCATACATGCATGACTGCATACATGCCAACATACATACATACATACATGCATACATACATGCATACATACATACACACATACATAAATAAATACATACAAACATAAATATATGTACATACATCTACAATTCTACATACATACATACATACATACATACATACATACATTCATCTACATACATACATACATGTACATACATGCATGAATGCATACATACACACATAAATACATACATACATACATACATACATACATACATACATACAAACATAAATATATGTACATACATACATACATACATACATCTACAAATCTACATACATACATACATACATACATACATACATACATACATACATACATACATACATACATACATACATACATGCATACTTGCTTGCATGCATGCATGCTTGTATGAATACATACACAAGACCTGAATGTAAACAGACTGAAGTAATGGCGAGGGGTAATGTCCTACGGGGGGGGGGGTAATGGTCGGAGGGTAATGGCGCGGGGGGGGGGGGGTAATGGCAGAGGTAATGGGCTGGGGGTGATGTCCTGTTGCCAAAACATGTTTCAGCAGCATCCAGACGACCTAAGACAACTACAGAGCATAGAAACATACAGTGTGACAAGCAACTGAAACTGAGACCTGGTGTGCATTTACATGCACACTCAAATCACACGGGCTCTAGATCATGTTTATTGACTAAATAAATAATTGAAAAGGCATTTATTTGCACAGAGAATCGCTCAATTATGCACCATTTTCACAAAACAATCCAAAACAAAATTCGTATATTTGAGATTTTTCAAACTTTTTCTTCCCATATGAGGTTTTAAGTCAGATTGCCGACATACTTACTAACATTGACGATAGTCTTTTTAATTGCCAGCGCTCTCAGATGCATGCCAAACAATCGGTCATTTTAATGCACATCAGGTCTCAGCTTAGTAAGCTGCGGCAAATATTTTATGCGACTCAGACCATTTGTGCATTATAATGCACGTTTGGTCTCAGGAGGATAAGGTGAGAGAGAAAAAGTAGACTACGACAAGAGAGGTCATAGTATATTTCCAAGAGATTACGACCAGATGACTAAAAAAGGTCATCAGTTATTTTTGCAGGGAAAATGGCACATTTTCCACACATTTCGGCCAGGTAACTAAATAAAGAAAAATTAATCAGATTTTTCTGGGAAGATCACCGAAAATTTTGACCATCCCACCTTCGAAAATTTCTGTATCCGCCTTGTGCAATGTAATGTAGGCCTAACTCTGCGAGAAATTCTCAGCGCCCACAAAAGCCACAAAAGCCACGTGTCAGAGATACCAGCTTATTTACCGCAATAGCCATAGCTGCCTTTTTTGTTCCGGTGCCTGGTCAAAATCCGGGGAGCTTAAGCCGAGAAGACAGCGGTGCTAGGGTGGTTGTCGAGAATAATGGCAGTTGGGTGGTGGAACCAGTGTGAGAATTGTGAAAAGTACCTGGGGACCGAGAGGTTAGACTATGATCCACTGGGAATTTGGCCCTATTTGGGTGTGAAAACACACTTTACTATGGGGCTCTAAGAAAGACAGGAGTTGAAACCACCCCCTTCCCCTAACCCCGGCAATTTTCACCCTGGGTGGAGCCTCATTAGAATCGGGATAGGATAGCTTGAAGAGTTCGGTTTTCAGGTTCCTAGGTTACTGTGAATTTTAATATATTTTTGAACGCCATATATGGAGTTATGCAGTGTGAGAATTGTGGAAAAATAACGGGGGGGGGGCGGTTCATTCATTCATTCATTCATTCATTTCAAGAATTTATATAGCGCCTCTTCAAGAAATCCACTCAGAAGCGCTCTGGACCATTATCCACTTGGAATCGTGGTGTGAAAAACAAATTTTAACATGGGGCTCTAAGAAAGACGGGGGTTGAAACCCCCAACCCCGGCAATTCTCATCCTGCCATTATCATTCATATATTTTTTATTTTGTCAGACCACATGCTATTTATTTGTTGACGTGTCGCTATGGCTGTGCTGTAACATGAATGCAATCGCTAGGCGGCGACAGCATACACTCAATAGGTTTCATTTCGATTGGTCGTCTTTGTTCACTTAGAGTTTTTCTGCGGCAAGGTGTATACGCGGTAGTTAGCACACAACACTGTTAAACGCTACTTCATTAGATTATCGCCTGACCAAAAACACTTATTCTGATCGTTTTAAAAGAGATTCGGCCGAATTTATCGGATTTTCCGACGAGATTTGGGTCACCTCGGATGCTGTGCGCGGATCTAGGACGTCTCGGTTGAGTTGGTACAACGAACGAGCGTGTTTACGGGCCATTGATTGGCCGGGGACAAAGTCGGGTGACAGGCCGATAAGGCGACCAGCGGACGATATTTGGATCATTTCACGGATGGATATCCGTAGGAAGATTGAATAGATCGACTGATGCAAGAAGGTAGGCTTGAGTTTTCGTTGGGGATTTTCTGAAACTTGCGTGCACATGTGAGAGTAGCTTTAGTTGTGTGTGATCGTGTAGGTGAGTGGAGTTTTTCTGCTTATTTTACAGTGAAATGTTAGCTACGTATTCGGTTTGTATTATAGCCTACAGTCGCATGCACAATACCATTTGTCAAATTAAATTAAAGCTGCATACTTATTTACAAACCGGTGCTGTACTGTTACCACAGTACAGTGTACACAGAGGATTGATGTGATAGGTTTAGTACAACCCCGTTAGTCCGTGTACAACAGTTCGGTACTTCTAGTAAAAAGCCGTGAGGTACAATATGGTTCGAAAAGAAATACGATACATGTGGTTTGAGTGTGTGCTATACGGTCTGCTGTACAATGTGATGTATGAGGGGCTCTGATTTCTTAATTACCTTCTGTTTATAAATATTTTGCTTGAAAATTTAAATGAATAAAAAATTATACGCATCAATTATACTTCATTCGTGCTGTAGGCATCACTACTTGTATACAGTGAATCCGTCCATTCATCTATCCATCTATGCATCAATCCATATGTCGGTTCATCCATTCATCCGTCCGTCCGTCCATTCATCCATGTATCCATGCATGCATCCATCCGCCCGTCCGTTTGTCCGTCCATTCATTTGTATGTTATGTCAGTACATGCATACTGTATGTATTTATGAAGACATGCATGATTGCATAGATGCATACATTCATGCAAGCAGTTAACTATAAAAACATGCATGCACTGCCATACAGGCATACAAACAATCAGCACATACATGCAGGGAGTCTTGAATACATTAACTTACTTACAGTTCATGATGCACACATACAGAGATATACATCTAAACTTCTGTATGCATGCTTAAAGACTAGCATACATATATTTATACATGCATGCATAATTAAATAGAGACTGCATGCTTGCTCATACGCAGAGGTATGCATAAAAATACATACATACATAAACATGGAACTTTAAGCCATACCATACATAACTTGAAGAACTTCAATTAAAACAGTTATCTAAAATGACCGTTTTTTTATGTGTCTGTTGTTTTTGTGTGCTTATGTGTATGTGTTTTTGTTTGTATTGTTTGTGTGTTTGTGTGTATGTATGTGTAGGTGTGTGTATTTGTGTGTTTGTATGTATGTATGTATGTATGTGTGTGTGTGTGTGTGTGTATGTGTGTGTTCGTGTGTATGTATGTGTGTGCTTATGTGTATGTGTGTGTGACATTGTGCGTGTGTGTTCATGTGTCTGTAAGTGTATGTGTGTTCAACTGTATGTGTGTTCGGGTGTATATGTGTGTATTTTTTATCCATTGTAGTAGTCTTCTTAGAAATGTCTGTTACAATGGTGGGAGGGTTACTTCCGCCCGAACCCCTCCCCCACCCACCACCCCACCACCATGGGGGAGCCAGCGATAAGAGTGGAGAACACTCAAGACCCGAAATGCTGTTAATTATTGAGTTAGACCTTAATGGGTTGCCCTCAATTTGTTCTTGCGTGGAAGGGTACGGGCTGAGGGGGGTGGTGGGGGGCGAGAGAGATAAAGATAGAAACTGGACTAAAGGGTTGGTTGGTGGGTGGGTGGGCTATGTAGGTATAAGTGGGTGTTACATGGAACCGTCTTTCAAAGGATCTAAAGGATCTTTTGTGACAGGCTGTTAGTCATAAGAGGCCAGTAATTATTTTATATCCAATGGCAGAGGTGAGTGGGGGGGAGGGGGTGAAGTTCCGGTGGCATTGAAAGGGGCAGTGGGGTTTCCTTTTTTTAAAGAAAAGGACTAGAAGTTGGGGTTTTGGTGGAAGTGGGGTGAGGGATACGGTTAGGTGATGTTACACAAACAGGAAACCCTCCCCCCCCGTTGGGTGGAGGGGGGTCTAAGCTGCAACCCTGACCCTTTCTTTTTTACTGGGTTGGGCTGGCCGTACAGGAAGTTGCTCTTGACAGAGTGAAGTGTGTGTGTCTGTGCTTGTGTGTGTGTGTGTGTGCGCGCATGTGTGTGTGTGTGTGTAATTGTGTATGTGTGCGTGTGTGTGTAATTGTGTATGTGTGCATGTGTGTGTGTGTGTGTAATTGTGTATGTGTGTGCGTGTGTGTGTGTGTGTTCCTCTGCTGAGTGGTGGCTCTTTTGGGGAGAAATTGTTTGCCCGGCCCTCTAGTCTCGGCGGCTTCCACTCTCACGGAATGGCATACGCAGCTATGTTCTCTATATTCTATTCTGTGGACATCTTATGTACATTTGCATATTATATATATATATATATATATATATAATAGTAAAAAATGCATATAATTATATAATATTGTTATATAATATTTGTGTGTTTTATTTTGTATGTGTGTATTATTTTGTATGTTTGTAATACACTGTGTATGTATATGCATTGTATGTGTATATATATATGTGTGTATATATACAGATGTGGTTGTAGACATAATGTATACATACATCCATGCTTATTGACTGGTGTGTGGATATATTGATAGAGGCGTGCACACACACACATATTATATGCATAGTAGCGGTATTGACGCATGCATACATCTGTACATGCACACACACACACACACACACACACACATGTATATATATATATATATATATATATATATATATATATATATATATATATATATGCTTACATTATGGGGCATAGTGGTGTAGTGGTGGGTTCGGTATCTTGGTGCCAGAGGGTTCCAGGTTCGAATTCACCTCAAACCACCACGTATGGATCTTGAGCAAGTCCTTCACTCGCAATTGCACAGCGCTTCATCGTGAAACTCTGATTCAGTGTCCGCGCGGTTGTAGTCGGGAGCGCCTTGGAATAGCGAGCTTGAAGAAATAAATACATGCACACTGCACAGCATGCATTTCATACATATACAAGCAAGCGTGCATGATGCATCCTACATTTAGACACTCGTGCGTGCATAACATTGCATACCTGAATGCATTCATATGTAAATGCATGACATGCATGCATGCAGATTATAGTATGTGTGTGCATGTATGTATGTATGTAAGTATGTATATATGTATGTATGTATGTTTGCATGTGAATGCGTGTATGTGTATGTGTGTATGTATATATGTATGTATGTATAAAATTATATGTATATGTAAGTATGTATATGTATGTATGTATGTATATATGTATGTATGTATGTATGTATGTATGTATATGTATGTATGTATGTATGTATGTATGTATGTATGTATGTGTGTATATGTATGTATGTATGTATGTATGTATGTATGTATGTATGTGACTGCGTGTATGTGTATGTATGTTTTTTTATGTATGTACTATATAGACTGTTAGAGGAACTGCTGTGTGAATGATAAGAGACTTTCATGTTGGATACTTTACCTGCTAAGATGTTTAACCCATTCAACGCCAATGTGATCTGCTGTGTTTCCTTAGCAGATGTTTACGAAGCATTCGACCCGTTAGCAAAACATTTCCGCTCTTCAAAGTTATAACACGGCATATACTGCTGAGACTCTAACCTGGGTGGTATACGGTTGAGATCATGATTGATCTGTGTATATACTGTGTGTATGTGTGTATGGTTATACATGTATATATGCACGTACCTGTACGTAGGTGTGTATGGTATACGTGTATGTGTGCACGTACGTACGTGTGTGTGTATGGTATATGTGTATGTGTGCACGTATGTATGTGTGTATGCTGTATGCATATAATGTGTGTATGTATGAATGTAAGCATGTGAGTATGTATGTATACCGGTACACTGTGTATGTATTTATATATGTATGTATGTAGGTATGTATGTACAATGTTTGTGCATGTATGACATGTATGACCGAATCACTGTGTATATATGTAGGCTTGTGCAAATGCATGTTTGTGTGTATGTATGCATGCAGGCAGGCATACGTACGTACATGTGACTTACATGCACGTATGTACTCAACTATGCATGTATGCAAGTATGTATACATTAATAATTGTACCACTATGGAACAGAAACAGCAGCAGCAACAACAACAGCAAAATATGGTTATAGTAATAATTATTATTACAGAAACAATGATAATAATGATAACAGCAATAACAAATGACAACAGTAACAGTATTATACTAACAATAATTATATTTTTAACCTTCATACAGTGTTCCGGTAGTGCAGTTAGACTTTTCAACAGTAATTCTTCTCAGCTTCTCACGGCAATATGGTTATGTTTCATTTTTTTAGTGCGTTGCGTTTGTTTCTTTCAAGGATAATCTGGACAAATTATTGTGAGCGAATGTCTGGCGGCAGAAAGTAGAGTTATTGCGGGTTTTGCGAAATGCACATGGTTTCAATGTTTACGTTGAGCAAGACAAATTAATTGGCTGAACGCTGGATGACGTTGCAAGAGTCGTTTGTGAACGGTGTGTGTATGCATGTATACATATGCATGTGTATATGTGCGTGTGAGGGTATGTATGTGCGTATGTATGTGTGTGTATGTGTGTGTGTGTGTATACGTATAATAAACGCTGTGTATGTATGTATGTATGTATGTATGTATGTATGTATGTATGTATGTATGTATGTATGTATGTATGTATATTTGTGTGTATGCGTGTATCTATGTAAGTATGCATATGTGTGTGTGCAACTATGCAGTATGCATGTATGCCTGTATGCGTGTATGCATGTATGTATGCATGTATGTATGTATGTATGTATGTATATGTGTATATGTATATATGTATGTATGTATGTATGTATGTATGTATGTATGTATGTATGTATGTATGTATGTATGTATGTATGTATGTGTCTTCAGTGATCAGAACTTAGTGTACCAGACGACTTTAAAAGTTTTAGCCTTTCCGGATGCGGATGGATAAATGGTGAGAAATGGCTCTCTTGTACCGGGTTACCTCCTGAATACTTTTTGTGAGGGTGGGAGGGAGGGGTGAGGGGGACAGGAAGAAGGAAGCGGAGTTATTGTAGTGGTGTGTTGAGATAATAAACGGAATTCCGTTCGATATTCTGGCATTTTGTGAGTGCACAGTTGTGAGTTGCCAAAAATGCGCCATTATAATGTGCTCTCAAGTATACATACGTGCATACATACGTAAGTAGATATTGTATTGTATTTTATCTGGCCATTTATAAAGCGCTTCTCGCGGCAAGAGCCTTTCAGAAGTGCTCCCGGTGCGTTCAACCCCGAGAAAAAAGTCAGGTTTTTAGACAGAGAAAGACGAGGATGGCAGATTGAACTGATGGGGGGGGGGGACCCGTTCCATAGAGAGGGACCAATGCAGATATGTATATGCAGACGTACATACATACATACATACATACATACATACATACATACATACATACATACATACATACATACATACATACATACATACATACGTATTTAGATACATACATGTATATACACGCACATAAGGGACACACACATACACGTGCACACACGCCCAGACACAAACACACAGACACACATAGACGCACACAGATACAGACACATAGACGCACATACAGACAGACACACATACACAAGCGCGCACGCTCCCACACACACACATACACGCACCAACACAAACACACACATACACACACACACACATCTGTGTAGGTGTGTGTTACTGGGTCACACACGCTGGTCTCCTTCTTACATGTGTTTGCCATGTCCACAAACCACAGTCGAGCTATTACTGGCAGTTGTGGCGTCCTTTGATCCTGTCTGTTTGCCATTATTATTAGAACGGTCGCGGAAAACTTTGTTTATCGGTCCGTTAACTTTATCAAAGGCTTCTTGGATGTCAACACATTTCCCAACAACAGCTGTGTTAACTCTGATGTTTGGGGTAACTAAGGCGACATTTATAAATTGAAGGGGGTCGTTTCAAAGTCTCGGAACGTGGCGTTAATAGGGTAGATGTTTATTACCAGTAGGTGAACGTTATCAAAGGCTTCTTGGATGTCCAAACATTTTGCAGCAGCTGTCTGAACTCCCATGTTTTGCGTAGCGTAGGCGACACTTATAAAGGGGGGTCTACTCAAAATCTCAAAGCATGGCGCTGTGGTGCAGGCAATTGTGAATATTTTAAAGTTACACTCAGAAGTGGGTCAACTAAAAGCATGGCTTTAATATAGAACAGGTTTTTGTAGCTGTAATGACACTAATAAATGGGTGAGCTCAAAATCTCAAAGCATGACGTTGATATGAAACAAACTTTGATATGGAATCTATATTTATGTGAGACGACACTTAAAAATGGGGGTCAGCTCAAAATCTCAAAGCATGACGTTGATACGAAACAAACATTGATATGGAATCTATATTAATGTGAGACGACACTTCAAAATGGGGGTCAGCTCAAAATCTCAAAGCGTAACGTTGATACGAAACAAACTTTGATAGATATTGTAAAGCGACACTCAGAAATAGGTCACCACCTAAAAGCATGGTCTTAATTTGGTACACACTTTGGTAGATGTTGTGAGGTGACTTTCAAAAATAGGTCAACTCAAAACATGACTGTAATGTGGCACACGCTCTGTCAGATGAATGGAATATATAATAAGGCGCATGCGCTGTCAGATAAATACTGAATGGAATATAATGAGGCGCATGCGCTGTCGCCTGAAGCCAGACACCTTTGAAGTTGCCCGAGCGATAATAATAATTACGACGATTTATATGGCGCAGTAACACAGCCATGCCGTTACAAGGGCGCCTTACAGAAAACCAGCTACACCGGATAAGCCCTAGCGAACAAGTGTGATTTTAGCCTGGCTTTAAAAGAGTCCACTGAGCCTGCTGATCGGATAGCGAGAGGAAGACTGTTCCAGCAACGAGGACCAGCGACCGAGAAGGCACGATCGCCGAAGCACGATCTCATTCTCCGCACTCGCAAATCAGACCTCTCGGATGATCTGAGCCGAAGCCCAGCCGCGGAGGAATGAGTCTCTCGCGATGCTGGCTGATATACCCTTAGGGTCTGGAAGTCAAGGCGTAATTTGTCTTTGTAGTATATTGTTGGAGACATTACCAATTTTCTGTTGTTCCGTGTTATACTACTGCATTCAGTGCTGTATTATAGAGTTGTAGACTTGTGTAAAAACAGTTTGGATGACAAAAAAAATGGAGCAATACAGAGCCTTCTATATCCAAGAAATGGCGCCTGTGATATATAATATATCAATCAGTCAATCAATCAAAATTTATTTAGCGCCCCTTTAAGGTACCTACTCAGAGGCACTCCCGGCCGAGATCAAGTGAAAAAAAAACAGTCATCAACAAAATTTGGGAAATTGAGTACAGCTTGGGAGGTGTCACATAGTCAAGGGAAGTTCATTCCAGGTTGTTGGACCAACCACGGAGAACGAACGCCTCTGCATTGTTGCAGAGCGAGTGAAAGGAACCATTAAGTCACCGTGGACAGCAGAGCGCAGTGCAAGGCGGCCTATGCAAGTGGAAAGAGGGAGGGAAAGCTCACATATAAGAGGGTGCCCAGCCTGATAAGCATCGCCACACCAAAGATGCAATCCTAAATGAGAGACTGCGGGAAAGGAAGTCATAATTTTTATACATAATAATATATATAATTATATATTATGTATATATGTATATAATATATATATATATAAATATATATATATATATATATATATATATATATATATACGAGCAGCAGAAACGTTAACTATGTTTGGCATAATCTGATTTTATCATTCGAAAATCAAAGGAAGAAATTCGAGTGCGCTTAGTGGCACTGACGGGATGAAGAGGTGGATGAGGATGAGGAGGATGTGGATGAGCGTGAAGGGATGAAAAGGTCTTTTGATTGATGAGGCAGGGTTATGAAAGAGGACGTTATTAATAGAACCATCACTGCTTTCTCACTGTGATGCCAACCCACGCGGTGTCAGCTTCCCGCTTGTCTGTGTCGCTTAGTCTCTCTGTCTCTCTATCTCTGTGCCTTTGTCTGTCTGTCTGTCTCTTTCTCTCTCTCTCCCCTCTCTCTATGTGTCTATGTATGTTTCTGTCTGCCTGTCTGTCTTTCTATCTGTCTGCCTCTCTGTCTTTGTGTGACTGTCTGTCTCTCTGTGTCTGTCTGTCTCTTTCTCTCTCTCAGTTGTACTCTGCCTCTGTCTGTCTGAATCTATTGCTGTACATCTCTGTCTGTCTGTCTGTATATTTCTCTCTCTCAGTCACACTCTGCCTCTGTCTGCCTGTCTGTTTCTCTGTCTGTCTCTCTGTCTGTCTCTTTTTCTCTCTCTGTCGCACTCTGCCTGTCTGTCTCT
Organism: Lumbricus rubellus; assembly: GCA_945859605.1. Lineage (NCBI taxonomy): Eukaryota > Metazoa > Annelida > Clitellata > Crassiclitellata > Lumbricidae > Lumbricus > Lumbricus rubellus. Next base: position 18,953,516 of record OX243821.1, on the reverse strand, counting down.
CTTTCTCTCTCTGTCGCACTCTGTCTGTCTGTCTGTCACGCATGACTGAATTGGTGACAGGTTATAATTTTGAAAAATTACACCGGAATATTGCAGGCGATACTTGATAGGATCAGATTTCACAGAAGCAGATACACTGTAGAAACAGATACTTTAGAAACAGATACCAAAGAAAGAAATATTATACTATCGAAGCAGGTATTATAGAAACAGATAGGTCTATGCAATGGAACATCTTACCAATCTCTTAAAGTAATTTATTCATTTCCTAACCTTTTCTGCAGAGGTCATTTTTTCTTTGACGCATTTGCTGTAGCGCCCCTTCAAGCTCTCTACTCACAGAGGTGCTCCTAACTAGAGCGCAGACACTGCATCGGAGTTTCACGTCGAAGCAATATTGCAAGTGAAGGACTTTCTCAAGGTCCTTACGCGGCAGCTTGAGAAGTTGAGTTAGCACCACCGTGCCCCACTATAATAGGCCTACTGGGCACATTGAATAAATCCTGGACCTGGTTTTTCGAAAGACAGATATGATGCCTGCATGAAGACAGTTTTCAGCAGTTACTGCATCAGAGCATATCAAGTAGTGTATGTTGATAGGTCGCCCTCCTTCATTTTCAAGGCTTGGGACTGGCACTAAAGATGTGCAGTCTGTTACTCTACTGTTCCACGCCAGGTGGTAACGAGTGTATAGTCTGTATACCATACACGCTGTGTTTAAAGGATTGTTATCCGTCTATGAAAAGTGTACCAAGATCCGGGTGGAGTCCTTATTCTCCTCACTTCCCGGAGAAGGTCCAGCGGGTTGAGATATGGATACAGCACGTGTGCTTTGATAACCAGTACGTGCATGGGATGAGTTCGTATACGCAGGTTGAAGCCGCCCCCTCAGTTTTTCTTTCTTTATCAGTGATAACAATGTCTAAGTTGCCTCAAAGGACTGACCTTCTGTTAGATGTTGTCCTTGTTTCTTGATTAGCCTTTATAGTTGAAGCGTGTGTTTAGTGCATCAGCGTTGTGTACGTGATTGTGTATGTATGTATGTATGTATGTATGTATGTATGTATGTATGTATGTATATTAGAGTGTTCAGCTTTCCTATGCTGAAAAAATAATTTCAAATAATCACTTCGCATACCCTCGGGATTTGTGACATTTGGTGTCATGAACCACTCAGTGAAATTTTATGGCTCTGGGACCACGTTAAGTGACCTCTCAAAGCTAATGAAGTTTTCAAAAAGTGCGATTTTTCGTAAAAATTTAAAAATCTCAAATATAATGCATTGTATCATTTACTTCCACACAGTAGGCTACAGAGTACTGTAAGCAAACAGACATTGTATTGTATCATGTCCATACATTTATATAGCGCCTCTCACAGTGCACACCAATCAGATGCTCTCCCAGTGCATTAGACCAAGTGAGTAACAAGTGGTTTTAAGATAAGGAAAAGAGGCATGGGACACGGAAAAACGCGTTGAAGGATGAAACTAGTTCCACAGAGTACGCCATTGAGAGCAAAGGCCCAAATTGTAACAATGGTGGTCCTACAGCTCGTGGGACGAGGAGATCATGCCAGTCAAAGGAGCGGAGCGGGCGAAGAGAAGTGACAGAGGTCAGCAGATGGATGAGGTCACATATGTATCTCGGCAAGTAAATTAGTGCCAGAAACCTTGAGTTGAATCGGAGCAATAAGGGAAGCCAATGAAGCTGGTCAAACATGAAAGTGTCTTGCAGTAATGTGAAACAATATAAAGTAGCCTAGTTGCGTTTATGTTTCCGATATAAAAATAATGTCTAACTGTAACTGAAGAGGGAAAATCTGCGGCGTTGCAGTAGGTTATCGGTGGTGTTCAGCCAATTGGAAGACGAGCTGATGTGTGAGGGTCAAGTTGAAATTAGTTGCTAACTTTACTGCACGCCCACCAAAGTCAGATGCATCGATTGCTGTATCATGAACTCGGATAACGTTTTCTCCTGAAATGTCTTGAAGGTTTTTGGATCAACAATTCTTACATCAGTTTTCATCTGTGGCTTGCCTAATGCGGAAACTTTCTCCTCGTCAGCTAAGACCTTGTCAGAAAAAGGGACAGTCCTGCAAATTCTTCGTTGACAATTATATACCAGAGAAGCCTTTTCATTTTGTGAACGGCTATGCCTACATCTGAAGTTTTGGTCTCAATGCTTTTGGTCTCAATGCTATGAAATTGTTCCATGTTGTATAGCATTCATATAATTATTGTAAAGAGCATCCCAGGTGATGGGTGCAGTGAACCATGTCTCAACATACAGAGCGACATTCATCGGAAAAGATGTATCTTCAAGCACTATTAAGTGCTCTTTAATATGCACCATTTAGACTGAATTGGATGCTGTCAACATCACCAATATGGACTACCTCACATAAAGCTGAACTACAGCTTGGTGGTTCTGCTCTAGCCATACTTTCTCACTGTAATCCAGAGAACAGCCTTTTGTATCCTTAAAAAGAGAGGTTTGTTACGGTCAGTGAGAGGCAACTGACGTCTGAACCTGGCGAAAACTGCAATTCGAAGCCCATTGGAGACAAAGAGTAAATAAAAAACTGCATGCTGCAATTAATTCAGACCTGTGATGTCTGCAAACAAGAATAATAGGCGTGTATCAAAGACCTTTTGAACAACGCCTATTGTGCCACTGTGAACTCCTTTGTTACCACTGATTGTGTCAAGCAAGCCAACCTTTCTGATACCCCTTTCCTCATCTCTTAGTATTTCAGCAATTTGATTTCACAATAAGAAACCAGTTTCAGAGCCAGGAAGTTTGGAATGGTTAGAAGCTTTTTTCAATTCCTAAGCCAGACACAATAACCACCATGCGATCAGCATTAACACTCTAATCACCTGGCAGCAGCTTACCATCGAAATGAACAATGGTCGCCTCAGAGCAGAATTCATCTATAATGCCTTGCTCAATGGAGGAGCTGGTCTTTGAGCCTCATATAGAAGTTGTGCACAGAATAGGATCATTGACATTGATAGGCCTACCCACTGCCTTTTGGCCGGGCAACTTTGTAAATTGCCTGATGTGTGATGTTTTCTGTCCAAGTTACGCAATAAATAGCGTCATAAATCAGCATTTAATATAAATTATAGATAATGCCTAGGCCTACTAGAACAATAAATAAATAATATTATAAAATAAAGTAAGATAAGTATTCATGGTATAACAGTAACATGGATTGGAAAAGCTGAGAAATAGCAGATAACTATTTTCTAAAGAATAACAGAATTTTTCACAAATATCGCTTTTCATCACACTATTTGAAGAAGTTACACCCTGTTGAGAGGTCATTTGCAATTGAGTTATGGACGTAGAATTTTGGTAGGTTAATTGTGTGCATAAATGTCACATTTTAAGACCCTATGCATATGATTCATGCAAAATTATTTTTTTCTGAACAGTCTAATGTATATATGTATGTATGTATGTATGTATGTATGTATGTATGTATGTATGTATGTATGTATGTATGTATGTAGGTAGGTATGTAGGTATGTAGGTATGTAGGTATATATGTACATGTATGTATGTATGCATATGTGTATGTAAAAAACTTATGTAGATCTATGTATGTATGAAAGTATATGTAATGTTATGTGGATATGTGTGTGTGCGTATGTATGTATTTGAAGTGACACTATTAGCATTCTGACACATATACATAATATAATACATTTGTGGGGCACGGTGGTGTAGTGGTGGCGTCGTTGCCTTGGAGCCGGAAGGTTCGAGGTTCGAATCCACCTTGCCGCGTAAGGACTAAGGATCTTGGGCAAGTCTTTCACTCACAACTGCTCAGTGCTTCTGTGTGAAACTCTGATGCAGTGTCCGCTCTGCATTCGGGAGCGCCTCTGACTAGAAGAACTTGAAGGGGCGCTTTAACAAGTGCACATAAAAACATAATACATCACACACACACACACACACACACACACACGCGCACACACACACACACACTGCGCGCGGTTCATTGTTTGAATGATTGAATTGGCACAACATCAAAAGCAGACTATACTGTATAATCAGATGCGTTCCGTAATTGAGTACACGTTACCTTTCCACAGATCTGTGCTTATCGCATCTAAGCTAATCTGATGTGTGTGTATGTGTGTGTGTGATCATTTGTGTAGCGACGACGTTATCATCATAATGCAAATAAAGGCAGATCATTAAATCAAATGAAAGCTTATACTCAAAATATAGTGATCAATTGCAGAAGCTGATTTGTGGAAATCCGATATAGGTGTAGAACTATATATATTATTTATGTGATATACGTATGTATGTATGTATGTATGTATGTATGTATGTATGTATGTATGTATGTATGTATGTATGTATGTATGTATGTATGTATGTATGTATGTATGTATGTATGTATGTATATATGTATGTATGTATGTATGTATACAATACACACATATATTATATACATGCATATGTATATATAGAGCAAATACATGAATGAATGAATACATGAATATCGAATATATATATACATATATAAATCTGTATATATCTATGTGTGTATATTAGTGTGGTTCACAGATACATGGTAAAAAATAAAGTTCAAGCCAGAAACCAAGACTACCTCTCAGTTTGTTAGACCTATCAATAGTATCATTGAGACAAAATTTCAGCTTCCTAGTCCAACTAGAAGGCGGTGCTAAGCGACTGTGTTACTTTGCATGGGCCAGTGTATAGACGTTAATTGTACAAAAATAATGTGTCGAGCATACATTCCTATACAATCGTAGTTTCTTTCAATATAAATCAAATATTGCTGTAATATGACAAAATGTGTGGCACTTAAGCAATTGGCCAGTATTAAATCTAAAATTTGAGTTGGTTTGAAAAATTAGAAATGTTAAAAATTGTCAAAAAACATCGTTAAGTCCATGAATGTCGATAGTTCTCGTTTTCTTACTTCAACATCCGATAAAGTCTTTATAATGCAGAAGTCTGTAAGCAGGCACTGTGTCAACAGCAGATTTCTTTAATGAGTGAGTGGGGACAGCTTTCCTACTTCCCCCTACCACATGGCTTTTCAACAACATCAGTGATAAGCCAATTGGATTCCTCAAACAACTTCTCACATCTCTAAGACATGCTGTTCAACACTCTGTTGTTGAATTACCGTAAGTCTCTGCCTTTTTTGTAATCCTCTTTCTCGATCTATTTTTCTGGTGGAAGTGTAAAAAGAAATCACCAATCTTCAGGCGTGATGGCAGCGTCCTCATTTGCTGAGATGCAAAAACACCCATGCAATCTCCTTTTTCAGTGCCATAATTATCACTAAGCCTCACCATCCTTTCACCAAGCTTCACAGTTATTCTGTGGAATATTTAACCTTGTCTGTTATAGGCAAATAGCCACATAACAGACCTTCAACCTCATCTGAAAGGTGCTACTGGTGGTTTTCTAGGACCTTCATGGAAGCAAAGCTGATCTTCTGCATGGGCAACTGACTCGTATTTTCTATATATTTCCATATTGAAAGATCTTGTCCTGCAGCTACATCAGCAAGTCTTTTAGCCATGCCCTTGTGTGACGAAGGCCACCAAATTACATAGCCTAAGTTGATGAATCCGAGTTTTTTCTTCTTAATTAGGTTGATTACATCATGTTGAGCACTAAAAGGTATATTTTGATGGCATACAGTAACCTGGCCATCCAATGTGCATTTTTTATTATTGGACTCCAGTTTCTTATTGAAGACTGACTTCCAATGTCAGCCATTGATATCTGAATGAGTTCTTGTTAATTTATCTAAAACTGACTTTATTTCAGCAAAGTACTTGAGAAAACTGAATACTCTTGCATGGAGGGTTTCAGTACCGGATGTGACTTCCAGTCCTAAGATGTTGTCAAGTGTCACACCTTACCAAGCAGCATTAAATCTTTTAAACATTGGAATATATTGTGAATTCGATAAATCACAGGAACTTGCAGAAGGCTTAATGGCCAAAATCAATTCCATCACATGAAGGTCAGCCACAGGAACTCTTGACCTATCTTGATTTCATGCAAAATCGTGCACTCTATTGAAAATTCCGATGCTGGCATAATGATGCATCAAAGTTCTGGGCCTGCATATTATCAGTGAGTTTCCATAACTCCAGAAAATAACGAACTGCTTTGGATTTGAATTGCATCCTGCCACTGAAGCTAATTTGGGCCTAAGAGTTTATACACACCATCACCTGAAACCAGCACTGGCAGGCGGTTAACATTTCCTGCTCTGAAGATCTCGGGTAGGAATTTCCCATCCAGTGTGCTACCACTTGATAATCTGGTGGTACAAAATCAGATCTTTCAACTTCGGCACGCTCCATCCTGGTCTTCTTAAGCATTCCTTGTTAATGGCACTCCATAAAAGCGCAGGACAGAAGGATAGTAGGCTATACAAGTGCTGCAGAATTTGGCACCAAAAATCTCAATCCTTCATGATCAAATCACCAGAAGTTTCATTTCCATAAAATACACTTGTCACTTAATGGCTTAACAACAGTTACTAACTGTGTAGTGTTGATTCTGGTAAGTATGATAACACAACGTGGGGCGCGGTGGTGTAGTGGTGGCGTCATTGCCTTGAAGGCAGAAGGTTCGAATCCATCTCAAGTTGCAAGCCCTTCACTCGCAATTGCTAAGCGCTTCGGCATGAAACTCCGATGCAGTGTCCGCTCTGCAGTCGGGAGCGCCTCTGAGTAGGGGGCTTGAAGGGGCGCTATAACAAGTGCACATACAAATAAACAACAGAAACTATTTCAAGCTCATCTACATGACATATGTTGAGTTTTTGACCAAAGAAGAAAGGTATCAAGATTTCTAGCTAATACTACTACGTGGTAATTTTTGTGTGTCATCAAGCACCGCCTTCTAGTCCGAATCTGGGGCTGAAATTTGGTCTCAATAATACTAATAACAAGTCTAACAAACTGAGACTTAGTCTTGGATTCTAGCTTGAATTTCATTTTTTTGGACCACACTAGTGTATATATATATACATGTACGTAGATATATATTATATCCAGAAGTGGATATACACCGTGGTTCAAAAAAAGTAAGCCAAATTGTTTTGCCTATATCTCTAACACCTGATGACATATCAAGCTACAATTTTCCAAATATTTAGAGAAGTGGACCAAGAATATGATTCCAAAATTTCATGAAATAAAGTTGAATGGATAAAAAGATATGAATATTTAAACTTCATATACCGTAATTGCAGTTTACAAGCAATTTTCTGTCAGATTCGATCAAATGTTTCCTTATTATCTCCAATGCCTGATGATTAATCATTCTGAAATTTTCCAGATATGTAGAGAATTGAACTAACAATATGACCCCAACAGTATGGTTTGATAATTTAATTAAATAAGATGCTCAAAATGTCCTCCTCCTGCTTGCACGCAAGCCTGGAGGCGCTGGCGCCATTGCAATGGTAACAGCAACGTCGATTATCCTCTGGTCCAGGCCATCCCACACTTCCAACAAGCGTTGCTTCAGATCGTTTATATCATGGATTGTTGTCTGATAGGCTCGGTCTTGCATCACGTTTCACATTTTTATAGTCGACAGGATTCAAATCTGGGCTGTTCGGAGGTCATAATGTTGGAGAAAATAAGCCTGGCGTCTCTCTTGTCAGCATTTCGATGGTGCCTTGGTTCTGTGGGCTGGCGCTGTTTTGTTGAAAAACAAAGCTGTCTTCTGGGACTAGATTTCTGATTACAGATAGAAGATGTTGTGACAACAGAACATCGCGATAATAGGCTCTATTAAGTTTTACTCCAGGATCAATGAAGACTAAATGGGAACGGCCAAGCGTCGAAACCGCAACGGACACCATAACAGACCTGCTGAAAACTGAAATTTCGGGTGATGAAGTTGAAATATCCATAGCTTTTTATCCCTTCACATTTATGACATGATATTTTGGAATCCTATTCTTGGTTCAATTCCCTAAATTTTGGTAAAAGGTTTTTATGATTACTCATCAAACATCAGAGATGCAAGAAAAACAGTTTGGCTTACTTTTTTATTGAATCTGACAGAAAAATTGCTTGTAAACTGCAATTTTGGTGTATGAAGTTTAAATATTCATATCTTTTTATCCGTTCAACTTTATCTCATGAAATTTTGGAATCATATTCTTGGTCCACTTCTCTAAATATTTAGAAAATTTTAGCTTGATATGTCGTCAGGTATTAGAGATATGCGCAAAACAATTTGGCTTACTTTTTTTTGAACCACGGTGTATAATCAGGTTGAAAGAGATGACTCTTAAGTTACTCTTTGTACGAGGATGAACTGACGGAACACTAGCGGAACCGGAACTGGATCAACGGAACCGCGATCTGATTAAAGGTGGAACGGGGATATAGGATGAGATGGAACAGGATCAGGAAAGAGGGCACGTTTCACTCCACACCACTCCAGGGACCGTGGATATAAATAACATCGTTGTTGTATAAATGTGGAGTATAGGATATAAATAAAATCTTGGAGTTGGTCTTTATCTGTGATATCTGTGTGGAAACGGGATCACGTTGAAGACAGGTCTATCGTCCTCGTGACGGTATCCAGCTGGAGAGAGATAAAAACCGTATCCTCCAACGTGGAGTAAACTTCCGGATTGTATGTGTACGGGAACAAAGGAAGCAGTTTTTGTATACTGGAGATGGGTGCGTGAGTGTATTATTATTATTATTGGTGCTGACACCTCAATTCTGAAGTTGCTATATTTGTTAACTTTTATCTTTGAGTTTTAGTATGCATGTCTTTGATTGAATTTATTCAGTTATACGCTGTGTCCGGTTAAAAAGTAGCCCTCACAAAAAAGTGTCATAACTCGGTCAAAATGTTTAGGATTTGTCTGAAATTTATTTTAAACACAGCAACAGTGACCATATGTACACGAGTTCCTAAAACCGATTAGAAATATTCGTGAGTTTGGCAAATTTATGAGCGTTTGCGTTGGAGCACCGAAAAAATTGATCTTTCTAACATGGAAAACCTGAAAGGAGGTGAAATTCAGCTATGCATGGTGCTCAAAATGTCCTTCTCGTTCAAAATGTCCTCCTCGTGGATGGTCATGGTATGAAAGGAGACTTGTGTTCCAGCTGTGTACAGCTTTATACACCACCATGCACTGGAAAGGCAATATATTATTTTCCAGGTGGATTGATATTGGTGTCAGCACCACTGTATACGAGGCACTGTCTCCATCACCGCCACCACGACTGGAAAGGCATTCCAAGTGGGTGGTTGGTCCCATCTCTTCTACTGATAGCCATTAAATTCCAGCTGGACTTGCGATGGTTTGGCCACTATACTGGAAAGCACCTGGTTGGAAAGAATAGGAGTAGGCTACACACATTCCAGGTGTATATGGTTTGATGTTTGTATGTATGTATGTATGTATGTATGTATGTATGTATGTATGTATGTATGTATGTATGTATGTATGTATGTATGTATGTATGTATGTATGTATGTATGTATGTATGCATGTATGTATGCGTGTATGTATGTTTGTATGTATGTATGTATGCATGTATGTATGTGTGAATAGGAGTATATAGGCTACACAAATTCCAGGTACATGGATTGATGGATGGAGACATGTTGGAAAATCACGGTGGCATTGCTCCACAATGAACAGAGGAGGTATAGGGCTGGAAAGGTGGAAGAGTGAGAGATCGTGACGAAGTGGGCGATGGTGATAAGAGGGTGAGAGGTGAGAGATATGAAGTGTCAGTTGAGTGGCAGTGGAGAGATTGGTGTAAGGTGTTAAGTGGTGAGAGGTCTTATACTCTCTGGCTGGAGTCTATCCGTCTCTGTCTGTGTTTGTATGTGTCTGTCTGTCAATCTGTTTCTATATGTCTGTGTGTCTGTTTGTCATTCTGTATGTGTGTCTGTATGTATGTCTGTCTGTATGTATGTGTATGTATCCATCATGGATAGACCCGATGATCCCACAGCTTTTTCAGAACTCCGCCACTGGTTGTATTCTGCCAGTGTCAGTCCCCAGCCTGGATAAAGGAGGAGGGTGGTGTAGTGGTGGCATCGTTGCCTTGGAGCCGGAAGGTTCGAGGTTCGAATCCACCTTGCCACGTAAGGACCTTGGGCAAGTCCTTCACTCACAATTGCTCAGCGCTTCGGCGTGAAACTCCGTTGCAGTGTCCGCTCTGCATTCGGGAGCGCCTCTGAGTAGAAAGAGCTTGAAGGGGCGCTATAACAAGTGCACATACATTAGTGTGGTTCACAGATACATGGTAAAAAATAAAGTTCAAGCCAGAAACCAAGACTACCTCTCAGTTTGTTAGACCTATCAATAGTATCATTGAGACAAAATTTCAGCTTCCTAGTCCAACTAGAAGGCGGTGCTAAGCGACTGTGTTACTTTGCATGGGCCAGTGTATAGACGTTAATTGTACAAAAATAATGTGTCGAGCATACATTCCTATACAATCGTAGTTTCTTTCAATATAAATCAAATATTGCTGTAATATGACAAAATGTGTGGCACTTAAGCAATTGGCCAGTATTAAATCTAAAATTTGAGTTGGTTTGAAAAATTAGAAATGTTAAAAATTGTCAAAAAACATCGTTAAGTCCATGAATGTCGATAGTTCTCGTTTTCTTACTTCAACATTCGATAAAGTCTTTATAATGCAGAAGTCTGTAAGCAGGCACTGTGTCAACAGCAGATTTCTTTAATGAGTGAGTGGGGACAGCTTTCCTACTTCCCCCTACCACATGGCTTTTCAACAACATCAGTGATAAGCCAATTGGATTCCTCAAACAACTTCTCACATCTCTAAGACATGCTGTTCAACACTCTGTTGTTGAATTACCGTAAGTCTCTGCCTTTTTTGTAATCCTCTTTCTCGATCTATTTTTCTGGTGGAAGTGTAAAAAGAAATCACCAATCTTCAGGCGTGATGGCAGCGTCCTCATTTGCTGAGATGCAAAAACACCCATGCAATCTCCTTTTTCAGTGCCATAATTATCACTAAGCCTCACCATCCTTTCACCAAGCTTCACAGTTATTCTGTGGAATATTTAACCTTGTCTGTTATAGGCAAATAGCCACATAACAGACCTTCAACCTCATCTGAAAGGTGCTACTGGTGGTTTTCTAGGACCTTCATGGAAGCAAAGCTGATCTTCTGCATGGGCAACTGACTCGTATTTTCTATATATTTCCATATTGAAAGATCTTATCCTGCAGCTACATCAGCAAGTCTTTTAGCCATGCCCTTGTGTGACGAAGGCCACCAAATTACATAGCCTAAGTTGATGAATCCGAGTTTTTTCTTCTTAATTAGGTTGATTACATCATGTTGAGCACTAAAAGGTATATTTTGATGGCATACAGTAACCTGGCCATCCAATGTGCATTTTTTATTATTGGACTCCAGTTTCTTATTGAAGACTGACTTCCAATGTCAGCCATTGATATCTGAATGAGTTCTTGTTAATTTATCTAAAACTGACTTTATTTCAGCAAAGTACTTGAGAAAACTGAATACTCTTGCATGGAGGGTTTCAGTACCGGATGTGACTTCCAGTCCTAAGATGTTGTCAAGTGTCACACCTTACCAAGCAGCATTAAATCTTTTAAACATTGGAATATATTGTGAATTCGATAAATCACAGGAACTTGCAGAAGGCTTAATGGCCAAAATCAATTCCATCACATGAAGGTCAGCCACAGGAACTCTTGACCTATCTTGATTTCATGCAAAATCGTGCACTCTATTGAAAATTCCGATGCTGGCATAATGATGCATCAAAGTTCTGGGCCTGCATATTATCAGTGAGTTTCCATAACTCCAGAAAATAACGAACTGCTTTGGATTTGAATTGCATCCTGCCACTGAAGCTAATTTGGGCCTAAGAGTTTATACACACCATCACCTGAAACCAGCACTGGCAGGCGGTTAACATTTCCTGCTCTGAAGATCTCGGGTAGGAATTTCCCATCCAGTGTGCTACCACTTGATAATCTGGTGGTACAAAATCAGATCTTTCAACTTCGGCACGCTCCATCCTGGTCTTCTTAAGCATTCCTTGTTAATGGCACTCCATAAAAGCGCAGGACAGAAGGATAGTAGGCTATACAAGTGCTGCAGAATTTGGCACCAAAAATCTCAATCCTTCATGATCAAATCACCAGAAGTTTCATTTCCATAAAATACACTTGTCACTTAATGGCTTAACAACAGTTACTAACTGTGTAGTGTTGATTCTGGTAAGTATGATAACACAACGTGGGGCGCGGTGGTGTAGTGGTGGCGTCATTGCCTTGAAGGCAGAAGGTTCGAATCCATCTCAAGTTGCAAGCCCTTCACTCGCAATTGCTAAGCGCTTCGGCATGAAACTCCGATGCAGTGTCCGCTCTGCAGTCGGGAGCGCCTCTGAGTAGGGGGCTTGAAGGGGCGCTATAACAAGTGCACATACAAATAAACAACAGAAACTATTTCAAGCTCATCTACATGACATATGTTGAGTTTTTGACCAAAGAAGAAAGGTATCAAGATTTCTAGCTAATACTACTACGTGGTAATTTTTGTGTGTCATCAAGCACCGCCTTCTAGTCCGAATCTGGGGCTGAAATTTGGTCTCAATAATACTAATAACAAGTCTAACAAACTGAGACTTAGTCTTGGATTCTAGCTTGAATTTCATTTTTTTGGACCACACTAACATACATACATACTAATTATCTCTGATATGGCAGTGTCATTAAACATGTAACAAGACACTATAGGCTATGGAACAAAAACCGGGACTGTTGTAAAATCTTGACCTAGCAACGAAAAAAGTTCGTTGACCGAGACCCGTTTTATAGCTATAATACTACATGTGCGAATAAAGAATGCTAATGATGACCTCGTACATTAATGAGGCAGAGAAGTTTTACTGTATACAAGTATACTGACTTCAAAGTGTGGTGATTGGCCATGTGTCGTAACTCAGTGTTTTATGAACTGCGGTGGGGGGGGGGGTGGGGGGGGGAAGAGGCAATGCGAAAGGCATGTCCTTGTCTTGGTTCTGTCATTCAGTCAACCATTCGTTCATTCATTCATCATTTATTCATTCATTCATTCATTCATTCATTCATTCAAACATTTACCAGTTGATTCATTCATTCATGATTCATTCATTCATTCACTCATTTGTTCATTCATTTGTTCATTCACTTAATTGATTCATTGATTAATTCATTCATTGATTCATTCATTCGTTATTCACTCATTCCTTATTTTTATTTATTCATTCGCTCACTCATTCGTTCACTCATTCATTTATCCATTCACTCACATAATTAATTAGTGAAATCTGAAAACATAAGTTTCTTGGGGGATTCCCCCTCACCCCTCCCTACTTCATGGTTGACTGTCCAGACCTCCTATCGCTCACCCCATGGGTTAGGATAGAAAGGGAAAAACTGCGTGACATTGTGGGTGACTCTATACAATATTATGCACTTTGGAACAATACTAATATAGACAATTGTTTCATCCCTGCATGCATCTGTGCTCATGTCCCAGCAATGACGAGCAATTGTTGCAAAGCGGTTACGTGATATTTCTCATGTGCATCCAAAATTATCGGCAGCACGCGCAGACACGCGCACACACACACACACACACACATGCGTATGGATATGTGTATATAAAAGTGTATGTATATATGTATATGGATATATATATATATATATACATATACATAATACATTATATATATATATATAATTATGCACATATATACGTAAATTATTGCATATAGTTAATGGTCGTTTCACGCTCTCTTCTTCCTCCCCTTCCCTAAGTTCACATCCTCGCTTCCCTCCCCTTCCCTTCCCCTCTCTACTTACGTCAATCGACTGTGAGGCCTATGTGACAACTGTCACGTTGAAATGAATGACCTGATAATGATTATAAAAATCTGGGTAAGTATATAGTTCACTCTTTCTGATCTCTTGTCTGTGTGTGTGTGTGTGTGTGTGTGTGTGTGTGTGTGTGTGTGTGTGTGTGTGTGTGTGACAGTGTGTGTGTGCGTGCGTGTTTGCGCGTGCTGTCTCTCTCTCTCTCTGTCTGGCTTTGTTTTGTGTCTATCTGTTTCTTTTTGTCTATCTGTATGTATGTACGTATGTGTGTATGTATGTCTGTCTGTGTGTCTGTTTGTCATTCTTGAAGTATGTCTGTCTGTCATTCTGTATGTATATCTTGTCTGTATGCACGTCTGTATGTCTGTATCTGTAATTCTGTCTGTCATTCTGTATGTATGTCTTGTCTGTATGCATGTCTGTCTTTGTCATTCTCTCTGTCATTCTGCCTGTCTCTTTCTCTTTGTGCTCTCAACCGTCCCAGATTACGATCTCGTCCAGGTGGCTGTAAGCGGGTTTTCAAGTGCATGCAGCGTGTACGCCTTTCCGCTATAATTCACGTATACACACGCACACACACACACACACACGCACACACATACACGCACACGCACGCACACACACACGCACACACACACGCGCACACACACACACGCACACACGCACACACACACACACACACGCACGCACGCACGCACGCACGCACACAGACACATACACGCACACACACACGCACACACACACGCACGCACACGCGCACACACACACGCGCGCGCGCACGCACACACACACACACACACGTCAAGAAGGTCAAATAGATTCAAATATTCAAGCCACTGCTCGCGTGCTGGGTCATATTGATAGTTATTGAATAATAATCTTATGATCGATGTGCAGCTTATTATAAGGCTTACGCAACACACGGCGTACGTTAAGTCACGAAGTCCTTTGTTATTAGTCGTTTATTGTTAGGGTGCGGTATATACACGTCGACTATAATACCTAGACAGGTTTCGTTTATGCATTGGATTTACTGGATTTAACAGAGTATATAGGCCTAGTAGTAGTTGCAGTTTAATGTAAAAAGATCGTTAGCGACGTCCTCCTTTTTCATCCAGGCTTGGGACTGGCACTGGTTGAGTGCAACAGGCGGCGGAGTTATTCGGATTTAACAGAAGGGTCTCTCTGGACATTTATAACCTGGAACTTGTATATTATCTTGGATGGAATACGTTTTGAAAGTGGATTGAAGATTATAGTGAAATTTGAACAGCTGAAACTGTGCCAAGTGAGTACTCGCTTTTTCAGCTTTCAATACATTTCAGGGTCAGTGATTCCCAACCTTTTTTTAAACTTTAGAGCCACTTTTTTATTTGATGGACATTATGGATCACAGGGCTAAGAGTTATTTAATTAAAAGCATATTAAATTGTCATGATTAAATTTTAAAAAATGTTTGATGTTATTTATAGACGCCAAAATCAAATAATTTGTAATAGAAAATAATTATGTGTTCTATCTTGTCCAAATTGTCAATTTTTTCATAGGCCTATATTTGTCTTAATTCTTTGAGAGGTGAGGGCCATTTCTTTGGTCTGCCCACGCGGGCCACGGGTTGGGAACCGCTGCATGGCATAGTTAAATAAAAATTTCGCTCGAATTTGCAGTATTGCGAGTGACTATTAATATTAAATTATGATGGTGGACGGATGAATGGATGGATGGGTGATTGGATGGATGGATGATTGGATGTATGGATGGATGATTGGATGGGTGGATGGATGATTGAATGGATGGACGGACGGACGGACGTACGGACGGACGTACGGACGGACGGACGGTTGGACGGACGGTTGGACGGATGGATGATTGGATGGATGATTGGATGGATGGATGATTGGATGGGTATACGCGGCATAAGGGCGCACGCTTTCCTGGTCCGGCATACAATACCATGCCAAGATCAATTTATACAAAGAACCTTGATGCCATGCTGTCTGACCGCCATGCCTGAATGAGTAGCGGGTCGACCGTTTCACGAGTCAGTGCACCAGGGATTGGGACAGAGGGTTGGGAGCAGGGATTGGGAACAAAGTGCTGACAGGTCGGTCACATGGGAAGAAGCAGGTTGAGTAGACTGATTTGAATAATTAAGTTGAAATGATTTGCATGATGGTATCAATGCTGATGGGGGAATTGTTTGTAGTTGTATGGGTGGGGGTGCGGGAGGGGGTGGGGTAGGGGCGCACCGTTATGCGTTGGGGTGGGGGGGAGTCGTTGGGATTTTGGATGGGGCTTATGGAAATATTGGAAAAAAAGTGGTTATCCTGGGCTGGGAGATGATTTCGTGGTATACGTGCTAGCCTGCAGGAATATCATAAATACCCGCTATAACCCAACCTGGGAGGTAGATATTTTTTATCCATGGGTAACCCTTTAAACTCCTCCACTGTTTGCGCTCTGACAGTACCAGTCACAAGCTTGATTTAAAGAGAAGGGCGACGATCATTGCTATCACAGTAGTATCGTTAAATTGAAAGTACAGCTACTAGCACTTTAACATTGACTAAGCCTTCCAATCGTACATATGGCGACTGTAATATGAGCAGACTGCCATAAAGTTTCATATATTACTAGCTGTACCCGGCCACGCGTTGCTGTGGCAGAAAAGACTCCCCCCTGCCCCCTCCCCCTCCCCCTCCCCTCCCCCTGTATGGGTGCACGCGTTTGTCTGTATGTGTACTGTTTATATGCTTGCATCACATTTCTCGTGCCTGTGTTTCTCTGTATTTGGCTGTGTTTGTGTGAGTGTGTGTGTGTGTGTGTAGGTGTGTGTAGGTGTGTGTAGGTGTGTGTATGCGCGTGTGTATATGTGTTTCTCTGCATGTCTCTGTGTGTATGTGTCTGTTTCTGTGTGTGAGTGTGCCTGTGTGTCTCTGTGTCTGTCTGTGTGTCTATCTGTGTCTATGCGTATGTGTGTTTGCGTGTCTGTGATTGCGTGCCTTACCGTACACGGGTCATTTGCGGACGGTCCGAGTGCGTTAATGTGTTTCATTGTTTCTAAAAGCCCCTAGGGCTTTCTATCTATACACGAGATAGAAAGGCCGGTATTATACATCAATACCTGCGGGAAGGACTTTAATTAGCATCAATGTAATTACGCCACCACCGCACAGCTGGGTCGGCACAACCATTCATCCATCCATCGATCCATCTATTCATTCATTCGCTCCTACTACCGCAATCAATCAATCCATTCTGTCTGTCCATCCATCCATTACGATCAGGGATGCCACTCATAGCTGTTTCCACCTAGATCTAGGTTTTTCGGTCTTCTTTAGGTGTCTAGGTTTTTTATTGTCAGGATCTAGCCTTTTTCTCACGGCGGTTTATCCGACTTTTTTACATTAAGAACTAGATTTTATAGGTGAAACTGCACAAAAGACGTGGAAAAAGTAGAATTTTTAAAATGTTGAACCCAAAAAATTGTAGACTTTGTACCGAAAGACTTTTAAAAGATAATCAGAAATTTTCCGCCATGTATTTTCCAGAGAAATTCTCAATCTAACCCTTTCTAGCCTTTTGTTCGGCCGGATCTGACCTTTTTTTAAATTCAGAGTGGTATCCCTGCTTTTGACAGCTGCCCTATTCCGCCGAGGCCCTAATTATTTAGTCCACCTTGCCTAGACTGCCAGCTCTTCCCGGATAATTTTTCCTAATGATCCCAGAGGGGGTTGGACGGACATCTGCGACCCGCACAAAGATCGCTTAGGGTTTTGAGGGGAGATGGGGTATATTTCCCCTATTCCCGCATTCGGCTTTTAACCGCCGCTACCGCAACCTTCTTCCGGCGGCATTGCAGATTCGCCCCCTATAACTGCAGACTGGGGCAACCTGTCACCACCTGCCCCTCTAGCGCTAGGGGGCGCAGGTGTCCCTGATCGGGGGTGGGGGAGTGAAAGGGGGAGGAGGATCATAGGGGTGGGTTCTTTGAGAGTGGGAGTTTCTTTTTCTTTGGGGGGGGGGGGGGGGGGAAGGGGACTTGATGTCCGATTGCAGGTCACTCATCTGTGCAGAGGTGTTGGGAAAGAATTAGGACTGTTCCTATTGCTGGGCCGCGTGTTGGACGGTGTTCTGCTTGTGATGAAATTTTGAGGACTTCTCCCCTTGGATTGTTTTTGAGCAAGAGATTTCCACTGGTAAGAAAAAGATCAGAAACTAGCGATACTTAATATGCTCTAACGATAGTGATAATGATTGTGATATGATAATGATGGTGATATTGTGATGATAATGATGGTGATATGATAACTACGGTGATGACTGATGAGCTAATAATGGTGATATGATGATGATGATGATGATGATGATGATGATGGTGGTGGTGATGGTGGTGGTGGCGGTGGCGGCGGCGGTGCTGGTGACGATGATGATATGATATGATAACGACGTTGATAAGATAATAGTAATATGATAATGATAATGGTTATGGTTATGGTGGTGTTTGTGGTTAAGGTTGTGGCATTAGTAAATATGCATTAGTAACTAAGGATATTTATTTATTTACAACTCACAAAATAAAAGGTATCTAAAAGAAGACAAAATTCCTGACCTGACAGTACTTTTGGAACAGTTTGTCCGCAACTTTCTCGTTTATTCAGTCTTTTGTATTTATTACTTTTCAAATTTTATTGATTTTAATGGTGTTTAGAATATTTGGCTTGCAGGTTATGTGAATTTCTAATCATTTATACTTTTTGGTATTTTTGAAAGAAATTGAATTTTTGCTTATAATATAGGCAAAAATAAGTCAGATAAATGCGACGAAGGAACTATATTATAGTTCCTTCGTCGCATTTATCTGACTTATTTTTTGTATAGTTTTATATAACTTTCATCTTAAGCGTCGTTTGTTTTGTTGGTCGCTTTCTCTGTTGATGTGTCTCCATAATTCAGACTGCAGTTTGCCCGTTCTAGCACTCATGCGTACACGCAAATACACACACACACACACACACACACACACACACACACACACACACACACACACGCACGCACATACGCAAGCACACATACAAGCACACACGCACGCACACGCAAGCGCGCGCACACACACACACACACACACACATGCTACAACATATCATGGATACGCCCACAAACACACATACATACATCAACAGGAGGACCTTCCAAATTCGAGGTCAGTCATTTGCATGTCTGGTCGTAACATCTAACAATCCTAATTGACTTTTCTGCCTGTAACAAAGTGTCTGATGAAGACTTCTTTGAACTCTCTGATGCATCACACCCACCACTACCCTACCTCCCATCACACCCACCACTACCCTATATACCTCCTGCTGAGAATACTTGCTCTCCGGCAAATTGGCGACCGTGGACATCTTTGAGGTGGTCTTAGGAGAAGGAATTTATGAAGAGTTTTGAAGGTGGCCAACCGGTCTAGCGTTTATTGGTCATTCAGATTGCGGACTCCTTTTTGGTAGCAATTGAACGGGAACCTCTAACCGTGTATAGGTATCGTCGGGTTCCAGGTTCGAATCCGCCTCAAGCCACCGCCGCGTAGGGACCTTGAGCAAGTCCTTCCCTCGCAACTGCGTGAAACTCCGATGCAGTGACCTTGTTTGTTTGTTTGTATGTGCACTTGTTATAGCGACCATTCAAGCTCTCTCGCTACTCAGAGGCGCTCCCTACTACAACGCCAGCACTGCATCGGAGTTTCACGCGGAAGCGCTGAGCAATTGCGAGTGAAGGACTTGACAAGGTCCCTACGCTTGAGGGTGGATTCGAGCCTGGAACCTTCCGGCCTTGGAGGGCAACGACGCCACCACTACACCACCGCGCTGTAGTCGGGAGCGCCTCTGAGTAGACATCTCGAAGGGGCGCTATAGAAATGTAGAAATAGAAATAAATATTCGGTCACCTAGTTCCCGTACAAATACTATTAGCCAGCAGTCCACATGATTACTGGTCGGCCAGGGAGGACCCTGGTGGCGTCTCATCCGCGTGGTCACCAGCCAACCTAAGTGACTTTTACCTCGACCTTTGACCTACGGCGGGCGTCGTCAACTCGCCGGTGTCACGAAATAAAGTCTCCCCCCGAAACGAAGTCTCCCCCCGAAACAAAGTCTCCCCCTGGCTGAAAATCTGTTTTGGAAGAAATTTTTCTTGTGTAAAAGTATACAAATGTTCGTGTTAAATAACGTGTTATCGTGTTAGCAACGTAAACTAACGGTTTGATATGCTCATCTATTAATTTTATGCGATTGTAGCCGATTTCACGATCAACGGGGAGACTTTGTTTCGTGGACGGAGGAAATATTCTCTCCCCCCGGAGACTTTATTTCGGAATATAGTCTCCGGGGGGCGAATTTATTCTAGAACAGATCCTCCGGGGGAGAATCTATTTTAAAATAAAGTCTCCGGGGGGAGACTTTTAGGGGGAGACTCTGTCGCGCGACACCGGCGCTTGAACGAATAGAGACAGACAGACAGACAGACAGACAGACAGACAGACAGACAGACAGAGAGACGGACAGACAGACAGAGAGACAGACACAGACAGACACAGACAGACAGACAAAAGAGACAGACAGAGAGACAGACCGACAGAGAGACAGAGACAGACAGACAGATGTCCAGTCGATATACACGTAGCTATGCCGCCTTGATTACTGCCGCACGTATACATACTGGTCCCCCGTTTAACCTAGAAGGTTCAAGAGGTCAAGTGTGTTTTGTGCGTGACGACACGGACGGACGGATGGACAGCGTGCGTAAGGGATGTAGGGGGTGTAAGGGGTGGTGGGGGAGGCGTCCAGGTTAGTAGATGGGCGGTCAACTCAGCGCAGAGCGCTTCATCAACAAGCCTGCTTAATGAACTTGTACAGAAGATAGGTCAACGACAAATAACTCGCCGGTGAGTGTTATTCAGAAATAAGTATAATAAATAAGTGGGTATGTTCGTTACCTTGCACTGCAGCAAAAGTGTTGCAGGTTCGAATCCACCTCAAGTCGCCGCGTAGGGACCTTGGGCAAGTCCTTCACTCGCAATTTGCTCAACGTTTCGGCGTATAGTCCGATAGTTGCCTAGGAAGGAAATAATCCACAGTTTAACGACAGCTTGGGACCACAAAATGTTTGTTTGGCATATTACACATCTCACTACAAAGTGGTCTGGGCTAAGCTCCCTTGCTTGTTCACAAGTACTCAAATCATACTTTTTTAACTGTGGCTGGGAGCGCTTTCTGAGTAGGTATCTTGAAGTGGCAATATATAAAAGTGTCCGAATGAATGATATGATAACTTGCCTTCCATAACGATGCATCTTATCTGGCATGGTCCAATGATTTCTATATAGCACATTTTTTGTGCATACCTCTCTGTGGAATGTTGCTAAGCTTTACATGCAGGCTGTATAGTGTATATAACGGTTCTGTGTAATAAGAACACTTAGCAATGTTAATATCGTTATTTGCATGCATCTACACAAACGCATACTAGCATTATAAGCTTAGGAATCATCTTATACAAAAAATGCGACCTAAGTGTGTGTTGTGTGTGTGTGTCACCGTGTGCGTCTGTGTATATGTGTGTGTCACCGTGTGTGTGTGTATGGGTGTGTGTGTGTGTGTGTGTGTCACTGTGTGTGTGCACATGTTGCATACCTATACACAAACGTACACTCGCAGAAGGAATCATCTTATACAATAAAAAAGCATCCTATATATATTGTGTCACTGTGTGTGTGTGTGTGTGTGTGTGTGTGTGTGTGTGTGTGTGTGTGTGTGTGTCACTGTGTGTGTGTGCACATATTGCATTTAAGGTAATGACGACAATTTCTATGGCGCCATAACACAGCTATGCTGCTACAAGGATGTCTTGACAAAGACAAGCGATCGACATGCATATGCACAAACGTACACTAGCATAAGGAATGATCTTGTACAATAAAAATGCATTCTAAGTGTGTGTCTGTGTGGGTGTGTGTCACTGTGTGTGCCCGCATGTTGTTTGCGTATAAACAAACACAATAACGTAAGGAATCATGTTAAAAATAGTGTGGGTGTGTGCGTTTGTGCGTGCGTGCGTTTGGTATTGTAGAGCTAAATAGACTGAATGCACGAAGTTTATGTCAGTGCTGACAGTGCATACTTTTGAAATTAATGCATTCATTCTCTGTTGATGGTGTATACCTCCTCTCTCTGCGTCCAAGTTGCTCCTTGTATTGAAACCGGTTTCAGATGTCGAACGGACCGCTCCGCCATCAGTCTTGCAAGGGGCATCATCAGTTATGCATGGCCTGTTATAGTTGACCTTTGTGTCGATTAGCTGATGAAATGAGGCCATAGACAATGGCGTGTCGAAAGCAGAGTGAACTAGATATACGATCAACAAATGAGAGTGTATTTGAAGTGGGATATTATAGCCGACTGATTTATAGAATGGTTCTCTTTAGAGTCTACAGCGTTTCCCAACATGTGTACATGTATATGTTGCTCATGAGGTGTCCAAGGGTGCCGAAAGGTGCAGTGAGCCTGTTCTAAGGTTGCCGTTTCTGAATGGCATATATATTTGGTCATAATTCATTGATTTTTTTCAAGAATTTATATAGCGCCTCTTCAAGAAATCTACTCAGAGGCGCTCCCAGTCCAGCCGCAGCTAAAGAATAGGATTTGAGCGACTTATAAAAGCAGGCGAATTTAGCCTAGGCATAAAGCGCAAGGTTAATAGGAGGCCATTCCAGAATCCAGATAGTGGGACCCAGAGTAGAAAAAGCCCGTTGCTTCTGATATTTGATATATAAATATAACTGGCAGAAAATTACACGAAATTGAGGAAGAAAGATATATAAAATTGAAGAAGAAAAGAATATAAAATTGAGGGAGAAAATTTCATACAATTTAAGAAAAAATACAAAATTAAGGTCAAGTGTTGTGGATTATAATATGACTTTTGGTGCATCATCGTCATCATCATTATCACCGTCTCCGCCCGCACGTCCATCCATCCATCCTTATCAAGTGAAGGAGACGCTTTAGAGTTTAGACACCTTAATAACGCGGACTTTTTAAGTTGATATACCGCTATCGGACCTAATTCTGCAAGCTTATTTAACCATTAGTAAGTTGCTATCATAATTGTATCATCAGAAATAGCATTTCAACTTGTACTGTACCCCTTTGGTTTAGTATCGTACAGTATCCTATACAGAACCTATAGCGATGCCGCTACTTAACTCAGTCATCATCATCATTATTATTATTATCATTATCATTGCTCTCATATCATAGAAGTTGTCAAGGCGCCCTTGTAGCGGCATGGCTGCGTTACGGCGCCATAGAAATTTATATAGTGTTACAGTGTGCACGGAACCCCTATTATGAGTAACATACATGTACAGTACATTGAGTACAATGAGTAATACCCAGTATCGTACATGAAACACGCCATATATTTAATCTTTCCACGCATATATAGTTCAGCAATACACACACAGTTACTGAGCAGTACATCGCCGCAAACACGAGCATATAAACAGGAAGACATCCATAAGCTGGCACGCGACCGGACACGTGCACTACCAGTTGTCCCCTTTGGGGGTTGATCAGAGTTTACCTGTAAATGTAAACATACGTTGAATGAGGAAGGGAGGCAGGGAGGCGGCCAGGTGCAAAGCGGGCGGCTACCTGCTTTGATCTTCTAACCCCGGATGGATGGATGGATGGAAGGAAAGAGCTAGTGGTGTGGTGTAGTGGTCGTCTGATCTATGGCTATTAGTAGTAGTTAATTGTGCCCTTTGAGGGTCTTTTATTATTTCCTGAGGGGGGTGCTCGGTAGTACAGTGGTGCCCTTTGAGGGTCTTTTATTTTCCTGAGGGGAGTGCTCGGTAGTACAGTGGTTAGCGAGCTAGACTGTCGACCAGTATAGGGTTAACAAGCTGAGGGTCTTTTATTTTCCTGAGGGGGGGTGCTCGGTAGTACAGTGGTTAGCGCGCTGGACTGTCAACCAAGAGGTATTTTATTATTTCCTCCTCTTCTCCTTTGGGGGTCTTTTTATTTTTTTACTGATTCCTCCTCACATCTCTCATCCATCTCCTTTTATTATTTCGATCAGCAAGGAAATTAAGGTCGTAAGAATACTGTCGAAAAGTCTCTAGCTAATATATTTAGTGCGATGTGCGAATAAGCGAATATCTCGAGAAAATCGGTATTGGTTACGAAAATTATGCAACTACCGGTTGAATTGTTAAACGCAGCTCCCGTTCCCCCTCCGCCCGCAATTTGCATGTAATTCGCCCCATTTCTATACAGGTAGACGTTACCAGGAGCGGTACTACTGTTACCAAATTCTATGTACGTCGAAACGAAATAGTATCCGGCTTTACCGGGAGTGAAACGGGTCAGTCCCGCACTTATAACACCATCGGTTTTGAATCTTACACTATCGAAAGTAACTCTTGTGTGAGTTTTAGCGATTAAGAATTGCCAAGTTAAAGAATGAATGCTAAGCGCGGGACCGATTGAGATAGAATCTACATACTGCTTCGTAGCTGCATCGCTGGCGTTGTTGGGTTCGTGTAGTCCTGTAATGTAAGCATCATGCATAAAGATGGACTTATACACATTTATTTTAGACGGAGGAGTGCCATCGAGTGACTTAACCATCTCTAACATGATTTCATTGTTTATTCTAAAACGAAATCCATCCATCGATTGTAATGTAATAGGATTGTTTAACGAACATTGTAGTTTATTTCGTATACTACCTAAGAAAATAGTGAATTCTTTATTTTCTCCTCTCAAGTCCTTACAACCCATTGAACGCAGACGATCGGAGCCAACGTTTAAGATTAGATCACCAGTCATGGTATCACCAGTTTTAGACACCTTCAATGTAACTTGTTCATCAACGTATTTCTTATTCGTCAAATGATTATCGTTGGACGGAGAATCGTCGTGATTCGTTATCAAATCAATGGCTTGACCCCAACTTAAGGCCTCATCCATTCCTGCTGTCAAAGGCTTCGTTGTGGGCAGTCCTTTAATTTTGTGACCACCCATTTTTAGATTTCCAGTCGCCGGATTTACCCCATCCAATCGGAGGAAACTGGCATTTATTTGACTAAGAGTAACACCTCCAGCGATTACTCTTTGTGATGAACCAACATCGGTGTGGCCGAATTTATCGACGGGCATTTTATATATAATAATAATTTTTAATGTAGATTAGTCATCGTATACATATAATTGCATAACCTGAATCCCTCGTAGAGGATTAGCTCCCATTGCCAGTACTGTAACTTTATAATATTGATACGCATCCGTAGATCTAATAATATCATAAAATGTCGGAACAGCCTCTGAAGTAGTTGAAGGAAGACGTAATGTTAGGGATACAAACACTGCTCCATCATTGCTAGCTTCTACAATTAAATGTCCTATATATTCGCTTTTAAACGCAATTCTCCAAATTTTAACTGGCTCAGGACATTTAATTTGTAACCAAGTAAACATACCTTCACCTGGAATCCAAGCTGCGTTAACATCGTCAGTGAGATTAGTGAAAGCTTGGTAGGCTTTGCTTCCGGAAAAACAAGAACTGGCACTAGCAACGAATCCTGTCACACTTACATCAGCTTCCAAGGGAGGAATATACCCAACACGACACTTTTTCAGAGATTTATCGACGTAATTTTTTGTAGCGGCATCTTGATCTGAAAGAGGATCGCTTAAATCGTTGATATTATTACTATTCATTAGGATATTTTGATAAACGTCGATTTTTCGATCGTTAGGCGCTCTACCGATTCTCATTATATTTTCTACGCCTATTTTGCATAGAAATCCATCCGTCGACTGTAATGTAATAGGATTGTTTAACGAACATTGTAGTTTATTTCGTATACTACCTAAGAAAATAGTGAATTCTTTATTTTCTCCTCTCAAGTCCTTACAACCCATTGAACGCAGACGATCGGAGCCAACGTTTAAGAACAAGTCGCCAGTCATTGTATCACCTGCCTTAGACACCTTCGAAGCATCAACGTATTTCTTATTCGTCAAATGATTATCGTTGGACGGAGAATCGTTGTGATTCGTTATCAAATCAATGGCTTGCCCCCTACTTAAAGCTTCATCCATTCCGGCAGTCGAAGTATTCGTTACTGGGAGACCTTTTATAACATGTCCATTCATTTTTAAATTTCCAGTCGGCAGATTTGCTCCATCCAATCGAAGAAAATTAGCATTTATTTGACTAAGAGTTACACCTCCAGCGATTACTCTTCGTGATGTTCCTCCAACAGCGGTGTGACCAAATTTATCGACAGGCATTATATATATATATATATATAATAATAATTTTTAATGCAAGCCGTTTATAACTTCTTGAAAATTCATTCCATCACCCACCATCTTCGTCACATACAGACACAAATGACCACAAAATACTTCGTTATCGGGTTGTATTCGCTCGCTGTTATATAACACTGGACGGCGTAAATACTTTATCAGTTCCAGAGGGGGAGGAAGGCCGTAACTATCGAAATATATTTTCTCGTTACCGCTCTTTAAGAAAGAGCACCAGTGCGAGCCCACCCCATTAGAACCATCTAGATTCAATATCCCACACTCATTCCATCTAGGTTTCTTCGGTAGCTCGTCTCGTAAGAACACACCCCTGAAATTCGGAATATTTAGTTTCTTAGCTGCTTCGATTAGATCCACATTCGATAAAGCAATATTCGGTAACACAACTCCACAAACATCGATTTGTTTGACGCTCATTTATTTAATATAAACATTAATTAAAAATTTTCAACGAGTAGTGACCATATGCCAAAGTATGAATTCCATCCTCCATTATTACCCGTTTATCGTCATCTGCAGATAATGCAACTTTATTAATTTCTTCTGTATAAATATCGTGATGATAAGATCTAATAACATTCATCGTTCGTTGTTGTTCTTTTTTGGTAAATAAGCAGTCTCTATAATCTTCGTGAGTAATAGTTTTCTGGACAACATTCTTCTTAATACCTTTACATTTCTTGTGCTCATCTCCAGCAGCCATCTTATAAGAATACAACTTTGCTCGCAACCCGATAAATTCTTTTATCTGTTTCCCACTAGTTTCATCCTTGAACATTCCAATAACTTTTTTATTTACTCCAACCTCAATACCAGATGGATGATCTCTCGGGTATTCACTCGTGTCGAATCGAGTTTTAATATCTTCTGAGATATCTGAGTAAAAGTCTTCAGTTTTAATTTCGTATGTCAAAGAATCTGTATCGGTAAATAATAATTTAGCTCTATTTCCGTATTTATCCTTGATGTAATTGTAATGAAATTCATACATCAACGTTTTGCTCAAGTCTAATATACACATGCCAAGATATATAGGTTTATTATAGTACAATTTAGTTTTTTTCATGTGAACGGCTATTAGATTTTCATCGAAAATAGTACATCTCTCGTAATTAGGTTTAGCGGCTAGTTCAATAGCCCTCTCCTCATGACACACTAACTCTACATCAACACGATTTTCAATGTTCTCACAAGTTTTTCCAAAGACACTGTTATTCATTAACTTGAAAAAGTCTTTCTCAAAGTCATTAGTAGCTTTCGTTCTAAGAGCTGTATTTAAATCGATATACTTTTTCAACCAATCACTTTCTTCGAATAGTACACCTCTATGCACTTTTGTTATTTTCAAACCCAAGCTCTCATACAGCTTCAGATTATCGTAATGCAGCACATACTTCTTTTTATGGTTTAAGTTTGGAATTAACTTTTTGACTTTGTTAATCTCAATGCTTTCGGGAGCTAACGGAAAATCGTTATGCAGGTCGTGTAACTCTTTAGGATATTCCAAATCAACTTCCAATATGCATGGAATACTTCTCCAATTTTTTAATTCATCTTCGTTCATCCATTTGAACCCGTGAGTAGGTAAATTTTTGATCATAGCCCATCCATATAGATTATTCGCATCCAGGTAAGTAATAAATGTAGAATTTTCGTTACTATTGAAATCGCTCATATATTTATTATTCGCTTTCCCGTAACGATTTGATATTGTGCTCACTCCTCCTCTCATCCCTTGCCTAAGCATCAGAATCATATCGTAATCATTCAATAACTCCAATTTCACACCTGTCAATTTTAAAGCGGCATCCCAGGCTAAACCAGGAGATGTAAAATACCATGCAGGGTCAAGCGTATAGTTCTTCATACACACATCTCTAAAGTTTTCGAAAACATCGGCAAGTAACAGAACATCCGAAACGTTGTATAAATCGTGATATTCTCTGAATGTTTTGCATCCAAATTCCTTCCATACCGTTTTTGCATGCTCGTAGTCTTCATCGCTAATATTCGAATCATTTAGCTTAGAATAGAAAGCGGATTTTGGTGGTAGTTCGGTTTCATTAAAGGTAGTAAATGAATCGACGTAGTCATAAGGATATATGCCTTTTCTCAGCAAAAGATCGAGCTTCTTTCCAGTATATCGTTTCCCAATATTTTTACACTGGTCTTTGCTTAGGTTCCTCGATAAAGCATCAAGACTAGAAGCCATAAATTTAAAACTGTCGATAAAACGCAGTTGTCGCTTGACGGTAATCTCTTTTCCCTCTTTATTTACAAACTTATCAACAACGACCTCTCTGCTAAAAGATATATACTTTTCCTCGTTATTAGGTATGCAATTAATTTTCTCTCCATTATTACCTCTCAGTTTCTTAATGAACAGATGACAATCGTACCCGGAAAGATTATGAAACACTACAGGGAAAAACTTGGGGACTTTATAGTTTACATTACAAATGTTATGAGCAGCCCCTCTAAATTTACCGCTAAGATGACAGTGATCTCTCACTCGGTCTTCGCCCAACGGTTTTTCACAGATATGACATATAGTAGCTGTATCAAAACACTTCTTGTCCTCTTCTGTAAATATCATCTTCTTAGGGAATTTGAATTGATTATATATTCGTTTTATATTCTCTTCGAGTTTATCTACAAATATTTGACCAACATCATCATCTTCGCTTTCAGCCGTAAACGTCACAGGATCTTGTGAATATACACTATCGTCGAAACATTTTATGTGGTAACAAAAGGAGCTAGGAATATGCTTTTGATATTTATTAGTGTACGACAACTCTGGATTTGGTTGGCATGTATCGATCGGTTTTACAAAAGACTCAAAATCTGCGTAGACTATAAACGGAACCCTCATAGAATTGTTATAATTTTTAAAACTTAACATAGTTCCTTTTTCTGGCATTTCTATTTTTTGTGCGTTATGGTGTTTGCAGTACTCATTATGGTTGTTAAGCGCTTCTGTCGTTGTGAAACCATTCATACACCTTTTACAATAGTGCGCTGAATAATGCGAATTTGCTGTTCGGAACGTCATCAATCTGTTAAAATTCTTGATCCAGCAATAATGTTTTTTTTCTCCATCAGATATAAGCAAAAGATCAATACTACTTTCACACTTAGACAGATAAAGCGGATAGACATGTTTTTCGTAACCAAATATATTAACACTAATATTATTATTTCTCTCAAATTTACCTATCACATTAGCATCAGCAGCAACTGGAAACTCAATGCCACTCCAATTAAGTTTTTTCGATTGTTCTGTCAAAGCTTTCGTTATTTTTTCCGGATGGTCATCCACCGGATTCAAAGCTCTAGTGATACACCATTTGAAGCATTCTTCGTCGTGGTTTTTCATATTTATAATAGCCTTTTTATTAGCTAAGAAGCTGGGAAGTGGAATGTAAGAACTACCTCTTAAGGGGGTATATTTTACCGTATTTATATCTAATTTTACAACAGCTTTAAATCTCCAATTACTTCCTTGCATCTGAAAACTAGCAATAGACTCCATGATTTTATCCTTCTTTCTGCTGTATATTTCATTCAAGTCGGTTGCTTCTAAAATAACTTCTGCCCTCGAAAGGAATGGTATATCCTCAGAAGTCACTATTCCAGATTTCATATCTACTCGTTCCATAGTACAAGTAAGAACTAGATTAACCTTTGTTTGGCGATTAGTCGACAACAGATTTACTACCTGCGGTCTGACGAAATCAAGAAACGACGAGGCATCCATTCCATTAATTCCATCTATTCTATATTGCTTGGTGAATCCTTTAATAGCCGACGCCGTTTCTCGAATTTTAGTTTTATCGAATATCCTGGAAACAGTTGACTTCAACGATTCGAGTTTTTCGTTAACGACTTTAGTGTCTCGTTCGGGCACATAACTAAGTAACCAATCCGCAAAATCATTTAATTTAGCTCTAACCTTATTTTTGTATTTTCTCTTAGGCGCTACTGGTTTGTATTTACCAGGTGTGGGGGTAAGCGTAGGAACCTTAATGTCAGGAACCGATGAGTCGAGCAAGTGTTCAACATGGTTCATGTTTCTTAAACTACTTTTCTTTAAATCCATTTTATCTTACCACGCAAAAATATTAAAACATGTGAGATCGAAGATCCACACTTTAATTTCATACCTTTCTATCTCTCATACACTTTAATTTCATATCTATCTCTCCAGACATTTCCGTTATGATAAGCTATTATGCCAGCACTCTGACCATACGCCTTAGCAGCTTTATACATCGATGGATACGAGGTAACAACGCCAGTCTCTCGATCTATAATATCTACTCTTCTCGGTTGTTTCCTGATACTACCCAACGTGTCATGTCGATATGACACAGACTTGTAGTCCGTCGGAAGAATATTCTTTTCAATCAATACAGCTATCATTTGAGGTTTGTTGAGATGCGAAGTGCCTGTAACATCGTGATGCTTGGCTAACATTCTAAGCTCTGGTAGCTTCATAATATATAAGTATTCTTTAAATCAATTTTCCATACACTACACTCATTTTCTGCCCATCCGATTGGAACTGCAGCAACCTATCTGAAATTACGACAGCATACGCTTCGGTGTCGGCTGGCACTGCTGCATTGAAAAGAGCCTTAATCTGAATATCAACGACTGAAGATTTCAAACGCTCGGATTGCTTGCTTACATCGAACACGAACAACGGATATAATTCTTTATAATCTACAGGTGTTATATTTCCTTGCGTAATCAACTTATCCATACCATAAAACTTTTGACTAAAGGAGGACGCGTCTCTATACGCTCTGGAGAATTGTTGATTAGGAAACGACAGGTTATGATCTACAGCTGGATATCTTTCCTGGTTCATCATCACATAAATGTTCTTGAGATCGCAGTGATTAAATAGCGACGGATTACTTTCCTGATTACCGCTACGGTCCGTCTGAAATCCTACGATGATATATCTAGGTTTCTCCGGTGATGTTTTTACGCTTAATCTCCAACTGAAACTTGTCGACTGAGGAACCGTTATCGTGTCACATTGACGAGCTCTATACGCAACTGGCAACGTTAATTTCGATTCAATCGTCTTATACAACTGCATTCGTTCCATATCGGAAGGAATAACGTGCGGAATAAACCATGAAATTTTGTTTATCGCAACTTTTCCAGCCGCTGCAGCGTTATCTCGGAATATGGCATCATCGTCCGCTTTACGAACTAAAGTCAGCGTCTGTTTGAAGCCATAAATAATCTTGTCGTAATCATCGCAAAACCCGAAAATATGCTTCAACGGAACAATAAAGCTGAACATTCCTTTAGTGTTTGGTTTGCGAATGAGAAAGCTTTGTCTAGTGGCAAATCCGGGGTTGTCCGCAATAACAGCAGTCGCTCCAGTGTCTTTATACCACAGCTGATTTAAGCCTTGAGTCAGCTGAAAATCGTTTGGATACGTAAGTAAACCGAGCATCGTTGTAGCTTGACCCGGATGAAATAGCGTTTCGATTTCTTGATTAGATAACTGATAGGATATTTGACTGAATAGATACATAAGTCCATTATTCGTGAGAGCAACTAAATCGGCATTAACGTATGCGGTGTCATCGGCTTTAATTAGTCTTCCTTCGAATTGCAGATACGATTCTGCTGGGTGACTGTATAAGTCTTGTAATTCAATATTTATTCTTATTTCACCAGAACTGTTAAGGTTAGTTCTCGCTACAGGTTCGTACTCGTGCCATTCGTATCGCTCGATACCTTCATCGATCAATGGTTGCTCTGTGAATCTTAGAATATCGGATTGCATTTTATTATACATATATTTTTAAATAAGAAAATATGTTTAAGCCATTTTCAAACCACCTCCGTTTAAGCGTTTTACTAGATCTTGAATTCTAATAGCTCCTCCCGTCATTTCTGGATTCGATCCGAGTAATCTAGCTAGAATGACTTTAGTTTCCTGAGTTATCGGCTGCTGAACGGTGGTTGGTGGAAGTATCTTATTGAGTAATCGTTTTCCAACGTCGATCGCCTTATCCTTAGCAACACCCCCAATCTCTTTGACTGCTGTGCTCGCAATTTGTTTGGCTGCATTCGAAGTCAGTAGTCTCTTGAGAAATCCTGCAATGGAATCGAATATTCCTGCTCCACCGACAACGTGTACTTTTTTATAACTTCTTCTCGCAACGACCAGCATTTCTATATCATCAATTTTTAAATTAGATCATCAATTTTTAAATTAGATCATCAATTTTTTATATTCATCTTTGGTTATCACTCTTTGTCTTAGTAACTCATCCGTCATACCTACAATTTCATTTCTTACACCCGTATTTCCCGCTTTGTAGCTATATATTCGCAACTCGAGTTGTTTTACTAATTCGTTAGGATCTGAAGGAATGGTAATTATTCCGCTTCCTGTTTTACCTCTTAACTTCATGTAATCGTCCCATATGGGTTTTATTATCTTTGCATATTTTACACTTCTAGACGATTTAGGTTTGTTTGGTTTATTTGGCTGACTCATGGCATTCGTTTTAATTAGAATCTCGGCGTATTCTTCGAGATCACGATTATCATAAATTGAACTGTTTGGACTAGCTAACGTTAACAATTCCCATAATCCTGGAGTTCCTTGATAAGTTGTGGTTCCAACTGTAATATCATTTCCTTGGATTGAGGCTTCGCTGTCACCGATGTAGAATTTTCCATCTCTTGATCTTAATCCGAATGTTGTGTCCACAAGTCTTTTATCAGAAGCATATTTTTTAAGGTATTCAACTGCAATATTTCCTAATTCTAACCTTCTAATGTCTTCTACTGGGTCATCGTCATCGTACGCCTCTATAGACGGATACTGGGGAAATTGAATAGTTTTCAACGAATCTGGAAGTGATTTTAGAGCGAGTGATGTTGCTGCAGAGTTATCTTTTATTGTCGACAGCAAAGCGTTTTGTTCTTTTGAAATTGCTGATTGAGAGTCGACTATTGGTTTGTAGATTTTCGTTAATTCTCGTTGAAGTCCAAGATCGTCTATTCTCTCAGAAAGAAAGTTTTGTTTAATATTTTTTTTCGTTTTTAAAAACTCTTCGATAATAAAATCTCTTTTTGCAGGATCACTAATTTTCAGTAGCGACATTTTTTATTATAAGTATAATGTTTAAAACGTAACGTAAAACGTAACGTAAAACGTAAACATAAAACGTACACGTTATGCATCGTAGTAATTAACATAACATATGGAGTCTTTTTCGTTTATAGTAACTGGTGAATCGGAGTTGTTTTGAATTGTAATTATTATATCCTCTGCGTCCTCTAGGACAGTACCATCTTGAAGACTCAGTCTGAGTTGTTTCAACTTCTGTCTAAGAGAGACTAGACACATTCCACTGGCCATTCGGACTCCAAGGCCTACTTCTACTGTAATATTTGTCTTTGGTTCAATCGTTATCGCTTGCTGAGCAAAAATCTCATATCTGTCGCCTGCTCGTTGTCTTGCAGGAGCGTGAGTGACCACTTTAGGCAACCAAATTATTGTACTCACATGAGGCTTCCGTTTGGTGATAAATTTGTGTATTGGGTGACCGTATCCAGACATTTATATAAGTGGTTTTTTAAAGTAACATTCCAAGAATAGGAATATTTTTAAATGGTGAATTGGGTCCCAAGATAAGACCTTCACCGCTGACATATCCTGCTCCTCTTTTCATAAACAGACCAGAACCCGATATCGAAATACCCTTTTTCCACGGAGATAGAAAAAGACCTTCCCCAGCAGGCACTATCTTACAGCATATTCCTCCTTTCTTAACGTAGAGCACGCCAGATCCACTTATCGGGTGTGAGATCGAAGATCCACTAATTTTATCGACAATTTTGGAACCAGCTGCAGAACCCAATCCTGTTAAGGCTCCTGTGGCTAAACTCGGAAGAACACTAGACAGAAGAAACTTTCCGGCTGTTGCTAAGAACGGTAGAATAGCGCCAATAAATCCGCCTTCGACTCTCGCATTGTCTTCTAATTGCTTTTTACCCATTTTAATTGTCACACCAGTTCCATTCTGATACGCTTTAGTTAACTTGTTAATTTGCCTCTGGTTTAGAGCTAATACATGCTCACCAGTTATATCTTCATGAGAAAGTCTTATACTCACCCCAGTTCCGACTTGAACAGCTCGCTTCATCTTCTCTTTTTGCCCTTCAGAAATATTAACTTTGACCTTAGCGTAAGCGCTCATCTTATATTAAATATAAACTTTAAATTAAACCTCTCTTATATGAAATCGTATCGACAATTCCTCACCTCTTAAATTAATTAGTTTTCCATTTTGGTCTATTAGTTTTGTTTCCATCGATGAAATAGAGTATAGCGTTATTGGAAG
The DNA here is from genome assembly GCA_945859605.1 of Lumbricus rubellus. Lineage (NCBI taxonomy): Eukaryota > Metazoa > Annelida > Clitellata > Crassiclitellata > Lumbricidae > Lumbricus > Lumbricus rubellus. The sequence goes on along the minus strand of OX243821.1, from coordinate 18,918,792 downwards.
ATAAACCAGATTATGAGGAGATTCGATTATCTTGTAACCAGGCCCGACCGATGGAAAGAAAGAATAAATTATGTTCTCTGTAGTTCCGTTAGCATACGATGATCCTATTATATCACTGGTAATTCGTAAACTATTCACGCTGTTTATATTGACTATGTGCTCGGATTCGTTATATCCTTCGGAGTATACACGACTCTGAAATCCTAGAACCGTACTAATTGAATTTGGTACTGTAAAATCAACTTTATAGTTCTTATCAATTTCCAAAACAGCCTTCAAAGTATTGTTATTTGGTTGCAACTTTATACATTGTCCATGACCTTCTTCTTTCAAAATTCTCTGTATGTAATCGTTTAAGTCTACGATTTCATAGCAACCGGTTGGAATGTCTAAATCTTTCCACGTTACACCGTTATCTGACGAATATACGAATTTATTATTTGTTTCGTCTATATTGGGATAACTGAAGTAAGTTTCAAGATTAACAAGGGCCATTTCATACGTTTTACTTTTGTCCAGTTCGATTAGTGGATTAAATTTCGTTCGAATTCGTGTGCTCCTTTCGCTCAACAAAATGCAAAAGGATTCTTTAGCCTCTGTGTTGCGTGCAATCGTTTGAGTATTAGATAAAATTTCGTCAAGAAGGGTTTCCATTTTAGATAGCTATTTTTAAACCTAGAATATAAAATCTTAAATTTTGTTATCATTTTATTATTGCTTTTATTTAATGTAAAATGTATCTAATCCAGATCTGTACCTGCCCTTATTTGTTTTACTAGTAAGGTCTATAACCACAAAACCATGCGTTTCATCCCACGCAGTTTTGCATAGTTTTCGAAATTCTTCTATAGTCATATCATCTACACCTATATGATCGCTGTATATATGATTAATATTTTTGAGGTCTTGAGGGAATAGACATATAAAATTGGCATTCTCCCTGATAGTTTGTCTGGGCAGCTTGAAATAATTTTGTGCTAAGTAAAAGCAGTCTACATTACTATGCCTACCTCTTATATAATAGGATTCGCATTTATTTTGTCGCTCTAACTGTAAATCATCAAAAATCATGAGATTCTTCTTATCTCGACTTAAGTCTCGTGGATCTGGAACATCTTCAGAGGTTTCAAAGAACTTGCAGTCTATATCCGATGTTTCCCCCATGTTTTTAGACATCTCCTCGACTACGGCGGTCGGTGATACATTTAATTTCATTATCTCATCGCGATTATCAAAAAGTCTTATAATTGCTTCCTTTGGTAATTTCTCTTCGAATGCTTTTTTAAGTATCTTGTATTCTGATTGAAATAAACTTTTGCCGAAGATTTGCAAGTTATCATAGTCTAACCAACCAGGTCTCAGTAATAAATTAAGTAGTAATATTGTCTTGCCGCATTGAGACTTACCGACGATCAAACCTCTGATGCTTCTTGGTAGGAGAGGACTGTTAAAGCGTTTACTTGATTCTTCATTCCAGGATAGGTCTTGGACTTCCATTTTAATTATATTATATTAAAATGGAGCACAGCTCGTATTGCGTAAAATGTAAACGAAAAACTGAGTGTAGAGAAATTCAACGAGTCGTCAGTAAGAATGGTAGATCTATGCTTAGATGTGTATGCGTTGATTGTGGCGCTAGAAAAACTCAGTTTACTAAAATGTCCACTACTGTACAAGGAGGTGATTTGGTATCAGCGCTCAATTCTGCTACTTCTAATATTAAACTTCCATGGGCAAAGTACCCGGGTGAAATGCATCTTCCAGGACATTCTTTCACAGGTCCAGGAACTCGATTGGATTTGAGATTGAATAGCGATGGGACGCCAAAAGACTGGAGCAAACCAGTAGATAGGGTTGATGCAGCGGCCTATCGCCATGACATGGCTTATGCTAAACATGCTGACACAGCAGGGAGAAACGTCGCTGACAGAGCTATGATAGATGAATTAAATAATATACCTAATCCTTCGTTCCGCGAACGAATTGAAAGATCTATAGTTAAACCGATATTATCAACAAAGACCCATTTTGGAATGGGGTTGAAAAAAAAGCTCTGAGATGGACAGACCAACTTGCTGACGAATTGCATAAACCTATAGTCAGGAAGTTCAGGAAGAGATTGGTTTATGTTAGGGGAGTTGACAGAATTTGGGCGGCTGACTTGATTGACATGCAGGCTTATGCTAAATATAATTCTGGTGTGAAATATTTGTTAAGCGTCATCGATATATTTTCCAAATATGGATGGGTTGTTCCGATAAAAGATAAAACTGGGAAATCTGTGGCAGATGCTTTCGTTGAAATATTTAATACGAGCAAAAGAAGGGGTGAAAAACTTTGGGTCGATAAGGGAACAGAATTCTATAATAAACAGGTAAAATCATTAGGTATGGAGTTGTATTCGACTGAAAACGAAGAGAAGAGTTGTGTCGTAGAAAGATTTAATAGAACAGTGAAAGAGAAAATGTTCAAATATTTTACAGCAAATTCAACTCAGAGATATATCGATGTTTTAGATAATATGGTTAATTTATACAACAACACAAGACATTCTTCCATTAAAATGACTCCTGTTAAAGCGAGCATCAAAGCAAACGAGTGGGTTGTGTGGATGAATTTATATGGCGACGCTGTACCTGAAACTGTCAAACCTAAATTTTCAGTCGGAGATAAAGTGAGAATTTCTAAGAAGAAAAAGACATTCGAGAAAGGTTTCAGTCAAAGGTGGACCCAGGAAGTTTTTACAATAACACAAATTCAATACACAGACCCTATAACGTATAAAATAGCTGACTATCATGGAGAAGAAATAAAAGGGACATTTTATGAGCCTGAGCTACAATCGACAACGCAAGATACATTTAAAATAGAAAAGATTATAAGAAAAAGAGGAAATCGGTCTTTGGTTAAATGGTTAGGCTATGATGATTCTTTCAATTCATGGATTGACAATAAGGATTTGATATCATTGTGAATTTAACTGATTTTAACTGATTTAATTTTAGAAGCCTTTCCCTAGTCTGCTAGAACTTGGGTTTTTCTTGAGTTCTTTCTGCGAACTTGTGAAAACTTGGGGTTTTTTGTGCTTTAGGACATTTCTGAAGATTTGGATCAATTTAAAGACTAAAAACAAGTTTATAAAAAAAAGTTTTAAAAAAAAGTTTTAAAAAGTTATAAAAAAAAAAAAAAAAAGTTAGAAAAAAAGTTAGAAAAAAGTTAGAAAAAAAGTTAGAAAAAAGTTAGAAAAAAAGTTAGAAAAAAAGTTAGAAAAAAAACTTAGAAAAAAGGTAGAAAAAAAACTTAGAAAAAAGTTAGAAAAAAAAACTTAGAAAAAAAAGGTAGAAAAAAGTTAGAAAAAAAACTTAGAAAAAAAGTTAGAACAAAAGTTAGAAAAAAAAGTTAGAAAAAAAGTTAGGAAAAAAAGTTAGAAAAAAAGTTAGAAAAAAAAGTTAGAAAAAAAAGTTAGAAAAAAAAGTTAGAAAAAAAAAGTTAGAAAAAAAAAGTTAGAAAAAAAAGTTATAATAATAATAATAATAATTTATATATATAGAATTTTTCTGGGGACTTTTTGATCATCAACTTTTTGGTCAGGCGACATCAGCGTCACCATGGAATGTGTGGAATGCATCGACAAACACGAAGTCGCTGCATATCGCATTATACAGTATATATGCTAACACGTGCAACTAGCCTATGTAGTCAGGCGACATCAGCGTCACCATGGAATGTGTGGAATGCATCGACAAACGCGGAGTCGCTGCATATCGATTATCTAACAGTATATAATTATTGTAACACGTGCAACTAGCCTATGTAGTCAGGCGACATCAGCGTCACCATGGAATGTGTGGAATGCATCGACAAACGCGGAGTCGCTGCAATCGATTATCTAACAGTATATAATTATTGTAACCCGTGCAACTAGCCTATGTAGTCAGGCGACATCAGCGTCACCATGGAATGTGTGGAATGCATCGACAAACACGTAGTCGCTGCATATCGATTATCTAACAGTATATAATTATTGTAACACGTGCAACTAGCCTATGTAGTCAGGCGACATCAGCATCACCATGGAATGTGTGGAATGCATCGACAAACACGTAGTCGCTGCATATCGATTATCTAACAGTATATAATTATTGTAACACGTGCAACTAGCCTACACTGACACACGACCAACAGGCAATGTTTTCTCGCTTTTGTTAGTCCATTGTCCTCTGAAACACGTAGATCCAGTGAGATATAAAACCGATTGATTATAATAGTTGGATGATGAACACAGTAGTACACAGGTAGACAATGTCGCTGCTCAGGTTGCTGGCTGTTTGACGGACGGCGAGATGGTCTGATAAATTAAACGTCGTAACAGCATAGCAACCTGTGCAATTATAGAAACTGGCCAATTTGATGTTCGTCCAGCAGTAACGAAGGTCGCTTTCTATCAATGATATCAGATTCTATGTGAAGAATGTCTGGATCAGTATTTATTGGTTGTAGGTTTAAAGTTGTGGGAATTGACTGAGGCTGAGTTGGATTTATTGTAAAATTATTATTTTGAAGAGAAACTGCGACGGAAGCTTTCAACCGCTCAGCGAGTTCAATATCAGTTTCGAGATGTTGAAGGATCCGGTTGTGGTGTTTTGATAGTTGAGTAAATGATAGTCCACATATTATCAAGCGAGGATAGATGTTTATGAGTATGGCAAACGCAGTGTATCGTTGTACCGTTCTGTAGTTTACACCAAATTCTGTTTGAAAAAATGTCTTAATAGGTAGATCATGGGGTGCAAATTTACGTGCGTGAAGGTACATACTACCTCTCTGATATGCCAGGGCTTGATGTAGTGCTGTAGCTGTAGTTTCTTCCTCTTTACACTGTGCATGTGCTAGTTTTAACGAAGTAAGATCCATCATGTCAATGGGATAAGTAGGGTTGTCTAAATTCATTGGGAAGTCATTATCATGATTTAGAATATATTCCTCGTATTCTGCTATCTTGAGTCGTATCTGAAGAAGAATCGAGTCCCGAAAAATTTGACTATCCTGAGATTCAGCGGGTTGAATGTTAGATGGAGTTTTACTACCACACGAAATCGGTTCATTGACAGTACCCAGAATCGGTTGGTTGTCAGCAGGTGGAATCGGTGGTGGATCGGTAGCAGATGGAATCGGTGGATGAACGATGTCACGAGGTCTTTTAATCTGACGTTTTCTTCTCTTTAGTTCATCGATACAGGTTGCTAGTTCCTGTAATTCTTCCATTAATTTCGTTCTTTTAGCGACTGTTAAAGATCTCTTAATAAGTGCTCTATCTATTACTTCTTTAGAGTTTGTCCCGATTTTTATAAACAGATCACTGAGATCGGCCATTCTGTTATAAGCTTACAGCACAAGTAACGTAGCTAACAGACAAGATCTCAAATCAGAAAGATTACTAATGCTTTGTTAAGCGAACACGCTTCATCTAGACGACGTTAGATGGCTACTGCTGCTAAGACAGCTACATGATGCGAACAACAGCTGTTGCATGACGTGTAGGGCGAGCGAACAAAGACACCTGCTGAAGAAAAAAAATTATTGATTTCCTTACGGTAGGCCTATACGCCTACATTCGGCTTGTTAGGTTTGCTACAGGTGTTATTGTTGTGTAAATCAATACCTTTGTCTGGTCTTTGTTGGCCTATCCATCTATGTATCATCTATCCATCCATCTATCATCTATCTATCCATCTATCTATCCATCTATCTATCTATCTATCTGTCTATCTATCTATCTATCTATCTGTCTATCTGTCTATCTATCTATCTATCTATCTATCTATCTATCTATCTATCTATCTATCTATCTGTCTGTCCATCTATCTGTCTATCTATCTATATATCTATCTCTCTATCTCTCTATCTATCTCTCTATCTATCTATCTATCTATCTATCTATCTATCTCTCTATCTATCTATCTATCTATCTATCTCGTTAAATAACTAAAATGAGCTAGAGGTGAGTGATGATTAGAGTTGAAATGATGAGAGATGTTAGGAGGAATTAGAAAAATAATAAAAGGAGCTAGATGAGAGATGTGAGGATTCAGGAAAATAATAAAAGACCTCTTGGTTGACAGTCCAGCGCGCTAACCACTGTACTACCGAGCACCCCCCTCAGGAAATAATAAAAGACATCCAAGTTGTTAACCCTATACTGGTCGACAGTCTAGCTCGCTAACCACTGTACTACCGAGCACTCCCCTCAGGAAAATAAAAGACCCTCAAAGGGCACCACTGTACTACCGAGCACTCCCCTCAGGAAAATAATAAAAGACCCTCAAAGGGCACAATTAACTACTACTGCTATTAGTGAGAAATCTTACACCCGGGTTATCTGCTTGTTTATAGGCGGTCATATGCGCAGACGGATAGACAGACATAGAGGGGAGGGAAAAACAGGGAGAGATACATGGAGAGATATTCAGGGAGAGACAGACAGATAGAGAGAAATAAGGCAGAGATACAGACAGAGTCACAAAGACATAGAGATAGAGAGACATACAAAGATGGAGGTAGATAGACAGATAGACACAGTGAGAGATCCAGTGTCTGGTCACATCAGCCACTTTGTGCTTTGATGGTGGGGTTGCATAGGCAAGTAGAAACGAGGCTACTGAATACTGATGCGAGTGCAGAGGGTACTTCTGGCATACTTGTTCAAGATGGCACGATACGAAGGTCGCCGAACCACCTCATGACACACACAAACTCACACACACACACACACACACACACAAACACACGCGCGCACACACACACACACATAAACACACACACGGTGTGTATATCTAAATCTAATAGATGCTATGGGTTGTGAGTATATTTTTCGCTATTTGTATACATTCTATCGTATATGCATCGCAACTCGCCTGCAGCCAAAGAGCATTAGACGCCGGATTAATCAGCTTCACTTTGAAGATAATGTGTGATGAAAACGCGGCATCGACATTTGGATTATATCCACGCCATCCATCCATCCATCCCTATATAAGACCACTCCCTCCCTAATCGTTTAACGCTGCTTTTCGCGGTTGCTGCTGCTGCTGCTGACGCGATTACCATGGCAACAGACTGGCAGGACTTTGCAGCATCTTTCACCTGCCACCTGGCGCTGAATCTTTTGCCTCCTCCTCCTCCTTTGATCCGTTGACCCCGTGCTGACCTCTGTTTGACCTGCGCCGCGTTTAGAAGGCCGCTCACCTGTTTCATTGAGACAAATTGGGTCAAGAGGGGGCTGGTGGGTGGGGAGTGGGGGTGGAGGGGCGTGCGTTCAGCCGTTGGAACAGCTGTCATGTGTCTTTCGCCTGCATGCGGCGGGTGTTGGAAGAAGCACTTTGGGTCTTATATTAACCCACCTATATATACACATATATATATATATATATATATATATAGCGTGTACAGGTACGGTAAATGATCATTAGCAAAGGTATATACACATATATGTATACACATATATACACACACACTGTATATGTGTATATATATTATATATATATATATATATATATATATATATGGGCTATCTTATTAACCCACCTATATATATATATACAATGTATATATAAACATATATATACACTGTACATATTATATATAACTTATACATACATATATATATAAATGTATAGATATGGGCTACCTTATTATAGTTTTCGTACCTTTGCTAATGATGATTTACCTTACCTGTACACGCTATATTACTTTCCGTATACGTGTCTGGACAATGTAGACATGTTAGTATACTATCTATATTCTTAACTCGAGGTATCAACGATCACTCAGGATTTTCAAAAGTTATTATTATCATCGTCATCGTCGTCATCATCGTCGTAGTCGTCTTAGTAGTCACCATCAATCATCATACATGTAGTCTTGGCCCCTCGATACGTTGTAGAGATTAACGTGTATGAGTTTTACGCAAGATCTTAATTGCACTGTCAATGTGTGTGTACACTGTACAACCTCAAACTTATTCTTACATCCAGCGATTAGATTAATCTCGTGAGAATTATTTCACGTGCATACATCCGCCCATGCATGCATGCATGGTCAAGGCGCTGATCGCTGGGAAAGCAAAGAATTCCCTCTGCGGTTTTTACCGTATAACAACGTCATTCGGCCGGGCGTTGTACCGTTTACCGTATTTGCCCGGATGTGTGTTTGTGTGCGCCTTTCGTGGGCTCGCTGTTTGTTTAGCGCTATTGTATTTCTATGCGTCGCGTCGTTTCGTGTGTTTATTGCGGTCGCGGGATATTTCCTTGTGAACCTTCTTATAACCGTCGTCGTGTTCGCCATGGTCAAATATTTCACAGCTGCTTGTCCACGGAATGATTGAATGAATGAATGACCGTGGATTGCTATGGCATGGTAAGTGAACGCGAATCTGTAGGTTTTGGATTGCTTTTTGGTGGACAATGATGAGGTTTTAATGAAACCACTGTTATGTGATTTTTGGTTTGCCGCGTGGTCTTCCTTAGATGGTGCTGTTGGTGATGATGACGATGATGATGCTGTTGATGATGATGATGATTGTTGTTGATGATGATGATGGTTGTTGTTGTTGTTGATGATGATGATGATGATGATTACGACGACGGCTGCTGCTGATGCTGTTGATGATGATGATGATGATAATTGTTTTTTATTATGATGGTTGTTGTTGATGATGACGACGACGACGATTGGTTATCATTGCAATAATGATAACCATGTTGATTTTGGCGCTGTCGTCGTCGTTGTTCCTTATCACCACGGCGATGACTACGTCATAACGAAGTCGTCATCATCGTCATCATAGAAACAATAACACGGCGACACAATGTCCTTATCTCCAGCTGCACCTGCTATTATTAAATATTATTATTAATATACCAATGCGATATATGCAGTGACTGATACCATCTACGTATTCGTGCTGAAGAGAGATATGCATGGGCGTGGTCTTTAAGTGCACGAGTATACCCTGGACAGACTATATACTTTGTCATGTCGTGCTCGTCCCCGTGCGAGTATAGGCCTAAGTTTCGTAGTAAAACTGCTGTTCGGTGCACGTGTGCTTGTTAAGGTGTGTGTTGGTGTGTGAGGGTGGGGAGGGGAGGGGAGGGAGAGAGGGGCAGAGAGGGGCAGGTGTATTGTTTACAAAACGAAGGCCTGGACGCTGTCTACGAATATTAGTTGGTTGTCTTAGAGACGTTGGAGTTACTTACGGTGGCGGTGTGGTTGCGTATCGTGATGGGTTATTTGATATAGTCGGTTTAATTGGGTTTGGCTATTCGTGTGAGTGAGAGGCAGATGCAGAGAGAAATAGAGATAGAGAGTGGCTTACAGACAGATAGGTACAGAGACAGAGACAGAGACAGGGAAACTGAGGGAGAGAGACAGACCGACGAATACGAAGTGTCGAACAGAGAGGTTTAGTGACAGAAAGAGAGACAGAAACGCACAGAGAGAGACGGAGTGACAAAGACAGACACAGGCAGAGAGACAGACAGAGAGACAAACAGAGAGACAGACGGAGTGACACAGAGAGAGAGACACGCACACAGAGGCAGACACAGAGAGGTGGAGAGACAGTGTGACAAAGACAGGCAAACCGACAGAGAGAGACAGACCGACATACAGAGCGTCGGACAGAGAGGCAAAGTGACAGAAAGAGAGACAGAGATACAGAGGCAGACAGGAGGTGAGAGAGACAGAGACAGAGCGTGACAGACAGGCGCAAACAGCGTAGCATAATTACTCCATTATTAAGTAATTGCTTAAACGGTGGCAGGCGTTTATATGAAAGTCGGCAGCGCCAAGGATTACGCTGCTGCACGCCTGCTCTGACATTATTCTCATCCCAGGTGAGTTTGGCACCAGTATCCTGCTCTTCCCAGGAGGTCGGTGCTGTTGTTTATTAACAATTAATTATCTTTTCTAGAAGACAATGCATGGTCAAGTGCATGCTTGGCTCTATAGGCTGCCAACCGAGCTCTTGTGGCTTTAATCCTTGCTGGTATACAGGCAGATGCTTCTAAGCTTCGCCATTGCTCGCACTTTAACAGTGAGTGCCAGTCCCAAGCCTGGTTAAAGGAGGAGGGCGCCGACGATGATCTTTTTATGTCACATAGTGTCGTTAAACTGAAACTACTAAGTACTACAGGTGCTTATTATTAATAGTAGTGGTAGTGGTAGTGGCAGGGTTGATTTCCAGTAATATTTTATTTTTTCAGACTGACACTATCACAGTGTGATTGAAATCATGTACAATGTATGCAATCGAGACATTTCGCAAGATCGCATTTCACAGAAGACACCAATCACAAAGTTGCTCTATGTATTTTATCTGCCACCTAGGGAATGAAGGAAGAGCTAAACCCAGGGTCCTATGGGATTCGAACCTCGCACCGTACAATCTCCTTAAGCCAGAGTGTCATCCATTATACCAACGCCCATTCCCATTCGACTTCTTACATTGATAGACCTGAATTGTTTAGTTTTGAGCATACAAATAATTATTAAATTAAAGAGAAAAATGAGAAATTTTTAGCTAAACCAACTCCACAAGTTCTATGCCAGTCCTATACAATCCAGAATACAGGTCAACTATACTTCATCAAGACTGAAACATAACAGTAGTCAACGTTGTAATGTTATTGCTGACTACGATTAAGTACCAATAAATGCATTAATATGAATATCAGTAATGGTATTATTAGTAAGCAGGCGACTCGGCATAATTGGAAGTGTACTGTTAATTAATTGTACACGGAAAGGAGAATGATATAATTTATATATATATATATATATATATATATATTCAGCGTATAGGTTCAATGGATTTAAGTAAATATTAGAAATTTTCGGCATTTTTATTGCTCCTACTTCTTCTGCAGAAGCAGTAGCGGCAGCGGAGGGGCAGTGAAGAGGCGCACTCTTTATCTGGCCGCGGTCGCATCTGCATGTGTGCTGAGTAATAAGGCTTACTCAAGGTTCACATGCCTGGCCGCCCTGGGGACACAGTGACCAACTGTTGGGGTCAAGCGGCCTGGGACCTATTATGCGCCGAGGGTGGGGGAGTGGGGTGTGTGTGTGTGGGGGGGGAGGGTGGAATTAGTCACTGAATATTATGGACACACGCCAAAGGAATTTTCGTCGATTTCCTGATGAAGTATGTGTGAGGAGCGGTGATGGGTGGTACTCTTGTGCTGTGGCGTGTGAATGTGTCTGGTGCCTGTAGTTAAAATGGGTTGCAAGAAGTGAAAGCGTTTTAGAATCATTGGGCGTAGAAAAAAATTGTTGTGTTTCCGGTAACCCGACCGACCCATTTTTAGGGCCGCGACTCAAATATTTTTGTAAAAATTTTTTATTAAAAAAAATATTTTTTCCCCAAAAAAATTTCTTTCAAAAAAAAATTAAATTTTTTTTCAAAAAATATTTTTTTAAACATTTGTATTGACATAACATAAGAGACGTCAACAAAATGAAATTAATAGAACTGTTTCTAGAGCAGTTTTAGGTGCAGACAGTCGGGAAATAGGGAGTTTATACTTGCTTAGAACACGTACTTTGTTTCAGCGTGCAAAAAAGACTAGTGGGGTATACTTTTTCGGATAGTCACTGCATAAAAATATTTTACCAAAATAAAAATATTTTCCGACCTACCTACCCAATTTTTTTAGCTCTGTTACCGGAAACACAACATTTTTTTAGGCCTTGTGAGGTCATTGTGCTGGCTGGCTGATGGAGATGATCGTGTGGTGTTGGTGGACAATGGTAGTACACTGGTGGTGATGATGACGATGTTTATTATTGTTATTATTAATAATATTGTTATTATTATCGATGCCGCTGATGATGATGATGACGATGTTGACGACGACGATGATGATGATGACAACAACGCTGCTGCTGCAGCTGATGATGGTAGTAAATAGGAGGGGGAGAGGATGAGAGAAGGAGGAGTACCCTGGAGGAGGAGGGGGAGGAGGAGGTGGAGAAAAAGGATGAGAGGATGAGAAGGAGATGAAGGAGGAGAGGAGGAAGAGGAGGAGGAGGAGGAAGAGGAGGATGAGAAGGAAGAGGATGATGAGTAGGAGAGATATATGGATGGGAAATGAAGATGAGTTGAAATCTGATGACGCTGTACACCGCAATGACTCAGCCTCTGCCTCTATCGCAGCATCATCATCAGCAGCAGCCAGAGACCAGTCTATTGCATGACCATCATTGCCCATCACCCAGCAGCCCGCATCCGTCCATCCATTTGTTCAAGGGGCGCGCTTCCTTTGTTCTTCCGAATGACAGTACGTGTGTGTGTCATCATGCCACAGCTATTGCCGGTGTCGCGTGACATAGTCTCTCCCCAAAAGTCTCTCGTCTCCCCCTACCCCGAGACTCTATTTCGAAACAGAGACTCCCCCCCCGGCGGATCTATTTCAGAACTAATTCTTCCCCGGAAGCTATATTCTGAAATAAAGTATATGGGTACAGGGAAATGTTTCAATGCAACAACTATAGGCTACAGTCACAACATCGTATTTATAGCGCCTCTGGGGAGTTCTCTTGAAGTGGCGCTATATAAATGTTCGATTACAATTACAGTTACAATCAGTTTTAACCGTAGTTTTTGATTTGCTAAATTAATAATTGTTTTGCAAGAGTCTATGGTGGCTGCTGCAGTTTTTACCAGAAAACTTTGTCCCAATACATTCTGCGAGGAAATACGAGAATTCAGGTTGTTTCAGTTTTATCAACACTTTGTCATATAACAAAGAACATTAGCGTCGTCCTCCTTTCTCCAGGCTTGGGACTGGCACTTTTAGAGTACAAGCAGTGGCGAAGTTAGGGGCATTCTGTTTCGAGGGAGACTTTTATATTGCGACACCGGCCAATCCAAACCATTCCAATCGGTGGCGTTCGGCCCCTCCCCACAACCACCACCACCACTTCGGCCACTTCCCCTCCACTCTTAACCACTTCCACCGCGAATTCGACACGTCGCGCTTTTCCCGCGCGCGCCAATTATCCCAACCAACCAATTCGGTGCAATTGCGGAAATTGCCAGCAATCCCGCATCTGAGTGTCCGTGTACCTCCGTGTCGATGTATGTGTGTCTGTCTCTCTCTGTCTGTTTGTCTGTCTCTGTCTTTCGGTTCGTCTGTTTCACTTCTGTTGTGTTGTGTGTCTTTCTCGCTGTGACCGCTGTTCGCATTCACTGATTGCTTTTCGCTACTGGTAACAATGAAATACTGAATGATCCCCTTCTGGTCGGTTTTCTCATCCCTACGTGGCTGCTGCGGGTAAGGGGTGGTGTTGGAGGGATGGGGGTGAGGGTGCATCTCCAATTTTGATGATGATGGCTGTGATTATGGTGGTTTTGGTGGTTGCTCTGGTGGTAGTGGTGTGGTGGTACCTCTGGTGGTGGTGATGTTGTGGTGGTGGTTGTGGTGGTGGTGGTGGCAGCGGCGGTACCTCTGGGGTGGTGGTGGTGCGCCATGGTGGTGGTGCGCCATGGTGGTAGTGGTGTGGCGGCTGCGGTGGTAGCTCTGGTGGTGGTGGTGGTGGTGGTGATGGTAGCTCTGGTGGTGGTGGTGTTATTAGTTGCGTGGTCATGGTTGTTGTTTCTATTGAAGTGGAAGTGGTATGATGGGACCCGTTGCACTGTCTTCCCTACTTCCGTCCTTTTCATTCGGGCATCGAATCGTATAATACGAAAGGTGGGATCGGTGGGATGAACGACGTGACGCTAGGGACGCGTCAGCAGCGTCGCTTGGAATTGAAAGCTGCAATTATCACCAATTCTGTATCACTCTGATTCCAATGTTTCCGCCTCCGCCCTTCCATCTACCTCCTACCCTTCCTCCTTCTCCTCTTCTTCTTCTCCTCCTTGTCCTCCCTCTCCCTCTGCCTCTCCCTCTCTCTCCCTTCCTCACTCTCTCTCTCCCTTCCTCACTCCCTCTCTCCTCCTATTCCTCATCTCACTCTCACACTATCCCTCTCCTTCTACTCCCCTCCTATACTCCTCGTTCTCTGCTCCTCCTCCTTCTTGACCTCCTCGTCCTCGTCCTCCTCTTCTACTCTCGTCCTCCTCCTCATTCTCCTCCTCGTCATCCTCCTCCTACCTTTACTCCTCATCCTCCTGTTCTTGATTGTGTAATGGTTTTGGGCTGGGGTTTGGATCAGAGTGAGGGTTATGGGCTGTTTTGGGTTAGGGTTAAACGGGGCTAGAAATACATGTTTGGTAGACTCTGGAGTTAAAACAATAAGAGTGCTGATTGGATGTAGTTTTGCCAATGAGAATTTAATCTTTATGATGCTTTTCATGTCTTTTGATCATCCTATGAATGATGTTATTATACACGTTCCGAGTTTGATATTCGTTTTGACCTATAGCCATCCCTGGATGTCTGTCGGACGCTTTGAACTCCTTGTTTCCGCGATACTTGTGCGTTGTCGTGACGCTTTTGTCATTTATTCTAAGTAGAATGTCACGCCTGTTAACACTCAACGGGTACTTATGTACAGTACACGATAACAATGCATCACCGGGTACTTGTGTACACGATAGCTGCAATGCATGCGTACCACCACGTACTGTAGTTAGTAAAAGTTATTATCAATGTAGGCCGAATAACTTTTCTGCTTCAGTTTATAATCAATCAAAATAGATAAAGTGTATTGAGATATTGAGCGAATTAACGGTATGTAAAGAATTTATGCAGTCGCTGTATCTCTGTGTCTGTATCTCTCTGTGTCTGTATCTCTCTGTGTCTCTCTCTGTGTCTGTCTCTGTATCTGTCTGTATGTCTCTCTCGCGCTCTCTTAGTCTCTGCCTCTGCCCCTCTCTGTGCCTGTCCGTCTCTGTCTGTCTGTTTGACTGTCTGTCTACCTGTCTGTATATCTGTCTGTCTGTCTCTTTATATTTATGTATGTACATATATTACAAATGTGTTATTTCCTCAAGGATTATAAACATTAATAATCATATTTCGAATGATGACTTCGAATATTATCCCACGCCACAAGCGTTCCTGGGTCATGACCATCTTATCTGTCTATAATAAGTATTACAATGTATGCCTGCACACAGGTCACAGGTATGCAGAGTAGCAGCGCACATTGCATTGCTGACGATTGCTAAAATATTGCCTTGTAAATCATTGTTGTGGTTGAATCTGCAACAAGTGCGGTTCGCCAACTCATCGCCATGTCTTTGATCGTTCGTGTTCTTCAGCGTTGCCACTCCTTGGGTTTTCCCCCAAGATCTTGGGTTTTTCTATCCAAACTTGGGAAATGTTTTTTTTAAAAAAAAACTTGGGTTTTTTCTTGGCTTTTTTTAGAAAACATCTTGGGTTTTTCGATATGAACTTGGGAAAACTTGGGTTTTTTGCTCAAAATCCTGGAAATTGCGGACATTTCTGAAAGATTTCTAAAAAAGGTCATCAGAATTTTATAATTTTAGAATTTTATAATTTTAGAATAGGAAATAGGAAAAAAAGGTCATCAGAATTTTCGGACGGGAAACTGTGGACATTTTCGGACGATTTTGGCAACTTGGGTTTTCTTGTTTTTTCCCACGCTCCAACTTGTTTTTTATTTTATTTTTCAGAGTGGCAACGCTGGTGTTCTTGTTAATTTGGATATCTGGATGATTTACCTATTTTAGGGGGTGGGTGGGTGAAGGTGGAGTAGGGTGTCAAACGAGAACGGGACCCAAGTTTGTCTTGACAGGGTCAACAATATTCTGCACCCTTGCCGTATATAACCCCACGCAACGAAGGGTCAGGTAGGGTACCTCACGACGTGAGGGTATTGTTTGAGAGAGTGGGGGAGCTGCGTAGGAATTTGCCCTGATGTGGCGGAGGCACAATGTAGGGCGTTGACCGTGTCGTTTAGTAAGGGTGTAGGAATGCGAGATTGCGAGTTCGACGCTGTTGTTGGAGGGTGATGTGATCAGATCGTGTGGGGTGAATAGCAGGAGGCCCTTTTATTCTACCCCATGTGACGAGGACTTAACAAGTCTCCGGAATAGAGAAAGAAAGAGAGGCGGGCATGCAGGAGAAACAGGCGGAGAAACAGGCACACAGACAGAGTGAGTGATTGATAGAGAGACAGATAGATAGATGGACAAAAATGGACAGGGATATACAGATGGACAGACAGGCAGGAAAAACAGAGAGACACTGACAGACAGACAGGCAGGCAGATAGATAGATGGACTGAGTGAATGAGTGATTGCCAGACAGATAGATAGATAAACAGACAGATAGACATACATAAACACATGGACAAGGGATATACAGATAGATAGATAGATAGATAGATAGATAGATAGATAGATAGATAGATAGATAGATAGATAGATAGATAGACAGACAGACAGACAGACAGACAGACAGACAGACAGACAGACAGACAGCGGGCACAAAGAGTGAGTGTTTGAAAACCGTTCTCTTTCATCGTGGTTTGGTGCTTTCAGGTCGGGTGCGCCTCTGAGGAGTTTCTCTTGAAGTGGCGCTATATAAATTCATGATTACGATTACGAGTGTGTGAGAGCGAGCGAGTGAGAGCCAGATACATATACAGATACAGAGACATCTACAGGTACATATACATATATACAGAGACAAATACAGACACGGATACAGAGACATAATATTATACAGATACAGAGACAGAGACATATACAGTTACAGAGACTTCTACAGAGACATAATATTATACAGATACAGACACAGATACAGGGACATAATACAGATACATGCATCCGCAGAGACAGATACGCAGGCATAATTATACAGATATACAGAGGGGAAAATTTAAGTAGTTCTTCATCAGATCTTCACCTCTAACCTCCCCCTTCCTCCAACATCTTTTCCATTTGTGTATCGCTTCAATGACTGACGGATGGTAATTGGTTGCGCAGATCTATGTCCTGTCGACAGGTGTACATACATTCATACATTCATACCAAGGTTCTTGCATTCATACATTCATACATGTATTATGTGGTGTGCATACATGTATGTGGTGTAGTTAGCGGTGCAATTCCGACGATCACTCGGGTGTCTAGATCGGTTTAAATGACTCACAATAACAACAACAACAATGACAATGACAGTATAACAACAAAGAGAAAGTTTCTAACGTTTCAACCAAACGGTCCCTGGATGTTGTCAATTGGACAGATAGGCAGACAAACATGGATGGACAGACATACAGACAAACATACAGTCATAAAGCATACATACATACATACATACGTACGTGCGTGCGTGCGTGCGTGCGTGCGTACGTACATACACACATACACACATACATACATACATACATACATACATACATACATACATACATACATACATACATACATACATACATACATACATACATACATAAATACGCACATACATACATACATAGATACATACGCACATACATACATACACACATACACACATACACACATGTGCAGACAGACAGACAAGACCGTTTGTCAGTTCTCTGCAAGGTGCCGCATTGTTCCTGCGCCTCAGAGTGTGTCTCTTTGTCTGTATATGTCTCTGCCTGTGTTTGTCTGTCTTTCTATGTCTGGCTGAATGGATCGCTTTGTATAGACCTATTACAGATGTAACAAATGTTAATGCCCCGGCAGATTTATTTTTATTCGGGTTAAGCGTTTCAAATATTTGCATTAAATTCCGTCGGGCGAACAGGATTATATATATATATATTTTATATATATATATATTATATGTGTGTCTATGTATACATGTATATATATATATATATGTGACTATGACGATGATGATGGTGATGATGATGATGCTTGTTGAGATGATGTGTGTAATATGAGTGGCACGAACTTTGGCTGTTTAATATAATTCTCATCTGATCATAATTATGTATACGTTGACTGGCAGGCAGGCTGACAGGCATACAGACAGGCAGATACAGACAGGCAGATACAGACAGGCAGATACAGACAAACAGTCTGACAGTAGGTTGACAGATACAGACAGCCAGACATGCATGCTGGCAGATTCAGTAGGCAGGCTGACAAGCAGGTAGGTAGGCTGACAGGCAGCTTGACAGACAGGCTGAGAGACATGCACGTAGGCTGACAACAGGCAGGCTGACAGTTAGATACAGACAGGCAGTCAGGTTGACATGTAGACGAGATAGACCGGGAGACAGACACAGATACAGGCAAACACAAGCAGACAGACAGAGACATTGGTAGAAGGTTAAGACATTGTGAGAAGAGAGTTGCAGACAGTCAAAGATTGATTGACTAACTACGATTGGCTGACTATTTGACTGACTATAGCTTTTGACGCATGATGCGTACACTGAGACACACACACACACACACACACACACACACACACACACACACACACACACACACACACACACACACAGACACTCACACACACAGACAGACACACGGCTAGAGACGTGCAGGCATGCTCTGATGCCCATACTGAGAGACAACTGACGTGCAATGATGCAAATTGTAGACAGACAGACAGACGGACGGAGAGACAGAGACAAAGACAGACAGACAGAAACAGACAAGACAGACCAAGAGAAAGAAAAGAGGCAAACAGGCGGACACTGAAATCCTTGCATATACTTGCAGACGACTAACATACAAAGTGTAGACATACAGACAGGCAGGCAGAAAGACAGATACAGACAGACAGACAGACAGACGGACATACATACGCAAGCATGAAACTAGAGTATGATGAACTTTGACCAGAGGTGCTTTGCGGCTCACTTTAGCGGCGTTCACTTCAATCGTTAGAGGTCGTGTTTAATTCGGCATTTAGCGGCGGCAACTCTGACCTCCATCCACCATCCATCCATCCATCTATCAATTCATCCATCCATTCATCCATCTATTATCTCCATCCATCCATCAATTCATCCATTCATCAATTCATTCATCTATCAATTCATTCATCTATCAATTCATCCATCCATCAATTCACCCATTCATCAATTCATTCATCTATCAATTCATCCATCTATTATCTCCATCCATCCATCAATTCATCCATCCATTCATGCATACATCCATCGGTTCTTTACCTACCCTGGATCAACGACATCGGAGCCGGCCAACAGTCAGTCGGCTGCGGCTGCAGGCTTTCACACATCAGATACCCCCTCCCCCCACCACCACCCCCAACCCCCCTCCCCTCGTTCGTGTCCCTTTACTCCAAGGTATACCGGATATGCGGCTGGTTAGGGCTCGCGTACGGCTGACCAGGGCTATTTTTAAGGAATTTTTAGAACTGCACAACTTCTTTTCCTTCCCATCCTCCATGGTAAATCAAAAGTTTCCAATCGGAGGACAATGACAATTTTGTGTTAGTTTTAACTGTATAGAAGTGCTTCTACAACTGCAAAAATCCATTTAGAACTGCACATTTTGTGTAGAACTGCACGTTAAAAAAGCCCTACGGCTCAAAGTGTATTATGGGCTACATTCATTCATTCATTCAATCATTCATTCATTCATTCAATTGTTTGTAGTGACAATCGTTTTTCTTACTTTATTCCCTTTGTTACTTATTCCCTTTTTATTTACTGTAATACTGTTGGGTTGGTGTCAGGAAGGGCATCCGGCCAGGCCATAAAACACCCCTCCCATCATAAATTCCTGGCTACGCCACTGGCTGAATATGAATAAAATCGTCAGTAATGGTATTACATAATAGTAATGCATTCGATAACAACATCATCATTTTACCAAGCATCAATTACACTAATAATAATAGCCGTGGTATTTATAGAAACTTTTACAAATAAAATAATTTCAAGAACGCCACGTATGCGTATAAGGATTCTGAATCGCGTGCGGCGTGCCAATCGAGATTTTTTTATCTCGGACCAGCACGGACGTGAAAGGCGTGCCGCCCATCGAAACGGGGTGTGGTGGTATGGAGGTTCCCACCCGATAAATTCCTTGAAAACTGAGCATGCAGGGTCGAGGCCTGTGTATACATAACGTCACATGCATGCCCCGTTGTGCGTAATTAAGTAGGTCGCTTCGCATACCGATCTATAGAGATTATTTTTGCTGGCTTTCACGGTATTTATATTACGCGGGAACCTTAAAAAAAGGTGTGGTACAGACAAAGTAAGTCGAACATTGAAATTCGCTGGTCGAGGCCATTAGCTCGCTATAGAAAACCTTGTATAGACTACATTTGCTTTTTATACAGCGATTGTTGATAATCTGGTGCCCTGCGCTTTTCTTTGACGTATAATATATATATATATATATATATATATATATATATATATATATATATATATATATATAGAGTGGCTGGCAGACACATAGACAGGCAGACCGACAGTTTTATGTTTGGCGTAACTGGGCAGTGATTTACGAGCCAGTGCTAAATCGCGTGGGAAAGTGATCTTCAATGGGAGATATACGGGTATGAGCAGCGGTGGGATTGGGGAGACCCATGGCCAGGAGGGAAATTGAGCTTAACCGATGACAAATATCAAATAAAATTATGGGAGAACGAACGTGGGGGCAGAAGAGGGTATGGTAGCCTATACACGCGGTACACTGTCAGAAAGAGAGAGGGTTGAAATTGATGGGATGTGTGATTCGTATGGACAAAGCAGGAGGACCCGTTCGGAAGATGACCTGGACTTCTGAGGGGAGAAGGAGAAGGGGATGACCGAGGAAGGATTGGCCGGAGACGACATGGGGTGCTTGGGGATGCCGTGGGGCGCGCCTGGGGCAGTGGCGATGCATGCAAAGGTGAATGAAAAGGAAAACGTAGCGGTGCTTACAATCGGTAGACTTTTATCTGCACTGGAAGTAAGTAATCAGGGTGTGTAAGTACTAGGATAGGAAATGGATATTAATACTATTGACATAATGGTAACATTTTAATATTGAAAAGTATTTTAATAATACGTTAACTTTGTGATAAATTGGTTATAAATTGACGATGAGACAACTGTGAACCGTCATTTATTCATTCAGTCAATCATTCATCCATTCATTCGTTCAAACATTCATTCATTCCCTCGTTCATTCAATCGCTCATTCATTCATTCAACCATTCATCCATTCGTTCGTACATTCATTCATTCAAACATTCATTCAGTCATTCATCCATTCGTTCGTACATTCGTTCATTCAAACATTCATTCAGTCATTCATTCAACCATTCAATCGTTCACTCATTCAATCGTTCACTCATTCATTCAGTCATTCATTCATTCAATCATTCATCATTCGTTCGTTCATTCATGCATTCATTCATCCATTCATCCATTCATCCATTCATTTATTTATTCCTTCATTCATTCAATCAATCAATCATTCATCCATTCATTAATTCACTCATTCATCCATTCATTTGTTTATTCTTTCCTTCAGTCATTCATTCATTACTTCATTCATTCAATCAATCAATCAATCTATCGTTAGTCAGTGTGTTCATCCATTCATCCGTTCATCCATTCATCCATTTTGTATACAGCACTGCCTCTTCCAGGGTTCTAATCAGAGGTGAGACACCATAACTGCATGACTGCACTTGAGAGATCACGACTAACTATTCCAGTTATCTCAGCTATTTGTTTGCTAACACTCAGAGGCGCTCTCAACCCCAATAGAACTGTCAAATAAAACTGTCTATCATTGGTACAGCATTCCTCCATCATCCGCTATGTGTGTATATATATATATACTGAAAATTTATATATATGTATATATATACTGTATATATACATATACCGAACATATATATATATATACTCTGTATTTATTTATATTATGTTATACTGAACATATATTTTATATATATATTATACTGTATATATACTGAACATATATATATTTATACTGTGTGTATATATATTTGTATATATATATATATATATACAATGAACACTCTGATTATAAGAAAATATATATATTATTATATTCTATGTGCTTAGGTGCTTTGTCATCTATCAATCCTATAGTTATGAGTCTATTGGTTGTACCTGCGTTTCAGCGTGAACGAGCCACCAGGGACTCAAATCTTCTGTTATCTCAGCAATGTTTACTAACTAATGATTGTTTGTTCTTAGTGACATTGACATCATTTAGTCATAAACCACATAGCTAGCTTTCAAAATTCGCCACTTGTATGATATACAGGGTGGGCCAAAAAGTAACGCCTAAGCTTTGTTCGCGATATTTCAGCCATCGTGAATGTGCTGGTGCCCTGGCATGGTGCTTTAAAATTCTAAGATTACGATTACGAGAAGTATGGAGTTTTAAATCACATATTACGGGCTTAGAGGTTATTCATAGTTGTGTAAAACAACCAAATTTCTAAACCTGAATCCCCCTTCCAAGCAGAGGGACTAGATTAAACACTGTTCGAGGACTGGCCATACAGTACTTTTATCAGAATCATGACATCGTAGGTCGCATAGAAATACGTCACATCCAAGAATCAAACAACTGGAACACGCTGGTTAAAATAAAATAAAATATATATAACGTTGCGAATATCCGATATAAAGGTGTCTAAAATGCGCAACGAAAACGACGATCATGATAAAAAAAAATAATAAATTATAATTATACTAAAAATTATTTAATTAATTAATTAGTGTTTAATAGCAATAATGACACTATATAATAACATAATTAATAGAGTAGCAGTCATAGCTGTGATAGCAATGATAATAAGGCCTAAAAAAAAATGCTGTGTTTCCGGTAACAGAGCTAAAAAAAATTGGGTAGGTAGGTCGGAAAATATTTTTATTTTGTAAAATATTTTTATGCAGTGACTATCCGAAAAAGTATACCCCACTAGTCTTTTTTGCACGCTGAAACAAAGTACGTGTTCTAAGCAAGTATAAACTGCCTATTTCCCGACTGTCTGCACCTAAAACAGCTCTAGAAACAGTCTTATTAATTTCATTTTGTTGACGTCTCTTATGTTATGTCAATACAAATGTTAAAAAAAGATTTTTTGAAAAAAAAATTTAATTTTTTTTGAAAAAAAAAATTTTTTTGAAAATTTTTTTTTTTTAAAATAAAAATTTTTTACAAAAATATTTGGGTCGCGGCCGTAAAAATGGGTCGGTCGCGTTACCGGAAACACAACACTTTTTTTTTTACGCCTAATAGTATAACAATGATAATGATAGAAATAGTTAGGTAAACCAGCAAATTTCACCATGCAATTTCAAACAGAACAAAAGTCACATCACTCTTAATGAGTTCACCAAACTGGTTTTTGACAATCCAAAAACATAACGCAACAAAAGTAAAAACAGACGATTTTATTAGGTCACATCTTTTTTTGGCCCACCCTCTAACCTCATATCTCGCACGCACGAACTCATTAACGAGCCATAGTTTATGGCAGTTGTTTGTTGTTTCGTCCAGGGTAACGATACGTTAATTATCTTAATAAATAAAGTATAGGAGAGTAGTGCAGTGGCTGTGTGAAAATATTATTTTACACACCTCTTTTAACTGTGATAATGATAGTACAAATAATAAAGTTTCGGTGTAACAATGATTGGATTTTTTCATATCGTCTCGTTTCGCTATACAATGTAGTTGATCGTGCGACTCTGGAAGCTGTTTATCTTACAGAAGTGATCGATTGCATTAGGCTCACCTCCGGGAAAATATAATAATGATAATAACAACAACGGGAACACTATAGCCTACAAACAATAGCGGTGACAGTAATTGCAGCGGTATGTGAATGATGACAATAGTAATAGTAATAATAACGTCGGCTGCACTAATGAAAGCAGTAAATTAGCAATAGTTGTAATAATTGAATGATGGCTGTAATTATAAATGATCAATTAACAATGATGATGATGGTTATAATTAATTAATCATTAATTAATGATTAATTAATAATTAATTAATCATTAATTAATCATTAATTCTCAGTGAATTATGACAATAGTAGCGGTAATAACAGCAGCAGCAATGACGAAAATAAATGAGAATGGTAGTATTGATTGTAATAAATTGATAATTGACAATTGTAGTAATAATAGCAGTGACAATAGTAATCACAAATAATAAATTAGCAACGATGATGATATTGATTATGGTGATAATGGTGGTGGCGGTGGCGGTGACGACAACGGTAGTAAAAATGTTGACAAAATAAATATTAATTAGTAATTGGCTAATGAATGAGCATAGTAATAATAATATTAATATTATTATTATCATTATCATTATTATTAATATTAATAATAATAATGATGATAAATAACAATTTATTTTTTGGTTTTTGCAGATTGTCTTGATTCCGTTTTTAACGAAGAGAGAAGAATGCGAGAAGAATGACTATCTGTAAATCTACGTTGAATATTTTCCAATGGATGAAGAGGGTACAAAAGATGCTGGTGCCAATGCTGATGCTGATGATGGTGATGGTGCTGCACCCGGTCAATGGCGACGAGTCATCTGGTTTGTTGCATCTCATTTGTTTCTATGTATGTGCATTTGTTATAGCGCCCCTTCAAACTCTCTACTCAGAGGTGCTCCCGAATGCAGAGCGGACACTGTATTGGAATTTCACGCCGAAGCGCTGAGCAATTGCCCAAGGTCCTTACACGGCGAGGTGGATTTGAACCTCGAACCTTCCGGCTCCAAGGCAACGATGCCACCACTATACCACCGCGCCCCACGTATAGTAACATCATTAATTGCAAAGGTAACAAGGTAATAAATCAATCAATTAGTTAATCAATCTGTTTTTCAATCAATCACTAAATCAGTCGGCTAATCAAAAATCAATTGAAAATCAATCAGGTAATCGGTAAATTAATCAACATCAAGTTGATTGAGCTATATCAGTGGTCCCCAACCTTTTTGTACTTCAGGGCCACTTTTTCTAAGTTGGAGGACACGAGGGCCACTTTTTCTTAGTTGAAGGACATTAGGGGGCCACAAGGCTAAAATTTAATTAACCAAAAGTCTATAAAATTGTTATAATTAATTAAAATTAGAATGTTCTATGGTATTTATAGACGTCAACATAAAATAAATTGTAATAGAAAATAAGTATGTGTTCTATCCTGTCCTAATTGTCAATTTTTTCATATTTTTTTTATTCTTTGAGAAACGAGGGCCATTTTTTAATGACTGGCGGGCCACTTTTTGCCTGCGGGCCACGGGTTGGGAACCACTTAACTATATAGTATTGTAGCAATTCATTTTTTCTGTGTAGCATTATAACATTACGTACAATATAGGATGCTTTTTTGTTGCAGGTTTAGTTCTAACCGTGACTCCTGCGCAGCAGAAAGTTCGCGAGCATGGCGTCGCCAGCTTTCTGTGTCAGGTCACCAGCGGAGGAGGTCAAGGTCGTGACCTGGCCTGGTTCTTCAAAGGAGATCGTCGATTAACTGATCGAAATCCGAAGTATATGCTTGTCAACTCAACTGAGGGTGGATTGGTGCTGAGGGTCTATCCGGTTCGGAAGAGGGATGATGGGGATTACGAGTGCAGGGTCACGGAGGAGGGTAGGACGGTGTCCTCTGCTGTTGGAGTGATGAAGGTCCTGGAGGAAGGAAAAGGTATTTGAGTATTTCATTCGTGTGTTTGTTCGTTTGTTAATTGATTCATCTGATTTGTTAATTCATTTGATGCATTTGTTCGATTCATTCGTTCGTTCAGTTCATTCATTCATTCGTTCGTTCAATTCATTCATTCATTCATTCATTCATTTGTTCATTAATCTATTCATTAATCCATTCATTCATTCATTCATTCATTTCATTCCTTTAATTCCTTCCTTCCTCTCTTCCATCGTTGCTTCTTTCCCTCATTCGTTTGTTCATTTAAAACATTTGCATAGGGCCCCCTTCAAAAGACCTACTCATAGGCGCTCCCGACTACAGCGCAGGCACTGAATCGGAGTTTCACGCTAAAGCGCATGGCCAATGAAAGACTTGCTCTTATGCGGCGGCTTTAGGTGGATTCGAACCCGCAACCTTCCGGCTCCAAAGCACTGAATATACCTCCTACATCATGCACGCCCCACAAAAAGTGTGGGTGACGATGGGTGGGAATAAGCGATATCGAATTCCTTTTGTCATTGCTCCCATTAGTATATACCATGATGATTATTTTCTGTGATCTGCCAATAATCACACTTGTCTGTGATAAAAAATCTTTGCGATTTTCAGTGTGAAAAACCAGTAATTGTCATTTGCGTCATAGCCAAACTCTGCTTCATCACATGCAGGAACATCATATAATAATAGTGGTCCCTGTTAATATAAAATAATGCGTCTATTCGCTCTAACCAGCATGTCTGACCCCTATGGCAAGTCAGGCTCTATCGTGAACACTCAGCACTAATTTTGTAATTATGTACTCAAGCCACTTATGCACAAAAATATCGTCCATCAAATACAACCTCTCTCTTTATATATGTATTGTATATATATATTTCGATATATATAATATAATGTAGGATATGTATATAGGGTTATATACATGCGGGCATCTATTATATATACTCATATACATGTATGTAGGTGTACGTATGTATGTATGTATGTATGTATGTATGTATGTATGTATGTAAGTATGTATGTATGTATGTATGTATGTATACATGTATTTATGTATGTATGTAAAACCAATGATTCATTAACTTTTAGTGCATGTGGAGTGGAATTGGCCAGAGCATTTTAATGCATGTAATGTGTATGTAACTATGTATATATATATATATATATATATATATGTATGCATTTATATGTAGCCTACATACCTTTCATTATCCGTATGTATTGTAGTACATGCCATTAGCGTTTAGATTTTATGATGGTGTTTATATTGATGCATATTACACTGTATACTAGTGTATAGTGTATATTGCAGCCGAGTGTTCCATATATATATATACACACACACACACACATATATATATATATATATATATATATATATATATATATATATATGTGTATATATATATATATATCGGTGCTCTGTACACGTTTCCTTGTTTATATCTGTTTGCCTGAGGCTATAGGCTAAGAAGATTGCATGTGGTTATGCCAGCAAGGCAGTTTGACAATGTAGCAATGTAGCAATGTGTTATGACTCAATGTTTCAATCATCAAATATATGGGTATATCATATGCATGGCTGATGGTGTCCGACCCCCATGAAGTTGTCTGACAGCTCATCAAAAGGGTTGTGCACTAATTGGGTTATGATGTTAGGATAATGGAGGATAGAACGGCGTGTCGGTTGACCCTTGTTGGCCCATTTATTTATGTGGGGCATGGTGGTGTAGTGGGTATGTTCGTTGCCTTGCAGCCAAAGGGTTGCAGGTTCGAATCCACCTCAAGTCGCTGTGTAGAGACCCTAAGCAAGTCCTTCACTCGCAATTGCTCAGCGCTTTGGCGTGAAAATCCGAATTCAGTTTGTTTGTATGCGCACTTGTTATAGCGCCTCTTCAAGTTCTCAACCGCTACTCAGTCTCAGAGGCGCTCCCGACTACAGCGCGGACACGGAATGATTGATTATACCGTTATACGGGGACGTCTTCTTGAGCTTTTGTATAGTGCATACTTGTTATAGCACCCCTTCAAGATTACTACTCAGAAGCCCTCCCGACTACAGCGCGAACACTGATTATTAGGTTCACGCTGAAGCGCTGAGCAATTGCGAGTGAATAACTTGCTTGATGTGGAATTGAACCTGCAATCCTCCGCCTGCAAGGCAACGAACATACCCACTACAACACCGCACCCCACACAGTTATAGGCGCACACACACACACACACACACACTGATATTTACAGAGACGGCTGCTGTGTATACGGCCGTTGAGAGCGAGTCCTTCACTCTCAGCTACTCAGCACCAGCGATTTTTTTACGACGCTTAATAAACACCTATTAATATTAACTGGATTCGAGATGTGTTTTTATCGCGGGAGAGTGTTTTATTGCCGATGTTATGATGCCGTCCGTTTCTCGCCCGGAGCTTCTGCGCCTAATGTAGGTGCTTAAAATCTCCCATCTGAGCTGTTAGTTTTTCTCCACTCTCTGGCATTTGGTTTGTCGGCATTATAGGTTGATGGTTGGAGTATTTGGGTAACATCATTCCGCGAGTGGTGGCATGTTATCTCTTGTCAGACTCCCTCCTCCATCACCGCTTGTATACCCCCGCCTCTCCTTCTCCTCTCCTCCTCTTCCTCCTGCTCCTCTTTATCCTCAACCTTCCATATCGAAGCCGACGTTCTCTTTTTCTTCGACAGAGAGGCAGACAAATAGAGACAGACAGGAAGAAAGAAAGACAGAAAGAGACAAACAGAGACATATAGATAGACAGACAGACAGAAAGAGACAAACAGAGACATATAGATAGACAGACAGACAGAAAGAGACAAACAGAGACAGGCAAACATACAGACAGACTAAGAGACAGAGAGAGAGAGAGATCTCCTTTATCCCTGCTTCCTTCATTGTCCTTTTTTGATCTTTATGTGTCTTAGTCTCCTCCTCCTCCTCCTCCTCTTCCTCCTTTCTTTGTTTCTTTGTGACAGCTTCTTCCTCCTCCTCCTCTTCCTCCTCCTCATTTCTCTTCTCCTCCTACCCATCCTTCCAGCTCTCCTCTCCAGTCTATACGACTTTCATCCTCTGCCACTTCCTTCTCTTTATCGATCTTCTTCAAATTAATATCTCTTCTTCTTCCTCCTCCTCCTCCTCCTCCTTCTCCTTCTCCTCCTCCTCTCAGTCCTCTCTCTGCAAACAATTCCTCCACTTTCTCGCACCATTCTGTTTCCGCATCTCATCCGTTCCTGCCACTCCGGTATCCATTCCTTCAATGTCCATGTGCACGCTGCTGCTGGTGCTGGTGCTGTCCCATATTCCTCCCTCTTGCGCTTCCCATAATTATATGCATCTCTTCTCCCAAACCTGCTCCAGCTCCTACTAATCGTCCTCTATTTCATCCTCCCATTCTTCTCTCATTCTCGCATCTGCTCCTCCTCCTCCTCTGCTTCCACTTCTTCCTACTCCACTTTCCCGCCCCTCTGCTCCTCCTCATCCACATCCTCGGGCCGCACACTTTCTACCCTTATTAATCAGTTGTGCAATCTTATCATCAGGGGCTTCGATGACCTTATCCTTCCCTTCATCTCCTTTCCACTTCTCTCCTTCTTCTCGCCTTCCCTCCTCTCCATCCCATCCTCTCTGTCTGTATGTCTGTCTGTGTGTGTCTGTATGTCTCTGTCTGTCTGTCTCTGTCTGTCTTTCTCTGTCTGTCTGTCTCTCTGTCTCTCCCTGTCTCTCTCTCTGTCTCTCTCCCTATCTCTCTCTCTCTCTATCTCTCTCTCCCTGCTTCCCCTTCCACCTCCTCCTTCCTCCCCCATCCAATTGGAAACGCGGGACTTCCTCTTCAGCCGTTGGCCATCTCTCCCATCGTG
The DNA here is from genome assembly GCA_945859605.1 of Lumbricus rubellus. NCBI lineage: Eukaryota > Metazoa > Annelida > Clitellata > Crassiclitellata > Lumbricidae > Lumbricus > Lumbricus rubellus. The sequence continues at coordinate 18,889,284 of OX243821.1, read as the reverse complement.
AGTATCCTGAGGGATTTTCCCATTTCCATCACTATCTGGTCTCCTTGTCTCTCCGGTTTGGCACGAGCCTCTTCCTATCTCCCTTCCCTCGGGTCCTAAGTGTCCTGTTTGCCCTCTCCTCCTACACGTCGGTCGACCGATGTGACTCTCTGGCACGCTCCACTAAGTCTCGTCTGTGTGTGCGTGTGTGTGTGCGTGCGTGTGTTTGTGTGTGTGTGTGTGTGTGCGTGCGCGTGTTTGTATGTGCGTGTGTGTGTGTGTGAGTGTGTGTGTCTGTCTGTGTGTGTGTGTGTGTGTGTGTGTGTGTGTGTGTGTGTGTGTGTGTGCGTGTGTGTGTGTGTGTGTGTGTGTGTGTGTGTGTGTGTATATTGCGGACGGACGGGAAGCGTTGTTTGTCTTTATCGTTATCATCTTCAGTACAACTATTACCGCCAACGCTATCATAATATAGTCTTGGCAACCACTGTCATTGTTGCTATTTCTTTAAAGTACTCGCTATTTATTGTTATTATTATTATTATTTTATTTTCATTTTTTTAGCGCCCGAGGTAGTAAAGATCCCTCAGGCTAAAAGTGTAAAAAAAATAAAATCAGGTTATAGGTTCTCGTCTCCAACGTGCTCAAAGGTGCCTCTAAATGCCACGGCGTTAAATCGTTGTGTGCACACTGATAAACGCTGGAACAGATGCAATGTCTCTCGGGTGTCGCCCGGTGCCTCTGTCATGCGGCGGCCCAACTTATTATTATTATTATTATTATTATTATTATTATTATTTATTTCCGTTTCAAACAGTGCAACATCAATTAACTGTGCGCGATGAACAGAGAACGCCTGACAAACACAGGCATAATGTGCTAATTGTTTCGTTCAACTAAAACTGGTGTAAATTAGACAGATCAGTCGTCCTCGACCCCGGCGAGTTGTGCGAATGTGCCTCTGAATGCTATGGCATTAAATCTCTGGGTGCAAATTGACAAACGTTGAAATAAGTGCAAAGTTTCCCGAGGGTCCCCAGAGACGGCAGTCATTCGGCGCCCCAACTCCATCAAGAATTCACGTCCTGTCCGATTGAGGGGGCCCAGCGATTCGATGGCGATGGGGACGAAATCATGGGTGGTCGGAAGGGTTGAATATTTAGCGCACTTCCGGTTCGCGGCATGTTCGGCTGCTCCTCCAGGCATTGATGACGTAATGCTGAGGTAGGAGGTAGCATTATTATTATTATTATTATTAGTAGTAGTATTATTATTATTATTATTATTATTATTATGAATGGATGAAACAAGATCTGCAATCGTCGGCGACCATGTTATTATTATTATTATTATTATTGTTATTTTTTATTTTATTTTTTTTTTGCCCCGAGGTATTTAGGATCCCTCAGGGACTTATTACTAACTACGTGTTTAAAAACCAGTCCAGTATGGCCCTTATTATTATTATTATTATTATTATTATTACTGTTATTATTATTTTTATTTTTATTATTATTTATTATTATTATTATTATTATTTATTTTTCTATTTTTTTATGCCTCGGGATTTCAAAAAATTATCCGGAGACTTAAAAAATTGTATTCTGTTATTATTGTAATTATTTTCTCACTCACTCACTCTCTCTGTCTCTCTCTCTCTTTGTCTCTGTCTGTGTGTATGTCTGTCTGTCTGTCTCTCTCTCTCATCACACACACACACACACACACACACACACACACATACTGTAACATACACACACACATCCACACACGCAAATTTGGTAGTGCCCAGTGCCCACTTCGCAAGAAATGTAACCGCATAGACCGATTCCTCCTTTGAGCTTCCGTGTGTGGCGACTCTGGCGAGCGTATTATCATGCTCCTCCCATCCATGGTGGTCAGTATACAGCTATTTACCAGCTGGTTTTAGCAATGAAATGTTAAGCACCGACCATTCGATAGTAACGCACGCTGAAGGTTACCAGCAGTCGAACGGGCTTTTGTCGTGTCTGCGTGTGTTAACCGGCGTTAACCGTCCCCTAGTGAATCGCCTGATTGTAAATGGCTTTCTGCGTTTAAGATAATAGAGCTATGGAATTTATATAGCGGCCCTTCAAGATAACTATTCTGCATGTCTGTGTGGGTTGGGGGGATACAGAGATACACGCAGACAGACGGATAGACAGACTGTGACAGAATGTCAGAGAGACAGAGGGTAAGAGAGAAACCGAGAGATAGAGCGTCAGAAAGACAGGCACACAGACAGACAGAGGACCGAGATGGTGGGGGACCTGGCGCTGTGTAAGTTCCAGATCGGGAATGGAAGCCACCATATTATATGAGTTGTTGGTGCAATGTACTTTATGCTGGTGACCCGGTGCTCCATAGTGTAGTCGTTAACGTGCTAGATCAGCGGTTCCCAGCCCGTGGCCCGCGAGGCCTCCAACAATGGCCCGCCAGTTCTCAAATATGGCCCTCATCTCTCAAAGAAATAACAAAAATATATTTTAAAAATTGACTATTTCGACAGGATAGAACATTATAATCATTTTCTTTCACAAATAATTTTATTTTTACGTCTATAAATAACATCAAACATTCAATTTTGAATCAATTATAACAATTTTATATGCTTTTAGTTAATTAAACTTTAGCATTGTGGCCCCCTAAACACCCTAAGTTTTTTATCTAAGAAAAAAGTGGCCCTCGTGTCCTCCAACTTAGAAAAAGTGGCCCTAATGTGAAAAAGGGTTGGGAACCACTGTGTTAGATAGTATCGATATGGATGTCACGGGTTCAAATCCTCAACCAGAGCAGAAATTTGGCTTGTGATTTCTGCTCCATCTTTATGGATCACAACTATGATGGGTTTGTATGTGCACTTGTTATAGCACCCCTTCATGCTCCCTACTGAGAGGCGCTCCCGCCTGCAGCGCGGACACTGCATCGGAGTTTCATGCCGAAGCGATGAGCAATTGTGAGTGAAGGACTTGCCCAAGGTCCCTACGCAGCGACTTGAGCTGGATTCGAACCTCCAACCTTTCGGCTGCATGGCGATGAACATACCCACTGCACCACCGTGCCCCAGGGTACATGCGCTGTTTGGTGGGAAGATAAGACGGTAAGGGAGAGGACTGGCCATCCATCCTCATATGCTGAGGCTATAAGAAAACCAATTCGATATAAACACTTCATATTCATGGCTTCCTCAGGTCTAGCTTTAAGTATATCTGCTCTTCTTCCTATAGAATCCTTTGGTCTGTGTCTATGTGTCTGTCTGTGTGTATGTGTATATGTATGTGTGTATATGTAGGTGTGCATGTGTGTCTGACTGCGCTTATGATGTTTACCGAGAGGCGCAATATTGTCGCGTGTCGGCAGACATTGCTTCCTGGATTCCATGCGTGCATCGAGTAGATTTGCGAATTCTGTGTTTGCTGTGGCAGGCTGAGGAGTGGGAGATGGAGAAAAAGATATGGAGTGGAAGATGTGGAGGATAGGATGGCTTTATAAAGGAGGAGATGAAGTCAAAGAGATGGGGAGGAAGATATGAGTAAGGAGAGATGGAGAAATAGGATATGCAGGACGAAAAAGGACACTTTGGAAAGGGAGAAAGTGAGAGGAAGATATGGAGAGAAGATGGAGAGGATGATAGAGAGAAGATGGAGAGGATGATAGAGAGGAGATGGAGAGGGTGATATGAACAGGAAGAGACGTAAAGGAGGAGATGAAGTGTAAGAGATAGAGAGGAAGATTATGGAGATGCGGAGATGGGGTGGAAGATATGGAGATTACGGAAGAGGATGTGGTGAAGAGGAAGAAATGTAGGATTCAAAAGTTATAAAGGAGAATATGGAGTGGCAAGGATGGATAGGACGAGATGGAGAGGGAGTGGGTGGAGTCGAGAGCAAAGAGTAGAAGAGATGTGGATATATGAATATGAAGATATGGATGTGAAGATTCCGAGATATGGATACGAAGATATGGAGATATGGATGTGAAGATATGAATATGAATATATGTATGTGAAGATACAGAGATATGAAGATTTCGAGATATGTATATGAAGATATGGAGACATGGATATGGATATAGAGATATGAAAATTTGGAGATATGGTGATATGAAGATATGGAGATATGGATCTGAAGATATGGAGGTATGGATGTGATGATATGGAGATATGGATCTGAAGATAAGGAGATACGGATATGGAGATATGGAGATATGGAAATATGGGTCTGAAGATATGGATATAATGATATGGAGATAATTATGGGTATGGAGATATGGAGTTATGAAGATATGGAGTTATGAAGATATGGACGTGAAGATATGGATATGAAGAGATAGAGTGGGAGGGCATTCGCCTATAATTCGGTTGCTGACGATGGCAATGAAAACTGTCCGCTCGCTTGAGAGTATTCATCCTCGTGCTTCTTCTGTTGATTGTTCCGTCTACTACAGAGACATAACTGGGTCACGAATTGCATCCGCTGAGAGATGAGAGTATTTGCCAATGTTGCGTTCCGTGGTCTCTTTATTGAGTTCGAGCTTAAAACTGTACCGTTGTGTCATCTACGTATATATAGGGAGAGTTTTACGGTAATATTAACACTCCGGCACGCAGAGCTGGATCGTTTCCCGCCACCTCCCTTATAGTGGGGCACGGTGGTGTAGTGGTGGCGTCGTTGCCTTGGAGCCGGAAGGTTCGAGGTTCGAATCCACCTCGCTGCGTAAGGACCTTGGGCAAGTCCTTCAATCACAATTGCTCAGCGCTTCGGCGTGAAACTCCGATGCAGTGTCCGCTTTGTATCGGGAGCGCCTCTGAGTAGAGAGAGAGAGCTTGAAGGGGCACTATAACAAGACTTAATCTTAGGTGCACCTACAAACAAGAGGTCAACGTGGAAGCGGGGGATCTTAAATATTTCATCTGCAGAGTCGGAGCAAATGAAGTGGTAATGCAGTGCCAGTCCCAAGCCTGTAGAAAGGAGGAGGGCGACACTTTAGTCATCCTTGACATGATGCATTGACGCAATGTCGTTTAGCAGCAGCAACAGGCCAGACTGACAATAAAGAGGGCTGCTCTTCCAGCTTGCATGGGATTGACGCTACCAGCGTAGTAGCAGTGCTCGAACTCTCATTGTAGTATTCAAAAATTTGCAGTATAATTCCTCTGCTATAATTAATTATGTGATGGGTCATAGCTTGTTGTTACCGCCTGTAATAATTACCTAAGGATTCTCGGCAACCCAGCCAGTGGCTTGCTCAATGCTCATCTCCCCTTGCATTACCCCTTTGTCATCTACCCAAGACTATGCCCATTAGGCTAATTAGTATGTCTAGGTATAGAACTGCTTTCTGAATGATCAGTAAGTCAAATGAGGAGATCAAAAGAACCTGAAACTATGTTCTAAAAGAAACCCATAATAAACTTACATCTGGTGAAATCTTTTGTTTACCTGTGGATCTGTTTGACTCCTTACTTCCTCTCGGCTGTACACTTTTCGTACTCCGTACCACCGTTGCTCTTATAAAAACCCTCAATTTACCAAAACGTGTAATTATTTCAACGCATTTACGGACAGGCTACGAAGATCATAGAGAAGAAAATTATTGCCAGTAAATTGAAGTATTGTATTTGGAGCTGTTACGATGTCACTGCTGCTTTTCCAATGCAGCATGGGTCAGGAACGCCTCTGAGTAGGGATCTTGACCGGTGCTATATAAATTTTCATCGATTGCATTGGACGTATAGTCTATAATGGCGGGATTCTTGGGTTCACCCCCTCCCCAAATGATTTTCCAATCGAAAAATTATTTCTTTGTATCATGCGGCCATTTACATCGATAAACACCAAAAACATTTCTGGCTGTAGGCTATAGCTCAAGGGGTAGTTTTCTCTTCGTCCTCTCTTCTGTTGTTATTATCAAAGTGTTGTATTTATTTATTTCTCGCATTTGCCATAGCACACTTTCATGCTCTAGCTACTCAGAGGCGCTCCCGACTATAGTGCAGATACTGCTTAGGAGTTTCATGCCTAAGCAAGTGAAGGACCTTGCTCAAGGTCCCTACGCGGCGGCTTGGCTTGGATTCAAACCTGGAATCATCCGGCTCAAAGGCACCACCACTACACCACCGCGTCTTCCTAATACACTGTGAGCGTCTCGGATTGGTGTGCACTTGGCACCGTTGCTCTTGCCAAAACCCTCAATTTGCCCAAACGTGTAATTATATTTTTGCATATCACAATGGCAATGAACAGGAATAATTCTAAAAGAGTCAGTTGGAATTAATAGACGATTCTTAATTTATTGTCTTTTTTTAACGATTGGAAAACGCTTTTGGTAGTGTGTATCGAATTGTAGAAAGTTAACGGGCGGGTTGGTCAGACGTTGACTCATGTGGACTTGGCGTGTGCAATGAGAGCTTTACTATGGGGTCCTAAGAAAGACTGGGGGTTGAACCCTAACAGCCCCCCGCAATTCTCACCCTGCATTCGGTTGGATAAGATTAGTTTGTCTCAGGGTGAGAATTGCCAGGGGGTTTGGGGGGTTCAACCCCAGTCTTTCTTAGAGCCCCAGGTTAAAGTATGTTTTTCATACCCCAATTTCAAGTTTATCATAGGCCAACCCCCCAGTTATTTTTCCACAATTCTCATACTGGTTTGTCTTCCTTCTTCCAGTTCCTCCCGGATTTCCGCAGATCCGAGACCTGACGACGAAGGTCATAGAGAAGAACCACAACGACGTCCTACAGTGCATCGTGACGGCTGATCCAGCTGCAACCATATCGTGGCTCAAGGATTACCTTCCGGTAGACCTGACGAATCCAAGGATCAGGAGCATTCCAGGAGGTTAGAGCTAGACGTTCGAATAGAAAAGTTAAACATATATTTTACGAAAACTTTGCCTGGGGTGCAAAATTTGCATGCTTTGCACGCATGGTGCGCCATTTGGGCTAAGGTCGGCCCTGGATGCGTTACTATTAATGCTGCAGTTTATTGATTGATTTATTGTTTTATTTATTCTTTTATTCATTTATTTATTTGTTCATTCATTCATTCATTCATTTAGTTATTTGTTCATTCGTGTAATCAATTATTTCTGTATTTATTTGTGAATTTTCATTCATCCATTCATTCATTCATTCATTCAATTATGTACTCATTAATTCATTTATTTATTCATTTATGTATTGATTTTTACATTCATTTATTCATTCATTCATTTATTCATTTATTGTTTTGATTTATTTATTCATTTAATTATTCATTCATTTATTGTTTTGATTTATTTATTCATTTAATTTCATTTCATTTATTTATTTATTTGTGCATTCATTTATTCATTCACTCACTCATTTATTTATTCATTTATTGTTTTGATTTATTTATTCATTTAATTTCATTTATTTATTTATTTATTTGTGCATTCATTTATTCATTCACTCACTCATTTATTTATTCATTTATTGTTTTGATTTATTTATTCATTTAATTTCATTTATTTACTTGTGCATTTGTGTAGGAAAGTTGCAGATCGAGCGAGCGCAGGAATCGGATGTTGGCAAATACGAATGTGTCGCCACGAATGACGTCGGTGTTGCACATTCAAACGGAGTTTATGTCTACGTCAAGGGTATGCTTTCCTTTGTTAAAGAACTGTTCTTAAACTCTCCGTATACCTTGTCTCTGCCATACCTTAGAGGCTTAGCCTACAACTACCTTCTTCTGCCAGTCTCTGTACACTTTGTATATCAGCCGCATATGCAGAAACAGTTGTCACGCAATCACTTAATTATATTCGGTCCGACTTATACTATTCGGCCAAATACCGAATAGCTATTTGGCCCTCTATTGGGCCCCAAAGCGAATACAGGGCAAATGTTCGGTACAGCCCTAATGCGTACCTACAGACTGACTACTTAGGATCGCTTACCTGTTATTACCCGACCACAATATACCTTTGAGTACCATGCTTTACCTTAAATGCAAGGACTGTATATCAGAGGACCAGTTACTTGTGAACATACCACTCACAACGATAGATGTCGCCCCAATTAAAATTCCGTTTATACTGCTAAAGATTGTGTTTTGAATCTCCAAAGGCATTTTTTATTTTCCAAACATTATTATTCGTCAATCTGCCTTAATAGATGTAATCAATTGATCGCTTTTATTTTGTAATTAAGATGTGAAATTTCCCGGAACTCTGGTTATCGTCCAAAATTTTTTACAAGAAGCCGGTCCTGTGTATAAAAACGGTCCTTACATGTTCAATGTTACAGAGCGTCAGGTTCCTCCCCAGTTTTCTCGTCGCCCGGAAGACGTGAACGTGAAGCCAGGGGGGTCGGTCAACCTGACCTGCGTGGCGATAGGGTCGCCGATGCCCTACGTCAAATGGCTGCACGGGGTGATGGAGCTGACCCCCGAGGGTAGTCTACCCCCCATCGGAATAAACGTGCTGCGATTGACCAACGTTTCTGAGTCGACGACGTATACTTGTGAGGCTTCGTCCACCCTTGGTGTCATCAGCATACAGGCGGAGGTCAAGCTCAAAGGTATTTATACAACGGGTGCTTCACTGTCTTTGTATCTGTCTGTGTGTGTCTGTTTGTGTGTGCTTGTATGTATATATGTTTGTGTATATAAATATTTGGATGTGTAATACATTGTGTATTTATGTTTGTGTGTATATTTGTTCTTATATATATGTATGCTTGTATGTATGTGTATATATGTTTGTACATATAAATGTTTATATGTGTATTTATGTTTGTATGTTTGTATATGTTTGTATGTGTATTTATGTTTGTATGTTGGTATATGTTTGTATGTGTATATGTGTTTGTACATTTAAATGTCTATATTTGTATTTATGTTTGTATACGTTTGTAATTTTTTTTATGTGTGTATGTCTGTATTCATTCACTATTCATTCGTTGTCTTTCAAAGTTTCTAGAACTGCACAACCTCTTATTTCTTTTCGCATCCTCCATGGTAAATTACTCAAAAACAAAGGAAACTTACCTTTTAAGCTAGTTTTAACGGCACAGAAGTGCTTCTACAACTTTGCAAACCCATTTAGAACTGCAAAATTTTGTGTACAACTGCACGTTAAAAAAGCCCTGCTCTTTTAAAGGCATTTTAAAACTGCTTAAACCTTTATTTCCCTTCCCATCCTCCATAGTAAATTACTTCCAATCCGATCACCTATTTTGCGATTTTAAACTAACTAGATATAATATGCTTCTACAACTACACAAATCCATTTGTACGGAGCTGCATTCCAAAATGAACTCCTGTCATTAATACGGTTCTTTTTCAAAACTTCTGCGTACATTGACTTTTTATTTTTCCTCTGCCAGACCTTCCGAAACCGCCCGTTGACGTCATCGCCGTTGACGTCACTTCCGACTCCGTCACTCTGTCGTGGGACTCAGGAAACGATGACGTCACCGAGTCCTACGTCATCCGCTACCGCTTGAGTTCCGCTTCCGGTGGCGACGGGTACGTCCAGGTGACGGACGTGACGGACAGCGAGTACACTGTGGCGGAACTCGTTCCACATTCCACCTACGAGTTCCACCTGGTGGCCGTTAACACCATCGGAATGAGCGCACCCAGCGAGACGATTGAGGTTACGACGAAGGAATCGGGTGAGTGTGTGTGTGGTCAGATGTGTGAATGACTGTATAAAGATGGAGAAAATGAATAGACTCTTTCAATTTTGATGTGTATATAAATATTATAATTATAATTATATATAGACCAATTTTTGCATTTTATATACCCATACCTGCATATATGTGTATATGTACAGGGGAACCCCATTTATACATACATATAACATATATATTATATATACAAATATGTATAATATATAGGCCCCATATATACACATTTCCCATTGTATATGTACCCATATCTGCATATAATATACAGGGGAACCTATATATACATGCATAATAACATATATAATTATTTATATTTTTATATATATGGGCCTATATATAAATATTTATATATATGTTGTTATGTATGTATATATATAGAGTCTTTCCTCTGTTATCGTATTGTGTTGTTTTAAAAAAAGGTCTCTTGCAGTGAATAGCTATATATTCAGAGGCGCTCTGCACTTGGGCGCCCTGAGGAAAAAGAAATGTCTTTGAGCATCATCAAACAGGTGGGGAACTGGAAGATGCCCCTGCCAGATTGAAGGTGACCTCCACCTTCAATCTGGCATGTCCTTCCAGGGGGAGGATCTCCCATGATTGTTAAGTATCAAAAGCAGGAGATTGGGCTATAGTTGGGATGGCATTGCCCAAGGAACAAAGAGATGAAGACGATAGCGGATAAAGAAAGAAAAAGAGAAATATAATATAATATAATCCTCGTGTTTACCTTGTCATCCGTATATCTCTAATCTAGTGGTTTCTAACGATTTTTGATGGTGGGCCAGTGGCAGTATTTTGCAGCAAGTGGTGAACCAGGGTGCCGAAGACGGCTGAGCGAACAGAATTTAGGAACTGGAAAAAGGCTCGCCCCAGATTATATTAGTTGCAGAACTACCGGTAATTTCTGAATGGTGCATCTTGTAGCATACAAAACGGGGAGATGAGATATTAATATTTTAATCTTGTTTTTATAAATCTGTCATGAACGTCGAACATCACTTATTCATTCATTCATTCATTCATTCATTCATTCAGTCATTCATTCATTCAGTCATTCATTCATTCATTCAGTCATTCACTTATTCATTCATTCATTCTGAGTACCCCTTGAAGAGGCTCTTTATAAGTTCTTGAATTAATAAATAGCTTATTGATCTCATTGACTGATTGAGGTGATTGATTTGATGTTCCTAACTAATAAATAGCTTATTGATGTGATTGATTGATTGATTTATTGATTGCTTTGTTGTTCCTTTGTTTAAGTTCCTGGTTCCGCTCCACAGAATGTCCGCGTTCGTTCAGTGAGTTCAAGTACAATCGTCGTTCAGTGGGATGAACCATCTCGGTCGAATGGACAGATCAAGGTCAGGGTCTCATTGTTAGTTCCGTCTACGGAGTTTATATAGCGCCTCATTTGCACTGAAAATCTTGCGGCATTGCCTTATTCAGAGTGCTCGCTGCCAGAAAACTTCTTAGCTTGACAGGGTTTGATTTTCAAAATGCAGATCTTCCAGATAGCTATTCAGAGGCGCTTATGACCCAAAGAAGAAAGCCTTGAGTCGTTTATATATATAGAAGAGCATGTCTTTCAAAGGGGAGGCTTTTCCAAACGAAGAGACACACAGTGGAGACAGTGATGTTTTGTGTGCGAAATATGGGGGAAGGATGATTTCAGAGTTATGATGAGAATGATGTGCTGTTATGGAGATTGACCCCACCCATGTGTTTTTGTTATTATTATTACTATCGTTATTATTATTACTTATTTATTTTTAAATTATTTTTTGCCCGAGGTAGTAAAGATCTTTCAGGCTATAAATGATTAAAATCAGGTTATAGGTTCTCGTCTCCAACGCAGTGCTCAAAAGTGTCTCTAAATGCCACGGCGTTATTATTATTATTATTATTATTATTATTATTATTATTATTATTATTATTATTATTATTATTATTATTATTTTCCTTCAGTTTCCATTGTTCCATTCCAGGGCTACAAGGTGTACTACACACTCACCCCTGACATTCCAATTCTCCACTGGAAATACATTGAAGTGGACAATGGTCTCGTCACAACAATCAGTAGTCTGCTGACCAACCGGACATACAGCGTCGCCGTTCTTGCCTACACCGTCGTTGGCAACGGGCCAGTCTCACCGGCGGTTACCATAGTAACGCAGCAAGGAGGTTGGTACCTATGTGTTCAATGCTTGAGGGTGTATGTGTGTGGGATGGCGATTGTGTGATACTCATCATGTTTAACTACCGTGTCTTCGATCGGCGGACCAAGCTTCTGGTTCCCCGCTCGCACGTGTAGGGAAACAGCAATGGAAACAAATTGTCTGATTCAGCTGAAAACGTACGGCTCTCTTTTTTAGCTTGCATAACCACCATTGTGTGGCTCCTGGATTTCGACCTGACTGCTTAAATGGATTAGGGGGTTTCTACAGCATTTATAATGGTGCTACATACATGTAAGTAATTATACTAGATTAGATTAGAATTTCATTATCTATGCCAGTGGTTCTCAAAGTGGTTGTCCGCGGACCGGCACCGGTCCGCGGAGTCCTGATCGCCGGTCCGTGAAGAAGTCTGAGAGTGAAAAATAAATTACAATTATTCATTTATATATTTCAAATTTTGAAATTATTCGAATTGTTGTTCCAAATTTATTCAAAATTTTGTCTCAGACTTTAAAAATACATTATCGGTGCCTTATTTTAACTTGCAAAATGGCTGTGCAAACAATTTTTAGGCCTATTAGGACCTAATTAGAAAATCCCTAATTATAAATAACCCTATAAATAGTTTTTTTTAATACAGTTCGCTTTTGTTTGGGCTTGCCATTAAAGTTAGCGGTCCGCGAGCTTCCCAAATAAATTCTTGCCGGTCCGCGGCCTGCAGAAGTTTGAGAACCACTGATCTATGCCAATGCCATGGTTTATGATGATTTCTACTACCATTTCAATAGAAACAATGTCTGGGACATGTTCATGATAGAAGTGAATCATTAGATTAGATGAAACTTTCTTCTTCTTTCTATGCCATGTGCTGTTAGACGTGGACGTTTTCGAGCACATATGATACCATATTGATTAGCACTTACCAGGTTTTCCTAATTTTCTTTTCCTGTAGTACATCATCATCCGTTTTTCTTTTCATTATCATCATGGATGTGGGAGATCAGTTTGTTCAAGTGTAGACGTTTTTTACCAGTTTTAGATTTTTCTCCCAAATACATGTAGTTTTTTTTCATTTTTCCTCTCAGTTACAGAGGTTGACAATGAGTTTTTCAAGCGTAAGTATGAACGAATGCTGTTAGTGTCACCTGTCAGTTGGCTTTTCAAAGCTACTCTGTCTTTTTTCACTCTTTGGTTATTTATCTTTGGCTGTAGGCCTTTTTGTTTTGAAATCCCGTTATTTTTTTAAATTATAATTTTAAATGACTTTCGTGGGAACATGTGAAAAATATTGAACTGTGAATTTGTTGCTTGTAAACGGTTATTTCTGTTATGTTATTATTTTATTTATTTTATTTATTTATTTATTATTACTGTATTATTAGTATTGTTATTATCATTATTATTGTTATTGTTATTATTATTATTACTACCACCACCATTACCACCACCACCACCAGCACCACCACCACTACTACTATTACTAGTGTTATTATTATTAAAATAGTTATATTTGTGATGATCTTTTTTATTATTACTTGTATTCATTTTGTTGTAAGTCAGATTCTGTTTTCAAAACAGATTTGCATATTTCTTTCGATTCTTCAATGGAAACTTTCACGTTTATTTTTGTGCAATTTTCTTTCTTCGTTTTGCTTCTCAGGGGCAAATCTAATTTATTTTTTAAAGCTTCTCTTCAGATCTTTTCTTTTGTCAGATCTTTTGCTTTTCGTTGGATGGTAAAGAAATTCATGAGATCACAACTTAGCGTATATATGAAAGTATTGCAAGTATGCGTTTATTATAACTGTATTAATAATAATGATAAAAATAATAATGATAATATTAATATTAATAATGTTAATAATAATAATAATTAATAATAATATTGCTATTAATAATGTTAATAATACTATTAATAATGATAATAATGATAATAATAATGATAATAATGATGATAATAATAATAATAATAAAAATAATCTTAATATTAATAATAATGATCATTTATGAATTCAAAGTGACCGGTATACAGTAAGACTACGTGATAATGTGACAGTTACAGATGATAGCAATGTTTATGGCAGCCTGCAAGTCGCCCATCTGTCATACTGCCCACCCGAACCCCATATATACCAATGCACTTAAATCCTATGGTATACCTCGGGGTTAGCTTAAAGGACTGCTACTCATTCTTCTTCAGCTTATTCTTTGTGAATGCTATTATCTATTTCTGACAAGGATTGTTACCAATAATTAATTCTTGGTTATGTTATGTCAAGATGTATTAATTATCTGTGCTTATACTCTTTTGTTCTTTTGTATTTAATTTATGTTATGATAATTAATTATGTAGATGTTTCATGTGTCATGTTGTGTTACACAACATTGCATTGTTCGTGAATCTTAGTCATGTGTGTAATGTGTATGCATGTATATATGAGCAATAGTTATCGCTTCCCTTCAAGATTTATACTCAGAGCTGCTCCCGACTACAGCGCGGACACTGAATCGGAGTTTAACACTGAAGCGCACACAGTTGCAAGTGAAGGACTTGTTCATGGTCTCTACACAGCAGCTTGTGGTGGATTCGAACCTGCAACCCTCCGGCTTCAAGACAGCAAACATACCTCTGCACCACCGTGTCCCATGTCACTTGTGATAAAACTGTTTTGTTGCCAAGTAACACCAAGGGAGTCCATCATATCTCGCCTTATTGAAGTAGAATCAATAATATTTTTGGCATTTCAACTTACTTATCGTCAGAGCAAGATCGTATCCAACAGTGACACAGGCAACACCGACATTCCAATCTAATACACAAGTCGTCCATCCATCTATTAACGAATGACACTTTGCTGTCAAATCCCCAGGTGCCTAGATATATATATATATATATTATATATTTATAATATATATAATATATAATATATATTATATAATATATATATATATATATAATATATATATAATTATATATTATATAATATATATATATATAATATATATATTATATATAGATAGTCCTAAATCCCCAGCTGCCTATAAATAGTCCGACGAGTGCTTTTCTCTTACAGTCGGAAACTGCGGATTAAAAACACATATCTAGCGTACGCTGTGCTTCACCGCGATTAATATTGTTGTTGTAAGTCAAGCAGTACTGGGTACATATATGCGACCAGTGGAATTTTGAAAGATATCAGGACTGTTTTTAAGAAATTTTTAGAACTGCACAAATCCTTCTTTCCTTTCCCATCTTCGATGGTAAATTACTTCCAATCGGAGGACAATGACCTTTTTTGTTAGTTCTAACTGTACAGAAGTGCTTCTACAACTGCACAAATCCATTTAGAACTGCACATTTTGTGTACAACTGAAAGATATCAGGGCTGTTTTAAAGGAATTTTTAGAACTGCACAACTCCTTATTTCATTTCCCATCTTCCATGGTAAATTACTTACAAATGGGAGGACAAGGACCTTTTTGTTAGTTTTAGCAGTACAGAAGTGCTTCTACAACTGCACAAATCCATTTAGAACTGCACATTTTGTGTACAACTGTATACACGTTAGAAAAAGCCGTGAAAGATATCCACGAAAGACCATTTGTTTAGTGTGATAAAGTTCGTGCGAGTGATAAACTATATTGGTCGGTGACTTGTATAGGTTGAGTTGAGGTTGGCACGCGGCAACTGATTAGTGATTAGAGTGAGTGATAATGGATACTCTTAGACTAAATATTAGGTTGGCATGGTGGCTGTGGAATTTTTGCAGCTAATCAGGCAGTTAATAAATCAGTTGGTCGATGTGTCAGTCAACCAGTAATTCCTTCAGAGAAGTCAGTTTACCACTTATTGGCCGTATCCCGAAATTTGATCGTGTTACCGTTTATTGTATGCTGGATGTCCTTCATTGACTCCCTATTCCACAGCGAATTATATGCCGGGTGTCTGCTTGAGCCGTGCGTCCTATCAAGGCCGTAGCTAGGGGGTGTTTTGGGTGTTTGAACACCCCCCCAAATGGAAAATGCCAAAAATAATATTATGCATTTACTAGCACATTATGTAAAAACCATGAAATAAAACCATGAAAACACCCCAAAACAGACCGTGGTACGGCTCAACTCTGTACGTGAGCGTCTAAATTGTCTGTTTGCGTGTGTGACCGGCATCAATAAAAGTATTGATTGATTGATCTATGACGTTAGAGAGAGCACAATGAAACAGTCTTCTGCATGTTTATCTGATTACGAATAGGTTTAGGAGCCTCATCGTTTGATACTCTGTGCATTAGACACCAGCGTTGCTAAGTTACTAATTCATAGCAATTATAATGATAATAATTAATAGTAAGAATCTGATAGTGGTGATTGTAAGTAATAATAATAGATAGTGTTTGACTTTTCAGTTTTCAGCCGGTATAGGGCCTATGAATTTGAGAGTCAATGTGATAATACGTTGTCAGGTGTGTTTAAGACATGTAATTAACATGCAATTGTCTTGCAATTAGCATGTAATAAACATGTGATTGCCATGCAATTAACATGTAATTATCAAGTAATTAACATGTAATTATCAAGTAATTAACATGTAATTATCAAGTAATTAACATGTAATTACCATGCAATTGACACAGAAGCTGACAGAAAGATAGAAAGACAGACAGACAGAAAGATTATCAATCAGTGATTGTTATGATAAGAACTTTGGTTTTTAATTTTCTAGAATTTTCAAGGCAATACCATTATCATCATCATCATTGTCGTCGTCGTCATCATCATCATCATCATCATCCCCGCCATCATAATTGTTATTCCTGTTATTACTATTTTTACTCCTATTAGTGGTAGTAGTTAAGTTATAGTATTATTATTAGTACTATTATTACCGTTATGATTATATTTTCAGATTTTACCGAAAATAATCACCTTTAAGAACGCGATATAACAATATCAAATTCTTGCAGCCACTCTTAGTACTATAACTTCTCATTTTCTTTCATTGTTATTATTATTATTTCATGTCATTTTCTTTCCAGTTCCTGATCAACCAGGCCACATCCAGGGCACCCCTGCGTCCGCCACATCCATCCAACTCACCTGGGATGCATCCGACTCATCCATTGGAACCATCGACAGCTACGAGATCTTTGCCACGGATATCGTCCGGAAGCGGAACTTTACCACGAGCGTCTCTCCACCTCGAAATGTTTTTCTAGTTGAGGGACTGTCCCCCAACACCCGATACAGGTTCCGTGTGGCAGCGAAGTCCTCGCGGGGACTCGGACAACCGTCGGCGCCGGTGGAAGTGGCAACCCTAGAATCAGGTTGGTTGGTTGTTCCAGATGAGCTAATTTATGTCTCTTTCTCTCCCTCTCTGTCTCTCTGTCTCTCTCTTCCTTTATCACCTGGTCACCTGGTGCCGTCAGCTCTTGGAGCTCTGGCGACAGTCACGATTTATCCTCTCCAGTGTTTCCTTTTCCTTTATAGTATTTGTAATTTATTTATCATAGAAATCAATTAGATAAATGTTTTATGATTTGTATACCATGTATAATGTACTGCTTCCTTGGCTCTTTATTTTACTCAAGCATTTAAAAAAAATTAAACTCAAAACAGTTCTTCTGAGTAGCCCCCTTCAAGAAGCGCTATATAAATTCTGGAATGAATTAATGAATACACTTACTTAGTGCTTCCCGTGCAGGTCTGCACATTGGGTGACGCATCTATTTGTTTCTGCTGCACATGTTTTTTTACCCAGGTGGGTTGCAAACCCACCGCGGAACCCTCCTCCTTTATCCTGACTTGGGACTGGCTCAGGTTATCCTAAGATACCCTGAGGCTGAGTTGAATGCATTATGTACATATTATTAGATATATACATATTATAACCAATATGTCACGAATGTCATAAAATATAATAACTATAATAATAAAACATTAATATTATTAATAATAATAATATAATATTATTAATAATAATAATAATAATAATAATAATAATAATAATAATAATAATAATAATAATAATAATAATAACAACAATAACAACTATGCTCTTTACATTTCAGCTCCAAGCGCCGCCCCTCAAAGCATCTCCGGCGTCGCGGTTGACTCAACAAGCATCCGGGTATCGTGGAGCCCTCCGCTGGAGCGTGACCGCAACGGCGTCATCACCGGATACCGTGTCCGGTACGGAGTGGCCACAGAGGACGCTGTCGTCGCCTCAGTTCCTCCGGGAGACAGATCCTATGTCATCGTGAATTTGCGAAAGTGGACAGCTTATCGCATTGCGGTACTGGCGCACACGGAGCATGGTGATGGACCGTACTCGGAGACCGTGACGGTGTCAACTGCGGAAGATGGTATGTACATTTCTATGCATGCATGCTTATGGTGGGGCGCGGTGGTGTAGTGGTGGCGTCACTGCCTTGAAGCCGGAAGGTTCGAGGTTCGAATCCACCCAGGGCTGTTTTTAAGGAATTTTTAAAACTGCACAACTCCTTCTTTTCCTTCCAATCCTCCATGGTGAATTACTTCCAATCAGAGGACAATGACCATTTTTTGCTAAAGCTGCACAAATTCATTTAGAACTGCACATTTTTGTGTACAACTGCAAGTTAAAAAAAGAGCCCTGACACAAGCGTCCACATACATGAAAAAGACAGGAATACAAACAAGCAAACATCCACATTCCACACTCATATACACATATATACATGCAGACACAAGCGTTCATGTATGAAAAAACACATTCAAACATAAATACATACATTGTACATACAAACATTTTTCTACAAGTATGCACATATTCTAACATTCATAATCTATTTTTTCATATGAAGTTTAAACATTCATATCTTTTTATCCGTTCAACTTTATCTCATGAAATTTTGGAATCGCATTCTTGGTCTAATTCTCTAAATATTTGGAAAATTTTAGCGTAATATGTTATCAGGCATTAGAGACATATGAAAAACAGTTTGGCTTACTTTTTTTAATCACGGTGTACAAACATTTTTCTACAAGTATTATGCATTATAATTATTCATACATAAATAATCTAATTTTTCAGTTCCTGGTGAGCCAAGGCGGTTTGGTTTGGAGGTGGTGAACTCTACGGCGGTCAGTCTACACTGGCGCCCTCCAGGGAAGCAGGACCAGCACGGCGTAATACATGGCTACCAGATCTACTATCTGTCCATCTCGGATGACGATGACCAGGGTGGTCAGTCGTCCATCTTTGACGTCAGGGGTGGTAAGTGATTATTGTATTGTTTTGTATTGTATTGTATTGTACTGTATTGTTTTGTTTTGTATTTTTTGTATTGTTTTGTATTGTTTTGTATTGTTTTTGTATTGTTTTGTATTGTATTGTTTTGTATTGTTTTGTATTGTTTTATATTGTATTGTATTGTATTGTATTGTATTGTGTCTACAAAAGTGCAATGCGCCTCTCACACCAATCAGAGACGTTCCCAGTTGCTTATGGTCCATGTACCGTATGTGTATTATATTGTATATACGTATATATAAATGATAAAAGCATAGTGATTATTGTATTTTATTGTATTGTATTGCATTGTATTGTATTGTATCTATAACTGTACATACCAATCGGAGACATTCCCAGTTGCCTATGGTCCATATTATGCGTGTTTTATAAAGCATAGTGATTATTGTATAGTATTGTATTGTTATGTATTGTATTGTTATGTATTGTATTGTATTGCATTGTATTTGTAATGTATTGTTATGTATTGTGTTGTTTTGTATTGTATTGTATTTTATTGTATTTGTAATGTATTTAATGTATTGTATTGTATTGTATCTACATGTATAAATTTATGAGGCGCCTCTCACACTGAATGAGATCCCTGAGATATTTCGGCACAGGACCCAGTTTGGACTTGAGTATCAGAGCAAGGACTTTATACTGTATTTGAATGACTGCTTAATAAGAGTGTCTGCTTGTTTACACAGAGAACGAGACACGAGTGGTGGTCAGTGGCCTGCGACCAGACACTGAGTATCAGTTCCAGATAGCCGCCTACACGCGCAAGGGCGATGGGACAAGGAGCAGACCAAAGAAAATCCGAACCAAGGCTCAAGGTAAATGATCACATACATTCACACATACATACTTTATGTATATCTGTACACATGTGTGCTATGTATGTGTATACATTTGCACACACATACCAAAACCAATAAGCAAAAAAAAGCCAGCAGCTATTTGGAGAGCAGTAGATTTAGAAACAGAACTATCAATTATCGATATGCAGTGAAAGAAGGCATACCATGGGTACATGTCGTCAAGTGGAAATCAACAGAGCTAATCAGTAAGTGGTGAACGAAGTGGAGTTGCGGACAGAAGCAAACCCAGCAATACAGACCTTGTGGGAAAGCAGTTGAAGATAGTGGTCGCTGGAGAGTGTTGATTTGTCCGATTGTATTTACATGGATGGTGTAGGTAATAATTATGGGAACCGCGTGAGAGCTGAAACAGACGTACTAACTGGCGTTTCATGCATACATACAGAGCAGTGTGCAGTATGTGTGCACCCATACTACATACGTACATACAGAGCAGTATGCACACTTACAGACACACGGGCATACATAGATACCGTATACGTAGCAATATGCACACTTGCATATACACACACACGTACATACGAAGCAATATGCACTCATACACATATACGTAGCAATAAGTAAGTTAGTAAGTATGTACTACATAAGTAAGTAAGTAAGTAGCCTTCATTTGCGCTTGTCAGATGCAATTAAAGGCTACTTACTTACGTACGTAGTACATAGTTACTCACTCACTTACATACTTGCTTACTATTCCGCATCTCATAGATGGAAAGGTAAACTAAAATGTGTGCCCCCCCCCCTCCCAACAGCTGTCAAACCAGTCGTACAGTGCTCAACCTTGTGGCTGCGACAGTGCCGGAGTTGTACCAAGGCTGAGATGTGCATATATAGAACAGCACTCCGAACTTAGCAGAACATAATATTTTGTTTATCGAAAAGTTGAGATAAGCTTAAATTTAGCTGGCCGAAAAATTCGGTGGATGTCCGAGCCAGGCACGGTCACAAGGGCCTGAAAGGATACCCGCTTTGAAGGCGTGAAATAAACAAAGGTGGCTTATTGCTGAAAAAAGCTGCTATGACCTGGAAAATAATACCCTGGAGGCTGCATTGTTATGGTTAGTCACGGAGCTTTATTTGCGTCTTGCCAAGATGCAAATAAAGTTCTTTGACTCCTCGATAAACAAATATATTATGCAGCATTGTCGTATAATGACATTTCTTTTGACAAAAGCATCAACTCTAGGTCGTAATCGTAAACTCAAAGTTTCTAAACCGCTACTCGAAAGCCAAGCGTGGGGCACCAGCTTATTCACGAGCGCTAGGTAGAGTAGGATCATATGGCCTGGGTGAAATAGCTTACTACATGACGGGACCTTACGGGGAGGTCGTGAAGGATGTGACAAGGGTTTTAAGATGGTTGAGTTGAAAAGAGAAGTCAGCTTTAGAACAGAGTTCGTCAAACGAAGGAAAATCCTTAGTGAGGAAGTTTGAATGGGTCTATTTTTTCAGAAGACTGGATGTGTTCATTAGGTTTACTCCATGGTAAATTAACACCGAACAGAGGAGGCATTAGCATATAAAAGTGCTTTTGAGATGGTAGTATCTCTCGTGTGTGTGAGTGTGTTTTGTGTGTGTGTGTGTGTGTGTGTGTGTGTGTGTGTGTGTGTGTGTGTGTGCGTGTGTGTGCACGCGTGTGTATGTATGTGTGATGTGTGTATTTGTGTCTATGTGTAAATAGGTGTGTATGTGTGTGTGTGTATGCGTGCGTGCGTGTGTATGTATGTGTGTAATACTGTGTATTTGTGTCTAGGTGTAATTAGGTGTGTGTGAGTGTGTGTTTGTGTTAGTGCTTGCGTGTGTGTGTGTGTGTGTTTGTCTGTATTTGTCGCACTTGTGTGCATTTGCATATAATATGTTTTTGCGTGTGCATATACATGTTATGTATAATATTTGTGTTGTAAAATTGTTTTCATCAGCCCCAGGCAACTTCAGGCTGACCCTGACGAGTTCCAACCCCCCTGCGGTGCTCGCCACCTGGGACCGGGCACAAGACGCCTCGCGTGTGGTGGCCTACCGCTTGGACCATCGACGCCTCGGAACCGAGTCCTGGAACCAGAAGAGCCTACCTGCAGATGCCACCCGGTTCACCCTCACCTCCGACAAGCTGTGTAGGTTTCTTACCGGATGTTTTTTTATAAGATGCAGCTTGGCTGTCATAAGATACTGACTGTTTGATAAGATGAGGTGTGCTTGAAAGGGTGCAGGCTGTTTGATAAGAGCCTGGATGTTTCATACAATGTGGACTGTTTCATGAATAAGAGTTTTTCAAATTATGCTAGCTGTTTCATAAAGTAAGGCTCTGCTTGAAGGAACAAGAGATCTTCCATAAGATGCTGTTTTTTGATAACATGCTTCATGGCTGTCGTAAGATAATAACTGTTTGATAAGATGAGGTGTGCTTGAAAGGGTGCAGGCTGTTTGATAAGAGCCTGGATGTTTCATACAATGTGGACTGTTTCATGAATAAGAGTTTTTCAAATTATGCTAGCTGTTTCATAAAGTAAGGCTCTGCTTGAAGGAACAAGAGATCTTCCATAAGATGCGGTTTTTTGATAACATGCTTCATGGCTGTCGTAAGATAATAACTGTTTCGTAAGATGAGGTGTGCTTGAAAGGGTGCAGGCTGTTTGATAAGAGCCTGGATGTTTCATACAATGTGGACTGTTTCATGAATAAGAGTTTTTCAAATTATGCTAGCTGTTTCATAAAGTAAGGCTCTGCTTGAAGGAACAAGAGATCTTCCATAAGATGCTGTTTTTTGATAACATGCTTCATGGCTGTCGTAAGATAATAACTGTTTCGTAAGATGAGGTGTGCTTGAAAGGGCGCATCCTGTTTTATAAGAGCCTGGATGTTTCATACAATGTGGACTGTTTCATGAATAAGAGTTTTTCAAATTATGCTAGCTGTTTCATAAAGTAAGGCTCTGCTTGAAGGAACAAGAGATCTTCCATAAGATGCTGTTTTTTGATAACATGCTTCATGGCTGTCGTAAGATAATAACTGTTTCGTAAGATGAGGTGTGCTTGAAAGGGCGCATCCTGTTTTATAAGAGCCTGGATGTTTCATACAATGTGGACTGTTTCATGAATAAGAGTTTTTCAAATTATGCTAGCTGTTTCATAAAGTAAGGCTCTGCTTGAAGGAACAAGAGATCTTCCATAAGATGCTGTTTTTTGATAACATGCTTCATGGCTGTCGTAAGATAATAACTGTTTCGTAAGATGAGGTGTGCTTGAAAGGGCGCATCCTGTTTTATAAGAGCCTGGATGTTTCATACAATGTGGACTGTTTCATGAATAAGAGTTTTTCAAATTATGCTAGCTGTTTCATAAAGTAAGGCTCTGCTTGAAGGAACAAGAGATCTTCCATAAGATGCTGTTTTTTGATAACATGCTTCATGGCTGTCGTAAGATAATAACTGTTTCGTAAGATGAGGTGTGCTTGAAAGGGCGCATCCTGTTTTATAAGAGCCTGGATGTTTCATACAATGTGGACTGTTTCATGAATAAGAGTTTTTCAAATTATGCTAGCTGTTTCATAAAGTAAGGCTCTGCTTGAAGGAACAAGAGATCTTCCATAAGATGCTGTTTTTTGATAACATGCTTCATGGCTGTCGTAAGATAATAACTGTTTCGTAAGATGAGGTGTGCTTGAAAGGGCGCATCCTGTTTTATAAGAGCCTGGATGTTTCATACAATGTGGACTGTTTCATGAATAAGAGTTTTTCAAATTATGCTAGCTGTTTCATAAAGTAAGGCTCTGCTTGAAGGAACAAGAGATCTTCCATAAGATGCTGTTTTTTGATAACATGCTTCATGGCTGTCGTAAGATAATAACTGTTTCGTAAGATGAGGTGTGCTTGAAAGGGCGCATCCTGTTTTATAAGAGCCTGGATGTTTCATACAATGTGGACTGTTTCATGAATAAGAGTTTTTCAAATTATGCTAGCTGTTTCATAAAGTAAGGCTCTGCTTGAAGGAACAAGAGATCTTCCATAAGATGCTGTTTTTTGATAACATGCTTCATGGCTGTCGTAAGATAATAACTGTTTCGTAAGATGAGGTGTGCTTGAAAGGGCGCATCCTGTTTTATAAGAGCCTGGATGTTTCATACAATGTGGACTGTTTCATGAATAAGAGTTTTTCAAATTATGCTAGCTGTTTCATAAAGTAAGGCTCTGCTTGAAGGAACAAGAGATCTTCCATAAGATGCTGTTTTTTGATAACATGCTTCATGGCTGTCGTAAGATAATAACTGTTTCGTAAGATGAGGTGTGCTTGAAAGGGCGCATCCTGTTTTATAAGATGCGGGATCTTTCGTAAAATAAGAGTAGCTGCTGCTTCAGCACCTTTTCCAGCACCTGTTAATATGTACACACAGATATAATTTTTGATGAAATTTGCACAGTTTTTTGGGGATGAGGACAGCTGACATCAGAACTAAGCAACTCTTCCTAACGTTTTTTGTAAAAAAAAGTGTTGCACTTAAAATAATAATAATAAAAAAATTAAATGAAAATAATAATAATTATGATGATAATAATTTTTATTAAATTATAATGAAAAATAATGGATTATTTGTTGTTTTGACAGTGAACGGTTTTGAATATGAAGTTCGTCTGGCCTCTAGGAATAGTCTTGACTTGGGAGATTTCGTCAGCCAAACGATTTTTGTTCCTGAAGTCAGTGAGTGACACTCGTAGCACTATCACTCGTATCTACTATTTCTATTTTTGTGATACTCAGGTCTCTTAAGTTGTTGCGGTTTATTGGTTTAGGCTTACCTTTGTTACTATTTTATTCTTCTGTATTTACTTTTGTTAATTTATTGATTTGGACGTAATTTTTTTACCTTATTATTTTGTACTTACCTTTATTGCCATGTATTCTTCTGAATTTACCTTTGTTATCTTATTAGTGTGGACTTAACCTTTTTATCTTATTGGTTTGGACTTACCTTTTTTATTGCATTGGTCTGGACTTACCCTTGTTACCTTTTCATTGGTTTGAACTTACATTTGTTACCGTGTTATCAGTTCCCACTGGTCCCCCGTTGAACATCCGGTACGTGATATCAACACCTGCGAGCGTCCGTCTGCTCTGGGATCCTCCGGCGTTAAGCGGTCCTGGATCCGTCCTCTACTACGATGTATCCTACCGCCTCGACGACGAATCAGACGACACCGTCGATTACTATCGAAAAAATAGTTCCGTTACAAGTCTCGTTGTCGATAACCTGGAGCCGTCGAGGGACTACTTTTTCCAGATTGCTGCTTGTTCATTGGCCAACTGCGGACCTAGGAGCGAGTCTTTCCTCCTAGAGCTGGTTCAACTCGGTAAGGTCGAGTCCGTGTGATCAAGTGTTAACTGGAACTGAAATTATATTTCAGTTAACTGATTTAATTGATTTCAGTTAACTGAAATTGAAATGAGAACTGAAAGAGCCGTGAATTGAAACGGGTTAGAAACTGATTTTGGAAAGCCCAAAACTGTGATTGCAAATGAAATTAAAAAACTTAAAGTAAAAACTGAAATTAGTAGGTAGTTCAATGCACTAAATTGCCCAGCTATATGGCAGCCTATTTAGATAAAAGTAATTTAATTTTTTACCTATAATTCTATATATATATATATATATATATATATATATATATAAGGGGCGCTATATATATATTATTACTGAGTTTATATATGGCACACTTCAATATAATCTATTCAGATGCACTCCCAGTTCAACCATGGTTAAATTGGACAATATACACATAAATGTGTCACATATGTATATGCATATATACTGTCATTCCTGGGTGGCTTAAAGCCATGGACCACCATGTGGCTTGCAGAGAACTCATCATTATCATCAACATCATCAAAAATAATATGCATTCTATGTCAATACTAAACTGTTTTTTGACGGCCCTACGACACCCGATTAATATCCTTCACAGGTTGCTTCCATCCTTGAGACCAGGGAGGTCTTCTATCTACAGGGTATAGGACCCATTGACTAGATTTTGGTGAATGCAGATGATAAAAAGAAGACAGCTGTTGCAGTCAGAATGCTATATGCAGACTTAATGGTCATATAGATACTCTTTAATAAATGATTGCCTGAGTAATTTATATGTTTGTTCACCGTGATGATGTTTTGCAGCTGGGTAGATAAGGGTGTGCTTGATGGTGTGGGGGTTAATGTGCTGAACTGTCAATTGATAAGGGCGTCCTCTTGGTTCCTTTTGCTCGTACTGCTACCATGAAGAATCGAGCCTTTTCTGTGGTTGGTCCGGTGGTCTGGAATGGCCTTCCTTTTGAGCTATGCCTACACCATGGGACTCTACCAGGATCGTTCCTTACTAAACTTAAAACTGTTCTTTTTAGGCGCGCTGAAGTCGAGAGCGCCTCTGAGTAGTTTTTTTTTTACTTGAAGGAGCGCTATATAAATGTCCGAATGAATGAATGAGAAAGTGGAGGGTTCGAATACCCACCAGGGCAGAAAATGTGGTTAAAGATTGGACGAGCCCATGTATGATGACTTACCTGTAGTCATTACATGCCACTATCTCTGACTTGCGGTGGGGTAGTGGTTGCGACGTTGCCAAGACCTGGAAGGTTCGAGGTTCGAATCCACCTCGCCGCGTAAGGACTTTGGGCAAGTCCTTCACTCGCAATTGCTCAGCACTTCGGCGTGAAACTCCGATGCAGTGTCCGCTCTGCATTCGGGAGCGCCTTTGAGTAGAGAGAGCTTGAAGGGATGCTATAACAAGTGCACATACAAACTATCTGACACGTCTTTAAGGGCCGTCCATAAAGTACGTCACGCTCCAGGCGGTGGGGGTTGTAAGAAAGTGACAGTTTGTGACAAGGGGAGGGGTCAGGCCATGTGTGACGTCACACATATTTTTTTTAAATTTTATTTCTAATATAATTTTTATTTTTTAGTAGAATTTAATAGCTTTAAAAATAATTTTCAAACATTTTGTGAAACATTTGAATTAGTTTTATGTCAAAATAGCATGAAATGCTTATCTCCTGAATGTGTTGTTCACGATTCCTCTCGCTAGGAGCGCTATTAATGCTGTTGCGAAGCCTTGTTTTATGTATAGCCTTGCGGTGTTAATTTTTTTTTAATTGTTCGAAAGTGTGACATACTTTAGGGGGGTCCGAGATTTGTGACACTTTGTGATAGGGGGGGGGGGTTAAAATGGTCAAAAATAGCGTTACGTACTTTATGGACGGCCCCTTATCTAATCTACTTACTCAGATATGGTCGTAGCAGAGGACGTCCGCGCTTCGCGTTCATCTCCGGACGAAATCGTGGTTGCCTGGCAACGACCGGAAGTCCCTCTAAGTCTCCTCATCAGATACGTCGTCTACTTCACCGCCAATCCGAACGTGGAAGCCAGCGAATGGCCCCACACGGACCCAGTCGATGTTTTATCTGCTGTTGTCCCTGACCTTGACCCTGACTTGACCTACTATGTCAGAGTTCGTGTCCAATTGGAGAACAGTACGTTTGGTCCATTCAGTGACATGGTGGAAGTTAAAAGCAGCTTTGAAGGTTCGTGGAATTATTATTGTCATGGAATTATTGTTGTTATTTTGCTATGTGAACATTGCTTGTAATTATGGATGAAAAGTATAATTATAATATGGCCTTGTCTGGCATAGAGTGTGGGGATTATCATCATCATCGTCGCCGCCGTTATCATCATTATGATTTTAGTTGTCGTCGTCATCATTATTATTATCATTGTTATTATCAAAACCTCATTATCACCATCGTTATCCTCATCATAATTGTGACTATCATCATAACATAACATAACATTTTTTATTCGGCAACCAACACAAACTTTCATCATCAATTCATTATCATTGCACCATCATGTTTTAATTGTTTATCATTATCATCATCATTGATCATCAGCTATTATTATTACTATTATTTTTATTACTATTTTTATTTTATTACATGCCACTATCTAACGGCGATGAACAATATTATTGTGAACTAGCTGGGGTACCCGGCGTTGCCCGGGAAATTTAGGATTCGACCCGCTCCGGCAACTACCCAACCACACCCCACCTCCACCTCAAACCCCCACTCCACTCCGTACACCCACCCCCTCCCTCCGCCCCGGCTTCACCCCTCCACGCCACCTCCACCCCATCCTCACCACACCCCCACCTCCACCCCACCTCCATCCCCACCCCGTACACCCGGCCCCTCCACCCCGCTTCACACCTCCACCCCACCTCCACCACCCACCCTCACCACACCCACCTCTACCCCCTATTCCACCCCCAAACCCCCACCCACCCCGCCCAGTTCACCCGCCCCATCCCACCCCCTCCACCCTACCATCACCCCTACTCTCCACCCCACCACCCGAACCCCGAGCCCAAGCCAGTTCCCAGCCCACCCACACCCTCCACCAACCCACCAACCCCCACCCCATCCACGCCCAAAAGCCCCACAACATTCCGACCTCCAATGGTACGCCATCGGTGAAATTTAGGTTTTCGGGAAAAATTTTCCTCCCACCGCACCCCCACACCCACCCCAAACTGACCCATCCGACAACACCCCACCACACTCCGACCTCTCCAGCGCTACGCCACCTGTGAAATTTGGGTTTTCGGGAAAAAAATCCCTCCCACCCCCCCGAAAAATTTTCCACCCCCCCTCACCACCCCTCCCCACCCCAACCCCACAACATGCCACCACTAACTCCGACCTCCACCAGTAGGCCTACGCGTAAATTATATAATAGTAGGACTTTACAGCAAAGCGCATTATATAATGGCCATGCAAGCGTTTAAAAAGGTGTTTAATAAAAGTAGGGTTTTTGCCCCCACCGTGGCCCCCATGGTGGGGGAGATTCGCCAACAACTCCACTGGGTGGTTCCGATGGCCCTCTGTCTAGGTGCAAAGTTTGAGATCAATAGCTGCGTTTTAGTGAAAAAAAATTGGAGGGTTTCGCCCCCCACCCTGGCCCCCATGGTGGTAGAGAATCGCCAACCCCTCCACTGGGTGTCCGACGCCGAGACGGACAGAGTAGTGAAGGTTTGGAGTGAAAAGGTCAAAAGCTGTTGAAATGCATTCCGGTCAAACACACACACAGACAGACAGACAGACAGACACACAGACAGACAGACAGACAGACAGAATCCTCTCTTTATTAATATAGATATTAGATTTGCCTTCTTTTCAATTTAGTTCGTTCTGATTCCGTTCGTGATTTCCGTGCAAGTGATATTCATTCCACATCTGTCCGACTGACCTGGCAGCCTCCGAGAAAACCTGGATTGGGATCGTACAAGGTAAGTAAAGATACTAAAGAAGGAAGGAAAGAAGGGAGGAGGGATGGCGGGAGGAAGGAAAGAAGAAAGGGTGGGAGCATAGGTGCAATCACGTCCTAAAAGTTGGGGGGGACCATAACAATAAAGGTAGGAGGACCATTCAAAAGTTGGGGGGGACGCGTCCCGTGGGTCCCATAGGGTGGTTGCGCCTATGGATGGGAGGAGGGAGGGCGGAAGGAAGGAAAGAAGAAAGGAGGGAGGGAGGTAAGGAAGGATGGAAGGAAGGCCTAAGTTGAATTTTCTCATAGGTATTATTGTTGTTGTTACTTTTTTACCTGAGGTACCTCAGATCCGTCAGGAATTCAAAAACTATCCGGAGACGAAAAAATTATAACATTAATTTTACTATTATCAATAGTAGTAGTGGTGGTGGTAGGGGTGGCAGGGGAGGTGGCGGTGGTGTTGGTGGTGGCAGTAGTAGTAGTAGTATAAAATCAAGTAATAGCTCCATTTTGGGACCTCTTTTTCATGGGCCTACACCCATGTACTGTCCTCATGTTCATATACTGACCCCCTATGTCCATAACATCGCCTCGTGTCCATGTTGTGCTCTGATGTCCATGACATGACCCTGTGCCAATATCTTTGCCCCCAATATCTTTGCCCAGTGGCCATAGCCTGGTCGCACATCCATACATTGGTTCAGCGGCACGACCGAAATTATTGCGGCTGTCATGGCAACGATAAGATTGTGACGTCTCTGTTGCTATAGGTTCACTACGACGTCCGCCATCACCTTGACAACGGTTCCGCCGTTGCTATGGCGAGTACAAAGCGAGAGCTGGAAGTTCCACGTGACAGGGAGACGGTTACCATTGACAACCTGAAACCTGCCACGGCATACGGCTTCTCGATTGTAGCACAGTTCGTGGATGGAGTTTATGGACCATCGAAATCAACAGCGGCCAAGACTTATGGTAAACTAATACTTATCCTGGATGATGATGATGATGGTGATGGTGATGATCATGATGATCATGATGATGTTGATGCTGCTGCTGATGCTCATGCTGTTGATGCTTATGATAACGATGATGATGCTATTGATGCTGCTGCTGCTTCTAATGATGCTCAATAATGATTCCAGTAAAGTTTAATGATGCTAATGACGCTATTGATTCTAAGGATGCTGGTGATGCTAATGATGCTAATGATTGTAATAATTGTAATGATTCTAATGATTGTAATGATGCTAATGATTCTAATGACACTAATGAATTTAATGATTCTAATGAATCTAATGATTCTAATGATGCTAATGATTCTAATAATTCTAACGCTAATCATTCTAATGATGCTAATGATTCTAATTATTCTAACTATGCTAATGATTCTAATGATGCTAATGATTCTAATTATTCTAACTATACTATTAACTCTAACGATGCTAATGATGGTGATGAATTTTCCAATGAATTTTCCAGCTTCTCTTGATGCACCTGTCCTCGAAAGTCGTCAACCAGTTCGCTTCCGTCTTGTCGGTGCTGAATCTCCGGCTCCGGTTGTTTCTTCCGCCTCATCCACATCCTCATCCAACATCAGCTACTTCCTTGTGGTCGTTGTATCTGATGATCTGGCACAGAAAAGAAATCCAGATTCGTTCAGCTTGCAGGAGGTCTGCCTTGCCGTTCATTCATTCTTTCATTTAATTAAAAAAATTATTTATGTATTCATTTATTTAGTTATTTATTTATTTATTTATTCATTCCTTCCTTCGTTATTTTTTTTATTCATTCATTTTTTGTTTATTTATTTCTCTATTTATTTATTCATTTTTTAATTGTATTTATTTGGTTGTTTATTCATTCATGAATTTATTTATTTGCTTATTTAGTTTGATTTGGTTCGAATCCTGGCTAGGACAGAAAATGTTTTTCGAGATTTCTGCTCGGTCATTCATTGATTCTTTTTTTCATTCATTCACCCGCTCATCTATCCATTCATTCATTTATTTGTTCATTCTTTTATTTACTTTATTTTTCATTAATTTATTAATTTATTTTTCATTCATTCATTCACTCATTTATCCATGTATGCATGCATTCATTCATTCATTCATTCACTCATTTATCCATGTATGTGTGCATTCATTCATTCATTCATTCATTTCTTCCATTCACGCATTCTCAGTAAGGGATATCCTACGAAAAGTTGTAGTGCTACAAATCATTATTCTCATTTTTCTTTGTACATATTTTGGGCATCTTAATTGTAAGAATTATTTGAGGTTCACAACAGTCATGCATCATTTTTTATGACATAATTATTTCCATGTTGATATCTTTCCAGCTGGACACAATGGATAATGGAGGTTCTCAGACTTCCGTCTGGATCGCAGCCAAGTACCCCAGTAACGATCTTCCGGAAGCAGTGGACATCGGGGATGACACTCTTCCTGGCACTGGTGAATATCGCAATCGACCTCTGTCCACAGATCGACCATACAGGGTCTTTGTACGAAGGGTGTACAATGATCAGGTAGAGTGATATTAATGGATATTCATATGCAATGGTTATTCATTCATTCATTCATTTTTTTGTTATTTATTCGTTCATTCATTTTTTGTTATTTATTCATTCATTCATTTTTTGTTATTTATTCATTCATTCATTTTTTGTTATTTATTCATTCATTCATTTTTTGTTATTTATTCATTCATTCATTTTTTGTTATTTATTCATTCATTCATTTTTGTTTAATTTATTTATTCATTCATTCATTTTTTGTTTTTATTCATTCATTTATTTAGGTAATCATTCACTTTTCCATTCATGCATTCATTCATCCATTAATTAATTCATATATTTATTTATATGGTTATTCATTCTTTCATTTGTACATTCCTGCATACAGTCATTCATCCATTTATTTAGTTATTTTATTCATTCATTCATTTCCTATTCATGCATTCATTCGTTCATACGTTTATTTATTTATTGAATTATTTATTCATTGACTCATTTATCCATGCATTCATTCATGCATCCATATATTTGTTCATTCATTCATTTATTTATTTATCTATCTATTTGCTTATTTATTTGCTTATCCATTCGTTCATTTTTTATTCATTCGTTTATCCACTCATTTATCCATTCATTCATTGATTCATTCATTCATTTGATCATTCATTAATTCATTTATTCATTTATACATTCATCCATTTATTTATTTATTCATTCATTCATCCATCCATTCATTCATCTCCAAGCTTCTAAAGCACCACCCAAAACCCAAGCGCAGGGCACCAGCTTATTCACGAGCGCTGCATTGGTTTCTATTGCAGAAATTTGTTTCCAGTCCATACTCAGATGAGCCGACAACCGATCTTTTGCTTGGCGTTGCATCGCCAGAGAAATCTGAGTCAGATCTGGAGTTGCTCTGGGTCGTTGCACCGATCTGTGCGGCCGTTGTCGTTCTCCTGCTTGTTGTCCTTGCCGTTGTCTTTGTTCGGTAAGGATCAGCTGTTGGCATAATTGCTTTGTTGCTGTTTTGTTGTCATTTGATTTTAATGTTCTTATTGTTACCTTCGTTTGTGATCTAAGAACGCAATGTATTATTTGAAGGATTCTTTAATTTGTATTGTTGTTGTTGTTATTGTTTTTTTATTCATGTTATTGTTGTGGTTGCTGTTGTTGTTATAGTTAAAAATATATTTGTCCATTCAGTCAGAGGCACTCAAATCGAATTGATTGATTCATTCATTAATTCATTCGAAATTTTTTATAGCTCCCCCTTCAAGAAAAAAGCTATTCAGAGGCGCTCCCGACTACAGCGTGCCCAAAAAGAACAGTTATAAGTTTAGTCAGAAAGAATCGTAGTAGAGTCCCAGGTTGTAGGCGTAGCTCAGACGAAAGGTCATTCCAGACCACTTGGCCAACCCCAGAAAAGGCTCGAGTCTTCATGGTATCAATCTATGTTCACCTGTTCCTCTTGCTTACTGAAACATGTGATTTTTACTGGAATCTCTTTTTTATATTCAGTCGTTCAAGAAGAGCAAGGAGAACGAAGCGCCTTCCAGTGATCGAGTCGCCTCTCCTGTGGCCTGTCAAAGGCTCATCAGCCTACGACCCTATGGAACTGTCACAGATGAAGACGATGAACCACGGTCAGTTTACACCATAAGAACCGTGTTTCTATATGTACTTGACAACTTGTATGGTAGGCCTACGCCTCTGGTGTCATCAGGAGCACATTACATTACATTACACGTCCATCTTTCTGGAATAAGTTATTGAGCAACCTCTGCAGTAAACTTCTTGGTCCTTCTTTATGCCTCTTCCTCCTCCCCTTCCTCTTGCTCCTCCCTTTCTCTCCTTCTTTCCTCTTCTTGCTCCTCCTCCTCTTCCTTCTCTTCCTACCCTTCTTCCTCCTCTTCCTCTTCCTCTCCTTATCTTCCTCCTACTCCTCCTTCTCTTCCTGCTCCTCCTCCTCATCTTCATCATATTTTTTTCTCTCCTTTTCCTCCTTCTCCTCCTCCTCCTCTTCCTATCCTTATCTTCCTCCTACTCTTCCTACTCCTCCTCTTTGTCCTCACATATAAACTCTCAAAATTAATTAATGACTTATACTTCTACAACGAATTCATTGTTTATACACATTAGGCCTGGCCAACCACCCTGCCATTCAAGTGCAGGATCTTGCCCGACACGTCGACGATCTAAAGGAGAACGATAGACAGAAGTTCTCTCAAGAGTACGAATCAATAGAACCAGGTCAGCAGTTCACATGGGAGGCGTCGAACCTCGAAGTCAACAAGTCGAAGAACCGCTACGCCAATGTCATCGCATATGACCATTCACGTGTCTGTCTCCAGGCGCTAGATGGCGTCCCAGGCAGCGATTACATCAATGCTAACTTCATCGATGGGCAGAGAGAGAATTCATACATCGCCACTCAGGTAATTGTATTGTATTGTATGGTATGGTATAGTATTGTATTGTGTTGTATTGTATTGTATTGTATTGTATTGTATAGTATAGTATTGTATAGTATTGTATAGTATAGTATTGTATAGTATTTTATAGTATAGTATTGTATTGTATAGTATTGTATAGTATTGTATAGTATTGTATTGTATTTTTTAATCTATAGATTTATATAGCGCCAGGGTTTAAAGTGGGGGGGGAACTAGGCCTACAGTGGCGAAGTTATTGTCACTGGGCTGAGCTTTTAACTAGGCTAGAACTGGTATTTTTAACTGGGAGCTCATGACGCTGTGGATTTTGTGATTGGGCTTCATAATAATTGGGCTTGATAATAATTGGGCTTTATAATAATTGGACTTGTGTCGTTGAGACCTTTTTGTGCGTGTTGCTCTTCCAGGGTCCGTTGCCGGAGACGTTTGGCGACTTCTGGCGAATGATTTGGGAACAACGATGTCAGACGATCGTCATGATGACGAAACTGGAAGAACGCAACAGAGTCAGTTGCTTTTCAACTTATTCTCTATTGACTGGCATTCTCTTTATGACTCCATCTTTCTTGATATGTTCTCTTCTACGTTGTTTATTTTACCTTGTCTTTTCTTTACCAATTCTTTCTTGACTTGTTGTTGTCTGTTTGACATAGCACCCAGGGCTTCAAGAATTCTACTCAAAAGCGCTCCCGACTACAGTGCGGACACTGAATCAGAGTTTCACGTCGAATTGAATGGTGTAACCTGAACCTTTATGACTGCTTTATTCACTGTGAATTCATTCGTGACTGGTTCTGTTTTGAATAGGTTAAATGTGACCAGTACTACTATTGTCTATTTTACATGCTGTGAATTCACTTGTAACTGGTTCTGTGTTGAATAGGTTAAATGCGACCAGTACTGGCCAAATCGAGGTACAGACGTTTATGGTTTGATGCAAGTAACAACCGTTGATGTCATTGAATTGGCCTCATATACTGTCCGGACTTTCATCATCACCAAGGTATGTATGTTGGTGTGTATTGTGGCATTTATGTGTGTTAGTATGTGTGTTTCATATTGGCTGAGTACGGTCAGATCTTTCATTATTACCACGGTGGGACGCGGTGGTATAGTGGTGGCGTCGTTGCCTTGAAGCCGAAAGGTTCAAGATTTGAATCCACCTCCCCGCGTAAGGACCTTGGGCAAGTCCTTCACTCACAATTGCTCAGCGCGTCGGCATAGACCCCTCCCTCAGATACGCCCATGGCTGCTATAGATTTAAAATTTCAATTTAAATTTTCTCGCATTTGCTATATAGCACCTCTTCAAACTACTTCCTCAGAAGTGATCCCGATTACAGCACGAACACTACTTCGGAGTTTAACACCGAAGTGCGTGAACAATTGCAAGTGAAAGACTTGCTCAAGGTCCCTACGCGGCGGTGTAGTAGCGTTGTAAAGTTTAGTAAGGTTTATTTCCCTCTGTTTGATTTTTTCATTTTCCATATTTTTTACGAATTGCTGTCGGATCTTACATGCTTCTGTTTTTTCATGCTGAATTAACAATTGTTTTTGTCTTCTTTCGATAGAACAATTCCTTCGAGAAGCGTGAGGTTCGCCAGTTCCAGTTCACCGCTTGGCCAGACCACGGCGTTCCTGACCATCCCACTCCTCTGCTGACCTTCATCCGCAGGGTCAAGGCCGTCTCCGCCGTCGATGTCGGCCCCACAGTCGTCCACTGCAGGTATGACTTTTCTGACATTCATGAGAAGGTTATAATCGTAATCGTACACTCGAGATTTATACAGCGCCCACAAGAGCCAAGTGGCGGTAACCAGTTGGGCTTTTTTAACGTGCAGCTGTACACAAAATGTGCAGATGTAGATTGTAGAAGCACTTCTGTACAGTTAAAACTAGCAAAAAATGGTCATTGACCTCCGATTGGAAGTAATTTACCATGGAGGATGGGAGGGAAAAGAAGGAGTTGTGCAGTTCTGAAAATTTCTTCAAAACAGCCCTGGTATCCAGCTTATTCACAGGCGCTCAATCAAAACAAGATCGATAGGCAGTGGTCAAGATCCGGAGAGTCAGACGATTAATTAGACAGACGGCCTAGGATGGATGATGTTGAGGGTTGAAACCGCGAGGGAGTATGGGAGGAGTGGAAGAATCAGGATAGGATCTGTGAAAAAGCAGTGCTTTCAGTTTTAAAAGAATGGGAATATAGCAAGAGGTGGAGTTTTTGTGAGTTTATAGGATGGGTCAGATCATCTGATTGTCAAAGAGCTGGAGTTTGTTCCGGCACACTGTCAAAATAGCCCCGTCAAAAGACTCAAAACAGTTTTGTGACTTTTGTCGGGGACAGATTTTTACGGGGCTGTTTTGTCGGTGTTCGATTATGACGGGGCTATTTTGACGGGGCTATTTTGACGGGGCTATTTTGACGGGGCTATTTTGACGGGGCTATTTAGACGGGGCTATTTTGACGGGGCTATTTTGACGGGGCTATTTTGACGGGGCTATTTTGACGGGTCACCTTTTTTCCAAATATGTAAGAAGAGACATACACACCTGCACATATACACACATATATACAGGACTATAAACCGCCGGTGTAAAGGTTTCAGATTACCCCCTCCTAAACATTACCCCCCTGAAAACTGTAATTTGCATCAATCATCGCATTTATTGCACTAAATATATCCGAAAAATCATCCCGCTTCTTGTTTCAGTCTGAAGATTTTCATCTTTCATCCCACTTCGTGGTTTGTTTTCAGTATTTTCATATGTAAATCAAATACTAATCGCCGCTGAAATTACATGGATAAAATGGCTTCGAGGCTATTATTTTTTTCCGATTAAAATATTGATAACAAACCACGAAGTGGGATAACGGATGAAAATCTTCAAACCAAAACTAGAAGCGAGACGATTTTTCTGATTTTTTCAGTGCAATAAATGCGATGATTGATGCAAATCTAGTTTTCGGGGGTAATCTGAAACCGGTTTCAAGTTACCGGGGGGTAATGTTTAGGAGGGGATAATTTGAAACCTTTACACCGGTACTTACCTACGTACGTTGTAGTGCTGGGGTCGGTCGAACAGGAGCGTTCATTGTCATCGACACAATGCTCGATCGTCTGAAGCACGACCACACGATCGACATCTACGGTTACGTTACATGCCTGCGAGCACAACGCAACTACATGGTCCAGACGGAGGACCAGTACATCTTCATCCATGAGGCCCTGCTGGAAGCGGTCGACTCTGGGAACACGGAGATTCCAGCGGATAATCTTTATGCGCACATCCAGAGCCTGACGAAGATTGATACGGAGCAGGGAGTGTCGCATATGGAGCTGCAGTTCAAGGTGCGTTGTTTGTGACATTTTTGGTCTGCGGTGTGTGTACGTCGTTAATTCATTCATTTGATCATTCGTTCTTGATTTATTTTTTCATCCATTCATTCGTTCATTTCTTCATTCACTCATTCTTTTTCATTCTGTTTTTAAATCCTTCGCTCATTCCTTCATTCCTTCATTCATTCTGTATTTCTTCATCCATTAATTTCTTCATTCATTAATTTCTTCATTCTTTCATTCTTTCTTTCATTCTGTTATTCAATCCTTCACTCGTTCCTTCGTTTGTTCGTTTATTCATTATGTGGACTTAAATAGCACCCCACCTCGTCAGGCAGATACCAGGCAAACAACGCAAAGGAAAATGAAAGAAAAACGACTTGAGAAATTTATGAAGCAGAATTTTATTGATCAGGTGTAATAAGCACAGCTTTGAAGGGCGATCATTCCAGATGGACGACCCTTCATACATACATACATACATACATACATGCATTCATATATACCTGAATACATACCAGA
This sequence comes from Lumbricus rubellus, assembly GCA_945859605.1. Classification (NCBI taxonomy): domain Eukaryota; kingdom Metazoa; phylum Annelida; class Clitellata; order Crassiclitellata; family Lumbricidae; genus Lumbricus; species Lumbricus rubellus. The sequence goes on along the minus strand of OX243821.1, from coordinate 18,851,149 downwards.
TGCCTAAGTGCATGCATAAAATATGTATCCAGTGGTTCAATTATTTGTTTTTGAATTTTACAGAAGCTGGCCGATATGAAGATGGACTCAAACGAGTTTCTCGGCGGTAGTCTGCCTGTGAATAAGATGAAGAACCGCCTTGTTAACATTCTGCCATGTAAGTTTTCTTTGGCTTGGATGGTTGTTTAAGCCTAAGGTAATGTGGTAAACACCCTGGCACGACGAGCGCATGGACTGCAAGATCGCTTCCTGCTACCCTCCCAAAGTTCCACCCAGCCTTCCATTCGGCAGATGGCATTGGTAAAATGAATAGTATGATGATTATTTGATGATATGACTCGGCAGCATTAGCAAATGCTTATATTGCTTTTGGTACGGCGTTTTGAAGGTGTGCAAACAGCATGCTGACAAGGATCAGTGGTTTCACCCCTCCTCCTTTATCTAGACTTGAGACTGGCACTACCAAAGTGTAGACAGTGGCTGAGCTAGTGCAACGAGCGCTGGTTAAGTGCAAGGAGACCGATTGTGACAAATTAATCAAGGACAAACCGCCGTCACAAATGCAGTTTAGATTTGAGTCTAAAACTTATTATTATAACAGATAGCGTCTTAAAGGTGTCTAAAAGAACCCTCAGAGATACGGTCTTCCGCGTGATTGTTTGTTTGTTTTGTTTGTATGTGCACTTGTTATAGCGCCCCTTCAAGCTCTCCCTACTCAGAGGCGCTCCCGATGCAGAGCGGACACTACATCGGAGTTTCACGCCGAAGCGCTGAGCAATTGTGAGTGAAGGACTTGCCCAAGGTCCTTACGCGGCCAGGTGGATTCGAACCTCGGACCTTCCGGCTCCAAGGCAACGACGCCACCACTAGACCACCACGCCCCACTAATGATGCAAAATGTTGACGTCATAAATTTGACTCACTGGAATAACTTGTGATCATCCGTTCACACTGAATTGTAATCATTATCATACTGTATAAGTTTGAAATTAAACGAAGATTATTATTATAATGTAGTGTATTTTGACTGAATTGCAATAAATTAATTGTAAATTTTTAAAATGATGATTCACTGCTGGCAGAATCTAACTGTTAATGATCCTTGTCTGTTGTATGTATTGTTGAATGTCATCAAGAATAGAAATGTCACCAAAACATTGCGTATGAAACTGTTCCGCCCCTCTGATCCTATGGTAACTCAACACTGACCACCATGGACTACTCTTACGGACAACCCTTTTTACGCAACGCAGCGCTCCTGAACAAGCTGGTGCCCCGCACTTGGCTTTCGAGCAGCGCTTTAGAAATTTGGAGATTACGATAACAATTAGAAGTAGGTTGCAAGAAGACTCTGCTTTTCCCGCTCTACGCTCTCAAAGAGTAGTGCTGTAATATGCCAAAACAAATTTCTGTCGAGGGCTGTTATCATAGGCCGTCGTCAAATCTGGATCCATACTTTCAAAAAACCGTTGTCACGTCCTTCTCGACCTCCTCCGTCCCCATAAGTTCAGTCCATAAAAGCTGGTTTGTTTATGCTTTAAACAGACGATTCCACACGTGTTTGCCTCCAGTCAATTCGTGGAGTCGAAGGCTCCGACTACATCAACGCCAGCTACATTGACGTATGAACTACTTTGTTTACACAGCTTCTTCAACACTTCAAACAGCTAGTGTCTGCTAAAAGTGATTGGAAAACTAGCCATTTTCCATCCTGCTTTCCCACTTAGCAATTTTGCTTACCCACTTAGTAATTTTGCTAACCCACTTAGCAATTTTGCTTCCCCCACTCTAGCAATTTTGCTTGCCTAATCTAACAATTTTGCTTCCCCACTCTAGCAATTTTGCTTGGTCACTCCAGCAAGTTTGCTTGCCCACTCCAGCAATTTTTCTTTCCCAATTCAGCAATTTCGCTTTCTCCTAAAATTTGTTTGATGTTTATCTTTTTATTATTATATAAATCACTAGCCAGAAAAATAAATTATAGATCACTTTATCAACGAATGACTCTGCAATTGCCCATGCACTGCTTAAGTAAATGTAATTGCAATTTGGTAAATAAATAGCCTTACCCTTAGACCTTAGTCCTTCCACGCATTTGTAGTGCATCGGGCGACACAGCTCCTCCACGTCACTCTGTCCTCTGCAGCTGTCTTGGCCGCCTCCCACGTCATTCCGCCGTCTTCCAGGTCTGTGTAGATGCCCCAACCACCGCAGACGCAATTTCTGTGTCGTTTCTTTTGCAACAATATTTTTTACCCGGGAGGGCTGCAAACCCTCCGCGGAACCCTCCTCCTTTTTCCGGGCTTGGGACCGGCACAGGCTCCCCTTGAGGAACCTGAGGCGGAGTTAATAAATAGCCAAGAATTTTAAAATATTTTTTAAAATTTCCTTGTATATTTGCCGTACGTTGCAACAGGGCTATAGGAACCGTCGGTCGTACATTGCCACTCAAGCTCCATTCGCAGAGACAACGGACGACTTCTGGCGTCTGTTGTGGGAGAACAACAGCACCATTGTTGTCATGCTGACCAAACTACGCGAAATGGGACGCGTAAGTGTTAGTTGTGTTCATTAATTAATTAATTCTGATAATTTATATGAAGCTATAATTGGGTAAGTGGAATAGTTACTTGGTATGCAAAATAGCTGCATCGAGTATGCAAAATGGCTATATTGGGTAAGGTGAATGGTTACATTGAGTAGGCAAAATAGCTACATTGGGTGCAACATGGCTATTAGGGTGTGTCAATTTGAGGGGTCAAATCAAAAAAATTTGAATTTCAAAAACGCTTAGTGATGAAAATGTGCAGTTTTGCATGCTGAATCCAAATATAACTTCAGAAACAGTTTTTATGGAGTGCTAGCTACTTCAATTTACAGTTGAAATGAGCTATAAATTGCATACAATTGATTTCAACGTACAACAGAACTGAAAAAAAATCTATTGCTACACAAAGCCATATCAAATGCCATTTATGAAGTCATATTAATGGAATTGTGCAAAATAAACCAAAGCATCACGTCCTGCTTGGTTCTTTTTCGACCCATGACCTCCCTTCTGACCATGTGACCTCTGATGTAGTGAGTCCTCCTCTCATCGCTGTAAGCATGGCGAGCAGTCTTGGTTGTCATTTTCACAAACCTTTCCTAAGACTGTGCGTGCGATTCGTTCATTCATTCATTCAGAGCATTTACATTGAGCCCCTTCAAGAAACTACTCAGAGGCGCTCCCAGCCCAGCTGCGACCAAAGAAAAGGACTTGAGGGACTTGCAGAACCCCACCGGATGAGCCACAAGTAGAGAGTGAAGAGAAAGCGGGAGGTCATTCCAGACTGTAGGTCCCACAACCGACAAAGCGTGGCGCTGCTTAGAAGCTAAGCGAGGACGCGTGATCAGGAGCTCATCCCTGGCTGTAGAGCGAAGCCCCCGACGCGCTGCAACGTCAAACACTGGTCGACCAAGATCACACAAGTAAGATGGAGCACAGCCAAAAAGGCAAGAACGCAACGAGAGACCACCGCAGCGATGCGATGGCCAGTCTATTGGGTTGCCTTAAATCGCCTTGATCGCTGCTGTTGCTAATAGGGAGCAGGTACAAGGGGGTTCACAAGCCCTATAACTCTAATCAATCAGTTGTGAGATTTTAATCGCTTCAGGGTTGATCTCTGTGGCTCTCCTTGGTCTCACCCTCCTAACTCCAGGCCATGTCATCTCCTTCACTTCTGATCCTCATTATCTTCTCCACTGCATATCTTCTTTCCTGTTCTTCATCACTGCACAACATTTCTTGGAGCACACACTCACTAGAACTTTGCCAAGCAGACCTTCTCAATGTTGGTATGACAATCGTTTTCACTTCTTTTTGTTCCTTGATCAGTTGTATCTGGCAAAAAAGATGCTTGGGTTTCCGGGTCCAGTTGTGATTTCTGTTTAGATTGAACCGCTTAACAATGCACCCCAACGCCGAGCTTGACAATCACCCTCAAGTTCTTCAGTCAGCACGACCTTGCAATGGTTTCATGTTTATGTCCATCAAAGAAATAAACTGAGGCCATGTGCTGAATTGTCTTCAAACTTTGCATCAAGTTCCCTCATAACTCTCTCCTGAGTTCTCTTCTCTTTGTTGTGATCGATCACCAAAGTTGTGTCAAAGCAAATCAATCAAGGCAGCAGTAGAATAATTCTCCACTGTCTATTTCAACTCAATGTGGTCTCTTAGAATGACTAGGACTATATTGGTTATCTCTTTCCTAGTCTTTGCAAAATCATCAAAGACCACACCTTCACCTTGTAAGTAGTTTTTTTGTCTTCATCACTACAATTGTCCTCACCGATTCTTCCATCTTTTCCTCAAACTCATCAAACTCTTTCTGCTGTACATAAAACATGGATCTCTCTGTCATCTTCTCCTCTTCTGTGGTTTGTTTATCACTCTTCGTACTCCTTTTCATCCTTCCTTTTATACTTGCCCTTCCTTCTGTCACAATTGTTTTCTTGTTTCCTGAAGGTCAACTGGTCCTATCTGATGAGGTCCAATGCTTCCAGTTTTTTCTTTGACTTTTGATGAAAGCTAACTTAATGATGGGAATCTTTTTCTCTCTACTGCAGTCACAAAATATGTGCACTCCACCAACACAGGGAGAACTGCAACCTTCATCAGTGCAACTCTTGACGTCACAATTACAGGTTAGAATGTCTATGAGTCTGTCAAGTTTTTCCATGAACCTATCTCTCCTCCAACTTCGCTCTGACAGAAGGCAGTTTGCTTCCTTGCTCCCACGTGGATTTCAACTTTGCTTTAATTCTTGTTTATGACTGGCTCAGTGAATTTAGGATTTGCTTTGCACCACTAAGCAAGAACTCCAATCATTAAGTCAGTGACAAGTTGGTAATGGCTGTAATTTCGTCTGTCTTGGTCACTCATCTCTCTCCGGTGCAACCCATATCTAATGACATTTCTGACAGTTGTAGGAAGCTGTCTGCCTGAGCCGACTAAGTGATGTAAGTGAATCCAAACTAGCAATCTTGTTTTTATATTGGACATTCTGACTATCTCAAGGAAATACACAAACAGTGACTATATTCTAACAATCTAACATGCAATAGTTGCAATACTACAATAATGTTGCACACATTGTGCAACAGGTTGATAATTAATTAATGGGTACAGACTACTAATAAACAATGTTAAACATCAAAGAATAGGCTATATATAAAATTCTAACAAGCAAAAACTTAAATTAAAGCATTTAAAATTATTTCTGAAAACTTCATATGAAAGCAGCCAATTTTCGTATTTTCACGATAATTCAAGTGCAAATTGAAGTAGCTAAATCTCATTGCAGACAAATTTTATGGTTATATTTCGAGTTTTCACATGAAAATGTACTATTTTATCCCTAAGGCCTTTTAAAATATTGACTTTAAAAAAATTGACACACCCTAATGGCTATATTGGGTGAGGTGAAGAGCTACATTGGGCAAGCAAAATAGCTTCATTGGATTGGTAAAACAGCTAAATTACGTTTGCAAAATGACTATATTGAGTAATGTGAATTGCTAGAGTAAGTAAGTAAGTATGTCCTTCATTAACCAAATTGTTTTGTCACACTCTACTCTAGTGTGGTACATTGATCAAATTAGGTCCTAGCAACAATCAGCTTTTGGTATGAATACAACATTCTAAGTTAGTATGCAAGTTATTGTTTACTGAGATTGGTTTACATATTTTTGTGCATGTAATTGACAAAAACGTCAATTACACGCACAGCAAAGTAAGTGAGTAAGTATATACTTCATTAACCAAATTGCACAATTGCAGTCTGGATTACATAAGTCCTAACAAAATCGACTGTTAATATGAGTACAACATTCTAAGTGAGTATGCAAGTTATTGGTTACTGAGGCTTATTCACATATTTGTTCTGCGTAATCGACTTTTTTTGTCTTTTTGCATATAGGAGAAGTGCCACCAGTATTGGCCGGAGGAACGTTCAGCGAGGTACCAGTACTTTGTCGTCGATCCAGTCGGTCAGTACACGATGCCACAGTTCATCCTACGAGAGTTCAAGGTCACCGATGCCAGGGTAGGTACCACCTTCATTGACCTTCATAACAGGTTGCTGTTCTGTTAGGTATCACCATCTTTAATTATGTCATCATATTTTGCACTCCTCCGCTCTTCCATCAAAGTATCCAGAGTTCTAGACCTTACCTTGCAATAAAACGGACCAAAAAAGCTGGCTACTGCGGACTTAACATAACAAATCATGTTTTATTTTGGTAACCAACATAAAATTCAGTAAACACATCAAAACTTTTACATTTTTAATTAGTTGTCGGTTTACTCGGGATTTTGGGGCCAGATGTCCCGCAAGCCAGGGCCACCTGAGACAATTTGGTTGAGAAAGAAACTGATCACGATATATGATGCTGGTGATTAAGCTGGTATCCCTGCTGTGTTTTTTTGTCTCGGAAAGTTTGAAGGTTAACATTTCATTACATTACATTGCTTGGGTGTGTTGCTTTTTGTACGTCGCTGAGAAAGTTTGAAAGTTTACATTACATTTCATTACATTGCATTACATTGCATAACATTGCATTGCTTTGCATTACATTGCATTACATTACATTACTTGGGTATGTTGTTTTTTCTTCCTCTAGGACGGTCAGTCTCGAATGATCCGCCATTTCCAGTTCATGGACTGGCCGGAGCAGGGAGTGCCAAGTTCAGGGGAGGGGTTCATTGAGTTCATAGGTCATATTCAGAAGACGAGGGAACAGGTCGGACAGGATGGACCAATCATCGTCCACTGCAGGTCAGTCCAGAGACATGCAGACATTCATGTGAACATTCATACAAACATTCGTAAAAACATTCGTAAAAACTTAACTCAGACATTTGTACAAACATTCATACAAAAATTTGTGAAAAAATAATGCAGACATTCGGACAGACATTTGTACAAACATTCGTTCAAACATTAATACAGACATTCATACAAACATGCAAACATTCATTCACGCATTTATACACACCTTCGTTGAAACATTCATACAAACATTCATGCGAACATTCATAAAAAGGTTATACAAACATTCATGCAAACCTCAAAACAAGCATTCATACAAACATTCAGGTGGACTTTCATACAAACATTCAACATACACTGATTCACACTTAATTGCACAAGCATGTATTACCTACATGATTCAGTTTCGGCTATATTACATTATGTATTAATACACTTTACATTGTAGTACTGGTTTTGGTCGGACGGGGGTCTTCCTGACCTTGAGCATCGTCCTTGAGCAGATGAGGTACGAAGCGGTCGTCGATATGTTCCAGACGGTCAAGATGCTACGAACACAGAGGCCTGCGATGGTCCAAACAGAGGTAACGTAGTGATCCTCCGTACCTTTGTGTGCTCTGTAACTCTACTCATTAGCGTTGCCCACCTTCTTTGTCCAATCTTGGGACTAGCACTGTCAGGGTACGTGCAGTGGCGGAGTTCCGGTTTTGCATTCTTTTTTATTTAAATTGCATAATCTGAATGGACGTTGCACTGTATTAATTACATTTCTTCACTATTTTCGTTTATTTTCCCTTTCCGTCATCTTGCCTAGCTCTAGCCTATAGTTATGTAAATAGGAACTACTAAGCGGAATTTTGTCCCTTTAGGAGTGCCAATCGCACCCCAAACTGCCCTTCCCAATGTCATTTTCGAATGAGGTTACATCATGATACTCGAAACTTGTGTATAGTACTTACTTTTCGAACATTAAATAATTTTTATTTGAATTTTTATTTGAATTTTTCTTTGACTTTTTAATGATCATCTGACTTTACATTACGCTGTATTACATTACAGGATCAGTACACGTTCTGTTACCGAGCAGCGCTCGAGTACCTGAGCTCGTTCGACCATTACGCGAGTTAGTGAGCACTCCATCCACCAGAGGGAGAAACTACATCGGTAGTCGTCGTTGGACATAGAGTTAGACAGAATAGATGTTCCGGTGATTTCTGCAGTTGGAGAGGAGCAGAAGAGTGTCTGCCAGTTTTTCATCGGTATTGACTTTTGCCAACAACAGTGTCTTGCTGTTGACGATCCATAATTTTATGGAGCATCCCACAGCGAAATGAACTGTTACGATGGTTTGGATTTAACTGTGACTCTGCGGGGGAAAACGGTAGACAGCAGAAACTGGTTCTGAAGTGCTTACGGAATAGAGTTAAAGAAACGAGTACACTGTGACTCGGCGGGGAAAATGGCAGAAGACAGAAACTGGTTCTCAAGTGCTTATGAAATTTAAGGAAAGAGTACGCAGACATTGAAGAGGCGGCGCCATACTTTTTGTTGCGAAAGCATAGCCAAACGAGTAACCAGAGCCGCAGGGTGCGATCTATGCTCTGGTTACTACTTCTCGGAAGGACGTGTTTATTCTGGCAGGGTAACGACCAGGGTAAAGGCTAACATTTTGGAAAGGTGTTTGCCCTTGCATGTCCTTGTTGTAGTGCCACCGCTGGAACTATGTCATTGGAAGAAATCTGTTTATGGTGTTCGATTTCGTCGACAATGTCAATGATGCAACTGAATGCTATGCAAAAACGTTCAATGAAATACACTGGCTTCCCAGCCGTGTTTCGTATGTGCAGTCTCTGCGTTGGAGTTTTAGCGAGGATGGTGTACTTTTTTGACTGGATCTGCAGCAAGGATGCGAGAATGGACTGGAGTGTTCTGGAGTGCAAGTGATGTGGAATCGTGAACGCACAGCCATGCTGGAAGTTCTGGAAAATATTTGTATTCATAGTCTTTGGACTTGGGCAAGGTGTTCACATATACTGTTGATCAGCATTTTATTATTATTATTGTTATTATTTTTTTTGCCTCGAGGTATTCAGGATCCCTTAGGGACTTAGTGCTAACTACAGCAATGCTGTAGAGTATAAAAACCAGTCCAGAATGACCCTATTCTTCGTTATATTGATCATCTTTATTAATTTTTTTAAAATAAAAAATACATATTGTCTGAAGTATACAGAATCCCTTAGGGATTTCAGTATTAACGTCATGGTTTAAAAAACAGTCCAGAATGGCCCTATTCGTTGTTATTATTATTATTTTTTATTAATTTATCTAGTTGCTGTCTAAGGACATTCTGCCATTGATGCTATTAGTAGTTATTAGTGGTAGCATTTTGATGAGAACAGAAGTTGCTTTATTTTACGAACTGCTGCACGTGTTTTCCTGGCAGAAACAAGGACTATCAAGAGATTTGTTGAGTACGCAAAAAAATGTTCAGTGACTTTAGTATTATTTTCATTTAAACTATTATTAAGTTATCAATGTTCTTTTTGTTGTTGTTGTTTTTACTTTAGGCGTGTGCAAAATTGTAGCGAGCTACAGACTTAGGGTTTCTGCATATTTTTAGCCAAAGTTTTGATCCTGTGGGTTTTATTATTTTGTCGTTTAACTGTCTGATTTGTCGGAATTCTCGCTACCTATGTATGTTTCTTTCCATAAACATTTCCGTAGTGCTCAAAAATTCTTTCCACCTTACCTACCTACGTATGTAACGTAATCAGGGATTTTTGTTGCTCCTATTCAATAGAAATTTCTCAGCGATGCTTTTGATCTAAGTGCACAAAGGAAGGATCACACATACACACGTTAAGCGCCTTCATGGATTTATTGTAAGGCGCTATATAAATGTTCGTAAATAATTATACATACACACGTACACACACAGCTCCATCTTCATTCATTCCTGTATTATTGAATTGAATTGAATTGGGGAAAAAATTTAATTGAATATTTGCCTTTACCACTCCGAGTGGCACTTTAGAAATTTGGAGATTATGATTAGCCAGTCCAGCGCCTCAGGTACTCATAGATATTTTATTTTTGCAGGGCGGCAAAACACAATGTTCCATGGTTAAAGCTTTTTGGCAAGAGCTTGAGAAGTGCAACGCATAATTATTAACAAGATATATTATTATGGGTAGTTATTTATAATATATACGTTAGGGTGCCAATGAAATACACAGCAAAAAATAAAAATTTAATTTTCTGTGTTCTCACCCTCCTCAAATGTTCCTTTGTATATGAGGGTTAATCAGAGAAAAAATGGGGGGGGAATATAAAAATTTAGAGGCTGCACACTGCTCCTGAAGTTTTATATGGTTGTATGTGCCGTAATGCTAGTTAATTTCTGACATATTGGTCTGTCTCGATATTAAAATTTGTTTAACTCTGTATATTGCCATCATTTCTGGTTATATCCTTGCTTTATATCAATATATCAATATCATATCTATGTTTTATATTGAGTCACTATGCCTATAACATCACTAGCAAAAAAGCAATGTCCTTGGCAAAATGAGAGAAAATTAAAAGGAAGACGTGGGAGTCTGGGACACGTTGACTTGAGGCTTGAGGAGGTTGAAGAGCGACGTTGTGAGAAAAACAAGTAACAAACAGACGGAAAAGAGAACAATAGAGTAAGGTATCAATAGATGACAGCTCTATTGAAATTGCATATAGCAATATAGACAGACGACAGCGATGGAGGCAATACAACTGAAGGGGAAGACAGGGATGTGAAAATTCCTGTGGTAAAGGAAAGGAAGACATCAAAGCCAATAGTACATATAATTAATCCTGATGTAGTATCAGCACTGCATAGAACATGGGTAATGGACAGAAAATTTAATGCACATAATATCCTGGCAGCTGCAGTCTCATCTCTAGGTCACAGTCCATCGGAATTAATTTTTAGCAGGAATCCGTACGATTGGCACGAAGGCCACATCGTGCATCTATATACTACTTTAAAAAGGAAGCATTTTCCTTTGATGGCATTCCTGGTCCTCTGATGATACACTGGGATGGTAAGATATTGCCCGCTCTCACAGGTAAAGACACCGTTGATCGGCCAGGCAGTCATAGTGCAGCCATGGAGATGGTAAGATGAAGTCTTTCGGGGTTCCAAAGTTATGCAGTTGTTCTGGTGAGGCACAGGCTGCAGCAGTCTTAATTTATTGACAAAATTAATGGAAATTCAGTTTCGTTTAGCTGCCTGGGCTTAGCAGTTTAATATGATTTTGATTGGACATTTAGACTACAATTATCTCATAGCATATGGCACACATGCACATCATCCACATCTGCACTACGAAACGACTTACAGATATTGTAAGATCTTGTAGTCTAACACAGTGCAAGCAATCCTGTTGCAGATCTAGCCATAAAATCTTTCAGGCGCCATTTGCAGCACTTGTGTGAATCACTTCTTGGTCTTGCCTTTTTTATTCTTAACTTTCTGTTATGGAAAAAGTTGACATGGTTGAAGCCCTTTGTAAGTTGGCTGAAGAAGAATCTCCAGTTCGAATGACAATTGACAAGAACTGTATCTCTGAAAAACAGCTGTCTCGTTTTGTGTCACGAAACACAAAGACATTTTTACTTCAATGGATATCCCACAAGATTTCCTTTTGCAAGATCCAAGCTTTTCGAACACAGTGCAGCATATAGGCCTAGTCACAGCAGAGTGCAGGGCATAAGAGCTGAAGGTGGTAAAAAATAGACACAGCTGAACGGGGAATCGCATTGAAACAGATGTTCAAGTCCGACATCACGAACCAAGAGGAGCAGAAGCAATATCTGTTTAAGGTGGTTTAAAGTCATCACCAGCACTTTCAAGCACCCCCAAAAAAGTTTGGTCAGTCAAAGACTGCAGCCAATAATAATTATTAAGCACTGATGCAACGAGGAACACTAGGCCTACATGTGTATCGTGCACAATGCATAGCATTCTGCTATACATAGCGGCCTATGTAATTCCATATTTCAGATCTTCAAAACTTCACAGGTACGTGTTGTGCAGCCAGTAAATGTTGCCTAATTGCTTCAAAATTTTATACGTTTTAGTTTTATAGCTAAATGAACAAAACTTAGGGGTGAGACCGAAACAAACTCAAACTTTGATTCTCATTGGCACCCTAATATACGTTAGGTTTCTAGGTTATAATTTTTCAGTTTCACTGTGTGTATAAAAGAGTTGTAGTTTTAAAATGTAGTAGTAGCATGGTACTTTAAAAATGTGTGTGAATTTTTCATGGGGGAGACAAGCGCTCCCTCTTGCCAGTATTAGTGAACGACCATGCCCTTGGCTGAAAAAAGAACGGCTTAGTCTTGATTTTATATTATCTTGATTTTATCTTGTCTTGATTTTACTTTGGCTAAATGCTTGTGAATATGCTATTTGAGGTTATTTTGCTCTTTTGGGCACTCGAGAGATTGTGACTGAGTTTTGAACAGCATAGTCTCAATATTGTTAGATTTAAAAAAAATATTCTGAGGAGATTTTCGAGTTCAGGCTATAGAGGCAATGAAGATGGAGTGTATAGTTTCTTTTGATGCACACACTCCACATTTGCTGTTCATATGTAGCCAAATTTATTTCTTATTCGTAATAATAATTAATTTAATGCTAATTAATTACCGTGTTAGAAGGACTGTATTCATGAATGAGTCTTACAAGATGTTCTGTGAAGTTCGTCATTTATTAAACTAAAACTACTAATTTTAAAATAATAATTTTAATACCAATTATTAGAAAAAATTAATGAATGAGTTTTACAACGATGTTCTGTAGAGTTTGTGATTTTCTGTGATTATGTATTTAATTAAGTTAATGTGTGTTTTCACTTTGGCTGATCTTTGCGAACATGGGGATAACACTGCTGCTACGGCTACGGCTTTATGCATATTGAGTTACCTAATCCTGATGATACCAGGGCTTTTTTAACGTGCAGTTGTACACAAAATGTACAGTTTTACATGGATTTGTGCAGTTGTAGAAGCACTTCCATGCAGTTGAAATTAGTGAAAACAAGTAATTGTTCATCGATTGGAAATAATTTACCATGGAAGATGGGAAAGGAAAGAAGTTGTGCAGTTCTAAAAATTCCTTAAAAACAGCCCTGGATGATACCTTATTAAATTTATGTGCCCCTCACTCGGTTAGTGCAGAATTTCAACTTTTTTTCAGCACAGCTTTGCAAGTTAATTCCCTTGTGTGACGAACAGCTATTTCGGTTCAATATCGTTCAACGTTGATTTTCTGAGCGCGGCTGCATTGCCGGATTACAACTTATAATGGACGGTTTTTAGCCCTGCAATGAAGACCCCTAGTGCATCCAATTTGTGTGATTTATTGACAATGTTGAACTCTGGTTCAATGCGGGTTTTGCGTTTTGGATTTGATTTGCAAATTGGATGAGGAGGTGGAGGAATAGGATGAGGAGGTGGAGGAGTAGCAGGAGGGGGTGGAGGAGTAGCAGGAGGAGGAGGAGGAGGAGGAGGAGGAGGAGGAGGAGCAAGAAAAGGAGGAGCAAGAGGAGGAGGAGCAAGAGGAAAAAGAGCAAGAGGAGGAGCAGGAGGAGGAGGAGCAAGAGGAGGGTACAAGAGGAGGGTACAAGAGGAGGTACAAGAGGAGGAGCAAGAGGATGCGGAAGAGCAAGAGGAGGACAAGGAGCAAGAGGAGGGAAGCAAGATAAGGAGCAAGAGTATGAGGAGCAGGAGGAGGAGGTGGAGAAGGAGGATGAATTGGAACATGAGGAGGAAGAGGAGAAGGAGGAATGGGGGGGGATAAAAGTATAACACTCATTTATTTTATAAATTTTAAGTTTGTTCCATTACAATGCATCTGTATTGTACACATTTGTTTGCACCTCATTCGCATTGCATCACATTGCATTTGTATAATGCACATTCGATTGTATCACGTTTACATTGCATCACATTTGAATTTGCATTGTGCATCACATTTACATTGCATCACATTTGAATTTGCATTGTGCATCACATTTACATTGCATCACATTTGAATTTGCATTGTGCATCACATTTACAATGCATCACATTTGAATTTGCATTGTGCATCACATTTACATTGCATCACATTTGAATTTGCATTGTGCATCACATTTACATTGCATCACATTTGAATTTGCATTGTGCATCACATTTACATTGCATCACATTTGAATTTGCATTGTGCATCACATTTACATTGAATTGCATCACATTTCAATCTCATTAATGTGCACATTTTATTTCATTCATCACATTTACGTTTCCTTGCTACCAGTTGAATGTGACCTACGCTATGTGAGATTGTATCGTTACTTCTGTGTTTCTGGTTGCGATGATTAATGTAAACTGTAAATAATGTGTGTAATTTAAATGTCTTTGCGTAATTATTGATAGACAATCGTGGTGTAAAGTAGCCAGTTAATGTTGTGATATCTTCCATGTGGAATACTGGAATTACTGTCTTGTTGAGTTTCTCGTAGAAAGGTTTCTTACTTTCGGTTTCGTTCTGGTAGGAATTGACTTCTGCTTTCGGTTTCGTTTTGCGTTAGTAGGATCGATCGACAGCTAGCCTAGCGACATTACTTTGAACTATTTTGCATATTATTATTATTATTATTATTATTATTATTATTATTATTATTATTATTATTGTGTCGTTCAAGAACCGTTTCTGACCGTAGTTTATTAAATGATTATAGTCTTTCGCAGGGGCGGATCCAGGGGGGGGCCAATCCGGCCATGGCCCCCCCCATTTAGAAATCCCATGTATCGTGGCCCCCCCCATTTGGTTTCAGTGGCTGCTGAAATGGTATGAATTTCCCGAAAATTTAGGCCGGATGACTAAAAAAAAAAAAAAAAAAAAAAAAAAAAAAAAAAGGTCGTCAACTTTTTTGGCGGATGAAATGGTATGATTTTCCGAAAAATTTGGCAGATGACTAAAAAAAAAAAAAAAAAAAAAAAAAAAAAAAAAAAAGGTCGTCAACTTTTTTGGCGGATGAAATGGTATGATTTTCCGAAAAATTTGGCAGATGACTAAAAAAAAAAAAAAAAAAAAAAAAAAAAAAAAAAAAAGGTCGTCAACTTTTTTGGTGGATAGGAAAGAAAAATTTTCCAGACCCAAGGCCTAAAATTTTTCCCGGACCCAAGACCAAGATTTTTGGCCCCCCCCGTCCAAAATTTCTGTATCCGCCCTTGGTCTTTCGTTATTTGAAGTGCTGATTAAAATGTTGGATTGGATTTATGTTGAAGGGGTGGGTGGATGGGTGGACGAAAGACTGACAGAACCTGTGTGTGGATGGCTGGATGACTTCATGACTAGCTGGATTGCTGGATGGCTTGATGACTAGCTGGATGGCTTCGTGGTTGGGAGGATGGCTTGATGACTAGCTAGATGGCTTGGTGGATGGCTTCATGGTTGGGAGGATGGCTTGATGACTAGCTGAATGGCTTGGTGGATGGCTTCATGGTTGTGTGGATGGCTTGATGACTAGCTAGATGGCTTGGTGGATGGCTTCATGGTTGGGTGGATGTCTTGATGGTAGGATAGATGGGTGGGTCGGGGGATGGCATGACGACTAACAGGATGACTTGATGGATTGATGGCATGGCTATGATTTCTGATTGGATGGTTTGGTGGATGACTTTGGTGGCTGTGTGGATGTCTTTCTGCGTTCTTGCACTGCGTGGCTCCAATGTGGTATGGATGGATGTGTGGTGATGGTGGCGACGGTGGCGGTGGTGGTGGTGGTGGTGGCGGTGGTGGTGGCGGTGGTGGTGGTAGAGGCTTTGGTCGAGTGGTGAGGAGGTGTGCACTGACGCGATGTGTCAGACCGATTTGCTTCGGATCGGCGACGAATGAAAGAAAACGAAACGTAGTTATCTCGCAATTCTTCCACTTAAACGTTCTCCAGTCACTGCAGACACTACTGTGCACCGTGCAAATTGTGTTTGTATGTGCACTTAATTGTTTTATCGTCCCTCCAAGCTCTCTATACTCAGAGGCGCTCCCGAATGCAGAGCGGACACTGCATCGGATTTTCACCCCGAAGCGCTGATCAATTGCGTGTAAAGGACTTGCCCAAGGTCCTACGCGACGGGGTCGATTCGAACCTCGAACCTTTAGGCTCCAAGTCAACGACGCCACCACTACACCACCGCGCCCCACACACTGTGCTCATACATGCCCACACACAAGACATAGATTATACATAATGCGTAAATCATTATGTGTAAGCCTACATATAATATACAGGCCTGCATATAGGCCTAACAAGTTGCGCATTATGTAATCTATGCCCAACATTAGACCGAGTTATGCATGCATAATACGTATATCCACTGGTTAGCTAGTTGTTTTTCTGTGCTTGCTCTGTTAGCAAGCGGCAGCGATATGCATGAATTTCTTCCCCAAATCATTTTATGTCTGATGCATCAAGTTCGTGGCCACACGAACTGTAGTGTATACGTAGGCGCTTGTAAGACAGGCTGCGGCGGGTTTAGTGGGCGAGAGCGACTTGCGAGAAGAGTCTATAATAGTACTCGACATGGCCGACCAAGTGTTCTGATTGGGGCTGACGATTCTCCATTATCGCTCCTCGCTGCCTCCCTCACCATTCCGTGCTTAACCCTTCACTCACCAGGGTGGAGTAAATGCGGTGTTTAATCTAGTCCCCAGTGGTAGAAGTGTACAAAAAATAAGTGCATGGACGCCCCCTACCTTTCCAAAAGAATTGCCAGGACGCCTCTTACATTTCCTGGTGTGCTGGCCAAATGAGTGGCAGGACGGCATAGAGATTTGAAAAATAAGTGCCATTACGTCGTCCATGACCGCCCTGCCACACTTTAAGCCCTGCTAGTCCCTCCTGCTTTGGGGGTCGGGTTTCTGGGGGGGGGCGAGAAAAAGGCCAATTTGGGCGGACATGCATATCAGAGTGTAGTGAGTGCTATTGTGGATCCTATACTCTCGGTCAGAAAAGGGTTACTACGACGTCGTGCCAACACACTTCCATTGACATCTTTCAACGAACACGTCTTCCCCCTCTCCTATTCTCCCCTTCCCTCTCTCCCTCCTTTTCTCCGGATCCTTCTTTCCGTCTCCCCGCATCCTTTGCCGGAAGCGACAGGATGGGATTTAGACGTCAACGGCAACGGATTTTGTTCGCATTGAACGGGTGTTCCGTAACATTGTACACGCCAATGCGATTCGATGCGCCAATGCGATGCCGTGCAATGCAATTTCATGCAATGTTATTTGGCGCTATGTTACTTTTATGTAATGTAATTTAATGCACTCATATCATTAATGTTATGTGCTGGCAATTATTGCACTAATTTGATATGGTGCTGTTTAGGCCTAATACAATAATTATTATTATGCTATTCATTTAAATGTAATTGAATGCAATTTAATTTTTACAATGAAATTTTAATATGCCTGATGTAGGAATGGATGCACGCGATGATATTGTGATGCAAAACGTCGAAAAAATAGGGCGCGGTGGTGTAGTGGTGGCGTCGTTGCCTTGGAGCCGGAACCACACATACATGTAGCCTACACACATACACGCATACACACATACACATAGCCTATTGTAACATACATAGCCTACATACATACAATGTACAATTGTACACTCTTCTCCTCTGGACGATAAATGGTCAGCCTAATTAGACTTATTGGGTGCCACGGTAAACTATTCCACGGTGTAATAGGGCGATAGTGCTCCTGTGTTCCTGACCTGACACGAAGTGTAGAGTAGCCTAGACTTTGGAGATATGTGTGCAGTTGACTTGTGTGGTGCGTGTAGTGTATGGGATCAGTGGCGGCGCCAGGGGTGGGCTAGGGGGGCTAAGCCCCCTATCGGCGGCTCAGCCCCCCCAAACAAAACGAGGAAAATATCTACAACTGCTAACTTCGAATAAGAAAGCTAGACAGTGACCAACGGTAATGAAATCAACTATGTAGCCCAATCATCGCGTAGAGTGCTTATCCTAATAGACCGCATATAATACATTTGAGGTCAACAGAGCTTAAAATGCGTTGGTGGCTGGGGCTCCACCCCAGACCCCGTTGTTTTCATGATTTTATCGTGCATGAATAGGTGTCAAAAAGGAGTGTAGGACATAAGCCCCCCCCCCAGACATAAGCCCCCCCGGACAAAAGCCCCCTTTGTGTAAATCATAGAATAGTGCCGCAACTGTTTACTTGTCACTGTCATTCACATGCAAAGAAAAGTTCTTAGCGTCATTTAGGTCCTAATTGTGTCAGTAGGCCTAAGCTTACATGTGTATCTATTCTAGACTTAGAATTGAAATGAACGAATGGGAATTGTATGTAGGGCCTATACAGTCTATTTTTTAGTGTCCTGCAATAAAGGTTTGTTAACGTCAGTTAGGCTACGTCTCCGCTTCGTAGACTTATTTGCAAATTCTTTCAATGTTAAACTAATGTACAATGTAGACTGGCATAGTTATAGTAAGCGGATTTCTATGTTAATGAATGACTGCACTAACCCTATCCCTAACCCAAACCGACCCTCACGATGCCTAACCTGACCCTAACCGACCCTCACGGTGCCTAACCTGACCCTAACCGACAATCACGACCCCCTAAACGTCTAACTTAGGCCTATTGTTACATTTATTTTGTGCATCATTTTAGGTAGTGATATCATAGACTGGGGGCTAATGTCCTACCTCGGGGGGCTTTTGTCCAGGGGGCTAATGTACGGGGGGCTTATGTCCGGGGGGCTTTTGTCCGGGGGGGTTAATGTCCGTTCCCCGTAAAAAGAGCCTTAAAAGGGCTCCAGTTGAGGTTAACAACTTAACATAGCTAAAAATGCGTTGGTGGCTGGGGCTCTGCACCAGACCCCGTTGTTTTCAGGATTTTATGGTGCATAAAGAGCTGTCAAAAAGAGCCTTAAAAGGGCTCCAGTTGAGGTCAAAAGTGCTAAAATTGCGTTGGTGGCTGGGGCTCTGCCCCAGACTCCGTTGTTTTCAGGATTTTTCCTGCACGAATAGGTGTCAAAAAGAGCCTTAACCCTCGGAGGCTAACCTATGAAAAAATCACATATTGGATAACCTGGGGTATATTTTTCACCCCACACCATTTGAGGCCTATGATATAAAATCAGACCATGTTTCATCAATAATGGTACTTAATTCGAGTTCAGCATGACATTGACAAACTATGAAACCTAACTAAGTTAAAATATACGCACAATCATCGAGTCTATGGTCATCTATACACAAGTAAACTTTATTGCATGCTTTCCACATACAAAGTTGCAACACGTAGGCTAGGTCTATAACATCATCGATTTCAACATTATCTAGCTCCGATACATCATTACAATCAACAAACTATACATTATCCTAATCACTATCATCATTTTCAATTCATTGATATCAATTCTCATATCAGTTTAGCGGCATTGGCTGCTGATAACCGTCGAAACCTCTTCAACACAAATGCATTATTAATAACAATGGCAATTGTCTGACTTCAGTCACGTGACCATGCATTCGATATAAAAATTTCAAAAAATGATGAATTAAGCAAAAATCCTTTCTGAACAGATACACAAAAGCGCATGGCATCATTTCAAAGCAGTAAAACATTTCAGGGCAAAAACTGACAGTGGGGTGAAAAAAACACCCCAGGTTAGCCTCCGAGGGTTAAAAGGGCTCAAGTTGAGGTCAACAGAGCTAAAAAATGCGTTGGTGGCTGGGGCTCCGCCCCCGGCCCCGCTGGGGGAGCTTACGACGCTCTCCCAGACCCCCTAGTCGATACGGGCTTCGTGCCTTCGGCACTCGCAGCTTCGCGCCTTCGGCGCTTGCAATGATTATGAACACCTTCAAGGAAAATGAGGGAGGAAGGACTTAGGGCTTCAGCCCCCCAAACCAAAAATCCTGGCGCCGCCACTGTATGGGATGGGTTCAGGGCTTTTTAAACGTGCAGTTGTACACAAAAATGTGCAGTTCTAAATGAATTTGTACAGTTGTAAAAACACTTCTGTACAGTTAGGCCTAAAACTAGCAAAAAGGTCATTGTCCTCCAAATGGAAGTAGCCTAATTTACCATGGAGGACGGAAAAGGAAAGAAGGGGTTGTGCAGTTCTAAAAATTCCTTAAAAACAGCCCTGGATTGGTTGTTGAATAAATTAGACCATGTGAGCCATAGGCCTACACGATTTCATTCTAGCACTTAGAATTTTACTTAGGACTGCATGCGGAGTATAAAGGCGGAGTGCGCAGTTGACACTTATTTTCTTAGTGTCGTAAGCCGAAGTGTGGTATCCGTGGAGTGATATATAGCATGGGCGCCGACTCTGCGAGGCCCGTGAGTGCTCAGCACCACCAGAAATTGGCCATGCGAGGCCCTCCTATGCATGGGCACCACCTGAAATCAGCCGGCAAGATGTGCTTTTAAGATATTTTTCTCTGTTGGGAATGCTTAGCCTATCTATAAAAATCATTCCATCTTCAGTATATTTTATTAAATCTCAGTTAGTTTACCTTACAATTTCTCCAGTTTTATCCCGTCTGGTAGTCTGAACTCCATTGGTCTTAAGCCTATCAGCGAATGCGAGGAAACCCCGGTATCCTGCTTATTCGATCCGCTTCCGTCATTTTTTTTATTACGGACGAAGGCGACGATTTGAATGAAATTGTTTCTTTAGGCCTATAATATTGTATAGGCCTACATGCTCAATAGAGTTCTTCAGTGCTCGAGAGTCACCTCCCAGCATCATAAAAGCGGGATATTGTTTTGTCTTTGAAAACTACTTGAAATAGGCCTACTTTTCGAAAAACTATTCCACAGTGTTAATATTGGCTCACTAAACAGTGGCTAATTGTCTGATTTCTTGTGCAAAATTTGAGTATGTTGACCTAATTGAGGGAGAGTGCTCCAAGACACCCATGAAAACGAAGATTGTGCTTTTCTTCTGTGTGGATTCCAAGAGAAATAGGCTACATCAAACACAAAGAATGATCAAAAAAATTTAAATTGGGAAGAACATTATTTTAGGCCTATTGAAGTTTTAAATCATGTTTTTATGCAATAAGATAGCCTAACAGGAAATTTTGACAAGGATGTCATGACGTCAAAATGATAGCATAAGGTTCTACCACCGCAGTGTGACAATAAAAAATCGAAAATGGGGAGGAGCACATCCGTTCTCAAACCCTTTCCCTGCTCGGCGCTGTACTTCTTGGCGATCATACTTTGGCCGCGAGTTCGTCCCTTAAAACCAGGACCAAGTCTCCGCCTATGTGAACAGTGATGATTTCAATAGGCCTAAGTCTCCTATAAAAAAGGGTCAAAAAATTTTTCGCGCGCTCGCGCGCACATATTTTTACATTTTTGGGGGCACCCCCACTCTTCGGGTCAACTCGGCGCCTATGATATATAGTCCAGGTTGGGATCAGCCATCTTGTAATTTGCGTAAATATCGAGACGAAACTTTTGGTTAAGTTTGCGATTTGAAAATTTAACGGTACGGATGTATTTCCAGGTCGAAAAAATTGGTAGATTGAAATGCCCCATAGGGGATGATGCGCTCTTGGTTGGATTTGGTCCACAGTATCACGAGGTAATGATTAGCCTACTACATTTTTTCGACCATGGAAATACATCCGTACCAATTTAACTCCCGTACTGAAACACTGTCTGAAACAAGGCCTACGTCAAGGTAAGAGTTTTAAACATTCATTGAAACTCTTAATTTTTGTTTACAAATAGACCTTCAGTTACCAGAAGTTTAGCAATTTTGCCAATGGTCTGTCATGAATTTCTCCGGAGTTGCTCTTCTTTGATTTCAATATGGATTAGCAGTGGCGGCGCCAGGATTTCAGGTTTGGGGGGGCTGAAGCCCTAAGCCCAACTTAAATTTTTTACGAAGCGCCGAAGGCGCTAAGTTGCGAGTGCCAAAGGAGCCCCAGCCGCCAACGCATTTTTAGCTCTGTTGACCTCAACTGGAACCATTTTTATGCTCTTTCTGCCAGCTATTATATGAACGATAAAATCATGAAAACTTCTATAAGAAGTCGTTTTGCAGAGTCGCAGACTACCAGTATAAGAATGTCAAAATACTATTGTAAAAGAAAATGGCTTAGAAATTAAAAATGGACTTAATCTTTAGGCTACTATAATCACAAAAAGTTAAAAGTTTAAGCCTATAGCCCAGAGGTGCACAACCCGCGGCCCGCGGGCCGCATGCGGCCCCCGGACTCGTCATGTGCGGCCCTCGGCCCAATTTTAAAGGACAAAGAAAAGTGGTCCGCGATCAGAAAATTATTCACTGTAGCCTATACTATTTACAACATGTCAACACAAAGAATCGTATCTTCAATCTTGTCTGTTTCAAAGATCTTTGGTATTTATAACCAGCGACTTTATAGCCCAAGATTGCTTCCTCATAAATATTCTTGGGCTCTGGGTGTTACCTATCTGCCAGAGAGTAACCCCCTCCTGTTTAAATGATAACAGATGTTACAGATAGCTAGAACCAGTCTGCGACCCCACAACCGGCTGACCTGCGTGAAGTCTCCTTCTGTGCAGCTTAACTGGCTCGTGGGCCAATCTCAAACAGGTCGGCCTAAGGCCCCGAGGTGTTCCTCATGGATTAGAGTGCACAGGTGACAGATCCTAATGAGTAGGCCTATTGGAATTGCCCTTTCACAGTTTATCCTAGCATTCTTTCTTTGTTGTCAGAAACTGTTCGGTGCAACAGTTTTCAATGTAATCAATTGACTTACTTTTCTACAAAGCTAATTAGTCTATAGTTACAATGCACAAAACTACTAGTAAAAAGCGCAAAATTGAAGAAGAAAATCGCAAGTTTCAAGAGGAATGGACATTAACTTTATGGACAATGTTAACACCAAGTTGGTTTCAACACATTCAATCACAGCCATCTCATTAGCTGTGTACTGTGTAGCATGAATGTGAACTGCATGTGAAGGATTAATTAAATGGAAGTCGAGTTTCAATTCTGCTTGATTCTTGTTGTTTTCATTTACCCAAATCGCTGTTTTACTTTTGTGAGGTAGGTTTATATTCTATAATAGTAGTACTCTATACTTAAAATGCACTTTCGTCTCCAGACACATTTCACACATACTCAAATCCAGTGCATTGTGTGTGCGGCCCTCGTATTCTTTTCTAAAATGCAATCTGGCCCTTGGCCCAAAAAGGTTGTGCACCCCTGCATAGTATAGCCTAACAAGTTTATAAGTATACTGTCATGTGGGTAGGCCTACTGTGTACATAGGAAACCCTAGGGGGCATGTCATATGTAGTGGATTTTTCTTCATCTTAAAAACTTATTCTGTGAATGCTTAACCTATACTTTTGTGTAATTTGCAAACATTGCTTAGTCATTCATTCATTTCATGAATTTATATAGCGCCCCTTCAAGAAATCCACTCAGAAGAGCTCCCAGTCCAACCACGGTGAAACAAAAAAGTTTTAAGGAGCTTGCAGAGCACTGACAAGTCAACCCTAGCCTAGGTAGCAAGCGCAACTGCATCGGCCGCTGACAAGTTGATGTTTCAACACGTGGGACCAAAAGCTTACCGCTAGATGCAGAGCGAAGGGCTTTGCGAGCCAGGACAGCAGACTCATCCCTCTGCTAGTGTTGAGCCACTAGCAGAGAGATGAGTTTTGAGGGAGGAGATATGCTCCTCCCATTATCGAATTTTTTTTCCACGCTGCAATGGTAGCATTTTTGACTGTCATTATAGCGAAAATACTCATCAGTTCAGTGCTGAAACTACTTCAAAAGTGTCTCCTTCAATTGCTTAAATCTGTCAAATTTCCTAACAGTACTGTTATGGTATTATTTTGAACTGTCATCGCAGCAGAATCTCTCATAATTTTCATTGCTGAAAGACCTGGTTTAGAGTTCAATAAAAATATGTCTCCACCACGCTTAAATTTTTGAATTTCCTCACTGCGAGGGTAGCATTTTATGATGTCTTAACAAAATTGCTCATCATTGATAAACAATGGATAACACTGTACATGTAGCAATTTATAATGATATATCTGAAATATTTATGAAATATTTGGGTTGGCCTACACTTAAGCATCTCCTAGGCTCCGTCCCCAAACCACAAACAGGCCCGGCATTAGGGCAAGTTGAGCGAGTCTGCAGCCGCCGTGGGCCCTGCGCTTTCAGGTCCTCGCGCTACTCACCCTAATTTTTACTGTGATGATATTGGCAGCTTTAATCGCTTGACAGCATTAATTAATAGCCTACTGAGGTCATTTTGCCAAATGAAAGTGATTGTGTGTGTTGGAAAAGATTCCAAAAGAGCGAGTCTGCAAATAAAGCGAGTCACAATTAACTACTAGTGTAGGCCTACATGCAGGCTAGGTCTGGACTGAAAGTGAAACGGGTCTGTCAGGGTCTGCGACCCGACATTTATTTTCGTGACCTGCTGGTGCCGGGTATCAGTCGGGAAGCAAGTTTAACGATTTTTGGGAAAACAATAAAAAAAACAGGTCGTCAGAATAGGCTACAATAAATAGGTAAAAATGGTGTGATTTTGAAATTTTATGAGTAAATGACTACAAAACAGGTCGTCAGGTACCAAAAATGGGTGAAATTTGAACAATTTTGAGCGAATGACCAAAAAAGATCGTCAGAAAATTTTCGGCTCAAAGGCTTCGGTTCGTCCGCCACAGTCAGACCCGGCAACTTTCCCAAACCACTTTCAGCCCTGGGCTATGCCTATCGGTAGAATTCGAGTTTTCTAGAATATTAAAGCCTATGGTATAGGCTTACAGTGCCTAATTGGCAAGAAATCAACTTCGCAAATGCTATGATTGAGAACCCTATTCAGAGAATCGCTTGCTGCATTGGGCCCCGCACACCCTATGGCCGGGCTTGACTACAAACTTGTGGAACGTCCCCATGGCATTTCCCCCAAGTCTCCCCATGAGTGCTGCTGCTAATCGAAACCCCATTTCGTATGTGTTTGTATAGGACTAGCTGGGGGCTGGAATTCCGAACTAGCGGGATGAAGGAGGCTAAGGTCCGGACCGGTCTGTAGGAGTAAAGGCTAGAATTTCGAACTGGCGGGAGAAAGGGAGCTGAGGTCCGGACCGGTCTGCAGGATGGAAAAGGCTGAAAGTCCGAACTGGCGAGATGGAGGGTCTGGACTGGTCTGGAGGATCGAAGGGCTGAAAGTCCGAAATGGCGAGATGAAGGGGCTGAGGTCCGGACCGGTCTGGAGAATGGAAGGGGCTGAAAGTCCGAACTGGCGAGATGAAGGGGCTGAGGTCCGGACCGGTCTGCAGGATGGAAGGGGGCTGAAAGTCCGAACTAGCGGGAGGAAGATGACTGTGGTCCGGAGCAGTCTGGAGGATGGAGGGGGCTGAAAGTCCGAACTAGCGGGAGGAAGAGGGCTGTGGTCCGGAGCAGCCTGGAGGATGGAGGGGGCTGAAAGTCCGAACTAGCGGGAGGAAGAGGGCTGTGGTCCGGAGCAGTCTGGTGGATGGAGGGGGCTGAAAGTCCGAACTAGCGGGAGGAAGGGTCTGAGGTCCGGATTGTTCGGAATCTGGGCTTGAGGGGAAGGGCTGGATCCCCAGGACAATTTTGAATTTCGCCACAGTAACATAGTTGATTTCGGCGCCGTTGGTCGTTGTCTAGTTTCCATTGCGAAGAAAGCGTTATAGACATTTTCGGCTTTTTCGTTTGGGGGGGGGGGGGGCTGAGCCACGTTTAGGGGGGGCTTAGCCCCCCCTAGCCCCCCCCTGGCGCCGCCACTGTGGATTAGAGCTGACATGCTGCAACAATAGTGACGTATGCAGCTACAGAACAACTGCAACTGGTAGCGTATAACTTATAATCATCTAACTCTCTATCTCACTTATCCTAAATGAATTTATGTAATGATATGGAAAAAATCAGTGAAATTACAACCTCAAATGTGTACAACTGTTAACTGTAATACATGTAGTGGCGTTTTGCAATTTATGCAACTATACAATACATCTTAACGATGAGACCTTTACATGACGTCTCCACATTTCTTGGTCTCTGATGATGTCCATGACCTTCCTAATTCCTATCCATGTTTCTTTCCCTCAGATCTTCCATTATGTTGTCCATCCAAGTCTTTGACTGTCTTCCTCTGTTTCTCATTCCTTCCACGTGACCGTACAAGGACCCAGTCTCTTGTCTTCCATTCCAGATAGGCTACATCAGAGCCTTCTATTACTGTAATAGAAGGCTCTGGGCTGCACGCATACAAACACACATACACAGTGGTGTTAATGCTCTGTCGAGGTCTTTAGGGGTAACTTTCCCTCCCCCACACCCACACCCCACCCAAGAAATCTCCCCGCGTCTATCTATACGCCAATCAGCCTCAACTGACCACATAAATACCGTTCCCTTGTTAGCGGATAATTCGCCCTCCGAGATTGTCCCGTGAATTGCCGGGGACTAATCACGGACAGCCGCCCGCCTGCTCTCTTCAATGCAGCTCCAATACGACTCCGCGTCCCTACTCCCAATTTGTCGCGTGACAGTTCTGATGGCGCTACATAATTTCGCGTCCATATTTTATCATTCGTATAGCGCCCGTTTCGCGACGGTCTGGAACGATGGTCCCTAAACCGCGGGGAATTGCAGTTGAACTATTTGGCGCTAGGTGTTGGAATAATGTGTCGCGGGTAGGCCGCTGTATAGTGTATACCCTGGTGCTATAAAATATACTGGTGTAATATTATGTGCTAATTCGGCGCTAATGCAATCAGCGCTGGTGCAAAACTAATGTAATGTATGCTAATGTGATGTAGGTCAATGAAATGCGAGCTATACTTTCAGCTTATTAACTCGTTCAGGGCTTTTTTAACGTACAGTTGTACACAAAATGTGGAGTTCTAAATGGATTTGTGCAGTTGTAGAAGCACTTGTATACAGTTAAAACTGGCAAAAAATGTTATTGTCCTCCGATTGGAAGTGATTTACCATGGAGGATGGGAAAGGAAAGAAGGTTTGTGCAGTTCTAAAAATTCCTTCAAAACAGCCCTGAACTCGTTGGCGTTAAGGCCCCGTAGATATTTTGCAGGGCGTGCTAAACACAATGGTAACTCCGCCACTGTTCGTACTTTCGACCTTTCGCACTGGGAGCGCCTCTGGTTGGTGCGCACAGTGAGAGGAGGCGCTTTATAAATTTATAGATGTACAATAGGGTCTCGTAGTGCAAGCGAAAAAATTGTGAATCCAACACGCGTGGCCAGGATTAATGGAAACGGCGGGGTCATGAAGAAATATATGGAGTCGGAAATGGTATAGGAAACTATAAAATAGGTCACGGGTCAGAATCGTATCTCTCGGCGTGTGTGAGATAAATTCGTGGTTGGGGTCGGAGTAGTTATGGGAGTAAGAGTTCTATATCAATCACGTGATCTACGCTGGTTCCATGCTTCTACACTGGTTCCCCGGCCGCCGTAGGTACCCCTGGACGTCCCTCTGGCCGCCGGAAGTGACCCAGGGCCGCCGGAACTCTGCAATAACCCTTAGACTGACTCCCTACTTCAGTAGAGGACACCTACGCTGGTTGATGCGCTGGCTCTCCGGAAGAACTGCAGCCTTACTTTGCTTAGCGTTTATGTTATGTAACCCTGGATAGGAAGTGTGCTATTGCAGCTCAAACCTACGCTGCCTAGCAACCACAGTATGTACTCGTACTTTGCTTGGCAGCTATTCTCTCCACACCTAGATTATGGATGGCAATTGTGACAAACCCCAAGCTTTGATTAGCATAAGCCATTTAAAAGATTTATTATACAAAATTATATCGCATACTCGAATGACATCAGCATTTGTTTTACCAAGCTGAAAAGCATCGAATAGCACAGTGATTAACGCAAGCTAGTCGGCTGAATATAAGAATTGCCGGACATAAGAAAAAAGGTTTGCAAGGAATTCAGAGAGATTAATAAGATTTTTGGTTTAGTTAATCACATATAGATCAAACAAAGTCACAATTTGAGAAGATATTTAAATTACACAATTTTAAACTCATACAATCAAAATATTATAACTGCACACACATTTTGTGATATTTGTTGATGTTCTTGATGTAAAGCCTAGTACGCACTGCGTCGGCCATACAGACCAGGCAATGCAGGATTCGATAGGTGGCAGCAGTGTCCTCAATATCACCGCAAATGGGATAATTATAGACTACGCGTTATTATAATCACACGCGAATAATCAAAACAAACGATATAAGCAAGATTCTGACAGGATTGAGGGCTCTTCGAAACAACCCAACAGCAGACAAACCATAGACTTCTCTGGATTAATGTAATAGTTTGGAAAATACCATAGCAATCACAAACCGATTGATGCCTTCTGGGCTAATTCCTCCGCTCTCTCTTCCAAGATTTACAGCCCCGAACATATCCTATGACAAGGCCTTAAGGCTGACACACAAACACCACCCAAAACATCGCAACTATTGGTTATAACACGATCGATGTTCAGAGATGTTGCTATCATTTTTTCTCGATATCCCTTCTGACTCGCAGAAAAATATAAATGTTCTTTGGTGTAGGCCTATTCTGTGATTATTGATGTGTATATATTTTATATTCTGCTTATACTTGCATAATATTCTGCTAACGTCTCAAATCCTCGAAGCCTATTTTCTTATGCGCCAATTGAGTACATACAGGCCTACACAACAAAATATATTGCGGCAGGCGTTTTATTGATTTTGTTGTAACGCCATCAACCATAACTTGTTAGAAATACAACATTTATTATATGGTACCATTCAAATGGATTATAAGCATGGCATGAATTGTTGAACAGGGCGAACAACACGATGTTATAATCTGCGCGATATTATTAATATGCGCTGTATGCCTAAGCCTATATATTTCTGCGGTATTATTTTCAAACTGTGGAGCAGCAGCTGAGAAAAGGCACGATGTGGTCGAACATGCATATTTTGGCGTCAACATACCCAATTTCATAAAGCTTCAAACATAAATGTTTATATGTGGATCTATTAATCATTATTATATTAGGCCTACATACTTACTACAAGACCAGAATCATAATATTTGTGTGCAGCTCAGAATACACAGAAAATCCCACCTGATTTTTCCATGAGGCCCAAGGTTTGTCATGTATCATCGGACACTGGGAATTTCCCATCATCATCGAAAACGCAAGGGCCGGTATGACAACACAAATTTGCATAATCATCATGAAAAAACTATAAGATTGTGAAATGTCAAATGCAAAACGCTTACGTCAGCATCTAACTTGCCCGAACACGCTCGCCAGCAGGGCTTTATAAGGAACCGTTTCAGACCCCAAGCATCACAATCTTCGAAGCAGCCAGACGAACAACAGGGAGAATCTGAGAGAAATGGAAGTCAAAAGCGAGATGTTCGAAGGACAGATCGCCGTCGCTACGCACGCAGACCAAAGTGAGTTATTTTATCGCTTGAGTGAAACTAGTCTCCTAGAAAAAGGTTAATCTTATAAGTGGCCATTTTTATTCTATAGATAAGCCTCAATAAATATTATATTAATTATAATGGTGTGGATAGGCCTACACGGTAGCTCACGCCCCCACAGCTGGATGGTTAGAGGACGGCCCCAGAAGTTTTCATTTACACGCTTTCGTTTAAAGTTTATTTTTAGTCCATTAGGGCTGTGATTCGACAACACAATTAATATTTATCGCTTGAATCGTGAAGGTCTTCGCTGAGTAGACAGCATGAATAGGTGCTATAAAAGCCCCACACATGAATTGTTAGGATATAGCATCTGCTAATTAATAGCAATTTTAATTTTTACAATAATCATAAGACCAACACCAATTTAAATGCGAATCATGTGTCACTATATGAGAGTCTAGACAGATAATTATTCTATTGAGTGCGGCGTGTGGATCAGGAATGTAAGGCGATGTACATCTTTGGTAATTTATCGACGCCCACAAAAGCCACGTCAGGGAGATCAGCTTAATACTAGCGCTATATAAAATCAAGGTCGCAATAGTCAGAGATGGCTTTTCGTTTCAGAACCAGGTCAAAATCTGCGGAGGTGAATCCAAGGAGACAAGGGTTTGGCGGTGATGGTGCTAGCTGATGATTGTGGGATGAGCGAATAAAACTAGGTAGAATAGTATTGTATAAGAATTATGCACAATCAAAGCCCACAAAATATTCTGGATGGGATCCAACGCCCCATACGACTAGATACCATATAGGGCATAGGCCTACATGTTTCGCAGATCTCCTCACCAATAAGACTCTAGTTTGTTGGCAATCTCCAACCTTCTAAAACACCGATCAAAATCCAGGTCTATCTCATCAGATTATTCGCAAGCATTGAGCCAGAGCGAAAAAGCACTCCAACTATAGATTCAGATTGTATTATCTCAAACATACTGATAATAATATTTATTATAATTATCTTTAAACATAAATTGAGCAATTATATAATAGCTGTTATGATCTCTTTTAGATATGAAAAGACATGCTGAAGACATCCCACCGGCATCTAAGAGAGCCAGTAAGCATAATGTTTGATTTAATGACAATACATACTTATTTATTTAAATTCTGCGCATAATTCTATATCCCCAGATATATATTAATCACAACTCTTGGGCTGCTTTCTCGGTTCCATAAGACACAGCCGCTTTGTTCATGTCTATTCCGCGTTTAGCGGCACAGCCATATCAAAGATGTTTCGGGTCGCCCTCCCCCAGTTACCCACACTTGAGACTGGCTCTGACGCAGGTCAGCCAGCGATTGAGTTGAATTGTTCATGACGCGAAAGGCTCTTTATAAATGTTCATTCACAATTTTGCATGTGTAGCGATCAGTAGTTAGGTGTGTGCCGAACTTAGGACATAGGGGCGGGCCCCGGTGACGTCATCCGAATAATAAAAATTCTTATGATTTACCAACAATTAAAAGGGCCCACGCTTATAAGAGGCATGTTTACACACCAGAAATATTTTAAAACAAGTTTCAATTTTTTTTAAAATTCAATTTTTATTTTAATTTTATATTTATAACTCGAAATAATTTTATTTAGTCTTAAATTTTAAATCTGAATTGTGTTTCAAGTTTAATTTTTTTTTCTTTAATTCAGTTTTATATTTTATTTTATTATTTTATATTTATAACCCAAAGTAAAAATTTTAATCTTAAATTTTAAATCTGATTTTGTGTTTCAAGTTTAAATTTATGTTTAATTTAATCACAAATACATTTTTTCTTTTAAATTCAATTTTATATATTTTTTCTACTCCAAATATTAACACATTTTAAAATTTAATTTGTAATCCATGTTTAAAATTTTTAAATTTAACTTTACAATTTCTAATTTCAAGTTTATTTTTCAATTAATCGCAAATACAACATATATTTTTTCCTTAATTCAATTTTATATTTTATTTGTAATCCGAAAAATAATTAAAGTTTTAATTTTTAATTTTTAAATTTCAGCTCAGGTTTACAAGTTTTAAATTCTGTTTTGTTTATTTTATTTTATTTATTCATTTTATTTATTTAAAAAAAAAATTTAATCTTAAATACAATTTTAATTTTTCTTTAATTCAGCTTTATAATATGAATTTGTAATTCAAGGTTTAAAATTTTAATTCAAGTTTAAGATTTTTAAATTCTATTTCATTTTAATTGTATTTTATTTATTTTTCTTTATTTCAAATTTATATTTTATTTATATCCCAAAGACAATTTTAATCTCAAATATTTAAACATATTTTGTAATTTATATATTAATAAAAATAATGAATTTTTGTGTCGTTTAAGAAACGGACAGCTATTGCCGCTACTGCTCCGCCTACAAGAAGGTGAAGTTGGATGAGGCGGGATTGTGTGAAATTTGTGCAAAGAGACGGATTTGCAACACGTGCCGTCTTCGACGTCAGGCACATTTTTTCAATGGTGATTCGCCAATCTGCAACACATGCGCAAACCCGTCATCCAAGCAAGTTCGTGCCTCAGTCCGCAACGTCTTCGATGAGGAACAACTACCGTCCGATCCAAGTATCGCAGACGTTAGATTCCTCATTCGCGGTCTTGAGGGTAATATTTCAACCAGTTTGGAGGAACATTTAGCAGGAAAAGGGTAAGTTATTTTTTATTTATTTATTTTAAAATGTTTTCTTGTTTAAAAATTTTAGACTTCAGTCATCTAAACGAATATATTGATATCACAAAATCTATTCGCAATATTAACTGGTGATGTCATATGTTTGGAGATTTGGTGTTTGTTTGTTATTTTAGACCAGTCAAATGGTATCTTACAACAGAATTTAAATTTGAACGTGAAAATCCAGATGGCAGCACCAGATCAACGACCAGCTATTTCAAATCTGATCCCACAATTCTGCTGAATGCCGAAAATATACATTCACAGTTGGAGGATGCCATTGTGCGAATTGACACATTGTCAGACCGATTCACGAATGAGGGGTCCGGGTGGACCATTGACCAAGTCGGAAACATTGTCCTTCACACCGCCGAATACGACCCCATCGGGGGGTCGTCTTACATACAGAGTCCAAAGTGGCTAGCCGACAAAAAGGCAACGTTGAATATTAGGAATACTGACAATCGATGTTTTCTATATTGTACACTCGCACATGTCCATCATCAAAAAATTAATCCAGATCGAGTTTCCAAATACACTCCATTCTTACAAGAATTAGACTTTGAAGGCCTAGCATTTCCCATCGAGATTGGTCAGATCCCAATATTTGAAACAAGCAATCCAGATTTCTCGATAAACGTCATTTGTATAAACTCCGACGAGGATCGCACGTTTGTGCCGCTGTATGCCTCACAACATCGTGACCGCAAACATACGATTAATTTGCTATTACTGAGCGAGGGTGAACGGAGACACTATATTCTTATTCGAAACCTTTCCCGGCTTTTATCTAGTCGAAATTCTTACAATGGCCAAACATTTCCTTGTCCATTCTGTCTCCACAGCTTCAAGCACGAAGCAGGCTTGCAGAGCCATATTCCAGAATGTAGCACTCACGGAGTCCAAAAGGTGCGATATCCTTCTCCAGACCATAACATTTTGAAATTTTCAAACATCCAAAATCAAATGCCCATCGGATTCACCATATACGCGGACTTCGAGGCCTACCTCGGCAAAGCCGACATCGATGCCGGCAAGTCTACCAAATTCTGCGATACACACACACCCAGCGGTTTCTGTTGCTTAACGGTCTCGACAATCGACCGATATAACAACGAACGACCGTATGTCTACAGTGGTAGCAATGTGATGGACCATTTCTTCACGCATTTAAAATCGGAACAAGTTCGAATAAATAAAATTCTGTCCAGAAACGAACCGATGGCACCTCTTTCACAATTGCAAATGACAACATATACAAATTGTACCAAATGTCCCTCGTGCGACGTCGATCTTACCGCGGAAAATAAAGTAAGGCACCATTGCCACATAACCGGCCAATTCATTTCGGCGCTATGCAACAACTGCAACTTGCAGTACAAATACAAGAGGTCGAAAGTCGGAGAGAATGAATACAACTATCTTATTCCGGTCGTGTTTCACAACCTCAAGGGGTACGACTCACACATCATCCTCAAACATCTATCTCGATTTTTTGCGCCGAAAGACGTCTTCGTTATCGCCACCAATATGGAGAAATATTTAGCGTTCGAAATCGACGGCTTACGTTTCGTGGATTCTCTCCAATTTCTTAATTGCGGTCTTGACACTTTGGTGAACAATTTATCAAAAGGGGGAAATTCTAAATTCGTTCATATGCGTAGACTCCATCCGAACGATGATCAATTCAAGTTGTTGCTTCGGAAAGGGGTCTATCCATATGAATATATGGATTGTGCAGAAAGAATGTACGAGACATGTTTACCACATCAGGAACAGTTCTTCAGCCGACTCACCGACGAACATATCAGCGACGCCGATTATTCACACGCTCGAGACATCTGGTCAAAATTTGACATGCACTCGATGAGGGACTATCACGACCTGTACTTGGAAACTGATGTAGTGCTTCTAGCCGATGTGTTCGAAGAATTTCGTAAGATGGCTTTGGATTTCTATCGGTTGGATGCGCTTCATTATTTTTCGAGTCCAGGTCTGAGTTTCGATGCGTGTCTCAAGATGACCGGTGTCTCGCTGGAATTAATCGTCGATCCTGATCAGTTCCTTTTCATCGAGAAGGGAATGCGAGGTGGGGTAAGTATGATTACGAACCGTTATGCCAAATCAAACAACCCATATCTCGCTCAAGGATATGATGCCTCTGCAGAAACAAGCTACATAATGTACTTGGACTGCAACAACCTATATGGCTATGCCATGAGTGAGCCTTTGCCAACAGGCAAATTCCGATTCTTGAGTACCGAAGAAGTCGAGAATTTCGATCTGAGTTCCAAACATGATGATGATAAGAAAGGGTACATTCTCGAGGTGGATATGGAATATCCACCTCATCTGCACAATCCACATAACGATTACCCGCTAGCTCCCGAAAAGGTGGCGATAACGAAGGATATGCTTTCACCATATGCGGATGAATTGGCCGGAAAGTTAGGGATAAAATTTTCAAATAAAATTCAGAAATTGGTTCCAAACCTAAATCATAAGACGAATTACGTTCTCCATTACAGAAATTTACAGTTTTACGTGGCAATGGGGCTTAAAATCACCAAAACACACAAAATTCTTGAATTTGACCAATCTCGATGGTTGAAGTCATACATCGACTTTAACACCGGCAAGCGACAGATGGCCGCCAATTCATTCGAAAAAGACTTTTTCAAGTTGCAAAATAACTCAGTGTTCGGGAAGACAATGCAGAACAATCGCCGGCATCTGAACATTCGGCTGGTGACAAACGAGAGGCAAGCGAAGCGTTACATAGCTCGACCGACATTCCAGGAGTTCAACATTATAAATGAGGACCTTACCGCCATCAAAATGGTAAAGTCCGATGTGATGTTGGACAAGCCTATATACGCAGGAATGTGTATATTGGATATCTCCAAACTGCATATGTATCGTTTTCACTACGAGCATATACAGAAGTTGTATGGTGAAAGAGCGAAATTATTATTCACCGATACAGACAGTTTGTGCTATCACATTCGGACCGAGGACGTGTATTTGGACATGCGTCAAAATCTGATCGAATACGACACATCCGACTACCCCGCCGATCACTTTCTGCATAGCAAAGCTAATGCGAAAGTGATTGGCAAATTCAAAGACGAGTCGAATGGGGAACCACCTTTGGAATTTGTGGGATTACGTTCAAAAATGTACAGTCTTTTGCTCCCCAGGGATTACGAAAAGAAGACTGCCAAAGGTGTGAAAAAGTCGTGCGTGTCCAAATACATACGGCATCGAGATTACGCAAACTGTCTGTTCGATGAAACCCCGACGACTGCAAAATTTTATACCATTCGAAGTATTAAACATCAATTGCACACCGCGGAAATTTCAAAATCTGCTCTTTCACCGTACGACGACAAGAGATATCTGATAAATAGTCGAGATTCGCTTGCCTACGGCCATGTGTCGCTTAAATGCTAGGTCCTTCAGTAATATTTGCACTTCTAACCCACTGTCGTGTATATAACTTGTTTGATTTTAATATTTGGACTCTAAGCCGTACTCCAACATTGCCGCGATGAGCGCGATGTCTGGTCACTGATTGATTCGCCGCGTATAGAATATGAACTCATAACTAATTACTGTTCTGCTGTACATTGAAGATGGACATATCTCCGAATTTAGTACTTGCTTAGATATATTATATGTTGGACACAAAAAGTGACTATTGATTTGTTGTTATATAATTCGCCGTATATAATCTTGCCCTTGCCTAATTATTATTGTGTTGAAATTAAACTTTGAAATTGACACTCCTGTGTTTGTTTTCTTTCTAATGTCACATAATTAAAATAGTTTACATTCATCAATGTTCAGCATTTGAATGCTATAAGATGGATTAGATTCCATATAAACAAATTAAAAACTTTCGATCCAGAGCACATATACTAAACCAAGTAGAGTTCCAGAGTGGATGCTAAGCAAAGTAGGGGTACATATCGTGGTTGCTAGGCAGAGTAGGTTTGAGCTGCAATATCACACTTCCTATCCAGGGTTACAGAACGTAGATGCTAAGCAAAGTAGGGCTGCAGTTCTTCCGGGGAGCCAGCGCATCAACCAGCGTAGGTGTCCTCTACTGAAGTAGGGAGTCAGTCTAGGGGTTATTGCAGAGTTCCGGCGGCCCTGGGTCACTTCCGGCGGCCAGAGGGACGTCCAGGGGTACCTACGGCGGCCGGGGAACCAGTGTAGAAGCATGGAACCAGCGTAGATCACGTGATTGATATAGAACTCTTACTCCCATAACTACTGGTCGGTTCTTATTGGAATAGTTTTAACTACAATGTCTTTGTAGTGCTGGAGATA
This sequence comes from Lumbricus rubellus, assembly GCA_945859605.1. Classification (NCBI taxonomy): domain Eukaryota; kingdom Metazoa; phylum Annelida; class Clitellata; order Crassiclitellata; family Lumbricidae; genus Lumbricus; species Lumbricus rubellus. The sequence continues at coordinate 18,814,758 of OX243821.1, read as the reverse complement.
CTAATAAAATTTGTGGGAGGCGGTAGTGTAGTGGTGGGTTCGTTGTCTTGGAGTGGGAGTGTTCCAGGTTCGAATCCGCGTATGTGGTCCTTGAGCAAGTCCTTCACTCGCAATTGTTCGTGCACTTCGGCGTGAAACTCCTTTTCAGTGTCCGCGCTGGAGCCCCTCTGAGTAGTTTCTTGAAGGGGAGCTACAGTTAATGTGAGATATATAGGCCTATAGAAATAAATTAAATCAACATTGCTCTGCAACGACTGCAACAACTGTAACAGCAACAACAGCTACTAATACTATTATTATTGCTGCTACTACTACTGTTGCTGCTGCTGCAGCTTTTGCTGCTGCTGCTGCTACTACTACTACTACTACTATTGCTATTGCCACTACTCTATTACTACGGCCATCACATTACTACCACAGCAACTACTGCTACTAACACGACAATAACAACTGCTACTACCCACATGCCCCAATGCCACTACTAATACTACCACAGCCACTACCACAACCAACCACTACTACTACTACCACCATTACTACTACTGACAGATAAAGACTTTGATGAGTGTAGCAATGGGAGCGATCGAAACAGAAGAAGAATAAGGTCCGGGTGGTAATAATAATAATATCCCCAGCGATGGCATCCTAGGCACGTCCCCCAACAGTAAACCCTTCGACGTTGCAGCTGCTTGTGTATAACGACGACACAGTCGCGACACCTTGCGGCGGTCGTAGCTCGTCCCGGAAATGAAGGAAAATCAAAGCAGGAGTACGGGTAGCTTATGAGCCCCAAACGCGCATATAATTGATTTATTTAGCGCAAATTTATTCGTCCGCTCAAACTCCCCGTTCGCTTGGGGATGCCTTCAGTCATTCGACGACCGTTGGAGATTATATGTGACCTTCGGCGCCCCATAGTAAACTCTGAAAATCGACGGATGCCAGTTGTATTGATGGAGACGTTGAGTTTGATGTTTGTAATGTGAGGCATGCACGTGCATGCGTGCATACGTGCATAAGTTCATAAGTACATACGTGTATAAGTTCATACGCGCATACGTGCATACAATGTACGTGCATACGTGCATAAATGCATAAGTGCATACGTACGTGACTGCGATGCAATCTGTCAATACCAATAGTATTGTTATTGATTCTTATATTGTTGTTGCTATTGTTGTTATTAATTAGCTGTTTCGTTGGTAGGTTGTACATGTAACTTCTCGGTGTCTAACGTACAAGCTATAGCATCTATTGTCCAGATAACGATGACGGTGGTGATGGTGGTGGTGGTGATGGTGGTGGTAGTGATTGTGGTGGTGGTGATTGTGGCGGTGATTGTGGTGGTAGTGGTGGTGGTGATTGTGGTGGTGATTGTGGTGGTGATTGTGGTGGTAGTGGTGGTGGTGATTGTGGTGGTGATGGTGGTGTGATGGTGGTAGTGGTGTGATGGGGGTGGTGGTGGTGGTGGTGGTGGTGGTGGTGGTGGTGGTGGTGGTGGTGGTGGTGGTGGTAATGGTGGTGTGATGGTGGTGGTGGTGTGATGGGGGTGGTGGTGGTGGTGGTGGTGATGGTGGTGGTGATGATGATGGTGGTGGTGGTGGTGGTGGTGGTGGTGGTGGTGGTGGTGGTGGTGGTGGTGGTGATGGTGTGGTGGTGGTCATGGTGGTGGTGGTGGTGGTGGTGGTGGTGGTGGTGGTGGTGGTGGTGGTGGTGGTGGTGGTGGTGGTGGTGGTGGTGGTGGTAATGGTGGTGTGATGGTGGTGGTGGTGTGATGGGGTGGTGGTGATGGTGGTGGTGATGATGATGGTGGTGGTGGTGGTATGGTGGTGGTGGTGGTGGTGATAATAATGACAGTTATAGTGATAGTGATAACAGTCCTAGTGATAATAGAAGTGATAATAATATTAGTGATGATGATGATGACGATGAAGATGGTACTACAAAAGCTTGTGTATAAACACGCACGCACAAGCACACACGCACGCACACACACACACACACACACACATGTCTGTACGAGCGTATAATGGGGTGGGTGTCATTCATCTCCGTATATAATACGTGTGTGTGTGTGTATAGTACGTGCTGAGCGAATAATTTGTGTTTGGTATTCGAGGCTTAGTCGGACAATCATAAAACTCATCGCAGCCTTTGTCACATCGATGTTTCCGTCGTATGTATACATGTATATATATATATGCATATATATATGTATATATATATATATGTATACATGTATATATCACCATGACAGCCGCCGATCCGTCCCACCCCCTCCGAACCAGCCTTCCCGCTCTTCCATCAATTCACCATTCATTCTGTATGTCTCTCTGTCTGTCTGTGTCTGTCTGTCTGACTGTCTGTATGTCTGTCTGCCTCTCTCTCTCTGTGTTTGTCTCTCTCTGTCATCTCCTGTCTGTCTGTTTGTTTCTCTCTATGTATATATCACCATGACAGCCGCCGATCCGTCCCACCCCTCCCGCCCTTCCAACAATTCATCCTTCATTTTGTCTGTCTGTTTCTGTGTGTATCTGTCTGTCTGTCTCTGTGTCTGTCTGTGTCTGTCTCTCTCTCTGTTTGTCTCGGTCTGTAATCCTCTGTCTGTCTCTTTGTCTCTCTCTATGTCTATCACCATGACAACTGCCGATCTATCCCGCCCCTCCGTACCATCCCGCCCTTCCTTCATTCGGACCAACCTCCTTCATATCCGACTTTCTATGTATTCATCTCTTTTCGGTCTGTCTGTCCCTCTATCTGTAAATCATTCGTTAATCCTGCTAACCATGAGTTAATTATCTGTTCTTTGCCCTCTCTGTCTGTGTCTGTCTGTGTCTTTGTCTGTCTCTGTCCTTGTCACTCTTTATGTGCCTCTCTTTCTCTGTCCGTCTGCCTGTCATGTCTCTCTCTCTCTCTCTCTCTCTCTCTCTCTCTCTCTCTCTCTCTCTCTCTCTCTCTCTCTCTCTCTCTCTCTCTCTCTCTCTCTCTCTCTCTCACTCACTCACTCACTTACTCACTGACTCGCTCACTGTCTGTCTGTCTGTCTGTATGTATGTATGTATGTATGTATGTATGTATGTATGTATGTATGTATGTATGTGTGTGTGTGTATGTGTGTATGTATGTATGTATGTATGTATGTATGTATGTATGTATGTATGTATGTATGCATGTATGTATGTATGTATGTATGTATGGATGGATGTATGGATGTATGGATGTATGGATGTATGGATGTATGTATGTATGTACATGTATGTATGTCATGCCTGTCAACGTGTTCACTGCTGTGGCATCACTTTTTCTCTCACTGTCCTTGCTTCATTTAATTGATTTCATTCTCTGTCTTTTCTTCCATGCATTGCCACCTTCATTCTCCACTCCATTCCAAAGGCGGATCCAGGGGGGCCAATCCGGCCATGCCTCCCCCCATTTAAAACTGCCATGGAACGTGGCCCCCCCCATTTGGTCTGAAATTATCAATACGAATATGGGTGTAATGGATATTGCCCCCCCCCCCCTATTCGGAAAATTGCATGGAACGTGGCCCCCATTCGGTTTTTAAGTTAAGGACTAAAAAAAAAGGTCATCAACTTTTTTGGAGGATGAAATGGTATGATTTTTCCGAAAAATTTGCCCGATGACTCAAAAAAAGGTCATCAACTTTTTTGGCGTATGAAAAGTACTTTTATCCTCAACGACCGATCACTATTTTTCGAACTTTCAAAAAGTTTTAATTTTTCCCGTCCAAGATCTGAGATTTTGGCCCCCCCTTGAAACAGTTCTGGATCCGCCACTGGTGCCTTCCTCTTCCATCATCTACCGCTTACGTGTTCCTCCCAGCCTTCTTCCATCACTCCATCTCACTTGCTGTGTGTGAATCTCTCTTTATCATTCGCCTTTCTCTGCGTCATATTTCCCCTCCTGTCTTGCATCATTCTCTATCCTTGTCTGTCTCTGTGTCTGTCTCTTTCTCTCTCTCTCTATGTCTCCTTTTCTGTTTCTGTCTGTCCAGTATATGTTGTCCTGGTTCCATACCTTTAACTTATCCTTAGCTTACCGTATTCCACTTTAACTTACCATACCCGGTGTGAGAATAATTGTGGAAAGACAACTGGGGTGGGGTTGTACCATGATCCATTTGGAATTTGGGTGTGAAACAAAACAGACTTTTCTTTGGATCTCTAAGAAAGACTAGGGAGTTGAAACCCCCCCAAACCCCGGCAATTCTCAACCTGATCATACACATACCACTCCATGTTTTACAATTCACTAATCTACTCTATTATATCTCGTGGGGCGCTGCGGTTTAGTGGTGGCGCCGTTGCCTTGGAGCCGGAAGGTTCGAGGTTCGAATCCACCTCGCCGCGTAGGGACCTTGGGCAAGTCCTTCACTCACAATTGCTCAGCGCTTCGGCGTGAAACTCCGATGCAGTGTCCGCTCTGCATCGGGAGCGCCTCTGAGTAGAGAGAGCTTGAAGGGGCACTATAACAAGTGCACATACAAATCTTACTCTGTGCCATGCGCTGACCTCTCTTAACCCGACCTCATTTCTCGAACCTGACCCAAAAAACGCTCCACTTTCCGACAACCCTCAATATTTATGTAGCGCCCGAGTTTTCGAGATTCACGCATCGGAAATGAATCGTAGAGTTTTACAGCGCATTAAATAATATCCGTGCGCTCTATAATATATCTCTCTCGTTCAATTCATTTAGCGCAATCCGGCGTGGCGACTTCTTTGGGCTCGACTGTGCCTTGACACCTTTTATCCCGATTGGACTTCGTAATGGGGGCTACGCCTCCCCGGGACCATTGGCAAATGAAACCGACCCCGTGAGGGAAGCCTTTGATGACCTGGAAAGGAGCATTCGAAGAACCAACGTATACAGAGAGAGAGACAAACAGGCAGACAGACGCAAAAAAGGAGACAGATACAAAGACAGACAGACATATACAGACATACACACAGACACATAGACAGACAGACACACATCCTCAGTGATAGACGTGGTGCAGACAGACACGGACGGACAGACAAACGCACAGAGAGAGACATACACTCAGACAGAGAGAGACAGACAGACACTCAGGCAGAGAGAAAGACAGACAGGCAGACACTCAGACACATACACACAAAGACAGATGAACATACGGACACACATGCACACACATTGTCACAATCACAGGATGCATTCGGGCAGACAAGTAGACAAACACAAACACAGTCTTGCACAGACAGACAGACACGCGGACAGATAAATAGATCATATAGTAAGCCAAGCAGACAACAGTAAAGGATAGCGAAACACGTTGAAAGACCTCTAGACGTCCGTAGATAGACATAGAAACAGACAGACAGACAGACATGCTGACAGACAGACAAATACACATAATTGACATAATTGCACACATACAAATGTACATTCATACATACACTTGCATTCAAATAGATAGACATTCAGACATATAGATATACAGACAGATAAACAGGTTGACATACATACATATATATACACATTCATAAATACGTACATACATACATACATACATACATACATACATACATACATACATACATACATACATACATACATACGTACACGCATACTTACATGCATACAGATAGACAAATACACAGGTAGGCAGACAGACAGACATACAGAGAGATAGACAAGCTCACATACAGAGATATAGGCATACAGATACAGAGGTCTATATACATACATGTACAGTTGTACACGCACGCACACGCAAACATACACACAAAGAGATTTGCAGGCAGACGGATAGATATACGGAAGGACGGACAAGAGAAACGGACTTGGAGAGACGGCGATTGAGTTATAGATGGTGATGATGTTTTTGTACCTTTTTTCCAGTAGCATCCTCATTCTTCTCATCATCATCCTCGTCCTCGGTTGCTGCTGCTGCTGCTGATGCTGCGGCTGCTGCTGCTGCTGCTGATGCTGCATGGTCCGCTTGGGAAAGAAGAAGAAGAATGGATATTGTATATATATATATATATATATATATATATTTATATATATTAGTGTGGTCCTTAGCTCCATGTAAAAATATTTTTGTGGAAATTTTAAACGAGGCACCCTCCTAACTTATTCCTTTAGGTTAAAAAATATTAACACTGAAAATTTTGATGGACTTTTTTGAGTTTTAGGGGGTGCTACCGGACATAACATATATCAATGTAAAGACACAAGCGAAGCATGGAATATCGTATATTGTATACTATTACCAGTGTGTGGTTGAATGCACAAATTTAAATAAATTCTGGTGGGCAGTGGACCGTGTTGGAGGTGGACTTGTGGGCTGTGGACTGGTTTGCTATTTGGGTCAAAACACATACAAAAGGGCATAAAAATGTTTTTCCAGTTAATATTTCCATTATTGCATCAGAGCCTTTTTCCGGCGATAGGTTTATTTCTTCACATCCAATAGCAGACTCTGCTTTGATTCTCATTATTTTGTTTGAAGCTTGTTAGGCTGTACTTGTTCATGAGTGCCAGTCCACACTCTATTATGTAATTCACAACTTTCACTGAGCTCGCAGTGGCCTAACCTAACTTGAAGTTCTCATCGTTTGACCATGTATCAACGTGTTGTTGGAGAAAACCTGCCGTAATGCTGAAAAATCTCGTGTTTTCCGTGACAAAATCTTTCAGTTGCATTGAGCTTTTTTCTAGTGGATGTTCAAGCCAAGTTTTGTCCAGAGTAGTAACCTTTTGGCATTTTGTATAAATGGAAGCCCCATAATCTCCTTCTTCTTTAGTTCTCTGCCGTCAGGCAGGTTCATATGTCCAATGATGCCATGCACATCTGTTCTGTGCATCTCTATTTAACTCTCTGCAACCATCCATTGTCATCATCCAGTCCAGCAGCATTGTTCTTGGTCTTCCTCTTGACTTTCCCCCTCCATTCTTCTTTCGATGATGTCTCTTACTTTGGTGTCACTCCTCATGATGTGGCCAATCCTGTTTCACCATAATCAAAGCTGGTCGACTGCACAGTGTAAGAATTGTGAAAAAATAACTTTGGGGAGGAGTTGGACCATTATCCACTTGGAATTGGGGTGTGAAAAACAGACTTTACTATGGGGCTCTAATAAAGACTGGAGGCTTGAAACACCCCCCCCCCAAATCTCCCGGCAATTTTTACCCTGGGTCGATACCCACTCCAGAAATGAGAACAGGAAGATGGTCTACTATTTCTTTACTGCAGATATCTTCCAACAATTTCCCATCCCAGTGAACTGTTAGAGGAACTCCTGGTTGAGATTCAGCTTTCAAGTTTTCAGCAAATTTTCTGCCGACTCTATATACGCTGCTTACGAATTGAAAAGCAATTGAGATTGAACTCTGTGGGATTATTGCCAAAGCATTGCAGTGTGAAAGAGAGTAGGCCTACAAGTGTTGATTTTCTATTACTCACTTTCCCCATTGCATTGTCAAAACTTAGACCTATTGCCAACTTTGTGTTATCTTTGAAAATAGAGAGATTATGCAATATATACTGATATACATGACAAATCAAAATGAAGCGAAATTGCCGCCAAAAGATGCAATGGCTGTTAATGGAACTTAATGCGTTATAGAATTTTTAAAAATAAAATAAGTAAGTAAGTGACAATTATGATGTTGGGGGATGTTAATAAAATATGCAAGCAGTTGTCTATCAAATTCTATCATAGCCATTTCCATGGTTGGAAAGCATATTAATGAAAATTAAGCATATTGTACCACAAAGCCTAAATTAATTCTAAGCTTGAACTTTAACCTCTGGTAGCGACCCCTAGATGTCCTTGGATTATCTCCAAAAAAATTCTCAAATTTTTTCTCATCAATAGAAACCAACTTTGAGGGTGCCCCGTTATAAAATCAGACTTTTAAAAATAAGGACCACACTAATATATATATGTATATATGTATATATATATATATATATATATATGGATGTGTATATGCCATTCTTAGGATGCAACGGGGGACAAAAGTTCGTGAGAGGAATGATGGTGAGGCTATAGGGAAGCAGGAGTAGAATGGGAAGGGAAGGAGGAAGAGAAGGAGTTATGGAGGAGAGGGAGGGTGGGTGGGAGGGAGGGAGGGAGAGAGAGAATGGAAGGAGGGAGGGAAGCGGAAGTGGAAGCGAGAAAAAACATAGAGAGAAACAAACAGACAGACAGACAGACAGAGGAAGTGAGAGAGACGGACGGAAGGAAGGATGGATGGATGGATGGACAAACGGAGACATAGAGACAGACAGAGAGAGACAGATGGAGAGAGACGGACAGAGGGAGAGATACAGACAGAGGGAGAGAGACAGACAGAGGGAGAGAGACAGATAGAGGGAGAGAGACAGACAGACAGAGGAAGTGAGAGAGACGGACGGAAGGAAGGATGGATGGACAAACGGAGACATAGAGACAGACAGACAGAGAGAGACAGATGGAGAGTCAGACGGAGAGACAAACAGAGGGTCACACAGAGACAGACACATAGACATTAGGTACATTGGAGGGCATGGAATAGAGGAAAGAGGTTACGAAAGAAAAGAGACTTGTCTGCTGGAAGGCAGACATCTTCCCCCGACAGACAGACAGACAGACAAATAAAGTAGATATGCTGAAACACCGACAGGCAGAGAAACTGATAAGTAGGTAGACATACACGAGGACAGACAAACAGACAAAAAGAGAGATACAAATAAAGTAACAGAGATAGACGGACAGACATACGGACAGACAGACAGACAGAAGGAGAGAGAAGGACTGATAGAAAGACAGAAAGAAGGACAGAGACAGATAAGATATAGACAGATAGAAAGAGCGGGATGAGGACTAACAGACAGACGAACAGACAGATAGGCAGACAGACAGTGGGATAGGGAGCAGGACAGACTGATAGACAGACAGACGGGGAATGGAGGAAAGGAGGGTGGACAGACAGGGGAGATGAGTAGGACAGACTACAGACAGATAGGCAGGCAGACAGAACGAGAGGGGGAAGGACAGACTGATAGACAGGCAGACAGAGAGGGAAAGGACAGACAGACAAATAGGCAGACGGACAGACGTAGCGGGAGATGGACAGACTGACGGGCAGATAGGGGGAAGGAGGGATGAAGGGTGGACCCTGCTCTGTGTGTGGTCTGCGAAGGAATTTTATGGCAGTTTTTCATTAGCGTTCAATGCGCTTTGTTTTCCATAAATCGGGCGCCGTCAGAACCCGGCCTCGGCATACATCGAACGGGCGTCGATGGAAGAAATGGGGGAATGGGGGAGGAAGGGCAAGGGGTGGGTGCGTAGATTGGAAAATGGGGGTGGGGGCAAAGGATGGGTGCGTAAATGGAGGAGGTGGAGAGGGAGGGACTTAGCGTGGGTGCGTAAATGGGGTAAATCGGGATGTTGGGGGAAAGGATGGGTGCATAAATGGGGAAATGGGGACGAGAGGGCAAATGATCAATGGGTGCATGAATGGGGGAATTTGGGGAAGGAAAGGCTAAGGGTGGGTGCGTAAATGAGAAATCCAGAAGAAAATGACTAAGAGTGGGTCTTCAAATTGGGAAATGGGGGACGGAAAAGCAGAGGATGGTGCGTAAATGGGGATATGGGGATGCGTGAGGGTCGGGGGAAGGAGCTCTCCACGTCATCTTTATTATAAACAACAGAAGCTTTGGCAGAATCATCAGCATCCGAAATGAAATTGAAAATGGGAACAAAACAGAACAATAAAATAAGAGAATAACGTGGCTTATAAGATGAGATAATGACTTCTTTAGCGTCGGTTACATAATGCAGGAGAAGGTTTCAGTCGTTGGCGCTCCAAGTGAGGAATATGTAGTTTGTTTTGTTTTATTTATTCCTCGTATTAGTCATACCGCCCCTTCATGTTATCTACTCTGAGGCGTTCCCGAATACAACGCGGACACTCATTGGAGTTTCATGCCGAAGCGCACAAGCAATTGCGAGTGAAGGACTTGCCTAAGGTCCCTACGCGGTGACTTGAGTTGGATTCGAACCCACCACTACACACCGCTCTTCGCAAGAAAGAGAGACGATATACATGTAATATAGTTGGGGTGATAATTTGCAAAAAGACTTCTTTTCTTCTTTTCTTTCAGGCTTGAATTAATCCCTCTCTACGGAAGGGTCAGCCACTCGGATATTCCTCTTCCACTTTCCTCTGTAAAAAAGACGGTGGCGTGGTTTATTGCACAGCATGCAACATGATGTGACAATAGTGACATCATAAAATGTGACATAAATGATGATGTGACAACGCATGATGTGACATCATAAAATGTGACATAAATGATGATGTGACAACGCATGATGTGACATCATAAAATGTGACATAAATGATGATGTGACAACGCATGATGTGACATCATAAAATTTGACATAAATGATGATGTCACATAGCATGATTTTGACGATTCACAATGAAAGAAAAATTTACGAAACGGAACATAACAGGATGTGACATAGCCTATAGCATCATTACTGTGTACGCTTTAAAAGTGTGTATTTACGTGGGCATTTTGCGCGCTCGTGCTTGCGTGCGTGCGTGCGTGCGTGCGTGCGTGCGTGCGTGCGTGCGTGCGTGCGTGCGTGCGTGCGTGCGTGCGTGCGTGCGTGCGTGCGTGCGTGCGTGCGTGCGTGCGTGCGTGCGTGCGTGCGTGCGTGCGTGCGTGCGTGTGTGTGTGTGTGTGTGTGCGTGCGTGCGTGCGTGCGTGCGTGCGTGCGTGCGTGCGTGCGTGCGTGCGTGCGTGCGTGCGTGCGTGCGTGCGTGTGTGTGTGTGTGTGTGTGTGTGTGTGTGTGTGTGTGTGTGTGTGTGTGTGTGTGAATCATGGTTGTCTTTGACTGGGTTTGCGTGGATCGGTGTCGGACAGACAGACAGACAGAGTCACGAGAACGAGACAGACAGACAAGACAGACAGACAGAGACTGAGACATACAGACAGAAAAAGACAGACATACAGACACGCAGACAGACACACAGACAGACACACAGACAGCGATATAGACACAGGGACAGAGACACAGATAGACAGAGACACAGACAGATAGAGACACAGACATATAGAGACACAGACAGAGAGCGAGTCAGAGACACAGAGACATAGAGACAGAGAGCGATACATGGAGCGGGACAGACACATACAGCGACCCAGAGAGCCAGACATAGCGAGAGACAGATAGATGCGAGGCGTGCATCTCCTCGCTTGATGCCGAATGTGGCTGGAGCTGCTGCTGTCTGGATGTGGGGTAGTGTGGGGTGTGATGAGTGCTACTGCTTGTGAGTGGGGTAGTGTGGGGCGAGATGGGTTCTGGTCGTAGTTGGATGAGCCGATGGATCGGCGGTCGAACCCTGTTGGCCGGGTGTTTATCGGAAGCTAATGATGCGCTGGCGGCTGAAGAGGAGGAAGCAATGACAGCAGCAGCAGCAGCAGCAGCAGCATCAGCAGCAGCAGCAGCAACTGAGGTATATATCGTCATTGAGCAAGATTACTTCTATACATACATGTATATGTATGTGTGTATATATATACAGTACACAAACATACGTATATGTATTTGTATATACATATATATATGTATATATATATAATTGCGTTCTACATGTATATACATTGTATGTGTAATGTCTGTATTTCTATTTAAATACATATTTACGTGAATATATATATATATATATATATATATATATTCATTGATAAAAAATATATATCTTGATGAATATTATGTGTGTGTGTGTATGTACATGAGTCTATAATTTATAATATAAACGAAACCTCTGATTTATATAAATGCGTAGCCTATGTGTGTTTTTGAATACAAGTGTATTATGTGCAATTTGTGTAGACTGTGTACCGGTATATAGATACATTATATGAATGCACAGATTATGTACCATTGACAGTCTGCTCTTTAAAATCTGTTCTTGTGCACTTTGAACCTTGTAGTTAACACTTTAAACCTTGCAGTTCGCACCTGTGAACTCTGTCGTTTTTACCTCTCAATAGCATTATCGCTATACATGTACTACAGCACAGGTTAGTTAGACAGCGAAAAGACGTTTCTAAGTAAGTAAGAAAAGACGTTGAAACTTATATAGAGGCATCCGGTGATCAAGGCAAATGGTCTTGATAATGCTGAGCCTAACAATTTCAGGCCAATAGCAAATGTTTCATTTATGTCAAAAATAATTGAGAAGATTGTTGCTACACAGCTTATGAACTATCTGGAAAAAATAGCCTTCTCCCAATTTTCCAATCAGGCTTTCGCAAGGGCCATTCCACAGAAACTCTACTTGTCCGCCTTCTATCTGACATCTACGGTGCTATCGATAGATCCCAGATTACTCTCCTCTCACTGTTTGATGTAAGCTCTGCATTTGACACTGTAGATCATGACATCCTCTTGCAGCGCTTATCGATTTCTTTCGGCCTCTCTGGTAACGCACTTGATTGGCTTGCTTCGTTTTTGCAGGACCGCTCCTTCATGGCAGCTTATGGATCCACTAAGTCCTCATGGGTCCCTGCTCCAATAGGTTTGCCTCAAGGTTCCGTTCTTGGACCCCTCCTTTACATAATTTACACTGCCGATCTGGGCTCCCTGCTGACAGCTATGGATGTCCACAGCCAATCTTATGCTGACGACCTGCAAGCTTATGTCCACTGTCTGGCGGTTCATGCTGACGCAGCGGTTGGAACAATAAGCCAGACTATAGTAACCCTGCAGTCCTGGATGTCCTCAAACCGCCTGCGCCTTAACCCTAATAAGACTCAGCTTATCTGGCTTGGAACGCCCCAGCAGCTTTCCAAAATTGATTTAGCTTCCCTATCCTTGAAATATCCACATTTCACTTTTTCCACTTCTGTCCGGAATTTGGGAGTCATCCTTGACCAGGAACTCACATTTACGCGGCACATTAACCTTCTGTGTCGCAGCTGTTACTACCAGCTTCGGCAGCTCAAGGTCATTTCCCGCTCTTTGACTCCTAGCGCCGCCTCAACACTTGTTCATGCATTTGTAGTTTCGCGCTTGGACTACTGCAGTTCCATATACGGTGGACTTCCAGCCTCTCGGGTGGGGCCCCTAAATAGGGTCCTGCGCACTGCTGCCCGCCTCATAGGCCGCATTCCCAAATTTGGCCGAGTCTCCGAGTACATGCGGGATGTACTCCACTGGCTCCCTTACCCACAGCGCATTACGTACAGAATTTCCGTATTGGTCCGGCGCTGCTTTGAAGGTTTGGCTCCTTTATACTTGCAGGAGCTCTGTTGCTCGACCACGCACGTTCAACGCCGCTGCTCTCTCCGCTCAGCTGCGCAAGCGGAACTTATTGTTCCACGCTCTCGGACTGCAATGAGGCAGCGCCGTGCTTTCTCCGTGGCTGGCCCTGCGACCTGGAATGAGCTCCCTGTTATCCTTCGTCAAATACCTATTAGCCTTTCTACTTCTACTTCATTTCTTTCTCTTCTCAAAACTGTCTTATTCGACCGGGGTTGGACTGGGAGCGCTCCTGAGTAGTAACCTTGAAGGAGCGCTATATCAAATTCTCAGTAAATAAATAAAAAAATTTAGCCCAACCGATGCCGCTTTGATTGATCAGTGTTATCTGGACTACTAACACACCTTGAAGATTTCAATGTGCTGCTATTACGACTACTAACGGAAGCGATGATTGTGGATTTTGACAACTGGATTAAGTTGAACACACGGGATTTCAAATGACATGAGGCTCGAGTCACTACTATCCGGGTTTTGTGGTAGCGACTGAACGTCTATTGGTATGACGACGGTAACCACTGAAACAGAAGGAGCGATTGGCGGTAACTATGGTAGCAACCAAATCATGTCTTATTGGTTCTTTTATCTGTTACAATGTTTTGATGGATAAGAGATTTTACCTTTCGGATTTACTGTCGACTAATCATGCGCGGTGGTGTAGTGGTGGCGTCGTTGCCTTGGAGCCGGAAGGTCCGAGGTTCGAATCCACCTCCCCGCGTAAGGACCTTGGGCAAGTCCTTCACTTACAATTGCTAAGCGCTTCGGCATGAAACTCCGATGCAGTGTCCGCTCTGCATCAGGAGCGCCTCTGAGTAGGGAGAGCTTGAAGGGGCGCTATAACAAGTGCACTTACAAACAAACAAACGATTAAAAGTGATTGATAGATTTTCTAGCGTTATTATGATCATCATATAGATCTACCCAGATAATTTCAAAGGAATGATCAGTATCGAACCTTGGCTATTATTTATTGTATTTGACAGCGATGTTTGAGATTTTGGTGATCTTGCTGAACCTGGATTTTGGAAGATTCCGACATGAATCTTGACTGAATCTTTTGATTTGACCGGAATCTGACTTGATTCTTTACTGAATCTGACTTACAAATGACCGGAATCTGACTTGAATCTTAGCTGAATCTCTTAAAATGGCTGGAGTCTACTCGAATCTTAGCTGAATCCTAATATTAAATGACCCGAATCTGACTTGGATCTTGGCTGAATCTCATTATAAAATGACATTTCTGAATCTGACTTGGATCTGAGCTGAATCTCATTACAAAATGACATTTCCGAATCTGACTTGGATCCTATATCTGAATCTCATTACAAAATGACTGCAGTCTAGCTTGAATCTTAGCTGAATCTCATTACAAAATGACTGCAGTCTAATTTGGATCTGGTCGCAAGGATTTGACAAATGGAAGTTTTTGCATAGCGCATGCATAAGAGCGCCTCAAAGAAATCTGAATATTTTCTGCGTGTAGTCAGTAAACTATCAGAATGATAATTGAACGGAGAGGTTCAATAGAAATTACCGTATTCCCCGTTATTTACGGTAATGTTTCGCCAATGCATGGGAATGCTGATTGTGCAGATATATATGTATATATATATATAAGATATATATATATACATAGTATAGATATATATATACATATTATATATATATATATATATTACATAGATATACTGCGTTGTTCTTATTAAGCGCAGCAGCAAAGGAATTATGGACTAATCAGGAGGCGGAATTTACCGGAAACACGTGACCGGAAAACGACTTTATCCGTCTCCTGGCTAGTTGATTGGTTATAGGCATGTATATATTATATATATTAAATATATATTATATATATAAAGCGCCACTCTAATGCCAAGCGCAGGGCACCGACTTGTTCACGAGCGCTGCATCCTCTCTTTGTAATTGGGTGGCATGTATGGATTCGCCGAATAAATATTTGAATATTTTTCCATTCATATGAAAAAACTTAAAACTATTTAACGGCAGATAAATGCTTCTGCAGCTGCAGAATATCATTTAGTCCTGCCTTTTGTGTATAACTGCACACACGGGCGCGGTTGTGTAGCGGTGGGTTAGGTGCATTGAAGCCGGATGATCGCAGGTTCGAATCCACGTCGAGTTGCCGCGTAGGAACCTTGGGCAAGTCCTTCACTTGCAATTGCTCGTGCGCTTCGGCGTGAAACTCCGATGTAATGTCCGCGCTGTTGTCGGGAGCGCTTCTGAGTAGAGAGAGGGAGAATTAAAGGGCGCTATAGTGAATGCGAGAGATAGACAACTAAATAAATTGAAAAAGCTATGGTCTTCAGTATTTATCTATATGGATATAATGGTATTAATTTTGTAGAATAAAAATATTGGCGTGCAATCTGTCTGTCCGAACCCTTTCATAGCAATTATTATTGTACCCAATATGTTCAATTCCATGGCGTTTTTGCCAGAAAAGAAACAATGCATGCAATGTAATAAAAAGACATTTATCTGAAGCTGATAGCGGGCGCAATATAAATGTTCAATTAGTATGGCAATTGATGACTCTGGTAATCTATGGCTACTGCTGCTGCTGCTGCTGCTGCTGCTGCTGCTGCTGCTGCTGCTGCTGCTGCTGCTGCTGCTGCTGCTGCTGCTGCTGCTGCTGCTGCTGCTGCTGCTGCTGCTGCTGCTGCTGCTGCTGCTGCTGCTGCTGCTGCTGCTGCTGCTGCTTATCTGACCTTGTTTTTTTTTCTCCTGCGGATTTTTCGATTGGATTATTTTGAGTTCCCTTGATCAATGGCATTGTCATGATCATGATGGTGACGCTGTAGCTGTCATTTGATTTGATTGGTTGCTTTCGATTAGATTAAATTTTAAATTTTAAATTAATTATTTCTCGCATTTGTTTTATCGCCCATTCAAGCTTTATATACTCAGAGGCGCTCCCGACTATCGTGCGGACACTGAATCGGAGTTTCACGCCCACGCGCACGAGCAATTGCGAATGAAGGACTTGCGTAAGTTCCCTACGCGGCGGCTTGAGGCGGATTCAAGCCAGGTCTGTGAAAACTGATCAGATTTGATTAGATTTACATTGGATTAGATGCAAGTATGATTCGAACTGTTATTTTTTTTCAACTGGCTTTTAACCCTTTCTTTTCCATTTGGCAAACAGCCAATTTAAGTTTTTATTTTCTTATGCAAACTGTTCTAAAAACAATTGGAGCAGCATTTGCTACTTCTATGTTGGCTAAAGGTAATTATTGCCTTAGCAAGTGTTATTGTGGCAATTTTATTCTGCCATTATGCCCTTGAAGTCAGTGTGATTACCATTTTTCAAAAGGTAGATTTTGTTTATATAATTTCTCTTTAGTGATAGATGCTAGGAAAGAGTAAAGAATATTTTAGGAGAAGGCATAGATCAGTACTCAACTCTTACTTGGGGCTCGTTGGTGTAGTGGGTATGTTCGTTGCCTTGCAGCCGGAGGGTAGCAGGTTCGAATCCACCTCAAGTCGCCGCGTATAGGGACCTTGCAATGGGCAAGTCCTTCACTCACAATTGCTCAGTGCTTCGGCATGAAACTCCGATGCAGTGTCTGCACTGTAGTCGGGAACGCCTCTGAGTAGCGAGCTTGAAGGGGCGCTATAGCAAGTGCACAAACATACATGAGGTCACTGTTTTGAGAATAGAGAGAATAGCCAGAATAGTGTATCATAGTCTGACACTTTACAGCCGACCGTTGCCACGGCCATTGCGAAACGTTTGAGTGTATAGGCCACATTTATTGTGCTGCAGCTCTCTATGTTATGTCGGTGACAGTTGTCTCTGGTGGTATACAGACATCAGTTGGAGGAGAGAAAGAGAGAGACGTTCTGTTCGGACCTGATAGTCGTCGAATGGCTTTCTGGGAAAATCGTAAAGATTTTTATCGAAGGCGGGGGTGAAATAGAGAGAGACACAGACAGAGAGACAGACAGAGAGAGTCATACAGACAGACAGAGTCATACAGACAAACAGACAGGCAGACATACAGATTTGACAGACAGACGGACACACACAGAGAAATACATATAGTGACGGAGGTACAGGCAGGCAGGCAGACAGACAGAGAGACAGAGAAAGAAAGACAGAGAGAGACAGACAAAGACAGAGAGAAAAACACAGACAGAGACGGAGAAACAGGCAGACGGAGAGACAGACAGACACACACACACAGACAGAGAGTGACACAAAGAGAGAAAGACGGAGAGACAGACAAACAGACGCCTAGAGACCGTGTGAGAGGGAGACGTCTAGATTTCGATCGAATGAAAGCATTGCCAAGTGAACGCATTGGAAATGAATGAATGAATGAGTGAAGAATTGAATGAATGAACGAATGAATGAACGAATGAATGAATGAATAGATGAATGAATGAGTGAAGAAATTAATAAATGAATGGACGGATGGATGAATGAATGAATAAATAAATGAATAGATAGATGGATGAATAAATGAATGGATGGATGGATGGATGAATGAATGAATGAATGAATGAATGGATGAATGAATGAATGGATGAATGAATGGATGGATGAATAAATGAATGGATGGATGGATGGATGGATGGATGGATGAATGAATGAATGAATGGATGAATGAATGAATGGATGAATGAATGGATGAATGAATGGATGAATGAATGGATGAATGACTGGATGTATGAATGGATGGATGGATGAATGAATGAATGAATGGATGAATGTATGAATGAGTTAATAAATGAATGAATGAATAGATGAATGATTGGATGGGTGGATGAATGAATGAATGAATGAGTTAATGAATGAATGAATGGATGAATAAAGGAAAGAACGAACGAATAAATGAATGAACAAATGGATGAATGACTGAAAGAATCATGAGTGAATGAATGAAAGAATGAACGAACGAATGGATTTACGAACAAATAATTGAGTAACTGAATGAATAGATGAATGAATGAATGAATGAATAGATGAATGAATGAATGAATGAATGAATGAATGAATGAATGAATAAAGGAAAGACCAAACGGATGAATGAATGAATGAATGAATGAATAAAGGAAAGACCAAACGGATGAATGAATGAACGAAAGATCGAACGAATGAATGAATGAATCAAGGAATGAACGAAAGGATGAATGGATGAAAGAACAAACGAATGCATGAACGAATGAATAGATGAATTAATGAATAAATAAATGAACGAACGAACAAACGAATGCAAGAATGAATAAATGAATGAACGAAAAGATGAATGGATGAATGAATAAACGAATGAATGAACGAACGAACGAATGAATGAATGAATGAACGAAAGGATGAATGGATGAATGAATAAACGAATGAATGAACGAATGTATTAACGAACAAATAATTGAGTAACTGAATGAATAGATGAATTAATGAGTGAATGAATAAAGGAAAGAACAAAGGAATGAATGAATGAACGAAAGGATGAATGGATGAAAGAACAAAACATCTTCTGCAGCTGAAGTCCTTTGTTTTCAGTTGACATCGATGGACATTAATCTTTCGGATGACCGGAAACAAAGCAGCGTCAACATCCGGTCACCGCCTCCCAGAATCCTCTCTGTTTCCGGCAGGGCTTGATCTGCACCGGAAGCACTTCAATCTCCGACGTCAAGTATCCAACCAGCAAGTTACACCGGACATATCGTCACCAGCGATGACTCGTCCGGAGTAGAGGGGTCCTTCTTGAGACCACACCCGGTATAGGGGTCCTTCTTTAGACCACACCCGGAATAGGGGTCCTTCTTGAGACCACACCCGGAATAGGGGTCCTTCTTGAGACCACACCCGGAATAGGGGTCCTTCTTGAGACCACACCCGGAATAGGGGTCCTTCTTGAGACCACACCCGGTACAGGGGTCCTTCTTGAGACCACACCCGGAATAGGGGTTTCTTCTTGAGACCACACCCGGTATAGGGTGGTCTTTTGGAAGCCACGCCATTCTATCCTGTGTAGGAGATTCGTTTTAGACCACACCCTCTTATCCAGTGTAGGGGAATCTTCTCAAGGCCACGCTCTCTATTTCCGACGTAGTGCACGGGTTGTTCTTAAGGCCACACCCTGTCATTCCGGCAGAGGGGTTCTTTTTGAGCCCACACCCTCCTATCCGGTATAGGGGTTCTTTTTGAGCCCACACCCTCCTATCCGGTATAGGGGTTCTTTTTGAGCCCACACCCTCCTATCCGGTATAGGGGTTCTTTTCTAGACCACACCCTCCTATCCTAGTCTCTATCCGGCATAGTGGCCTCTGGAGACCACACCCTCTCATTTCTGCACAGAGGTTCTTCTTGAGACCACACTCTCTCAGTCCGCTATAGAGGGTCCTTCTTTAGATCACACCCTTTTATCCGGTATAAGGATCCATTTTGAGACCACACCCTTTCAGGCGTAGAAGGTTCCTCTTCACCGTCTCAATCTCTCAAAAGGGGTTCCTCATTTAGGGCACCCCTCTTCCGTGTCCTTTGAAGGTCATGGGTCAGACGGATGTATGGGAGGAGGAGGAGCATCTGATTCCAAGGAGTTGTGCTGGAAAACTTATCAGTCTCCTTCTGTCCGTCATTCCTACGATTGGTGTGATCGCTTTGGCAGTTGCGTGGTTTCGAACCAACAAACAGGTATGTCGTTCAGACAGACAGATAGACGGACGGACGGACGGATGAACGGACGAATGGACAGAGGGACAAATTTTCAGACTTGTAACATAGGTTATTATTTTTATTTTTATGATTATTATTATTATTTATTTATTTATTTTTATTTTTTTTTTACCCGAGGTATCTATAATTCCTCAGGTGTCAGATATTAATAAGAAATTTAAACTCTGGAGTGGCCATCCATGTCAAGATCAGGAAGAACAAAAGTGCTGTGGAATGCAACAGCATTAAAACGCTGAATGGTGACAGACAGGCGCTGAAACAAGAAGCTTGTTTCTCTTGCGTCGCCTGAAATTTGGCTCAAGAGAAATGCCTGTCCCTTGGCGTTAATTGGCCCCATTGTTTCAAAAGCCAATGGGACAAAGTGGTAGGTTTGCATCAAATGTGCATATTTTGTATTTTTCCTGGCTTCAGCCAGTTTCGCAGCACCCCCCATCCGAATGGAGGTTGTGGCGAGATAAGAGGTAGCCACAGTATCTGACACTGTAACGTCCCAGGTCAAACAACGACCTGAGCGCCAGGGAATCAATGTAAGGCCGTCTGGTCTTTTTCCATCCGACCTTGACAAACCAGGTGGTTCCTTAACTGCAGGAATGCCTGCCTATTATTATTATTATTATTATTATTATTATTATTATTATTATTATTATATGATTATTATTATTATTATTATTATTATTAGTAGTAGTAGTAGTAGTAGTAGTAGTATTTTATGATAAATTATTATTATTATTCTTATTTTACGGATGGACGGACGAATGGACAGAGGGACAAATTTTCAGACTTGTAACATAGGTTATTATTTTTATTTTTATGATTATTATTCTTATTTTACGATAATTATTATTATTATTATTATTATTATTATTATTATTATTATTATTATTATATGATAATTATTATTATTATTCTTATTTTATGATAATTATTATTATTGATATTTTATGATAATTATTATTATTATTTTTATTATTTTTTTTTGCGCCCGAGGTATAAATGATCCCTCAGGCTTTAAAATCAATAATAAAAACATTGTTGTTCTGGAGTTAACGGTCATCCTCGTCGGTCAATTGTGCAAAAGTGCCTCGAAATGCAACGGCATTGAACTTCTGCGTGCAAATGGAAAGGCGCTGAAACAAACGTGCCGTCTCCTGCGGATCCCCAGAAACCATGGTCAGACGCCGACCAAGTTCTGACAAGAACTCCCGACCCTGAGCGTTGATGGGGCCTAGAGTTTCCAGTGCCACTGGAATAAAATCATGTGTGGTGGGGATTTCTGCATACTTTGTAGTCTTCTTCGAGGCTGCCATCTCTGCTGCTGCTCCAGGTGTTAAGGATGTGAGGTGTATAATATATGACGTTGCGCACGTGTGTACGCTGGTGGCATCCCAGGTCATATATTTTCCTCTTGACCACGGTATTAATGTCGCTCCATCTGGTCTTTTTCCGTCACTTCTGAACAATCCTGCTGGTTCTTTGGTGCTCGGATTATTATTATTAGTATTATTATTAGTAGTATTATTATTATTATCTTCAACATTGAACATCAGTTTGGAAAGTATTAGTTTTTTTTGTTTAAAAATAATAATTTATCCGAGGTACACTATACATTATGATACATCCCTCAGGTTTTTAAAGGCTATTATCGATTCCTTAGAGTGATAATTATTATTATTATTATTATTACTATTATTATTGTAGTAATTATTGCTATTAGACAGATTAGTTGCTTTGTAAAATGTCTTATATATGTCAAGAGTGTATAGCTTGGATGCAATTTCGGAAATTTCATTGCAGCGGTATAATCCATTAGTTGCAGAGAGCAGCTTTGAAAAGTTAAGTGTTTTTTTCTCGGCAATTATTTATTCCGCTGCGGGCGTAAAGCGTTCCCCCTAAATGCGCCCGTTGTATACTTGGACATTTATAAAGTGCCTCTTGCGGTATTAACTATTCAAAGGCGCTCTCAGCGTTGGGGCCCTGGGGAAATAACAGCGTCTTCAGGCTTGCAACAGACCGCTTTGGAACAGACCCCAGCAGCCTGTATCATCTTAATTAGCACGCCTCAAGAATGACGGGAGAGCATTCCAAGAGAAAGGTCAGCGATCGGAAAGGCATGATGCTGTGCTGTAGCAGACTGTCTGACCTTAGCCCTTTAAAAATCTAGTTGGGGGCTCGAATGACCCTTTTTAACCAGGGCATTTTTTAGCGTGCAGTTCTAACTTCTACAAAACATGTGCTGTTCTGAATGAATTTATGCCGTAATCGTACATTTATATAGCGCCACTTAAAGAGAAACTCCTCAGAGGCGCTCCCGACCTGACACGAAACCACAATCAAAGAGAATGGTTTTCAAACGCTTGCGAAAGAGGGGCACAGAAAGACAAAGAAGTTCAATGCGGAGAGCATTGGTTAACTTATTCCAGACAGACGGACCAACTATTATATATCAAAGCTTTTATGCAACACTGTGGAAGTTGGAGTCATAGGGGAAAATGCCGTTGTACAAGCACTCGTGTGCTGTTAAAAAAATTGAAAACCCATTGTCATCTGATTGGGAGTGATTTACCATGGGGGATGGGAAGGAGGAAAGGGGTTGTTATAAAATATTAACAGCCCCGTTATTACGGTTACTTGTTATTTGTGAGGTACGGTGGCCGAGTGGTTAGAGCCGTCAGCCTGTAACGCGGTGATTACGGGTTCGATCCTTGTCCGAGGCGGTTATTGTGTAGGGACCTTGAACAAATCCTTCACTCACAATTGCTCTGCACTACAACTGCAGTTGCGCCGGTGTGTGCACTTCTGAGCTTTGTAAGGAAGGCAATATCAAACTTCAGTTGTAGGCCTATTGTATTGTAGCCTAAGCTTATTTTAGGCTACCCTTATATTATACAGTTCGCTTCCCCGTGACTCTGCTGGTTCTTTCTATTGTCTTCTGAAGACTTTTCTTTTTGACCAGGCCTGGGTCGGGAGCGCCTCTGAGTAGAGATCTTGAAGGGTCGCTATATTAATCTATGTGATTGGTTGATTGATTAATTGATTGATTGATTGATTGATTGAATGAGTTTTATACACTGAATATCTTGATGATAATCTTGATGATAAATAATCTTATTAAATACATCGATTTGAAATTATAATTTTAACAAAGAACATCGCAATCGTAATCTTCTAATTTCAATAGCGCCACTCGAAGGCCAAGCGAAGGGCACCAGCTTATTCACGAGCGCTGCACAGAACAGAGAAAGAGAAGAACTGTTTGAACTTTGAAGGGAACAGCCAGGGCGAGAATTGCCGGGAGTCGGGGGGGGTTCAAACCCCCAGTCTTTCTTAGAGCCCCATGTGAAAGTACCAGTATGTTTTTCATACCCCAATTCCAAATTTATCATAGGCCAACTCCTCCCCCCAGTTATTTTTCTACAATTCTCACACAGGGAACAGCTAAGTGATCTACAACTCTCCCATCTGCAGTGTTGCGTGTCTGCCATTCTGACCTCCTGACCTCAGTGACGTAAGATAGTTTTCTAGCGCTTGAATACGGCGACGACGCTTTCGTGAGTAGCTGCAATTCAATTATCCGGGCGAGAACGCCGGCAGCGCCTCAAGCGGTGAAACTAAAACATTTTATTGGCGCTCTTAAACTTTCACGATCGCGGTTCCTGGCGTGCGGTTTGTAAGCCATTGGCTGGCGAAGATGACGATCGCATTGAGTGAAGTAAGATGTCGGTTTCTGGTTCGGGATTCAAAATTGAGTTTTTGGAAGGACGAGTGGGGGAATGTGTGGTTATTATTATCAGGATGAGAATTGCCGGAGATTGTTTGAGGATCAAGTTCAATCCAATAGGCATTATTATAGGAACCAGAAGTTAAGTCTTCCTTGCATTTCCCAAATACGGGTTCGTCTAAGTCTTACTTCTTACCTCTAGTTACCTTTATACAATTCGCATGCTGATTATTTTCACTTAATGGTAACTTCTTTGGAACATAACTGAACATATTTAAGCGTTATTGACCTGTTTGGGCATGCTTTCCAGGTGTAGGCCTACTGCAAAAAGAAAATATTCTATGGCGTTACATACATACATGCAAGCATGCATGCATGCATGCATGTATGTATGCATGTATGTATTGTATGTATGTATTTACGAATATATGTATGTATGTATATGAACATTTATATAGCGCCTTACAATAACCTCACGAAGGCGCTATACTATACTATAATAGT
This sequence comes from Lumbricus rubellus, assembly GCA_945859605.1. Taxonomy (NCBI): domain Eukaryota; kingdom Metazoa; phylum Annelida; class Clitellata; order Crassiclitellata; family Lumbricidae; genus Lumbricus; species Lumbricus rubellus. Next base: position 18,790,516 of record OX243821.1, on the reverse strand, counting down.
ATACAATCAGTGCTACTTAGCCTGAGTGGCTTTACGTCGGAGCTAATTGGAAAGCTTAACGTATAACTCCACTTTACGACTAACGCTATTTCCGTTCAGAACTCGCAACTTCCCGGCGATGATTCGAATCTTATCGCACCCGGTGCGGTCTGGTCGTTATCGTGACGTCAGCACCGTTCGTCGGCGCAATTCCGGAAGCGATTGATAATCGGCGCACAGTTCTGGGCGGCCATTAAAACGTCGACGCCGGCGATTTATCAATTGCCTTCGATTGCCAGCAGTGTGCGAGTTCTCGAGGCAAGCGACGTGCATGAGCATTGCCACGATCCGGTGCGAGAATTATTAGTGGGGGTGAGGGAGGGGAGGCTGTGTGTGTAAGTTACCATGTGTGGGGGGTACGAGGAAAGTTTGTAATGGGAGGGGGTAGTGGTCCCGCGTGGGGGCGTGACCCAGTGTAGCCGCCCTCATCAGTGGCGAATCCACAAGAGACTCGTCAGGGACACCCTAGCCCCACCCCCACCCTATATGCCTTTTGTACCCCGCGATACTGATTTTATATATCCTCTGAATAATGGGCTTATA
>OX243821.1:18639934-18784934 GCA_945859605.1 Lumbricus rubellus | reverse complement strand
ATCTTTATGAGTAATGGCATGATGTTGCCATTTGCGAGAGTTGTCAGCATATTTAGTGGCAGCATGACGTCTTCATGAGTGGTGGCATGATGTTGTCATTTGCGATACCCGGTAGTTGTCAGTATATTTAGTGTCAGCATGACATCTTTATGAGTAATGGCATGATGTTGCCATTTGCGAGAGTTGTCAGCATATTTAGTGGCAGCATGACGTCTTCATGAGTGGTGGCATGATGTTGTCATTTGCGATACCCGGTAGTTGTCAGCATATTTAGTGGCAGCATGACGTCTTCAGGAGTAATGCCATGATGCTGCCATTTGCGAGAGTTGTCAATATATTTATTGTCAGCATGACATCTTTATGAGTAATGGCATGATGTTGCCATTTGCGAGAGTTGTCAGCATATTTAGTGGCAGCATGACGTCTTCAGGAGTAATGCCATGATGCTGCCATTTGCGAGAGTTGTCAATATATTTATTGTCAGCATGACATCTTTATGAGTAATGGCATGATGTTGCCATTTGCGAGAGTTGTCAGTGTATTTAGTGTCAGCATGACGTCTTCATGAGTGATAGCATGACGTTGTCATTAGTGAAGGTTGTCAGAGTTGTCAGTGGTTGCCTGACGGCTTTATGATAGTGTCATAATTATGTAAAAGTTGTCAGTATAATAAGTGGCAGCATGAGTGATAGCCTAAGTTGTCAGTCGTATACAGGAGAGTTGTCAGTATACTTAACGGCGGCATGACATCGTCTTGAACGATTGCGTGACGGTGTCATGTGTGACGGTTGGTTGTCAGTGTCATCAGTGACGGCATGACATCTTTATTTACAAGCGACAGCACAATGGTCTTAACTACGAAGAGATGTCAGTCTCTCAGCGGCGACATGCCCAATCTCATGAGAGTGTCATGCCGCACTTGAAGAAGCTGTCATGCTGCCATTTGTTAGAAGACTCAAGCCAATGTCAGACACTCATGCTGCCACACACCGGCAGTTCAAGCTTTCGTCCAATTGGAGCGAAGTACGCATTTCCATGGTTACGGAGGGGGGTGGTGCGTAGGGGGGGGGGTGGACGGAGAGACGTAGGGAATTATGACTTGTTTTTATTGCCCCGGGTCATTGTAGGTCGATCCCTGGGGGCTCGTGACCCGCGGTTGGAACAAGAGCAAGCATGACAATATGGCGGCTATTCATTGTCGTTTTAGGGCTTTCGTGCATCTCACGTTTCGAACGCATTGTGCGCCGTTTGCCTACGTCTGTTCAAAAGTATGCTTGTCTCAGGTTGTCTGTATGTTGCATTGTCTGTCTTTCTTTCTCTTCTTCTGTTGTTTGTTTCTTTGTGTCTTCATTGTCTGTTTGTCTAGTTTTTTCATTGTTCTGTTATACTCTTGTTCTTCTATTGTTCATATATTGTTTTGCCGTTATTGTTTATATTGTTCTTCTATTGTTCTGTTTCTCTTGTTCTTCTATTGTTCTGTTATTCTGGTTCTTTCATTGTTCTGTTATTCTGGTAATTCCGTTGTTCTGTTACTGTTGTTCTTCATTTGTTCTGTTATTCTGGTTCTTCCATTGTCTGTTTCTCTGTGTCCTCATTATCTATCTGGCTCCCTTTCTCACAAAGGGTCACTTACCGAATATCTTTCTTGGTTTGGCGCTGTCTCGCGGGTGTGGCCCCTGTTTATTTGCAGGAGCTGTGTTGCTCCACCCTAAGCGTCCAGCGCCGTGGCTCCCTCCGCTCTTGTAAGCAGGCTGAGCTTCTTGTCCCCTGGTCACGCACTTCTATTGCGCAGCGCCGTGCCTTTTCTGTCGTTGGCCCTGCAACCTGAAATGGGCTTCCTGTGGAACTACGTCTAATGCCTACAGCAGTGGTGCACAACCTTTTTCAGCCAAGGGCCACTAATCGATTTCTTAAACCCTTCGCGGGCCAAACGGCAACCTTTCGCTTCCGACTTTCGGTCATTTCGTATTTGCAACCGTTATGAAAAAGGTAAAATTATTAATCACGCAGTCAATACAACGAAAAGATACAACAAAAGACAATAAAGATGACGGCGAAAGTTGTGTGCTTCTGCCTGAAATTATTAATTATTTATACTGTGATTACATGTAGAGGTTTGCGCCACTGTAGACTTAAGTTCCCCCCTTCCCAAAGTCCGACCTGCACCTCAGAGCGGTGGGAGGGTGAACAGCAAAGTAGGGGAATGCTTGGTGAGGCTATGCCATCAGAGGAAAAGGCCTCAGCCGAAGGACATCCTAAGACGTATCACGCGAGGTGGACGTAGGCTCACCAAGTATCCTGAAACAGCTGGCCAACGCAGAAGGCAGGTGCTGGAAGGACACCTAAGGCTGGAAGAGGTCCGATAGGACCCAACGGCCTCCTTACCCTAGGCCTACCAGGAGAGGAATGGTCACCGCCTGGCAAAATGACCAAGAAACTTTTATATGACGATTAACGTCATGTAAATGACTCATCGTCGGCGCGACCGGACGGAGGAGAGAAAAGAAGAAGAAGAGACTTAATGTTAATTTTGGCTCTTAAATAGTTGCCTTTCCTGTTGGTCATCGCGGGCCACTTGACAACCCGTCGCGGGCCGGATGTGGCCCGCGGGCCGGACGTTGTGCACCACTGGCCTACAGCATTTGAGACTACGTTCTACTCTACTCTCAAGACTGTTCTCTTCAGCCGTGGTTGGGTCTGAAGCGCTTCTGAGTAGATATTCTTGGAGGCGCTATATAACTGTCTGAAATGAAATGAATAGTTCTTCTAATGTTATCATTATGTCGCTTTCTGTTTCCATTGTCTTTTCCTATTGTTCCTACGATGCTCCGTGTCTCTGCTTCCTCCATTGCTCTGGTTCTTCCATTGTTCTATTCCTCTTTGTCTGAACTATTGTTTGTCTAATTTCCCTTCCATTGTATGTTCTTCCGAGTCTTCCATTGTAGCTTTCTTTGCATGTCTGTCTGTCTGTCTGTCTGTCTCTGTCTGCTTCTGTCTGCTTCTGTCACTGCCCGTGTCTTTATCTATCCACACGTGCCTCTGTAATAGTCTGCATCACTGGCTTTGTGTCTATACATTATTTTGTCTTTCTCTTCATTACTGCTTCTATTTGTATCTTTTACCGATACATGTGAATGCATCTGTGTCCATGATTCTGTCTCATTATCTGTCTGTCTGTCTGTCTGTCTGTCTGTCTGTCTGTCTGTATGTCTGTCTGTATGTTGTATTTCTCATATATCTCTCTCCCTCTTTCTCTCACACTCTTTATATATATTTACATATATAAGTATATCTGTCTGTCTGTTTGTTTGTCTGCCTGCCTGCCTGTCTCTCTCTTTCACTATATCTCTCTTTTCTAGCCAATAATTCGTCGTTTTCTCTATCTCGCGACCTCAGCCTCTTCCTGTGTAGATTTAATTATTTTGTCTCTCTCTCTCTGTATGTCCGTCTGTCTTTCTCACTCTCTCTGTATGTCCGTCTCTGTCCTTATCTGTGTCTCCTTCTGTCTCTCTCTCTATATATCTCCTGTCTCTGACTCTGCATGCCTTCGTGTCTGTCTCTATATATCTAGCCGTCTGTGTGTCTCTCTGTGTATGTCTCTCTCTCAATATGAGTGTGTCTCTGTCTCTCCCTTCCTCCCTCCCCGTCTTTGTCTGTCTCTCAATAAGTGTTCATCGCTGCATGCATAGAATCTGGAGCTGCGGTGCTTCCCATCCCTATTCTATCCATCCACCTATTCTATTCCTATTCCATCGCTATTCTATCCATCCACCTATTCTATTCCTATTCCATCCCTATTCTATCCATCCATTCATTTCACTCGCTGCCCAGTAATTATATCTCCGACCGACGACTGACCGATGGACGATGTCTGCGAACATCTGCCGCCGCTGCTGCTGACCACGAAACAGACAGGCAGGCAGACAGACAGACACACACACAAACATAAATATGCAGACAGACGACAGACAGACAGACACACAGACACAGACAGACAGACACACAGACACAGACAGAACGACAGATAAACAGATAAGCAGACAGACATATACACAGACAGACAGATAGACAGAAATACAGATAAACACACAGACAAGCAGACAGCCGAACAGACAGACGAACAGACACAGATAAGCAGACAGACATGTACACAGACAGACAGACAGATAAACAGACAGACAGACAGTCACACTGGCACACAGACAGACGAAAAGACAAACAGACAGACACAGATAAGCAGACAGACATGTACACAGACAGACAGACAGACAGATAAACAGACAGACAGACAGTCACACTGGCACACAGACAGACGAAAAGACAAACAGACAGACACAGATAAGCAGACAGACATATACACAGACAGACAGACAGACAGACAGACAGATAAACAAACAGACAGACAGTCACACTGGCACAAAAGACAGACGAAAAGACAAACAGACAGACACAGATAAGCAGACAGACATATACACAGACAGACAGATAAACAAACAGACAGACAGTCACACTGGCACAAAAGACAGACGAAAAGACAAACAGACAGACAGATAGCCAGGCAGACAGGTACACATGCAGATAGACAGACAGATAAGCAGACAGACAGACAGTCACACTGGCACACAGACAGACGAAAAGACAAACAGACAGACACAGATAAGCAGACAGACATGTACACAGACAGACAGACAGACAGATAAACAGACAGACAGACAGTCACACTGGCACACAGACAGACGAAAAGACAAACAGACAGACACAGATAAGCAGACAGACATATACACAGACAGACAGACAGACAGACAGACAGATAAACAAACAGACAGACAGTCACACTGGCACAAAAGACAGACGAAAAGACAAACAGACAGACACAGATAAGCAGACAGACATATACACAGACAGACAGATAAACAAACAGACAGACAGTCACACTGGCACAAAAGACAGACGAAAAGACAAACAGACAGACAGATAGCCAGGCAGACAGGTACACATGCAGATAGACAGACAGATAAGCAGACTGACCGATAAACAGACAAGCCAAGTGGCAGGCAGACAAACAGACAGAAAGGCGAACAGACAGACAGACAGACAGACTACTTCTATATCCGTATCTCTTTTCTTGTATGTATGTATGTATGCGTGTATGCGACAGACAGACAGACAGACAGACAGGCATACTGACCCGTTGTAGGCCTATATGGTGCTGTTCTTCAGCGAACATAGCATCGATTACATCTCTATGTATTTATTATGCGCTTTTTCTAATTATAAATATATTCCACACTCTGTATACAAAGCCATTGATGTATGCGTGTATTCGTGGGTTCGCACATGTATGAACTCATTTATGCATGCATTTGTGTATGAATGTATGTATGTACGTACGTATGTATGTATGTATGTATGTATGTATGTATGTATGTATGTATGTATGTATGTATGTATGTATGTATGTATGTATGTATGTATGTATGTATGTATGTATGTATGTATGTATGTATGTATGTATGTATGTATGTATGTATGTATGTATGTATGTATGTATGTATGTATGTATGTATGTATGTATGTATTTATGTATGTATGTATGTATGTATACATGCATGTATGCATGTATGCAAGTATATGGAAAGATCTCTCTAGCGTCTGAAGATAATTTGGCTATAGCCCTATAGAAGAAGAGCATCATAATAATTCTGCTCCTACTGTTTGAGTGAATTATACTAAAGAAGCTCCCTCCGACAGTGGAGCAAGTGACATTAAACTAGAACACCTCTTTTAAGGATTATCTTCATTTATATGGGAAAAAGACGCAGGATATTACCAGTGCGTTTGTTATACGACTGTAAGTCAACCATTATGCATTTGTCATTTAATGCTGTTGCTCTTAGTTTCCTTAGGCTTATAATAATTGTTTAGCATTTTAGTAATTAACCGTTAGATATGCAAACTCTCCAGATTATAAGCTACTTTGTGCTTGTGGGGGGTATGGGTGGATGGTTGGGGGTGAGGGTTAGGGGGTGGAGGGGGATTGGATGCGGAGTGTGTGCGTGCGTCAATGTATAATTGCATACATTACAAAGTATATAATAAACATGCACTGTATACATTATTCACAAATATAATAATATACATGCATATATATATATATATATATATTATAAGCATTTTACATGCATAAGTTCTCTCTCTCTCTCTCTCTCTCTCTCTCTCTCTCTCTCTCTCTCTCTCTCTCTCTCTCTCTCTCTCTCTCTCTCTCTCTCTCTCTGTCTCTCTCTCTCTCTCTCTCTCTCTCTCTCTCTCTCTCTCTCTCTCTCTCTCTCTCTCTCTCTCTCTCTCTCTCTCTCTCTCTCTCTCTCTCTGTCCCTGCCGCTGCCTTTGCCTCTGTATCTCTCTCTGTATCTCTCTCTGTATCTCTCTCTTTCTTTCTCTCTCTCTCTCTCTCTCTATATATATATATATATATATATATAATTTGTGGGGCGCGGTGGTCTAGTGGTGGCGTCATTGTCTTGAAGCCGGAAACTCCGATGCAGTGTCCGCTCTGCATTCGGGAGCGCCTCTGAGTAGAGAGCTTGAAGGGGCGCAATAACAAGTCCATACAAATATATATATATATATATAAGTATATATATATATATATATATGATTGTATAGAAATACTCATAATGCATTGAATAGATCGTTGATTTTTTTCCCGCCATTTCTTAGTCGTCGTCGTCATCTGGTGGGAATATATGAAACATGTCGCATGCACACGAGACACTTGACGACAGAATGATGATGCTGGTGTCACATGCAGCTGGTGTCTCATCATCTTCTTCTTCTTCCTCCATCCTCTCCTACCCTCCTCCACTCTTCCTTTCATCCGCGTCCGTTCGTTCAGCATAAAATATTTGCATGTATATATATAGACCCTTTATAGATATATATTTGTGTATATACGTGTAAATATATATGACATTGTATATATGTATATTTGTATATCTGTATGTTTGTATATTATGTATATTTGTGTGTATATATATGTATATATATCATGTATATATATTTTATATAATTATGTATATGTGTAATATTGTGTATGTGTATATATATTATGTATATATGTTTGATATAATTGTGTACATGTGTGTGTATATATTATGTATATATATTTTATATAGTTATGTATATATATTATGTATATACATTATATAAATATGTATATATATATATATATATATATTTGTGTATATATCGATTTATATGGAGCCGGATGGACCATGCACCCTATATTCCTATATCGTTTTTTTCTATCCTATATCATGCTGTCGTTTCCTCATGTATAGACTCCGAACACATGCACACACACATTTATATATATATATAAATTATATTATATGCATAATTATTTATATATATATATATATATTCATTCTTCTATCCCTGCTGTACGTTTTTGCATTTTTTTCTGCGTTTTTTTACATTCTCTCTCTGCCGTGCCGTGACTGAGCCCTGAATCTGTCTTTCGGTCTCTCTCTGCCTCTGTCCCTGTTTCTCTGTGTCTGTCTGTCTGCCTGCCTACCTGCCTGTCTGTCTCTCTGTCTATATGTCTCTATCTCTGTCTCTCTCTGTCACTGTCTTTTTCTCTCTGTGTCTCTCTGCCTGACTGTCTGTCTGTCTGTCTGTCTGTATGTCTGTCTGTCTCTTTCTCGTCTCTCTCTCTATCTGTCTATCTGTCTCTCTCTGTGTGTCTCTCTCTCTCTCTCTCTCTCTCTCTCTCTCTCTCTCTCTCTCTCTCTCGTCTATTCATTCCTTCTACTGTTAGACACCTCCTCGGTTCAAACCCTCACTCCATCCCTTCCCAACCTCTCCCCTCACCCACGCGGTTCCCCCTCCATCGCCACCCGTTGCATCCCTCCCCATCCTCTCACCCTCCTTCCTCCCTCTCACCCTCCTTCCTCCCACCCTCCCTCCCTTCTTCGCGCTTCGATCGACCGGAAGTCATCGCCTGGGGTATCGTTTGTCATGCGCACAGCTCCCCTCAACCGTTAAACCAATCGCGGAGACTTAATTTTTGACCCACGCTGTACACAACAGATGCTTGTGCAATGTGCACCGGCAGCGACTTCCTATTTGTATACAGTATATACTGAGTTAAGTAGATTCTTGCATACACGCATAGTCGCATACATGTATAGTTTTTGCATACATGTATAGTTCTGCATGTGTTATTGTACTTATATGCATGCATTATTTGTATTATGTTGTTTGTTTTAATGTGCACTTGTTATAGCGCATCTTCAAGCTTCTACTCAGAGGCGCTCCCGAATGCAGAGCGGACACTGCATCGAAGTTTCACGCCGAAGCGCTGAGTAATTGTGAGTGAAGGACTTGCCCAAGGTCCCTACGCGGCGATGTGGATTCAAACTTCGAAGCTTAAGGCTCCAAGGCAACGACGCCACCACTAAACCACCCCGCCTCACATATTTGTACATGTCAGGGAGGCATACATCACGTTTATTTAACTATATAAAATTATTTGAATTATTTAAACATTAAACATCACAAAATCATGAAAATATCATTAAAACTATATAATAAAAAATAAGATTTTCGCAAATGTTTTAATGCGTTTAAAACATGTGCTTTTTTCACATTTTGGCCATTATATCAGAAGTGTGTGGGTTTCGACATCCGACTGGTTTTGGTCAGACGGGTCACATATGTGAAACTCCGATGCAATGTCCGCGCTGTAGTCGGGAGCGCCTCTGAGTAGAGAATGTCTTAAAGCGGCGCTACATAGAAGTTGATAAATAAATATGCATGCATACATACATACAGACAGACGTAAAGACAGACAGACATGCGTGGTCTCTCATTGGCTTTACGCCTTATATGAATAATATCATATTTTATTATGGTTTACTCAGATGTTTTGTTGCTCTTTAACGGCACGGCGTCATATCAAAGATGATTAGATTCGCCCTCCTCTTTTCTCCTGGCTTGGGACTGGCACTGCCAAAGAAGTACGAGCAGCGACAGAGATATTACCCAGATGCATGCGGTTTATTACAGCGCTGTTAAAACCGTCTTTTTCAGCCGGGGTTGGGTTGGGAGTCGAAAATGCGATATTTTCAATGCTGCTTTTAAGGAATTTTTAGAACTGCACAACCCCTTCTTTTCCTTTCCCATCCTCCATGGTAAATTACTTCCAATCGAAGGACAATGACCATTTTTTGCCAGTTTTAACTGTACATAAGTGCTTCTATACAGCCGCCCAAGTCCATTTAGACCTGCACATTTTGTGTACAACTGTACGTTAAAAAAGCCTGGATATTTTCACGTATAAGTGATATAGGTATGGGGGGCCTATTATAATATGGGCCCTTGTCCTTGTATGGGCCTGAGTACGAGCAATAGCAGAGATTCGCATTTATGTCCTCAATGAATGAATTCTTTTATCCATGACATTGTTAGATAATTATTAAGCAAAACGGAAATACAGTGTGAGAATTGTGGAAAATTAATTGAGGGTTGGATTATGATCCACTTGGAATTGGGGTGTGTAAAACAGACTTTGCTATGGGGCTTTAAAATAGACAGAGGGTCGAAACATCTACCTTCTTCCGGCAATTCTCACCCTGCGGAAATAACATAACCTTTTTTCTTTTATTTGCAACACAAAAGATCTTCAAGGGGCGCTGTGTAAAATAAATAAACAACAAAATGTTTAACGTCAAAATTATATGAATGCATAGCAGCTGGGGTTAGCATCGTAAACCCGAAGATGTCGAATCTACAGATAGAGACAGATAGACAGATATATATATATATATAGAGAGAGAGAGAGACAGACAGACAGACAAAGAGAGTGAGACAGAGACAGAGACAGACATACATATAGAAAGAGAGAGACACAGACAGACAGACAGACAGACAGACAAACAGTTAAACAGACATCTTTATGGCAGACAGAAAGTAACAGAGTGAGAGGCAGACAGACAGAGGCAGAGAGACAGACAAAGAGAGTGAGACAGACAGACAGACAAAGACACAGAGAAAGACAGAAAGACAAACAGTTAGACAGACATCTCTATGGCAAACAGAGAGACAGAGACAGGCAGACAGACAGACAGACAATCAGTCAGTCAGACAGACAGACTCTATCGTGTCCCCGCAATATTTGCTTGCTTGATGTCTCTCCATCCCTCCCTCTCGCTGACTGGCGTCGGTTCTGGCTGACCGGTTCTACTTGACTGGTTCTGACAGACTGGTTCCGTTTGACTGGCGCTGCCTATCGTAATTACATCTCGACACGGACACGGACATTGACAGATAAGACGCCTCCACGGAGTCCCTCCATACCCCACCCCCCACCCCCCTTCCTCCACCGGATCCGATCCCTCGACATATTGCCTGATTCCTGTTTCGTAATTGAATTTCTTAACAAGATCCCAGATTCCCTCTCCCCCATGCCTTGCTCTTCTTCTCCCCATTTTTCTTATTTCCATCCATATGCCTCCCCTTCCGTCCACTCCTTCCTTCATCCCTGGCTCATTTTCTTTCCCGTTAGGGGTTTGTGATGCGCCCTTGTAGCGGTTTGGCCGTGTTACGGCGCTATATAAATTGTCGTTATTATCTTTTTCTCTTTTATTATTGTTAAATTTGTTAATGTTATTATTTTTATACCCCAAGGTATTTAGGATCTCTCAGGGACCTAAATATTAATTAAGAACAGAATAAAAACATCTGGAACGGCACGTAAATCGTAATCCTGCTCTGAAATTATTATTAATATTTCAACATTTATTAAAAGATCACACAAGCTTAAAACTGAACTAAAAACAGAAATGTGCACAAGGTTAGAGTTATTATTATTACTACTGCTACTACTGCTACTGCAGCTGCTGCGTTCATTTTCTTTCTCTTCTTCCGTTGTACACCATGTCAACACTCATCCATCCACATAACTCCCTGACTTCCTCGATCCTACATATATTTGCAGCATGTCCGCCCTCTTTCCTGCTTCGAATCCTCCATAATCTCCACTACATCCATCCAGCCATCCATACATCCACCCTTCCGTCCGTCCATCTACTCATCCATCCCTTCATCAATTCATCTATCCATCCAATCATCCATGCATACATACATTCATACGTCCATTTTATCCACCCATCTTTCCTTCCATACATACATCCATCCATACATCCATCCATCCATTCATACATCTATCCGTACATCTATCCACCAACCCACCCACCCATCCATAAATACATAACATAGCAACATGACATAACCATCCATCCATCTATCTATACATCCGTCCATCCGTCCATCCATCCTCTCATTCATCCATCCATACATCAATCCATCCATCCACTTATCTATCCTCACATCCATACATCCGTCCGTCCATCCATCCATTCATACATATATCCGTACATCTGTCCGCCAACCCATCCATCCATAAATGTACATCCATCCATCCATCAATACACAACACAACATAATCAATAATCATCCAGTCATCCATCTTCTTATTCATCTTCTCATACATCCTTCCATCCGAAAATAATTAATCCACCCATCCATCTTATTTTCCTCTTCCATCTGTTCTTCCATCAATTCGTTCGTCAAGTCATGCATGCCACACGTTCCATACTTCCGTTGATCCATCAACTGATCTTCCATTGATCCGTTGATGATTCCATTGATGATTCCATTGACGAGTTGATCAAACGTCAAACGCGCGACTTAAAGGCTTTCCTGTCTCTGTCTGTCTGTCTCTGTCGGTCTCTCTGTCTCCCTATCTCTGGCTGCCTCTCCCTGTCTCTGTCTGTTTGTCTTCCTCTCTCTCTTTCTGTCTGTCTGTTTTTCTATCTGTCTGTTAGTCTCTCTGTCTATCTCTCTCTTTGCCTTTCTGTGTTTCTGTCTGTCTCTGTCTGTCTGTATGTCTGTCTCTCTCTGTCTCTCTCTGTTTTTATCTGTCGGTCTCTAGATCTCTCTGTATTTGTATCTCTGTCTCTGTTTGTCTGCTGTATCTATTTCTGTCTGTCTGTCTGTCTGCTTGCCTGTCTGTCTGTCTCTGACTGTCTCTGTCTGTCTGTCTGCCTGCTTGCCTGTCTGTCTGTCTCTGTCTCTCTCTGTCTCTTTGTCTGTCTGTCTGTCTGTCTGTCTGTCTGTCTGTCTGTCTGTCTGTCTGTCTGTCTGTCTGTCTGTCTGTCTGTCTGTCTGTCTGTCTGTCTGTCTGTCTGTCTGTCTGTCTGTCTGTCTGTCTGTCTGTCTGTCTGTCTTGTCTGTCTCTCTTTCTGATGCTGCTTATTGCTTGTGGATTCATTTGTCTATCCATCCATCCATATTCATCTATCCATCCATCTATTGATCGATCGATCTCTCATCCTCTGAAGCCGCATCAGCTTCTGCTGCAGATCGTCGCCATGACTACTGCATGAGAGAGATCATCGCCATAGCAACCAAACAATGACCAATCATCCATTCTGTTCACAGATTATTTGTTCTTATTCGTACTACTACAACCAGTCACGTGATTCGGTCAGTGAGTCAGTCAGTCTGTTGAACTCAGCCAGTGAATCAGTCATTTAATGAGTCAGTAAGTCAGTATGTCAGTCAGTCTATCTACGGATCACCCATGTTGCATGCCTTTCGCATGTATGCATACAAGCATGTATATATAATTATACAAGCATACATACATATGTATTATTATTATCGGTGGTAGTACCCTCAACCTGGAATGGTCTTCCTCTGATTCTGCGCTCTCTTTGTAAAAATCCTTATCAGGCTTTCATCTCTCATCTTAAGACAGTTTTATTTGGCCGCGCTGAGGTTGGGAGCGCCTCTGAGTAGCCCCCTTGAAAGGCGCTATATAAATGCATAGAATGAATGAATGAATTATATATTGCATTTCACGCGATCTTATCCCACCCGATGCGATCGTCCGTAACGTGTTTGTAGATTGAGGCGAGTGATGGATGATGCGGGGTTCCACAGAGACAGATCAACGACAGTTCAGTCCAGTATCCACTTGCATCAGCAGCAGCAGCAGCAGCAGCAGCAGCCTCTCTTCTTATCAGCACCGTGGAGGCCCTCTTACCCATCGCCCACCAATCTACCCTCCTACCAACTTACAATATCACCCTCCAATCTACCCTCCTATCAACCTCCCTCCCTACCACCCTCCAATCTACCCTCCCTACCCATGCACTTACGATATCATCCTCCAATCTACCCTCCTACCCACTTACAATATCACCCTCCAATCTAACCTCCTATCAACCTTCTTTCCTATCACCCTCCAATCTACTCTCATACCCACCTCTCTCCCCTTTCACCCACTAATCTGCCCTCTTTCCCACCTCTCTCCATCTGCACCCCATCACTTTCTTCCCCTTCATCCTCTTCCCCATTACCCTCTTCCCCATCACCCTATTTCTCCATCACCCTTTTCGCCATCACTCTGTTCCACATCACCTTCTCCCCATCACCCTCTCTCCATCACCCCATTCCACATCACCCTTTCCCCATCACCCTCTCCCCATCACCCCATTCCACATCACCTTCTCCCCATCACCCTCTCTCCATCACCCCATTCCACATCACCTTCTCCCCATCACCCTCTCTCCATCACCCCATTCCACATCACCTTCTCCCCATCACCCTCTCTCCATCACCCCATTCCACATCACCTTCTCCCCATCACCCTCTCTCCATCACCCCATTCCACATCACCTTCTCCCCATCACCCTCTCCCCATCACTCCATTCCACATCACCTTCTCCCCATCACCCTCTCTCCATCACCCCATTCCACATCACCTTCTCCCTCCCCATCACCCTCTCTCCATCACCCCATTCCACATCACCTTCTCCCCATCACCCTCTCTCCATCACCCCATTCCACATCACCTTCTCCCCATCACCCTCTCTCCATCACCCCATTCCACATCACCTTCTCCCCATCACCCTCTCTCCATCACCCCATTCCACATCACCTTCTCCCCATCACCCTCTCTCCATCACCCCATTCCACATCACCTTCTCCCCATCACCCTCTCTCCATCACCCCATTCCACATCACCTTCTCCCCATCACCCTCTCTCCATCACCCCATTCCACATCACCTTCTCCCCATCACCCTCTCTCCATCACCCCATTCCACATCACCTTCTCCCCATCACCCTCTCTCCATCACCCCATTCCACATCACCTTCTCCCCATCACCCTCTCTCCATCACCCCATTCCACATCACCTTCTCCCCATCACCCTCTCTCCATCACCCCATTCCACATCACCTTCTCCCCATCACCCTCTCTCCATCACCCCATTCCACATCACCTTCTCCCCATCACCCTCTCTCCATCACCCCATTCCACATCACCTTCTCCCCATCACCCTCTCTCCATCACCCCATTCCACATCACCTTCTCCCCATCACCCTCTCTCCATCACCCCATTCCACATCACCTTCTCCCCATCACCCTCTCTCCATCACCCCATTCCACATCACCTTCTCCCCATCACCCTCTCTCCATCACCCCATTCCACATCACCTTCTCCCCATCACCCTCTCTCCATCACCCCATTCCACATCACCTTCTCCCCATCACCCTCTCTCCATCACCCCATTCCACATCACCTTCTCCCCATCACCCTCTCTCCATCACCCCATTCCACATCACCTTCTCCCCATCACCCTCTCTCCATCACCCCATTCCACATCACCTTCTCCCCATCACCCTCTCTCCAACACCCCATTCCACATCACCTTCTCCCCATCACCCTCTCTCCATCACCCCATTCCACATCACCTTCTCCCCATCACCCTCTCTCCATCACCCCATTCCACATCACCTTCTCCCCATCACCCCTCTCTCCATCACCCCATTCCACATCACCTTCTCCCCCATCACCCTCTCTCCATCACCCCATTCCACATCACCTTCTCCCCATCACCCTCTCTCCATCACCCCATTCCACATCACCTTCCCCCATCACCCTCTCTCCATCACCCCATTCCACATCACCTCCCCATCACCCTCTCTCCATCACCCCATTCCACATCACCTTCTCCCCATCACCCTCTCTCCATCACCCCATTCCACATCACCTTCTCCCCCATCACCCTCTCTCCATCACCCCATTCCACATCACCTTCTCCCCATCACCCTCTCTCATCACCCATTCCACATCACCTTCTCCCCATCACCCTCTCTCCAACACCCCATTCCACATCACCTTCTCCCCATCCCCTCTCTCCATCACCCCATTCCACATCACCTTCTCCCCATCACCCTCTCTCCATCACCCCATTCCACATCACCTTCTCCCATCACCCTCTCTCCATCACCCCATTCCACATCACCTTCTCCCCATCACCCTCTCTCCATCACCCCATTCCACATCACCTTCTCCCCATCACCCTCTCTCCATCACCCCATTCCACATCACCTTCTCCCCATCACCCTCTCTCCATCACCCCATTCCACATCACCTTCTCCCCATCACCCTCTCTCCATCACCCCATTCCACATCACCTTCTCCCCATCACCCTCTCTCCATCACCCCATTCCACATCACCTTCTCCCCATCACCCTCTCTCCATCACCCCATTCCACATCACCTTCTCCCCATCACCCTCTCCACATCGCTCTCCAATGCTCTCTCACCCTACATATAACGCAATCGTCGAACCGAGAAGATGAGACGCGAGAGGCCCTCGACCACTGATGCGGGAACGAAAGAACTGGCGCTATACAAATTCGTAGCAGTAACTTTGAACGACGACCTTTTGATCAGTACATGCGTATACTTTCGTCTGTACGCAGATCGACAGATAAACAGACAGACACAGACACACACCACACACATCCAAAGAGAGAGAGAGAGAGAAAGAGAGAGACGAGCGGACGGACGGGCAGGCAGGCAAGCAAACAGACAGAGAGACCTAGAGAGACCAAAGTGACGGAGAGACAGGGAGACAGACAGACTGAGAAATACCGAGAGAGAGAGAGAGAGAGAGAGAGAGAGAGAGAGAGAGAGAGAGAGAGAGAGAGAGAGAGAGAGAGAGAGAGAGAGAGAGAGAGAGAGAGAGAGAGAGAGAGAGAGATGCAGAGAGAGAGAGAGAGAGAGAGAGAGAGAGAGAGAGAGATGCAGAGAGAGAGATACAGATCGTATACTTCTTCTTTTCCGTGAATTTCTTTGTGTGAACGATGAGGACGTTACATGACGTCTGCACATTACATGTATATTCTCTGTCTCTCATGGTGTCCATGGCCTTCCTCATATCAATGCTTTTTTCCTTCAGGTCTTCCTTCCATTATGTGTCGTCCGTCCAGGTCTTTAGCTGTCTTCCTCTGCCTCTTGTTCCTTCCACTTGGCCGTCCAGGGCCGCAACGAGAGACAGACAGACAAACAGACAGACAGACAGACAGACAGACAGACAGACATGAAGATATTGATGGATGTGTGGATGTTCATATTCGTGTTGATATTCATGAATATTCAAATGGATATGAATATGGATATGAAGATAATAATTCCGTTTATTGAACATTCCGGCTGACAAACCGCGAACGGTTATAGACTTATAATAGTAGGCCTATACACTATACAGCTATACAGTTATGCAGTTGTCTTAATTAACACCAGTCTTCACTACTAACAGAACAGACATCCTGCAATACAAGAGCGCCAATATCATAACAACCTATACAAAGCACACATCTATCCTACTAGGGCTTCGGGAATCGAACTCCGCTCGCGCTGATCTTGATTCCAGTTTGTTTCTATTGCGCCACCGCCCCCCGCCTCCCGAAATTTTTTATTATTATTCATTTATTAGGAACATTTGAGACGGACGGAGGCTGACAGAATAGGCAGATAGGCAGATGGAACATGGACAATTGGACATGCAGATAGATGAACAGAGAGATAGACACAGAGACAGACAGATTAACAGAGACAGAGAGGGACAATAAGGCTTATAAACAGGCAGATAGATAAGAGGATGGATAGAGCGATACTTTAGGCCCTACAGTAAGTCAGACATGCAAAGACAGACAGACAGACTGACGGAAAAAAGACATCACTTGGGATTCGATTCGATTTCATAGTTTCGATCAGATTCATGCTCCATTTTTCACAACGTAAACATCTCGGCGACTTCCGTGCAATAATAATAATCGATCGGAATGCTTTAGAGATAATCTTCCGTTAGGATCGCCTGTGAATAAGCTGGTTCCCGCGGCTACGCCTTTTGGGCGCTGTTGAAATTGCAAGTTTACGATTACATTTCTGTGGGACCAGTATAGGCCTATGTTTGTATGCGCACTTGTTACAGCGCCCCTTCAAGCTCTTCCTACTAAGAGGCGTTCCCGAATGCAAAGCGGACACTGCATCGGAATTTCACGCCAAAGCGCTGAGCAATTGCGAGTGAAGGACTTGCACAAGGTCCCTACGCGGTGGCGGCTTGAGGTGGATTCGAACCTGAAGCCCCCGACTGCAAGGCAACGGACATGACAACTATACCACCGCGCACACAAATTAATTACCTAACTGTTCATTTATAACAAAATTCTAGCAGAATTTATAAACTTAACATCAATGCAGGTCAGCGAATGAGTCAACAGAAAACGATTCTTAATTCTAAAAAACTAAATCGAATTAAAATTTTATAGATTAACGTTAGTCATTGTTAGTCATTATCGTCTTCTTCAGTTCTGTGCCATCAGGCAGGTTCATATGTCCAATGACGCCACGCATATCTGTTCTGTGCATCCATCTTCAGTCCTCTGTAACCGTCCTTTGTCAGCATCCAGTCCAGTAGCATTGTTCTTGGTCTTCCTTTGTCTTTTTTCCCTCCATTCTTCCTTCGATGATATCTCGTACTATGGTGTCACTCCTCAAGATGTGGCCAATCCAAGTTCTCTGCCTCCTCCGTATTGTCTCCAGCATTGATCTTTCCTCTCCCACCATCTGCAGTATTTTAGTCATTATACCAGATCGATATTATTTTTCTGTTTGCATTTAGGCGTGGGAGATGTCCGAGATGCGGGCAACACTGATCCGACACCAGACTCTTCAGATCGCTCAACTCATCCTAGACTTCAACGTCGAAAGAGGTCGGGACATACTGTAGTTTAGTGTAGTTACGTCACAGTCTGCGTAATGAACTTCTTACTCTTTATTTTTTGCCCCTCTTCCGCAAGCGTATGAACAGAACTTTATAGCGTGCAGTTCTACACAAAATGTGCAGTTCTAAATGGACCTGTGTAGTTGCAGAGCCACTTCTGTGCAGTTAAAAATAGTTTTAAAAGGTCATCCGATTGGGAGTGATTTACCATGGGGGATGGGAAGGGAAAGAAAGGGTTGTGCAGTTCCAGAAATTCCTTAAAAGAGGCCCTGAGTATGAAGACTATTCTCTTTCATTTTGGTTTGGTGCTGTCGTGCCTGGAGCCTCTGAGGAGTTTCTCTTGATTTGGCGTTATATAAATTCATGATTACGATTACCATTACAGAAGAACACACTCTTTACGTACGTACACATAAGTAGTAGAAAACTACAGCTATGAGCGCAATTTGCACTCAATGGCTCCAATCAGGGCAAGGTCAAAGAGGAAGGTAATTTGGCCATGGCAACTAGATCAATGTCACTAGGTCAATGTAACTAGATAATGATGACTAGGTGTCTAGGTCAAATAACTAGGTCATATAAATAGGTCATGATAACTAGGTCAAGGTAAAGGCTAAGGGCAAGGCGCACTTAATATCGGGTCCGAGTCCTGGACCTTGAGACGGCATCCTGGGTTCACCCTCACCGGAGCCAACCGCGACCTTAAGAGCCCCCCCGACCGGAAGTGCCCCGACTCTTCATACACATAATGTACGTATACACTGCATGTGTTCGCAGAGATGACAGCGTACTACGTCACCGCACGAAGTGACTACACGCAGGCGGAGGCGAAGGACGCTCTCAACGTCGCCAGGGAACGGAGCGACCGCTCGCTCTCCCAGCTGCTCATCTGGCCGCCAGGTGCCGCCACCACCACCGGGGGCGGCGGAGGGGGATTCCAGGACGCCCAAGGCCCCTCCGAAGACCGCATGTTCCGCTCCAAACCCCTGTTCGCCGCCTTCCTCGGCCACCACCGACTGGACGTCAAGCACGGGGGATACTTCTGGGACGAGATCCAGTACTACACGGACATCATCGACGTCCTGCTTGGGTGGTTCAACCGGGCTTCCGCTGGACTCCCCGAGGTGGGATTCACAACGGAGACTCAGCACCGGCGTCGCATCTGGCAGCTGTTGAACACCTACGGGTACCTCCTGGGCGCTGTAAGTTACCTGGGTGCCGAGCAGGCGCTCTGCACTGTCTTCCACGCCATCGTCTGTTTCAGCCACCGCGAAACGTTCTACTACGCCAACTTCTCGTTCGCAGGGGAGGCCCTCCACCGTCTCTACCGTCAGTCGTACCCTGCAGCGTCCACGGAGGACGAGGAAGGGGACTTCAGTCGGGGCGGAGGCGACTGGCGCACGGCCCCTCACCGGACCCTCTTCCCCGAACTCCATGCCTGCCGTATGGAGATCCTCGCCGACCTAGACTACATCGGGATGACCAGTGACCCCTCATCCTGCTCCTACGGGCGCAAAAACGAAACCCGCTTCTACGAGACGGACACGTTAACTATCAACGAAGCGGGTGCAATCACGGACGCCGTTCTAACCCTAGTGGACCTCGACACGGCTGACCACCTGTTTAACGTGTGGACCAGCGCCGCGGCCCTCACAGGGACCCTCGCCTACGTGGCCGTTACACACGTTGTCCGCTGCGCCTGTATTCTCTGCACGAACTCGCGACTGCGGCGCATACGCAAGGAGAAGTTGGCCAAGTTCCAAACGGCGAGCAGTCAACTCGATCAGTTTAACTCGCTGCACAATGCACCTGGTCAAAATGACGTAGGAGGCGTTGTTACTAGCGGTGGCGTTGCCACTGGCGACCATTGTTACGTCACTGACCGGAATAAAGCCGGCGTTGCCACTGGCGACCATTGTTACGTCACCGACCGGAACAAAGTCGGCGTTGCCAGTGGCGACCATTGTTACGTCACCGACCGGAATAAAGTCGGCGTTGTCACTGGCGACCATTGTTACGTCACGGATCGGAGTAAAGTCGGCGTTGCCAGTGGCGACCATTGTTATGTCACTGACCGGAATAAAGCGCCACCTGGCGTTGACTCGTCGACCAATCACAGAACGATATTGCGGGATAGTAGCAGTAACAATCTGAAGCTTTTGTCGCTGGACAAGAACTGTTATAATCATAACTCGCCGGCTGGGTCCGCGGGTTTCGCCGCCTTAAAAGTCGCCTCCGTCTAGATGCGATGTGGATAGCCTACTTTAGCGGTGCCAGTCCCAACCCTGAAAAAGGAGGAGGGCAATTTTAATCATCAATGATGTGACCGTGAAGGTAAACAGCAGCAAGCTTGCGATGTGTAGATTCATCTGCTGGGAATGGTCTCCAGTTAGAGATGCGCCTGTTCCCTAGGGTTGACTCGTCTGCAGTGTTTTACAGGCCCCTTAAAACTGTTTTTAACACCGCGGTTGGACTGAGAGCACCTCTCAGTGAACTCCTTGACGGGGCGCTACATAAATTCTTGAAATGAATGAATGATTTAATAAATGAAATAATGAATTAATTAGTGTGGTGTGGTATTCTAGGTTTGGTGAAAATCATTGTAGGGTATGAGTTACAGAAGATCAGTGACCATAGGTCGAGGCAGGTTATTCCTTTCGACTTACCTTATGACCTGCCAAAAAGTTGTCATTTTGATTGCTTCATTGCATTTCATTTCTTCGACCTGCTCAATATTATTATTCCCATGATCCTGACCCGACCTTCTGAAATAATTGTATTGCTGGCGCCCAACTGCGATGGGTAAAACCATGACCTGAAATGGCCTCACATTGATGCTCCGTTCCCTTTATAGAACTACATGTATTTCCTGTTCCTTCCTCTCTCTTCTTAAGACAGTTTCATTTGGCCGCACTGTGTTGGGAGCGCCTCTCAGACTGAGTAGTCCCCTCGAGGAGGAGTTATACAAAACAATTTGATGTATAAATATAGGAATTAATGGGTAAAGTCTGTAGGGTGGGCACAAGCCGCACAACCATGGTCACTGGTCAGGTCTAGATTAGGAGAGGCCTGCGTTATATGCAACCATGGTACGATCTAGGCTAGGCACGACGACCAGTGGCGTCCACAGACCCCACCCGGAATGAGCGAACAACCCCCCACATGCAGTGACCGGCTGTATCAATTTTCGTATTATAATTATTATTGAAAATAAACAACTCGCCAAGTAGGCTAAATGCCAATTTAACGTTCGGTGTATATAAGCCTTTCTACTTAAACCTTCATGTTAGCACTTCCTGTAAAGAATTTGTTTCTTCATTCGTTCAGTCATTCGTTCGTTCGTTCGTTCGTCCGTTCGTTCGTTCATTCCAAATATTTGCATAGCGCCGCCTCCCCTTCAAGAATTCAACTCAGAGGCGATCCCTGCCCTGCCACGGCTAAAGAAAAAGGGTCTTGAGCAGCTGTAAGTAAGCTCAGCGCAGGTGGAAGCCTATTGCAAATGGGGTGGGGGCTACAGCCGAGAAGGTTCGACGCTGTGTGACTGAAGAGCGGACCCAATGGCCCAGGGTTCCTCTCAGCCGAAGAGCGCAAAGCTCGATGGGAGGCAAAGTCCGAGACAGGACGACAGAGATCGGATAGAAAGAATTTGATTCAAACGGGGCTTGTAGCGTATGAAACATTGCAGTCTGACCAACTATAATATTATTATACTTGAACGCAAGCAGTTGTTTTTCCATAGGCTTGTCATTATTCACATAGGCCTATAGGTCAATATCTTGCTCTGGCCATACTAGGATACTATGGTATATCTTTTGGATGCAACTATAAGGCCTGTATTTATTTTGTTTAAATTGTTTTGAGGAGACATAGGCTAGGCCTAGGCTACTTGTCGAAGCATGCAATAAATTGGAATAATTGGAATGGATTGTTTTCACTTTAGATGCCGTGCGACAAAAAATAACTGGTTTAAATTCGATTGTGAACTATATATTATGGTGGCTTAATTTAGTGGAAAAGGTAGGCCTAATTATTCAGTTTGGTGTGAAGGATAGGCTTCACACTGCCTGTCTGACTCTTCGGACTTGACCCGCTGCCCATTGATAATTGATTTTGTTTTGATTTTTATAATGTAAATAAAACAGGCAAATCTTAATCGATTTTCAAAATTTCAAAACTGTTTTTATCCTGAGATAATTATCTTCCACTCAGGGGTTATTTTAACGTGCAGCTGGACACAAAGTGTGTAGTTGGTAAACGAATTTGTGCAGTTGAAAATCAGGTTTTGTGCAGTTACTTTTTTACACACAAATGTCACAATCCTTAAAATGCTACCATTGCAATGTGGAAATTCAAAAAGTTTCTGATGAGATTCTGAAAAAGTACAGGTATTTTGTTAAGATGACACCTTAAAATGCTACCAGTGCAATGTGTAAATTCAAAAAGTTTCTAATGAGGCTCTGAAAAGTACAGGTATTTTGTTAAAATGACATCTTAAAATGCTACCATTGCAATGTGGAAATTCAAAAAGTTTCTGATGAGATTCTGAAAAAGTACAGGTATTTTGTTAAGATGACACCTTAAAATGCTACCAGTGCAATGTGTAAATTCAAAAAGTTTCTAATGAGGCTCTGAAAAGTACAGGTATTTTGTTAAAATGACATCTTAAAATGCTACCATTGCATTGTGGAAATTAAAAAAGTTTCTGATGAGGCTCTGAAAAAGTTCAGGCAGTGGCGTAGCAAGGTTTTTGGTGGCCCTTGTGCAGGGCTTTCTTGGAGGGCCCCTTTAATGCTTGAACCCCAAGATTTCAAACAATGAGGCTATGAAAAGTGCATGGCTTTTGCGATAGACTATTTTTGCATAGGCCTAGCTCACACTCGAAAAAAAATTTTAATTTAACTTATTGTAACTCAAGTTTGTTGTATAATGTGGATTTGATCATTTGAATACATTCTGAATGTTCTTAAAGTAAAAATTGACTGTGACTGCGGGGGCCCTTCTACAGCCTGGGCCCTTGTTCACCGCACAAGCTGCACGACCTATTGCTACGCCACTGAGTTCAGGTATTTTGTTAGATGACACCTTAAAATGGTACCATTGCAATGTGGAAATTCAAAAAGTTTCTGATGAGGCTCTGACAAATTACAGGTATTTTGTTACGATGACACCTTAAAATGGTACCATTGCAATGTGGAAATTCAAAAAATTTCTCATTAGGCTCTGAAAAGTACAGTTATTTTGTTAAGTTAATACCTTAAAATGGTACCAGTGCAATGTGGAAATTCAAAAAGTTTCTGATGAGGCTCTGAAAAATTACAGGCATTTTATTAAAATGAGACTTTAAAATGCTACCATTGCAATGTGGAAATTCAAAAAGTTTCTGATGAGGCCCTGAAAAAGTACAGGTAATTTATTAAAATGACACCTTAAAATGCTACCATTGCAATGTGGAAATTCAAAAAGTTTCTCATGAGACTCTGAAAAAGTACAGGTATTTTGTTAAGATGACACCTTAAAATGGTACCATTGCAATGTGGAAATTCAAAAAGTTTCTCATGAGACTCTGAAAAAGTAGCGGTATTTTGTTAAGATGATACCTTAAAATGGTACCATTGCAATGTGGAAATTCAAAAAGTTTCTGATGAGACTCTGAAAAATTACAGGTATTTTATTAAAATGACACCTTAAAATGCTACCATTGCAATGTGGAAATTCAAAAAGTTTCTCATGAGACTCTGAAAAAGTAACGGTATTTTGTTAAGATGATACCTTAAAATGGTACCATTGCAATGTGGAAATTCAAAAAGTTTCTGATGAGACACTGACAAATTACAGGTATTTTGTTACGATGACACCTTAAAATGGTACCATTGCAATGTGGAAATTCAAAAAATTTCTCATTAGGCTCTGAAAAGTACAGTTATTTTGTTAAGTTAATACCTTAAAATGGTACCAGTGCAATGTGGAAATTCAAAAAGTTTCTGATGAGGCTCTGAAAAATTACAGGCATTTTATTAAAATGAGACTTTAAAATGCTACCATTGCAATGTGGAAATTCAAAAAGTTTCTGATGAGGCCCTGAAAAAGTACAGGTAATTTATTAAAATGACACCTTAAAATGCTACCATTGCATTGTGGAAATTAAAAAAGTTTCTGATGAGGCTCTGAAAAAGTTCAGGCAGTGGCGTAGCAAGGTTTTTGGTGGCCCTTGTGCAGGGCTTTCTTGGAGGGCCCCTTTAATGCTTGAACCCCAAGATTTCAAACAATGAGGCTATGAAAAGTGCATGGCTTTTGCGATAGACTATTTTTGCATAGGCCTAGCTCACACTCGAAAAAAAAATTTTAATTTAACTTATTGTAACTCAAGTTTGTTGTATAATGTGGATTTGATCATTTGAATACATTCTGAATGTTCTTAAAGTAAAAATTGACTGTGACTGCGGGGGCCCTTCTACAGCCTGGGCCCTTGTTCACCGCACAAGCTGCACGACCTATTGCTACGCCACTGAGTTCAGGTATTTTGTTAGATGACACCTTAAAATGGTACCATTGCAATGTGGAAATTCAAAAAGTTTCTGATGAGGCTCTGACAAATTACAGGTATTTTGTTACGATGACACCTTAAAATGGTACCATTGCAATGTGGAAATTCAAAAAATTTCTCATTAGGCTCTGAAAAGTACAGTTATTTTGTTAAGTTAATACCTTAAAATGGTACCAGTGCAATGTGGAAATTCAAAAAGTTTCTGATGAGGCTCTGAAAAATTACAGGCATTTTATTAAAATGAGACTTTAAAATGCTACCATTGCAATGTGGAAATTCAAAAAGTTTCTGATGAGGCCCTGAAAAAGTACAGGTAATTTATTAAATTGACACCTTAAAATGCTACCATTGCAATGTGGAAATTCAAAAAGTTTCTGATGAGGCTCTGAAAAAGTACAGGTATTTTGTTAAGATGACACCTTAAAATGCTACCATTGCAATGTGGAAATTCAAAAAGTTTCTCATGAGACTCTGAAAAAGTAGCGGTATTTTGTTAAGATGATACCTTAAAATGGTACCATTGCAATGTGGAAATTCAAAAAGTTTCTGATGAGACTCTGAAAAATTACAGGTATTTTATTAAAATGACACCTTAAAATGCTACCATTGCAATATGGAAATTCAAAAAGTTTCTGATGCGACTCTGAAAAAGTAACGGTATTTTGTTAAGATGATACCTTAAAATGGTACCATTGCAATGTGGAAATTCAAAAAGTTTCTGATGAGACTCTGACAAATTACAGGTATTTTGTTACGATGACACCTTAAAATGGTACCATTGCAATGTGGAAATTCAAAAAATTTCTCATTAGGCTCTGAAAAGTACAGTTATTTTGTTAAGTTAATACCTTAAAATGGTACCAGTGCAATGTGGAAATTCAAAAAGTTTCTGATGAGGCTCTGAAAAATTACAGGCATTTTATTAAAATGAGACTTTAAAATGCTACCATTGCAATGTGGAAATTCAAAAAGTTTCTGATGAGGCCCTGAAAAAGTACAGGTAATTTATTAAAATGACACCTTAAAATGCTACCATTGCAATGTGGAAATTCAAAAAGTTTCTGATGAGGCTCTGAAAAAGTACAGGTATTTTGTTAAGATGACACCTTAAAATGCTACCATTGCAATGTGGAAATTCAAAAAGTTTCTCATGAGACTCTGAAAAAGTAGCGGTATTTTGTTAAGATGATACCTTAAAATGGTACCATTGCAATGTGGAAATTCAAAAAGTTTCTGATGAGGCTCTGAAAAATTACAGGTATTTTATTAAAATGACACCTTAAAATGCTACCATTGCAATATGGAAATTCAAAAAGTTTCTGATGCGACTCTGAAAAAGTAACGGTATTTTGTTAAGATGATACCTTAAAATGGTACCATTGCAATGTGGAAATTCAAAAAGTTTCTGATGAGACTCTGAAAAATTACAGGTATTTTATTAAAATGAGACTTTAAAATGCTACCATTGCAATGTGGAAATTCAAAAAGTTTCTGATGAGGCCCTGAAAAAGTACAGGTAATTTATTAAAATGACACCTTAAAATGCTACCATTGCAATGTGGAAATTCAAAAAGTTTCTGATGAGGCTCTGAAAAAGTACAGGTATTTTGTTAAGATGACACCTTAAAATGCTACCATTGCAATGTGGAAATTCAAAAAGTTTCTCATGAGACTCTGAAAAAGTAGCGGTATTTTGTTAAGATGATACCTTAAAATGG
Source organism: Lumbricus rubellus (assembly GCA_945859605.1). Lineage (NCBI taxonomy): Eukaryota > Metazoa > Annelida > Clitellata > Crassiclitellata > Lumbricidae > Lumbricus > Lumbricus rubellus. Next base: position 18,758,527 of record OX243821.1, on the reverse strand, counting down.
TACCATTGCAATGTGGAAATTCAAAAAGTTTCTGATGAGACTCTGAAAAATTACAGGTATTTTATTAAAATGACACCTTAAAATGCTACCATTGCAATATGGAAATTCAAAAAGTTTCTGATGCGACTCTGAAAAAGTAACGGTATTTTGTTAAGATGATACCTTAAAATGGTACCATTGCAATGTGGAAATTCAAAAAGTTTCTGATGAGACTCTGACAAATTACAGGTATTTTGTTACGATGACACCTTAAAATGGTACCATTGCAATGTGGAAATTCAAAAAATTTCTGGTGGGGAGGGGGGGACATCCCCTCCCCATACCTCTCCCCATACCAGTCTCGGCTCACGAGAGTCCTTTGGACACTCGATTGTCCCCCCAGAAATCTGATTCCCCCCCCCCCAGCGGATGGGGACTAGATTAGACACTGCTCTTTGGAGAAGTAGATTTATAAACTTAGACAGTTACTTTATCATGATAATGATAATAATATTAATAATAATAACATAATAATAATAATAAATTATTATTAATAGCAATAAGAAGAAGAAGAAGAAGAAGAAGAAGAAGAAGAAGAAGAAGAAGAAGAAGAAGAAGAAGAAGAAGAAGAAGAAGAGGAAGAGGAAGAAGAGGAAGAAGAGGAGGAAGAAGAGGAAGAATAATTAGGCCTTAGTCTCAATAATGACCAATCTACCCGATGTAGGATGCTATTCTGATAATTATGTGCAGTTGATAAATTTCCTTAAAATAACCCCTGCTTCCACTGGTTCGAATATGAAGTTTCTGGCATGAATGTTGACGTCACAATTACGTCATTTGCATCAGAGAATTCAAATGTTAAGTACCGAACACAACGATTTTTGTTGACATTTGGTTTCGATATTTAAATTAACGACGTCATTATGACGTAATTTTTTAGTGATGGCTGTTCATAAATTACCAATTTGTAGATAATTATCTCATGATAAAAACAGTTTTGAAATTTTGAAAATCGATGAATATTTGCCAGTTTTATTAACATTATAAAAAAGGGGTCCCGATTTATTGGGACACAGTGTATATCGCCTCTCCTGCAGATTCATACACGACGAAAGCCCGGTTCATCATCTGCGAAATCGTTGTATAGGCCTAAAGGGTAAGCGGCATTTATGGTTGAAAAGAACTAAAGAACTCTCCCGATCTGAAGTTAGCTTGACTCGTGTGGATGACCCAGAAACTGAAAATTGCAGAGAATCGCAATAGGCCTTGCGAGTTTTTACAGCGTCCCAAAAATGAAGTCTGAGAACCAGCCTATTCATCGGAGCGAATTCGAGTTTTGAAGCTGTTGTCGCCTTAAACAAGTGCGCATCCTGTATTTGTATTTTACAAGCATTATTATAAGGACGTTTTGTTCTGCGCTCTGCCAGTCTGTAAGCATTTAAAACACTATCATTAGAGACAAAGCCTACCGAATATAACGAATTATCCTAATTTAATGCCGTTCCAACGGTTGGATAATTTAATAATTCGCCCGATTATATAATTATAGCCTAGGCCTATAATTATTATTATTATTCGCCAGTTAGTAAATAAAATATAGCAATGTGAGAACGGAAAACTATTTCGTATGAGACGCAGTTACTCGATAATAACTTCCGGTGTCTGTTGACCGCTACAACAGATTACGGATTCCTCCAATAAATGAGACGAGCGCATCAGTTGCGAGGCGCCATCATGCGAATAAAGCAAAAAATTCAATTATTTAAAAATACACACAAGAAAGCAATTATACAGATTTTGTGCCATGCTTTGGATCAAACCGTTCTGAAAAACAATATAAAAAACTAACCCTATGTAGACTATTAGGAATTATAGAAATCAAAACCACGAGACATGTTTTTTTAATTAAACGAATGTACATCAAAGGACATCCTCTGTCTTTAAATGGCTTGCTATTATTAGTCAAAAGTGTAAACGTTTACTCCGAGAAAATCAGTATAATTCTCTAAATCCTTACTTATAAACATGCTGTGCTATGACCTCGAACTTTTAATTGAAACCTTCTGATAACAAGTTTGGGGGTTTCTGCGATCATTTCTTGAGCTCTTAATAATGACCATTCCATTTAGGCCTACTACTAATTGGAACATGCTGTTGTTAAATAAACGACCATGAGCATCTTTAATAGTAATTATTATTTTATTGTTTTGACTGTTGGATGCTCACATTCAAAGCGTTGTAAAAGAGCAAGACGTCACTGACTGCGGAGTTTGAATCTGTGTGCAATATGTCATCTGTGTATGCATGGCGGAATGATGGATAATTTTCGGATTAAAATCGTGCGCGGTCGACATATCCACTCTACCTGACGCTTGTTTCATCGTAAATTCAATTTCTGATCGGCGGTCGATCGTTTACCAAGTCTTAACTATACTTGAAGTGTCGCAACAGTAACAGTTGTACGCTTCTCATTTATATCCCGCCATGGCCGACAACGGAAGTTGTGCCGACAATTCATGTACAGCTACTGATGGTTAGTCCTGTTGACCTCGTATTGCGTTTGATTAATTGCTTGCCTAACTGACGATGATGATTTAGATATAAACGACTAGCAAAATTTTAGCGAATTCAATAAACTGTGATGCCTATGATCGCGTCATTCCTCAACACCGGCATAAATATAGTATCGGGGACCGACGTGTCGTTTAGTATCAGGTTAGGCGTCGTGGGGTCGGTAAAAATCAGATTAGTGTCGTCATTCGATCGCCAGTGCTATAGTTTTTAAATATGCCATTTACTGCTAAGACCTTGCAATCTGTAAATTGTTGGCTTTATAGTTCGTGGTGGCTGAGAAATTACCGATGAGATTGCATTCTTATTTTATGTTCAGGTAAGAAATCCTGTGGGATATCAGTCGACGCCGCTCCGTTTACACCGCGCAATGTCAGCGTTCTATCGGCAGCATCAACCGTTTCGTCGTCAACAAAGCCTCTTTCGCCCAACGCTCCGGAGTTCTACCCTCGAAACTATGCCGCAGTGTTTCAGGTTTGCTGCAGTGACATTTCTACCTGTTTGTAGTCTTAATTGAATTAGCTCTTTTATATAACGCCATACAGGACTAGGCAACTGTAGCGTGTGCTGACACTGGGACGCGGTGGTGTAGTGGTTCGTTGCCTTGGAGCCGCAAGGTGTGAGGTTCGAATCCACCTCGCCGTGTAAGGACCTTGGGCAAGTCCTTCACACACAATTGCTCAGCGCTTCGGTGTGAAACTCTGATGCAGTGTACACTCTGTATTCAGGAGTGCCTCTGAGTAGAGATATTTAAGGAGCGCTATAACAAGTGCACATACAAACAAACCTCCCATTTCATCAGTACAGTCTTGGACTTGGTGGTCAGTTGGTTTGAATGCTTGTAACATGAGAAGTGAGAGTTTCTAATTATTAATAATAATACTAATGCTAATGATAATAATAATACAACTACTGCTGGTAATAATATTTATAGTATTAATAATAATAATGACAAGGATATATTAATAATTGTGGGGCGTGGTGGTGCAGTGGTGGCGTCATTGCCTTGGAGCCATAAGGTTCGAGGTTCGAATCCACCTCGCCTCGTAAGGACCTTGGGCAAGTCCTTCACTCACAATTGCTCAGCGCTTCGGCGTGAAACTCTGATGCAGTGTCCTCTCTGCATTCGGGAGGAGCGCCTCTGAGTAGGGAGCTTGAAGGGGCGCTATAACAAGTGCACATACAAACAAATCAAATTCTCAAAGAATAAATAAATAGACGATTTATTTTCCAGAATGACTCGGCGCACGTTACGACCGGCGGTGGCGGCGGTTCGTTAAGGAATAATCCGCTGATGGAAGTGCAGCAGACCGTGTCCGCCATGATCGACCGTCCGGCGGATTTCGACCAGTTGATGGCGCCACTCGTACGGTCGTTGCTCGCCAGCGTACAAGATGATATCACGTTGAATGCCATCGTCAGCGAGTTATTTACGCAGGTCTCTAATATAATTAATTATGATAATGATAATAACATTTAGCAACAACAACAAATAATAATAATTAATCATCATCATCATAATACCAATTATAATTAATAATAATAATTGTAATAATAATAATAGCGAGTTATTTACGCAGGTCTCCAAGATAATTATGATAATGATGATAATAATGATTATAATAATGATTATAATGATAATCATAAATGATAATTATAATAATATTAATAATTTCTTCTTTTGTGGCCTTACACACTGGGAGCGCCTCTGAACAGTTCACCTCATTAAAGGCACTTTATAAATGTTTAATAAAATGCAATTGAATATTAATACTTATTGAGTACTTCTCTAACTTGCGTACATATTAATCTATATATATAAAAATCTAACCACGTTTGGCACCTGACGAAGGATCTCAGAACTTTCTTCATTGATTGCTTTCGAAACTTCACCAAAACGTTTAGTTCCAACACGGCCGGGTTGTAAGAACGCTTTTTGGGAAAAAGCGCAATCTTTTATGCTAAAAAAGCAACTTTGCAAATTCCGCCGTTTTCAACACATAGCCTACGCCCGTCAATGAGCCTTGCATACGAATTCGGGCATGTTTGTTCCGTAAATTTCTTTAGCGCATTTCATTACGGCCTTCGCATTTCATTACGGCCTTCTTGCTCAAGCGTTTTATGGCGTGATCCGCGTCGCCATCGCAGGGGGAGGGGAGGGGAGGGAGAGGGGGAGGGGAGGGGGAGGTGAAGGGGGGGAGGGGGAGCGGGAGGGGGAGGGAGAGGGGGAGGAAAGGGGAGGGGAGCGGGAGGGGGAGGCTTTTTCAGCCACAGCAAGGCGTGGCCGGGTTCAGCTAGTACTTAATGAATATCTACATATCCTGTGCCCACGTTGAATTTTCTCGAACAGTATGGACAGGACACATTTTCCATCTAACTGATAGCTACATTTACACCATCTCTGCTAGTTTTTTAAAACATACTATACAAGTGTGCTGTTACATTACATTACGTTCTTCATTTCAATTGTACTTTACTGAGAATTGTTGTCTGCGGCTATTGTACTTTACTGAGAGTAATTGTTATCTGCTGCTATTGTACTTTACTGAGAATTGTTGTCTGCTGCTATTGTACTTTACAGTCCATTCAACAGACCAACTTCCACTACACTGGCGCGCGTGCATCCTGCTACCTGTCTCAGCATCTCAAACTACCTTTCGGCAGCTTTCTCGAGCAGCTTGTCGTCAGGCGAGTATTGCATTGTATTGTATTATATATTGTTATCTTGTCATACTAAATAGAAAACTGGTAATGTTAGATTTTGCATCTGCGAAATTTATGCCTTTGTTACAGGTGACTCATTAACGTCCTGTTATCGTGTCACCTGTAACAAAGGCATAAATTTGACTTACGTTCCTTACTATTATTGTTGTTATTATTATTATTATTTAGGATAGTGCATCTTCAAGGTAGGCTACTCAGAAGTACTCCGGCCCAGTCATGGCTAAATAGGACAGTTTTGAGATTCTTGAGGAATTGAGTGGAGTGTACCCTTAGCAATAAGTGCAGTGTTACAGGGTGGTCATTCTAGGTGGTATTCCAGGACCGAGAATAAATGGCGCTGTCGAGTAGCAGTTTAAGAGCAGGGAACCAGAAGCTCATGCTGTCCCTCGTTAACTCTTTCCCGCCGGATCGGGTCGTGGGTGACCCGATTAACGCAATAGGTATCGGAACAATTCCGGCGGGAATGAGTTAAATCAAATTATTTTTGAATAGTTTCATCAGCAGATGTATTTTCAGTTATATTTACTGCGCATGAGTTGAGTACTTTAAAATTTGCTGTTAACTGTTGCAGCGTATTTTTTAATGTATTTAATCGTATTATGCAATGTGATGCATATTTGTTTGTATGTGCACTTGTTATAGCGCCACTTCAAGCTCTCTCACTGAGAGGTGCTCCCAGCTACAGCGCGGACACTGCATCAGAGTTTCACGCCGAAGCGCTAAGCAATTGCGAGCGAAGGACTTGCCCAGAGTCCCTATACGTGGCGACTTGAGGTGGATTCTAACCTGCAACCCTCCGGCTGCAGGGCGACGAACATACTCGCTACACCACCGCGTCCCACGTGTATTTCATTTATGTGTATTTGCATGTGTGCTTGTCAGATGCAAGTAATGGCTACTTACTTACTTACTGTAGAATTGTTGATTGTCATTACATTACGATCTGTTGTTTGATTACGTGTTGTTCTACGACAGATGTCAGAACAGATACTCGACTCTCCTACAGGCGCCGCTAACTGCCGACAACCTTTCGTCACTCGTCGGTTTCACCATCTTCATGGGAGAACTGCTTCTTAGCATCAAGGTAGGAAACTACTGCTACTACTATTGTAATTGTAATCGAACATTTATATAGCGCCACTTGAAGAGAACTCCTCAGAGGCGCTCCCGACCTGACACCAAACCATAATCAAATGGTTTTCTATGCTGTGTGGACTCGACCAAACATTCCTGGTTTTTCTGTTGAAAGAAAGGAATCTGATCTTTGGACGGATAAAAACAAAACTTTTAAAAATCTTCTTAGCATCAAGGTAAGGCTGAACACATTCGATAATCCTGACTTTCTACAACTGGTGCTATCAGTCAATTGTCCTCTTGAGTCGGTAGACTCTCTGCACTGACACTGGTGCGGTGTACATTTATAAATATTATTATTATTATTAAACTCTTTTATAACGCGCCCGAACAAAAAAGAATCTTCCCAGAAAGCACGCAACCGGAGAGTCTACTCATAATAAATCTTAAAGATTTTAGTCTTCTACTGTCTTCAGGGATTTTTTTCCCGCGTGATGATGACTTGCGAATGAAGTCTGGAAGTTTAAAATTTATTAAAATCTGAGCTGGAAAGTGGAAACTAACGAGGTTGCGAAGCAGTTTGGAAAGAAAAGAATTTGTTTTTCAGACGGATAGAAAGAAAGCTTTTCCTGTAGAATTGCACATTCAAGTAGTTCTGTGATGTTTTCTAAATGAACGTTGCACTGAAATGATGTGACGTGGTTTTTTCATGATTCAGGATTCTGGGCTGTTTATTCCCGAACTGCCTCAACAAATCGCTCAGCTGCTTCTCACGCTCTTAGCTCATGAAACTCACGAGTCGCTTCACTGTACTGTCCAAGTACTCAAGGTAATATCTAATCTTTTCTTAGCTTTTCTATCATAATCTTATCTATTATATTCTATTCTTATCTAATCTAGATTCTAATCTTATTTATCCTATATAATCTTATCTGATATGTTCTGGTCTATCTAATATATTCTTATCTAAATATATTCTGATCTAATCTATTCTAATGAATAGATTCATTACATTCATTCTAATGTAATTCTAATCTTATTTAATATATTCTTGTCTTAAATAATCTAATGTATTCTAATCTAATCTTATTTATTCTAATCTTGTCTGATATATTCTAATCTAATCAGTCACTGGTTGCCTGGAGGTATGTTGCACTCAGACCGGTATAAGAAACAGAATATGGTATGCGCAGCCCCTTAAGCTAGACCTGAGGCAGCCATGAATATGAAGTGTTATTGACTTCTTCAGTCACCTTAATACTCAATGAGCCCCAATCTAGTGGAACTTGCCCCTTCCGGCTAACCTATTGTTTCCATCTAATCTGTAACATTCTTTTGTTTCAATATGTTGTTTTTTTGCCTTGATTAGCTGATTTTATTGAGTAATATTGCTTGACACCGGATCAATAAATGGATTTGATTTATAAATGTTTTAAAACAATACGACACAAAGGTGCTAATAGCAGCGTACAAAGCATTTCTATCCTACTAACAAATGTCTAATACAACAGAATACAAAACAATAGAATATAAGACAATAGAATTACAAGACAATAGAATACAAGACAATACAAAGAGTGACTGATCTGTTGTAGTTGACTGGAGCCGTTCTCGAAGACCTTGGTACCGACTTGAGCCAGATCTTTTCGGAGCTACTGAGGTTCAGCCTCAACTCAGCCATCCCTCAGTGAGTCTCAGATTGATGAGTCGGAGTAGTTCTATGCTCTTCAGAAGTTCAGATTGTCATTCAGGGCGTCGGAGATAGGAATTGGCGCCTTCAGGAATGAAAATAATAATAACTAATTAATAATAATAATGATATCTCCTCTATACAATACAACTGAAATTTGATAATGCCTTCCTTACAAAGCTCAGAAGTGCACAATGCCAATGTTGCTGTTATCTTCTTATTTTTTATGGCCATTTAGTTCCTTGGGGAACATATTTACAACGAGTGGTTATGGATAATGATGATAGTGAAATAATAAATTTATAATTTATAATCTTTGTTTAATTTCCAACTGACTCAACACAGCATGAGTAAAATTTGTAGTATGACGTTAGTCATATGACGTTGGTGGCTGACCCCTCCACAGAGAGGGATTAGTACTAGCCTGACGGAAAAGAAGAAGGTTGATAATTATGACGTTAGATTACAAAAGTCGAATTTAACTGTCGGCAGCCAACAGTGTCTTGTCCCAGGTTGTCCTTCATGCCTCTCTCCCAACATTCTCATCAATCAGACAAGGTGGTCTAGGTGCTCCAAGATGTTAATGATATGGAGCAGACCTGCTGACCGATCCGGTTGAAGCTGGGCAACATGACACAAGACAGACTCAGACAGAGAGTGGCGTCGGACTCTTAAGGGCATTGAGCCCAATGATATTGATGATGATTGATGTATAGCCAACAGGGTGTCCAATCATGTCCTGCTACTCATTTTACCAATGTGATCTGCCAATTTTAACTTTTGGTGAACCTTTGGGCGTGTAGCAGGAAGCGATCCTGCGACAATAGTTGTGCTAAATAAATAGCTACAACGCTATAAAAAATACTAACGAGCTACATAAATTGTTGGTTACACTACGTTGTAACTGTTACAGGTCGACTCAATTCATGATTTCGTCTTTGATCGAGCTGCGAGCGAACAACTGGGGACGACGTGAGGACGAGATCGTGACCGCCTCTGGGGCCGGGGACACGAAGAACTACATCTCCGCCGAGGCCGTCATACAGTCGGCGGTACGTAGACTATTTCTGAAATGTCACTTGACACTTGTATTGGTGATGCTGTATCGTGTGTTTCGGTGTGAAACTTCGAAGCAGTGTCCGACTGTCCGTGCTGGAGTTGTGAGCGCCTCTGAGTAGTGAGCTTGAATATATATATATATATATATATATATATGTATATATATGTGTCCGTGCCTGGGATTTCCCGGCTAAAGTCGCGAATATTGAAACCTAGCAAATCGAGCGGAAAGGTCATGAAGGGGTAAATCGGTCAAAAAAAGTATTTGGGGATAATATTAATCATTTATATTTCAACTACTAAATTCAAAAGTTTCATGACCAACTGAACAGTAGAAATATTTTTATTTTTATTTTTTGTGCGTCGGGTGTCTTAATTATATCCCTGTTTCGGCCGAGTCAAGCGGGCGTTTATTTAAAATTAGCCGACGATCTTGTTGTGAGAGCTGATTAATTAATTATTCATGTCCTGAACTACTTTTGTCTGCTGGTTCGATCTGTGCCCTTAGCAAGTGCGTATGAATACAGCCTAATTTACTATGAATTAAAATGTGAGTTGGTCGCTCTAAGCCGCGACTTTGGCCGGGTGTCGCTTATGGCTAATTCTAATCAGTGAGCGTTGCATTAATGGCAGTGGATTTAGTTTTGCAATGTGCAGAATTCTTTTCTCAACCCATCTGTGCACAAAATAAATAGTTTAAATGCATTAATAATTAACAATAAATAAATTTAGGAGAGCACAGACTGTCGTTGACTGATACTATGACCCTTAGCGCCTTCTGACGAATACGAAATTACTATGATAGCATGGCCGAAAGCTTGTAAACAAACTTAGTCGCGGGCTGTTTAAAATGATCTTTCAGCTTTCAATTTGAATATAAATTGACGAGACCATCAATTCCTATATTTTATAAATGTCTACTTGAGCAAAAGTGATGTGCAAAATGACGATTCAAGTGAATAATCTGATGCCGAGAATATTAACTGTCTCGCGTAGGCTACACCCTGTTCTCAACGAAATGCACGCTACTGTGCGTAGACTCTTATTTAAATCTGTGCCATTCCTTCAATTCAATTTTCCAAGAAAAACCGTTGACACCATTGGAAAGAGCAGAAAATTCTAAGTTTAGAACATATTTATAAATTCTGATAAAAATTCTATTGACTTTTGTGTGGTTCATGTAACGAAGGTAATTTTCAACTGGCGATTTCTCGCTAAAACGATTTCTCAAAATGCTGAGACTCTAAATCTTTACAAATTCATAACTATTTCATTTCAAATGATGCAAATATACGGGCTTCACCAAATTGATCAACTACATCTGTAGTATTTAAAACAAAATTAAACTCATTTTATGAAATTTCCGACTTTAGGAGGGTTTTCATAGGCACGGTCACATATATATATGATCTCATTGATCTGATATCTGTATGTATTTGACTTTTATAAAGCGCGCACTTATAGACCCTAAAACGAGTTAAGAACAAGGGACAAAGTGCCCACACTAACAGCCTTTGTGTATTTACTTTTAAGGTGCCATGCTAGTCTTTGTATCGTTATCATTGTGATTGTTTTACAAATATTATGTTATGCAAAAGTTGAAATTTATACTAGTTAATGAAGTTGATTGTATACCATGTTGTGTAGAGCTGTCATTCAATGTCTTGATTAATTATGCTATTGTAATTATTATTATTGTTATTGGAAACAAGTAAAATTGCAAAAGCTACCTCTTGTTGTTATTTTGTTATGTTTGATACTATCCCTATTTGTCTCCAGTGTAAGAATTGTGGAAAAATAACTGGGGGGTTGGACAATGATCCACTTGAAATTTGGGGCTCTAAGAAAGACTGGGGGAGTTGAAACCCCTCAAACCCCCGGCAATTCTCACCCTGTATGTCTCTCTGTTTCTATGTCTCGGTCTGCCGTATCTTTAATTGTCTGTGTCTCTGTCTCTGCGTATGTATCCCTGTGTGTCTCTGTATCTCTTTATCCCTGTTTCTGTCTCTGTTTCTGTGTGTCTCTTTCTGTCTGTGTGTCTCAGTCTCTCTGTCTCTGTGTCTATCTGTTTCTATGTCTCTGTGTATCTCTGTCTCTGTTTATTATTATTACTATCCTTACAATCCTTAATTGTGATGGTGAGTTGTGAATCTGTTTCGTTAGGATGAACCAGTATATTTTGATTGTCGCAACCAGGGTGGATACCGCGTCGACGATGTCGAGGACTTTGAGCAGTACGGTGGACACTGGTCGGGTGCTGAAGGCGGCGGAGGAGGAGGAGGCGTAGGACCAATGAATCTGTAAGTCCTCTTCTTTGTTTAATTCCCTTCACGCTATAAATGGGGCGCGGTGGTGATTTATTTATTTATTTATTGAATTTACATCAGTGGTTCCCAACCTTTTTTGATGTTAGGGCCACTTTTTCTAAGTTGGAGGACATGCATGCCATTTATTCTTAGTTGAAGGACATTAGGGGGCCACAAGGCTAAAATTTAATTAACTAAAAGTATATAAAATTGTTATTATTGATTCAAAATAGAATGTTTGATGTTTTTTATGGATTTCAAAATAAAATAATTTGTAATAGAAAATAATTGTGTTCTATCCTGTTAAAATTGTCATTTTTATTATATAAGTTTGTTAATTCTTTGAGAGATGAGGGCCATTTTTTGGGGCATGGCGGGCCACTTTTGGCTCGCGGGCCACAGGTTGGGAATTCCTCGTTTACATGCATGTAGATACCTCCATCAAAATGCCCATGTTCTTAATTTTTGGCTTTGAATTTTTCGAGCGCCTGCTAAATAATTTAATCGTGACCATTGTGTTTTGCCCCTTCCTGCAGAAAAATATCTGGAAAATGGACTCCTTTTTATTTTTTAACTACCACATTTTTTCGAAGAAATTTCTTTACACTAATGATACGCATATCTATTGAAATCGAGATTTTTTCATTTAGAAGCTTCTACGAGCGTTAGCCCATGTTCTTGATTTTTGCATTTGCTCAAGTTTGCGATGTAAATTGCACCAGCTTATGCCTCACGTTCAGACTTGCTAGCCGTGTGCATTGCGATGACTCCAGATTTTTTGCAGAAGGGACGAAACAACCTGATAATAATAACTTTAATATTTTTGCTTTAACAAAACACCTGCAGACGCACTCCTTTGTATGTGCATTGTGCACTTGTTATAGTGCCCCTTCAAGCTCTCTCCTCAGAGGCGCTCCCGACTACAGCGTGAACATGTGCTTGTATTATTGGGATGCTCTATAAAGCTTACAAATTGAATTGAATGTAGTTGTTGGAAACAATTTAGCAATTTATAGTTTCGGTTATGTTTTTTCCTTCCTAGCCGGGACTAGCTCCCTTTAAAGTGAACATATTTTTTTGGATGCTTATCAATTGAAGTGAATTTAGTTAGTTGTTGGAAACGATAGAATATAATTTATGGTTTTCGTTATGTTTTTAATTCTGTACGAATGTAGTTGTTGGAAATATTATTATTATTATTATTATTATTATTAATGATTAATTAGTTTATGGTTTTCGTTATGTTTTTAATTCAGTACGAATGTAGTTGTTGGAAACATTATTATTATTATTATTATTGTTATTAATAATTATTTAATTTATAGTTTTCGTTGTGTTTTTAATTCAGTACGAATGTAGTTGTTGGAAACATTATTATTATTATTATTGTTATTAATAATTAATTAATTTATGGTTTTCGTTGTGTTTTTAATTCAGTACGAATGTAGTTGTTGGAAACATTATTATTATTGTTATTAATAATTAATTAATTCATGGTTTTCGTTATGTTTTTAATTCAGTACGAATGTAGTTGTTGGAAACATTATTATTATTATTATTGTTATTAATAATTAATTAATTTATAGTTTTCGTTGTGTTTTTAATTCAGTACGAATGTAGTTGTTGGAAACATTATTATTATTATTGTTGTTATTAATAATTAATTAATTTATAGTTTTCGTTGTGTTTTTAATTCAGTACGAATGTAGCTGTTGGAAACATTATTATTATTATTATTATTATTATTAATAATTAATTAATTTATAGTTTTCGTTGTGTTTTTAATTCAGTACGAATGTAGTTGTTGGAAACATATAATATTATTATTATTGTTATTAATAATTAATTAATTTATAGTTTTCGTTGTGTTTTTAATTCAGTACAAATGTAGTTGTTGGAAACATTATTATTATTATTATTGTTATTAATAATTAATTAATTTATAGTTTTCGTTGTGTTTTTAATTCAGTACGAATGTAGTTGTTGGAAACATTATTATTATTGTTATTAATAATTAATTAATTTATGGTTTTCGTTATGTTTTTAATTCAGTACGAATGTAGTTGTTGGAAACATTATTATTATTATTATTGTTATTAATAATTAATTAATTAATTTATAGTTTTCGTTGTGTTTTTAATTCAGTACGAATGTAGTTGTTGGAAACATTATTATTATTGTTATTAATAATTAATTAATTTATGGTTTTCGTTATGTTTTTAATTCAGTACGAATGTAGTTGTTGGAAACATTATTATTATTATTATTGTTATTAATAATTAATTAATTAATTTATGGTTTTCGTTATGTTTTTAATTCAGTACGAATGTAGTTGTTGGAAATATTATTATTATTTTTTTTATTAATGATTAATTAGTTTATGGTTTTCGTTATGTTTTTAATTCAGTACGAATGTAGTTGTTGGAAACATTATTATTATTGTTATTAATAATTGTTTAATTTATGGTTTTCGTTATGTTTTTAATTCAGTACGAATGTAGTTGTTGGAAACATTATTATTATTGTTATTAATAATTGTTTAATTTATGGTTTTCGTTATGTTTTTAATTCAGTACGAATGTAGTTGTTGGAAACATTATTATTATTGTTATTAATAATTGTTTAATTTATGGTTTTCGTTATGTTTTTAATTCAGTGCGAGCGACGGCAACGTGCAATACTGGATCGGCGATCAGGTGATGGACGCGGACACGGCGACAGCCTTCGAGGAGTTCATCGCTGAAACGCAGCCGCCCCCATCCGTGCCCGCCTACTGGTCGTACCAACCCTAGGGGAGGAAAGGAGGGGCTGTAGGGGGGTTCGATCATCCATTTGTCTCTCACTCTGGTGCTCGTTTGGTTATTTTTATTAGCGTAGTAGAGGTTTTCGATCGGAGGTTGAGATGGAGGGCTGGGAGGGCAGGGACTTGACTTGCCCCACGAATGTTTTGTAGATATTTACCTCGTGTCGGATTGCGGGAGGGGGGAGGCGGCCACGCGAATTCGTTCGCGTTCTTGTTTTCGAAGCGAGTTCTTTAAAATCGGATCCTTAAAATCACGACCCACGCTTGGAACGACGTCGGCAGAAAGAAGTTTTTATTATTATTTCGTCGGGTCTTCTTCTTGCGAAGTTGCAAGGCAGCATATGTAGTTCAACAGCCGAGAGTTTGCATGTGTGTGTTTGTGTGTTCCTTGCTTTCTTTTTGTTGGTTAGAGAGGTGTGAGAGAGTGAGTGGTGGTGGACAGAGCAAGTTTACTTGCTTACGATGATATCTTCTTTTGTTGGCAGGCTCACAATTCTTCTAGCTGTTGTGAACATTTCTTTTGTTTGTTTTGTTAGCGAATTCGGATTTCTAGCATGTCTGCTGAACGATAATTATTTATGCTGTTGAGAAATTTTTCACTTGTAATTAATTATTTATTATTCTGTTTGCGTTTTTTCGTTTCAGCTGTTTCTTTTCTCTCTCGAAAAACGCACTGTTATCATTTTTAAAGTAAAACAAAATGGACGAATAAAGATGATAGTAAGAATTGCGATCGCTGTTGTTGTTGTTTTGATTTTTATTTGCGAATAAATGTTTTTCGGTGGTTTGAGGCTTTGGTCTTTTGTCATAATTTAATTAAAACGTTTTAAGTTTAAAAATGTAGAAACTTTGCATTGTTTTACGTGACTTGTGTAGTTGACCTAAGTGGCCTGGATAAAGGAAAAATTGCTGATATCAAACAGTTTTTTAATTGCCAAGACAATGGTCTGTGTTTTGATTTTAGTTGCATTTCTGACTTTGTCAGAATTGTAAAGGTTTAATTGTCTCTCTCACTTCTGTGCTGGTGTCCTGGTGTTAACTGTGTGCCTATTCATATTTCTTGCAATTCAGTCGGAAAAACTGTACAATCTGTGAAATGCAGAAATAGCCGGGGGTGGGGGGGGGTGGGGAGATGTCGGGGATTTCAATTTGGGGGTTTCCGAGATTGTCGGGAATTTCCATGCCGGTTTTTTTCAAAGATTTTGGGTATTTCCATTTGGGAGTTTTCTAAGATTTTCAAGGGATTTCCATTTGGGGTTTTCCGATGCATATTGCATGATACATAGAATGACTTTGTAAAAACTAAGGAATTATTTCGGATGATTTGAACCCGTAAACTTTCTTCAAACCATGGCATCTTGAAGTCACACATTACAGAGATATTACTTGAAGATTTTATCGCCCAATCATTGAGCGACACATGTGTTTTTTCCCTCAATATCGAACTGATTTTTCGTGCTTTATTTGTCTTGCGGCTTTCGGTTTAGGCTTTGCTACAGTTCTGTAACTTCTGCCATAATTATACAGGCGACGTGTTTTAATTTTCAATTTGTTTTCACGATTTATTTTCTTCTGTGTGACGGTTAATCTGCTGTGCGTGCGCGTGTTTCTGTAGTTTTTCCACCTCGTGGCATTCGCTACTGTTTCCGAGTCTGTTATTGTTGTTGTTGTTGTTTATTTAAAAAGCAACAGTTGTTACCCAGACGATGGGAAGTTGATCATCGTTTCGTTTATTCCCCCCGAGTGACTTGTGTTCATGGGCGGAGTTTGGTTTCCGTTCTTGGGGGGGGAGGGGTAACCCCGAGTCTGGGCCTTATTGGGGGGCTAACCCCGAGAAAGGATAGTGGTAAAAAAGTTGAATCTGGGCCTTTGTGGAGGGGCTTAGCCCTCCCCCAGCCCCTGGTAAACTCCGCCCATGCTTGTGTTGCACCCAGTATAAGAAAAGTAGAAAAATAATGGGGGATTATGGGGTCAGAGTCAGTATGAGAATTGTAGAAAAATGATGGTGGGTCAGAATCAGTATGAGAATAATGATGTGTAAGAGTCGGCATGAAAACTGTAACTGTAACTGTAATAGCTGGTTGGTTAGATGTTAATTTACGTGGAGTTGCAATGAAGACTAGTATGAGGGCCTAAGAAAGAGTCGGGGGTGAGCCCCCAGAAATTCTCACCGTGGTCGCTCAATTCTGGTGATGCACAGTTGACTGTTGCTTCGATTGGATTCGTTTCGTAATGTAATGAAAATGTATTAAAATCTAAATCTAAATACCGTGACATTTTTGTTTATTAATTCAAACTGACCAGTATACAATAGGATTGCACGATACATTGGTAACAGATGATCTAACAAATTTAACAGGAGTCCAATTTAACTATATGACAGCGTGCCAGGGTAATCTGTTCTACCCAGGGCTTTTTTGACGTGCAGTTGTACACAAAATGTGCAGTTCTAAATGGACTTGTGCAGTTGTAGAAGCACGTCTGTACTGTTAAAACTGGCAAAATATGGTCATTGTCTTCCGTTTGGAAGTTATTTACCATGGAGGGTAGGAGAGGAAAGAAGGATTTGTGCAGTTCTAAAAATTCCTTAATAACAGCCCTGGTTCTACCATCACCCATAAGGGCCTTAAGGAATGGAAGGCTGCGCCAGTCTTATGGGGCTGGCAGGTATTGAAATTGAACTCACGTCCTTCCAATCTTTGTGCCGACCTGTTACCGTTTAACCATGTTCCCATATTATGTGGTGAATTTAGATAAACCAGAATTCAGGCTGCGGTGAGTGAGTAAGCTGCGTGGACGGAATAAGAATTTTAGTTAAACTGGAATGTTATTAAATTTCACTTAGAATCGTATGTGTGAAGATATTGCGATTGCATGTCTGTATTTATTTATTAACTGGCAATTTGATATATTGCCCCTTCAAGGACTACTCAGGAGCGCTCCTAGTCCAACCCGGTCGAATAAGACAGTCTTAATAAGAGAGAGAAATGAGGCAGAAAGACCAATAGGTATGGGACACTGGTGGAGCTCATATGGTGGTTGAGGGCAGGGTGAGAATTGCCGAGAGGGTTGTTTTTCAACCCAAACCTACCCCCCAGTCCTTCTTAGAGCCCCATCATAATGTCTGTTTTTTCAAACTCCAATTCCAAGTGGATCATAGTCCAACCCCCAGCTATTTTTCCACAATTCTCACACGGACTTAAGTAGGTATTATTGGGCGTATTTCTTGTTACAAAACTTTAAATCATTGATGGTGTGTAAAACTGTAAGCTTATACTCTGCTTGCGTTATTGGCGTTTTAGCTATAACAGCGCCAGCTATACAATTTAAGCGGGTCGCGTCATGAGTGATAATTAAATCTAGAGAAGACTTTAAAACTTCCGAAGAATTTTGGCAGGTCACAAGGCAGGTCAAGAGTAAAACTGGCGGTATACATGTACAATCAGGGGGCGAAAATTTCTTACTTATATTTGCAGTGCCGTCAGCGTTGTCATTGCACGTCTTTTTCGTGAGGGTCGGTTAGGGCTCAGGTTAGGCATCGTGAGGGTCGGTTGGGGTTAGTTTAGCCATTAGAAACTCCGGCGGATTGATGGCAAAAGACACCGTGTATTTTTCGCCCCCTGATAGTACATGATCGCCCAACTGGCGAACATTGATGGGTGAAACGTATGCAGAGACCATTGTTATAAAGAATAACATAACACTCCGATTCACACAACTAAATATTAAGGCGCCAAAGCAACGCTAAGTTCACGATTACGATTTCGCAACTTTCTAGAGTTAGCACGCTGACGTCACTAGCCTCAGATCTAACGACGTAAACATGTAATTAACTATTTTCAGTTACAGAGTTATTTTGTATTGGCAGTCCTACATAATTATATACCTTGAGGTTTGTTACTTCAATCAGGTAAAACTAATATTTCTGTGCAACCAATTTCCGCTAAACGTTTTTGAATGTTATGGTATTTGAAGTTTGTCGGAAATAGGACTAGGCCTACTAACGAAGTTATCTATGCCTTAGGCCTATCTGCGTACTCCTAAATCTGGACCCCTTTTAGGTGGCTTTGATAATAAGTGTAGGTCCACAACTTTAGATATTATGGTCTAAAGACTTTAAATTTTGAGAAGCTAGCTTATAATATTATCATAAGAACGATACGTCATTTGAGTCTTCTACATATCATTGAGGAGGGAGTTTAGGGTAATGGTCAGCGGCGCCGCCAGGATTTTATTTCTGTACGCACAACTTGCACACAATAATATGAAGCGAACAGCGATCGATACGAGCTTATATTCCGGGGCGGATCCAGGATTTCTAGTTAGGGGGGCATAAATACTACCAATCCAATCCCATATATATATATATACACACAATAACACATATACAGTGCTTAAAGTGTAAAAAAAAGTGCCAGGACGCTGTATTGTAGACCTAATTGGTCGTCAGTGGCGGCGCCGAAGGCGGGAAGTTGCGAGTGCCGAAGGCACGAAGCCCATCCCGACTAGGGGGTCTGGGGGAGCGTCGTAAGCTCCCCCAGCGGGGTCTGGGGCGGAGCCCCAGCGACCAACGCATTTTTGGCTGTTTCGACCTTAAATGGAGCCATTTTTAGGCTCTTGTTTGCCAACTATTTGTGAACGACAAAGTCGCGAAATTTTTAAGAATAAGTCGTTTTTCAGTGTCGAAAGCTACCAGGATAACAATAAAAAATAAAAATGTTATTGTAAAAGAGAAAGGTTTTGTCTTTACAGTAGCCTATATAAGCTCCCCCAGCGAGGTCTGGGGGCGGAGACCCAGCGACCAGCGCATGTTTGGCTGTGTCGACCTCAAATGGAGCCATTTTTAGGCAGTCATGTTGAACCTATATAATATATCTTTCTTTGCAACGGGCGCATAACGTATAAGTAGGATATGATCTATAGGATTCTCTCGTGGTAATATAGACATTCAAACTGTCACCCAATAAATTTAGATCATGTGACAATTATATAAAAGTTTGCGCCCCTAGAAAAATTCCTGCGGACGCCCATGCTAAAGGCTTCAAATTATTACCCCCTCCTAAACATTACCCACCCCCCCTGCAAACTGTAATTTGCATCAATCGTCGCATTTATTGGACTAAAATTATCAGAAAAATAATCCCGCTTCTTGTTTTGGTCTGAAGATTTTCATCCGTTATCCCACTTCGTGGTTTGGTTTGTTATAAATATTTTTATCTGTAACTAAAATACTAAATCGCCGCTGAAGTTACATGGAGAAATGGCTTCGAGGCTATTATTTTTTCCGAGTAAAATATTGATAACAAACCACAGTGGGATGACGGATAAATCTATGCAAATCTAGTGTCCGGGGGTAATCTGAAACCGGTTGCGGTACAAGTTACCATGGGTGCTGTTTAGGAGGTGCAATTTGATACCTTTAGATCGGCTCATTGCTATGCTATCGTCGCCTTGAAGCCGGAATTTTCCAGGTTCGAATCCACCTCGCCGCGTAAGGACCTTGGGCAAGTCCTTCACTCACAATTGCTCAGCGCTTCGGCCGGAGTAGAGAGCTTGAAGGGGCGCTATAACCAGTGGCGGATCCAGAACTCTTCCAAGGGGGGAAGCAAAAATCTTAGAACCTGGGATGGGACAGGTGAAACAAATTTCGAAATTTGGTTGTTGGTCGAAAATAAATAGGGATCAGTCTTTGGCTGAAGTAGCCTACTTTTCATCCGCCAAAAAAAGTTGATGAGGTTTTTTTTTCTAGTCATCTGCCAAATTTTTTGGGAGAAAATCATACCATTTCATCCGCCAAAAAAGTTGATGACCTTTTTTTTACTCCTCCACTTGAAAACCGACTGGGGGCCACGTCCCATGCCATTTTCCGAATAGGGGGCAATATGCCATTACACTCATATGCATATTACTAATTTCATACCAAATGAGGGGCCACGTCCCATGGCAGTTTTAAATGGAGGCCATGGCCGGATTGCCCCCTGGATCCGCCCCTGGCTATAAAAAGTGCACACAGAAACACATACAAACAAAAATTAAATTTAAAAAAAAGTTTTAACGGTTTTAGGGCCTATACATCCAGGAATCCCAGGATCCATAGACCTCTAGGGCCTAGGCGGCTATAAGACGCTCAATGCCAAGATGGCTCTCTATTAGAGTGTAAGTAAGTAAGGAAGTAAGTATATTCTATAGATTATAAAATTTCAATAGAATTTCGTCGCTTATAATAAATTTGCAATTTGTGAAAAAAAAATTTTTGGGCCTTTCCGCGCTGTACGCACTTGCGTAAGTGCGTACGCCTAACGGCGCCCCTGGTAATGGTTGACAGGGGCGGATACAGAAATTTTTGAAGGAGGGGCAAGACTTTCGGTGATCTTTGCCGGGAAAATGTGATGACTTTTTAGTCATTCGGCCGAAATGTGTGAAATATATATATATATAATTCCCCCCAAAAAAATCTTATGACCTTTTTTAATCGTCTGGTCGTAAATTATCAACGGAATATAGCCTACTCTATTGATTTAAAATTTGAAACAAGCTTAATTCGGCTTGGAGAGAGTCGACTTTTCCGCTAAAAATAGCCGATTTTCTTAATAATGCCGATTGCTAAAAAAATCTAGAATAGAATCAATCTTAGAGCAAGCAGAAGGTCGATAAAATAAACATACCTTCACTCTGGTGACGAACTTTCAGCGGGAAGGTGTTAGCCAGCGTCTCCATTGCAAGCTCTGTCTACCGTCTATTGTAAGAGGTCGAGGTTTTTTGAAAGAAAAAACCAATGGACTAACCATCAAGGTTTTCTTGAAAAACTATCGAAATTTCGACTGTGCAGGAATCGTTTGAAAATGGAATAGTAGGTAAGTAGGCAATAGTTATTGATTACTGAGGATGAATTTCTGCCTTATCTTTTCTGATTCATCGAAATTCGAGATAAGAATTCACCTGACAGCGACTCGTATCACCATAGAAACGGGCGTTGGTAAGAGAGATTCTGAGCAAATCAAATGACGAAATCTCTGCGGAAATGTGATGCCTAACGTCTCCCTCACAATCTCACCTGATGTGATGACGATTGTAAGAGGTCGAATTTTTTGCAAGAAAAAACCAATGGACTAAGGTTTTCTTGAAAAACTGTCGAAATTCCGACAGTGCAGGAATCGTTTCAAAATGGAATAGTAGGTGAGTAGGCAATAGTTATTGATTACTGAGGATGAATTTCTGCCTTATCTTTTCTGATTCATCGAAATTCGAGATAAGAATTCACCTGACAGCGACTCGTATCACCATAGAAACGGGCGTTGGTAAGAGAGCTATATCTTCATTCTGAGTAAATCAAATGACGAAATCTCTGCGGAAATGTGATGCCTAACGTCTTCCTCACAATCTCACCTGATATGATGACGATTGTAAGATGTCGATTTTTTTGCAAGAAAAAACCAATGGACAAGGTTTTCAAGGTTTTCTTGAAAAACTGTCGAAATTTCGACTGTGCAGGAATCGTTTCGAAATGGAATAGTATGTAAGTATAGGCAATAGTTATTGATTACTGAGGATGAATTTCTCTCTTATATTTGTTCATATCTGCCAAATTCGAGAACAGAATTCATCTCAATGCGACTCGTATCAGAAACGAAACAGTCGTAAATAAGAGAGCTAAGCTTATAATTATTGTCATTCTGTGCATGTTATACAATTCAATACAATTCACTTTATTGCAACCAGAAAACAAGAAAACAATAAAAGTACAAAACATGCATGCATTGGCTACAAAGGGGGGCCCAAAAGGGATGGACATCCCGCTGGGAAGGGTCACCCAAGTAAAAAATTCCCAAGAAAAATTAATCAAGATAGCTGAAAAGAAAGAGATTAAAACAAATTAGGTGATGACAGATTGCAGAAAAGCTTATATTGTCAAGAGCATGTAGAGAAACAAACTTAATTAAGTAGGCCTACTTAACTAAAATCTTAACTACACAAGGTCATGTGCACTTCAAGTAGCTTTAGTAGAGGATTCATCAATCTAATGAGATTGTAGAAGTGTCGT
Organism: Lumbricus rubellus; assembly: GCA_945859605.1. Taxonomy (NCBI): domain Eukaryota; kingdom Metazoa; phylum Annelida; class Clitellata; order Crassiclitellata; family Lumbricidae; genus Lumbricus; species Lumbricus rubellus. The sequence goes on along the minus strand of OX243821.1, from coordinate 18,736,280 downwards.
AAGCCCTCATAGCGAGGGATCTAGGCGAACAATAGGCCTACATTACAAATCATCATCATTATTAGCTCATCATCATCATGAACCTTTTTAAAAATCTATATGGTTAATACATGTCACAGAGAAATAAGAACTTCAAAATCAATTGCCTTAGCACGTTTATCGAGTGTTAGTAAATGCATTACTTCAGTGTTACATCTAGTTCTTATTATGACCTTATTTTCTCATAAGTAAAAGTCACGGTCCGAACAATATACTTTAAACGCTTTTTAATATAATAGACTGCTTGTTAAGTATTCCAGTATCGGCAAAGTATTGTGCTTTGGTTCACTCAACTTTGACTAAGTATCGTGCCTTGCAGCAGCAAACCTAACGTAACACAATTTTTATTGTATGTATTCAAGTACTTGTCATAGCACCTCTTCATGATACCTATTCAGGGGTACTCCCAAATACAACACTGAATGGGAATTTCGCGCCGAACAATGGTTGACCTGGCCCCTGAGTACACTATATATGAGCTCTATGTTTCCGTCTCAAACCAACCAAGTCGTCCATCCCGGCATAATGTAGTGGGGACCGACATGTCGGTTAGGATCATGTTAGGCGTCGCGAGGGTCCATTAGGTTCAGGTTAGGCGTCGTGAGGGTTGGTTAGGTCTGATTAGGTGTCGGTTAGGGCTAGGAATGGGGTTAGCGTCGTCATTCGGTCCCCGATACTATAATTTTGCCAGCCCTGCACTCCGCGACTCGTGGAGACTTGATAGTCCAGCGCATTCTTTCATACATCGATGCGGGTCCACCATATGCTTTAATGAACAAAACATTATATATTAATTTTATATTTTTGTGTCAATTTAGAGTCGATCTGAAGCGTGGACATTCTGCGAAAGACTATGACGTCACAGATGGCGGCTGACAGTGGTCACGTGGGCATCGGAGACGGAAGCAGCGTCGTCGTGTTGTACGGGAAGATGACGACAGGAAGTGGAGATAAAGCGGACGACCTGGAAAAGAAAATGGCCGAACTGATGGAGGAAAATGGTTACTATTATGGTTTCATTAGTCTTCATCAACATCTCACTCGTCGTCGTCATCATCGTCATCATCAACAACAACAACGTAATCATCATCATCATCATCATCATCATCATCATCATCATCATCATCATCAACAACAACAACGTCATCATCATCATCGTCAACATTTTCATCATCACTGTCACCATCAGCTTAGTCGTCATCATCAATGTCATCATAAGCTTCGTCGTTATCATCATCATCATCATCATCATCATCATCATCATCATCATCATCATCATCATCATCATCATCATCATCATCATCATCATCATCATCATCATCATCATCATCATCATCATCATAATCAACAACAACAACAACAACAACGTCATCAACAACAACAACAACGTCACCATCAGCATCATCGTCATCATTATTATCATCACTGTCACCACCAGCTTAGTCGTCATCATCATCAATGTCATCATCAGCTTCGTCGTCATCATCATCATCATCATCATCATCAACAACAACAATGTCATCATCTTCATCAACAACAACAACAACGTCACCATCATCATCATCGTCATCATCATCGTCATCATCATCACTGTCACCATCAGCTTAGTCGTCATCATCATCAATGTCTTCATCAGCTTCGTCGTCATTATCATCATCATATTTATCACAATCATAGTCATCATCATTGTCATAGTCATCATCTTTGTGGTCGTCGTCATCATCATCGTAATCATCATCAATATCGTCATCGTCATCATCATATTATCATCATCATCACCACCACCGTCATGCACATAATTATTTGTTATGGACATATACAATTATACGTAGCAGTTTAAAAAATACCTTAAAAACAGCCCTCACACACACACACACACACACACACACACACACACACACACACACACACACACACACACACACACACAAACACTCCCGCACACGAATACGTCACACATCCTTCAATTTTGATTGTTATTAAACTTTACATAATTATTTAAGTCTATCGATACGAATTAGTACGGAATTAGGCCTACGTCAATTTAGGCCTAATATTATGACGCCGTAACACAGCACTAACATGCAGGATGAACCATAGCGAAAATACTTGAACATCGGTGATCGGTATAAGGCTTAGGCCTATCCCAGGGCTGTTTTAAAGGAATTTTTGGAACTGCACAACACCTTCTTTTCTTTCCCATCATCCAGGGTAGCCTAAATTACTTCCAAGCGGAGGACAATGACCGTTTTGGCTAGTTTTAACTGTTCAGAAGTGCTTCTACAACTGCACAAATCCATTTAGAACTGCACATTTTGTGTACAACTGCACGTTAAAAGAGCCCTGCTTAGGCCTATCCCGCTTGTTAGCCGCTTTGTAGGGCACCCTGTGCTACGGCGCCATATAAATTGTCATAATCATTATAATTCTTCTTGTTATTAATACTAACTAGCTGTACCCGGCCACGCGTTGCTGTGGCAGAAAAGACTCTCCTCCTCCCTCTCCGATGCAGTGTCCGCGCTGCATTCGGGAGCGCCTCTGAGTTTGAAGGGGCGCTATAACAAGTGCATATACAAACAGTGATAGTGATGATTTCTCATCGATTCATTCCGCTGCATCTTTTCCCAGGTGAGTTGGTGGAGGAGGTGGAGGCTCTGGCGCGGGAAGTGTGTCGTCTGCGTAGGGAAAAGGATTTGTCGATGAGGGAAGAGGAGAGACTGAACCTCGAGATCGCCTTCCTAGAGGAAGAGAAAGGTACCAACCTTGTATTGTATTGTACTGCATTGTATTGCATTGTATTGTAATGTAATTCATTGTATCTTATTGTAGTGAATTGTATTGTATAAATGTGTTGTACTGCATTGTAATGTATTGTATTGTAATGTAGTGTATTGTAATGTAATGCATTGTATCTTATTGTAGTGAATTGTATTGTTTTGTATTGTATTGCATTGTAATGTATTGTAATATAATTATATTGTATTGTAATGTAATGCATTGTAGTGAATTGTATTGTAATTCATTCATTCATTCGGACATTTATATAGCGCTTCTTCAAGTAAAAAACTACTCAGAGGCGCTCAAACATTGTAATGTGTTGTATTGTAAAGCATTGTATTGTATTGTAAAGTATTGCATTGTGCGGTAATGTATTGTATTGCATTGTATTGTTATGTATTTCATCTTTTGGATGCTTCATTCCGTATCTACATGTAACATACTTTGGAGCTTCATTGCAATTTTCATTTTTCTAAATATCGTAATTCTATTATTCTGTGCATCTTCATTCTATTATTGTGCATCTTCATTCTATTATTATGTGCATCTTCATTCTATTATTATTATTATTATTATTATTTGCATCTTCATTCTATTATTCTATGCATGTTCATTCTATTAGTATGTGCATCTTCATTCTATCACTATGTGCATCTTCATTCTATCACTATGCGATTCTTCAATCTTCATTCTATTATTATGTGCGTCTTCATTCTGTCATATTCTTTCTGCAGAATATTACCAGAATCAGGTTGAAGACACCCGGAAGATCCTCTTCGATCTGAGGGATGAACTGGAAAAGGCGGTAGCCGAATCAACAAAGTACAAGGTAAAACGTAATAAAGATAAGGTAATAAAGAAATATGATGGTAGTCAAGAATGAAGAAGAACGTAAAACACAGAATCAGAGGATAACAAAGAATGCAGAAGCTAACCAGGAATGGAAAATTGGAAACGAGGAATGAAGAAGGTAGTCAGGAATGAATAAAAAGGTAATAAGGAATGAAGAAGAACGTAAAATACAGAATCAGAAGATATCAAAGAATGCAGAAGGTAACCAGGAATGGAAAAGGTAACGAAGAAGGTAGTAAGTCCTTCACTCACAATTTCTCAGCGCTTTGGCGTGAACTCCGATGCAGTGTCCGCTCTGCATTCGGGAGCGCCTCTGAGTAGAGAGAGCTTGAAGGGGCGCTATAACAAGTTCACATACAAACAAACAAAACAAACAAAATAGGCTATCCCATGTAGGTATATAATTGTCATCCTGTATACTATATGCTCTTTAGAGTCACCTGGTGATATCTGAGCTGGACAGATGTGAGGAGGTGGATGGATACCTGGAGGAAATCGCCCAGCTGACGGACGACAAGAGTCACGTGGCCAGAATCATCCAATACGGTAAAGATGGAGAACAACGTCCTCCGTCATCTGGAGAATTATGTAGCGCTGAAAAAATATAAAATTATTGGGAGAGGATAAATCGCAGGTGCTTAGTGAAGGTGACAGGCAACGTCAACTTCGGGTCAAGGTCAAGATCAAAAGGTCAAGCAGGTTGACAACCTCGAACACATAGATACAAACACACATGCACACATACATAGATCGTATTGTATTGTATCTGACTATCGGTCAAAATCCGAGAAAAATATACCATTTTCGCTACTGATGACTTTTTAGTCTTTCTCGTGCATCTTTTCAAACACAACACCTGTCAATTTTTCTGGGAGGGGGTGAATTATTGTATGTTTATTTTCTAGGTGAAAATAGTCCGTATTATTTTACATGTAAACAATACCTCGCAAATTTTTCCAGGGGATTCATTCCTGGAGGACTACCCCCAGGACGTCTAGGTTAAGCACTGACTTCAATTGAATCTACCCAACTTTTTAAACGATCCAATGGTTTCGCTGCATCCTCTGTTTTTCTAGGTCTTCCTCTGAAGCTGGGCAACCTACGTCAGTCGCTCGTTCGCACTGAGGAGTTCCTTGGTCAAAAGGCCGACAATAAACGTCTGCAGAGCCAGGTTGGTGACCGTCACGGAAAGCTGTAAATAATAAAAAAATTACTAGTTACTATTATAAATGATAAAATTTACTAGTTATTATATAAGCGGTTTATATAACGCCTGTAGTGGAACAAGCTGCCTCCGAAGAAACACATGCACTCTCCCATTACTGTGAAAGTTCAAGCAATAATATTTTAAACTCACATTAAGACTTCTAGATAATCGTTTATGATTTATATTGTACAGAGCCTCTCGCAGAACGACTATGCAGAGGCGCTCTCAACACGAAACTCCTAGGGGCGGAGGATTACAGGAAAAGCGAGCCAATAGTTTTAGTACTAAGTGATAGAGTATAAGGCCATTCCAAACGGAGGGACCATGCAGCCACGGGAATAGAATTACGAAGGCGGTCGGCAGAACGCCTTGAGTGAGAGATGAAGATGCAGATAAACGGCTTTTGCATAGTTCTAGCAATCTAGCTTAATAGGTGGAGCTTAGCGTCTGTAGCTTCATTAACAATAGAAAAACATTATTATTATTATTACTATTAATATTATTATTATTATTATTATTATTATTATTATTATTATTATTATTATTATTATTATTATTATTATTATTATTATTATTATTATTATTAATATTTATTACAACCACCATTATCACTGTCATCACATCATAGTAGTCATCATCATCTTAGTCATCGTAATCATCACCACCACACTTGCAACGGTCACACTTACAATGGTCACACTTCCAATGGTCACACTTAAAATGGTCACACTTACAATGGTCACACTTAAAATGGTCACACTTAAAATGGTCACACTTACAATGGTCACACTTAAAATGGTCACACTTACAATGGTCACACTTAAAATGGTCACACTTAAAATGGTCACACTTAAAATGGTCACACTTACAATGGTCACACTTCCAATGGTCACACTTCCAATGGGCATTGGTCACACTCACAAGGGTCAAACACCTATATATATTTTCCAGTATCAATGCATGTTTTCTCCACAGTTGAACACGGCCACAGCGAGGATCCTATCTCAGGACGCCTACATCCTCGAACTGGAGCGATCCATCCACGAACTGTCCCAGATGCTCTGCCGCTTCCATCCGATGCCAGCGCCATCCTCCATCCTGGCAGCAGCTGCCACTACTGCTGCTGCTGCTGCTGCTGCTGCTGCTGCTACGTCAGACAGCGCTGCCTCCGTTCTCTCCAATTCAGACAATGCCGTCGCAGACAATGGGTCGCAGCAGCAGTGGGACAATCGGCTCGAGAACTTTCCCAGCAATCGTCGTCGTCATCGTTGTCGTAATCGTGGTCTACGTCAGGACACGATGACGTCGTTTGATTAGTGACGTGTGACGACGATGTCATGAGCGACGTCATGTCGTGAGCACGATGTTATGATGACGATGATGACGTCATGATGACTATGTTTCGTTCGATTTGGCGGCTGACGCGGAAGCGAATTAATTGTCTGACAATTATAACAATGATAGAATGTGTTTTTGTCTTGATCACTTGCGGAACTATAGCACAAATTGCAAAGCCAGCAGCAGTAGTAGTAGTAGCAGCAGCAGTAGTAGTAGCAGCAGCAGCAGCAGTAGTAGTTAAGTAGTAGTAGAAGTAGTAGTAGTGTTCAACATAGACAGCAGCAGTAGTAGTTGTTGTCGTAGTAGTAGTAATAATAATAATAACCATATTGATATAGGCGTACGAGGCGGGGTCCAGGGGGGCAAATGCCCCTCAACTTTCGGGCAAGTGTGGTTTTTCGGGCAAACACAAGCCCGAACGACAAAAAAGGTCGTCAACTTTTTTACGAATATATTTTTTTTCGGGCAGAAGTTCAATCTTTGCCCCCCCCCCACTGCTGAAACCTCCCGTACGCCTATGCATAATGATGACGAGAATGATAATAACAATGATGACGATGCTTTTATAACAATAATAATTAAATAATTAAAATCATAAAAGTAGCAGTAATAATAATAATAATAATACATGTAGTAGCAATAGAAATAGTATATTCAATTGTTGATTATAACAATGGTAATAATAATAATGATGATGACGATGGCGATTCTGACGATGATGGTGGAAATGATTATAAATATAGCCTAAAAACAATTATCATAAGAATCATAATCTTATTATTCCGGAATCTCCAAGATTGTATGAGAATTGTAGAAAATAACGGGGGGGGGGGTCAGACGTTGATTTATGTGGCCTTGGGGTGTGCAATGAGGATTTCACTATGGCGTCCTAAGAGAGACTAGGGGTTGAACCCCCCGCAGCCCTGCGTCAATTCTCACTCTTTTTCTAAGCACTGAAGTCACGAGTAGGCCTAGAACTAATTCTGTTACGATGCCAGCTTAGAATGCTACATTTGGGCCTACAGTGTTGAAATCTAAAAAAAATTAAACAATTTTGATTAAATCTCTAAAGTCATCACCCAAGGCTATTAGCATTGGAAAAATGCCACAAATAGTGTGGGGACAATCATACAATAGGATGGGAACAGTATATATAGGCCTACTGTTTTTGACGTCTTAAATCATATCTTTCAGCGCTGAAATCATGAGGAATTTTGCAGAGGTGACAGCTCAAAAATATTATCAGTAGAGTGTGGAAATTAAATGGGAGTGAACACTTTTGAAGTCTTAAACTACGACCATCAGCACTGAAAAGATGAGCAACTTCGTTGCAATGACAGCCTAAAATCCTGCCATTGAAGCGTGGACATTGGAAAAATTCAACACTGGGTTGGGCACATCTCCTTCCCAAACCCCTTCCCTTCTCGGCGCTTCGCGGATCGTCCTTCGCCCCCCCTCCCCAACCCAGGATCAAGTCTTCGCGTAGGGCCTACGCTTACAAAAGCGGCTGCCTATTTCATATTAATGCATGCATAATAATGTACGCCATGTAAAAGTTGTAAGATTATGGATAGGTATACACTCTACCGAGCTCTTGAAGAAGAGCGCTAGGCCTATCTGCTCTGCGGTTTTATTTTGCTCAGGTCGGCCTCCCATCTGCGAAGGCTTCAGACATGATTGTTTCCTGTAAGGGGAATTGCTTCCAGCTTACAGAGGGTAGGCCTATAGCCTAGCTAGCCTACTAGGCACCAGGCCTGGGTAATGCATAGTTTCTTGTTTCATACGATGTCAACCTTCAAGTCTTTTTCGCTCGCGGTGGCTGGGCTGTGTAGATTCTTGAAGGGGCCTTTTATAAATCCATAGAATGAACGAATTAATAAATTAGGTATATTACACCATGTTATGTAAGGTGCAGTTAAATTAGACGAGATCAGGACGATCAGGTTATGTTGGATAAGGCGTTTAAATCTTATTATATCCTATATGTTCGGTCAGACAAAGTAGGCCTAGGCCTATAGATTGAGATGGCAGATGAAGCTGATGAACGCCTGTTCAACGCAATACGCAATGATAAATTACATGTAGGCCTACGTAGGCCTACCGATTATTCCCACCGCCTCGCCCCTCCTGTGGTCATAAACTCCGTCCTCGGCCCATGACTTATGTTTTCCTGAAAAAGCTAATTGTAACTTTATCTCTAGAGTACTATTCAAAAACATTTTTTAGCCTAGCAAACCTAGATAAAAAATTTAACCTAGCAAACATAATTTTATATCAATTAATATTAATTCAAGCAAAATATTTATGTATGTTGCATATATGAACTGAACTTATATATAAAACCTTTGTAAAATTAGTTGTATGTAACATGCTGCGTTCTTCCAGCCTGAAGTTTTGATTAAACGAAAATTGATTGATTGATTGAGGTTTGATTAGAAAAACTAGCGCTAAAGCAAACGAAACGCAAGTGACGTCACTAACGGATCGGAGATTCCGTCGAATGTTAACACCAGTATCGATGGTCAACACCCGGAGCTGAAGGACAACATCAAGAAAGATTTGAAATAAAATAACTGTTAATGTGAATTTTTTTGTCTATTAAATTAAAACTAATAACACGATTAGGCCTAGGAGTGGGATTTTAAGGATTTACACCAGGATCTGCTCTGCTCTACATCAGGCAGAAGAGAGACGGAGATGAAGCGTGGACTGCCGAGCGATGATGGCGAAGATGGCGACGGAAGAAACGCTGATTGTAAGTTTATGGAAAGAAAGCAATTTTAGTACGCTTTAAAGGATACAGCCCGTTTCACAGTGCCACCAGAGCAACGCCGTGGCAAAACTATATTATCGGGGGACCGAAGCATAATGCATGTGCGATATCTTTGGACAGTATCTAATGACGGCACTAACCCTGACCGACACTCACGACGCCTCATGGTCCGACCAGGCACTATCAACAGGAAGCCTTGATTTAGTTGAGTAGTTTATAAAGGGCTAGACTTAACTGGAAGATGATTAACACAGAGAATATTTTCTACAGTCACATTACAACATTAATCATACTAAATTCTAGGTATAGTAATTGAGGCAATGAACTGCGTCTGGTTTAATAGCATTTATATATTTTGTAGTACATCAAGAAGGACCGCCGCGTAAGCGAAGAGGAATCACACTGGCGCCACCCACCACCGTAAGTAACGTGGTTTGAAAATGCAATTCACAATCTTAGGAATGAAAATCTAACGATTTGATTGAATATGGTTTAGAGAATTGGTCATAAGAGTAGTCCAAGGGTGGTTGGCGTCTGGGTCGGGAATTGGAAGAGCTCTGGAGGATCAGATAAGACAAGGGTAAGAGTTCTTGAAAAGGTGTGACTTCAGTTTCGGCTGAAAAACACGAGGTATGATGGATAGAGGAGTCTGAGAAGGGCGTGTGATTAGAAATGATGGAGGAACTCATGATAACAGGTTGTAACAGGTTATAGTTGCATGACAGGGAACTGAGGTGTTGATCCGTCCTGTCTGCTGCTCATTTGCAATCGCCGCCCTCTGGGGAGTGGAAGGTTGAGTCAACGGACATCGAACCCCATGTCCTTCTGATATTTTTTTGCCTACAGTGCATAACTGTTCAACCATCATTATTCTGGTATAAAAAATAGGCATCTAGAAAATCTACTGAAATGAACCAGCGAACGTGTACCAGTCGGCTGAACGATTTTGCATCTTGGTTGATGTTATTTTCCAAGAGCCACTCTAAAGAAGTGTACCAAAATATGAAATCGTTAACGTTTACTTGTGTGTAGGTACACCATCTCCCAATCGAGGTGCTTCAGCAAGTGATCGTGTATGCGGTGACAGCAGAGGTCTCTGAGCTGAAACTGTCGAAATCAGCGTGGAGGAGGAAGGTAGATGAGATCCTGCAAAGACTTGCAGAAGTCAGTCAGATGTGGAATGAAGTGACAAGCACCGCCTACATTCATGGAGTGATTCATGCCCTTCTTGATCACACCAGTAAGTCCATGAAAAAATAACGGCTTCAATCCTCTCATTTAAAAATGAGCAACTCCTGCGAATGATGTATGTTGTACAAAGACCTGAAATAGGAGTCAGTCTATAATTGATGGTGTATAATTTATACTAATCAGCTTACCCTTTGGTATCCCTGAACAAACTTGCTCAGCCAATTCAGCGTCTTTCTCTGCAGCACATTATGCTTAGCGCTCGTGATTAAGCAACGGCCCTGATCATTTTTTACTCAATGAGAACTCCATGTAACCTTTTTTTAAAGCATTTGTACATGCAACACCCAGCTTTCTCTTTGTTGTGTGTTCGACCATTTGGGCTTAGTTGCTTCCTAAATTCTAAATTTTTTCATTATTATGGTTTATTGAGCACTTAGGTCTGAACAGAATTTAATTATTGTGTAATCAAAAGCCATTCAAGGTGCACGGGGGTTGGACGACGACACTGCTGCCAACTTCTGCTTTTCACTTATTGCCAAAATCTGTTCTTTTCAGAGACGGGCCGACCAATCTGAGTAGGTATCTTGAAGGGGCCTATAGATATACATATATATATGTATATATTGAGTGATTTAGTAATTGACTGATTGAGTGCATGTCATTTATTGTAAGCAATTTTTTTTTAGCCGAGAAGAGAATCCGCTTGGAAATTGTACAGCAATCGCCATTCGCTCTGCACATAATGAACATGACAACTATGCGGAACAACATCTTCCTTTTGTACACACCGAATGGTCATGACTTTATGATTCTTGTCTACCATCTACGCAACTTCAACCACATCATCCACATCATCCCACTGGATAGTATGAGCAGTCCGTGCGGCATTGCGGCGTGTGGTGTGTCAAACGTGATCTACATCCTCGACCAGATGGACAACCAACATTCCCGTTCACATCATACAGTTGTGAGAGTCACAAGAAAGAACAAGAGCGATGTGTTTGATCCATGGGTGAGTGACCTGTCTTTGAGCGACCCAAAGATAAGTGTCACTATTAACAGTCACCTGTTAGTCCACTCGAGCGCTCGTGCATACGAGGGTCATGTTGTGCACATGTACGACGTTTCTGGTCTGTTGATACGTAAAATCTTCTTCGACGCTCTTAATCTAGCCTTTCATGAACTGCAGGTAGTCAATGAGAGCAAAAGAGGCAACTTGATCCTTGCCTTGCAAGTTGGTCGGCAAAGGGCGATAAAGATCGTGGAGCTTGAATTGGAAAGCAAGTCAATTGTCAACCACTATACGTCGTGCATTAACGCTGAAGCAGAGGTATACGTAGTCGACGATCACGACCGTCTGATGGTCTCCAACCGGAACATGAAAACTGAGGTACTAGACAAAGAACTCAATGTCATCGAAAGTGTCGATCCCGTTCCACATCTCCAGCCAAGCCTCCAGTTTCCCGACCAAGTCCAGTACAACAGAGAGCAAAATCTGGTTGTACGCGTTCCGTGCAATCGTCGGGAGCTTGCGACGAGTCGTTTGACCATCTATAGACTTGTCGAATACTAACAGATGATAATGATGATTATGATGATGATGATGATGATGATGATGATGATGATGGTGGTGGTGGTGGTGGTGGTGGTGGTGGTGGTGGTGGTGGTGGTGGTGGTGGTGGTGGTGGTGGTGGTGGTGGTGGTGGTGATGATGATGATGATGATGATGATGATGATGATGATGATGATAATGGTATTGGTAGCAATAAAACTTGAATGCTTTGATGACATCGGACACCTCTAGCATGTTTTAAACCCCCCCCTTTCCATTACCTATACCTTGAAATTGTAATTATTAATACCTTGACAATAGATAATTATATATATAATTTTTCATGTGGTGATATGCTGCAATAGCATAGCTGATTATGATTTAATAATACTATTATAAGGTTAAAAAAATATGTTGTTGAAATTATTGCAGCACTAACTTCGCATGACATTTGAAGCATAATTATTACCATCCATTCACTGTCAAATTCTTGCTGACAAAGGAACAAAGGGAGAGCAGCTTAAGTTCTCTTATTTTGTTCCTTTACTTTTCTCGAAGCCCATTCCTTCTCTCGTAGCCTTGGGGACACTGTGATTGCCTCAAAACTGTTGACACTGCATACTGAACATGCTTTAAAAATAATGCAATACAATAGTGACGGCCTCATTGCTGGTTTGAACCTGCATTATTCGTATTACAGGAGAAGTGCCATCTTGCTTTTCACTCTCGTTTGGTTATTAACTAATTAACGAGCAGCGCTCGTGAATAGGCTGGTGCCCCACGCTTGGCTTTCGAGTAGCGGTTTAGAAGTTTGGAGATTACGATTACGAACTACATGTAAATTGTGTAAAACCAATGATATCTATACAAGCCCTCTTCATTTACCCAAGCTTGGGTCTGGCACTACAAAAGTAGAGGCAGCAGGAGAGTTTTTCCCCATATATTGTCCTGTTGGTGGGCAAATTTCTGGAATACACTGTAACATAAGCCAATTCCTCTTCGGTATCCACCTTTGCGTTCTCGACTTAAAATTAAATTAGTCAATGATTTTAGGACGATCGTTTTCTAATTCAATGAACACGAATTCTAATGCACCTTCTGATTCATTCATTCTATCGGGGCTTTTATTAACGTGCAGTTGTACACAAAATGTGCAGTTGTAGAATCACTACTGTACAGTTAAAACTAACAAAAAAGTTCATTGTCCTCCGATTGGAAGTAATTTACGATGGAGGATGGGAAAGGAAAGAAGGGGTTGTGCAGTTCTAAAAATTCCTTAAAAACAGCCCTGGAGCCAAGTGCAGGGCACCAACTTATTCACGAGCACTGCGCCGTGTCAGAAACTTTGTCCAGAAATGATCAAAATTAATGAAGTCTGGTTTGTCGTGAGATCAGAGAGAGGATGCCGAGGATCTGGTAAACGGGTTTCGTCAATGCAGATAAATGGATGTTTGTGTACAGTGTAAGAATTGTGGAAAAATAACTGGGGGGGGGGGGGTTGGAATCGGGGTGTGAAAAACAGACTTTAATATGGGCTCTAAGAAAAACTTGAGTTGAAACCCCCCGGCAATTCTCACCCTGTTTGTATATGCATTTGTGATAGCGACCCTTCAAGGTTTCTACTCAGAAGCGCTGCCGGTGACTGTACGGACACTGGATCGGAGTTTCACGCTGAAACGCTGAGAAATTGCGAGTGAAGAACTTGACCAAGGTCCCTACACGGCGGTCAGATGGATTCGAGCCTGCAACCCTCCCCCTGCAGTGCAACAAACATACCCACAACACCACTGCGCTCCCCCCCCCCCCCCCCAATGATTGAGAAATAGGACGAGGATGAAGGAAGGACGGTCAGTAATGGGCTCCACTCTGGATCTATAGCCTACCTCCAAGAACTCTCTCCGACACTTTATATTTCAATATCATACTGACGGCTCTGTAGGCCTATAGATGTTTGAATACAATAACTTATGGCAACTTTGCACGGCGCTCATAGCGCCATAATGCTATTTTACCAACATCGTCGTCGTCATCATCATCGTCGTTGTCGTCGTTATCATCATCGTCGTCATCATCATCAACAACATCGTCATCATCATCGTTATCATCATCATCAATATCCAATAATATTTTGGAAACCATTCAAGAAGAATATAATTATTAAGGTGCACCAATACGTATGCAACGGTTGTACTTGTAACGGTTTTAGGCCTAGGCCTACTTTCGGTTGCACAGGAAATCCGAAAGAAGGGGTTCGCAAGACTCCGCTAGATGGGGCAACTTGAGCGGTAGGTGATAGCCACTAGATTGCGATCGTGCGGTCCTGGCTTGTAACGCATAATAAGTTGTAGGCCTAACTGGTTATCAACAAAAAGAGAAAACAGACAAACACTTTAACTACCCGGTACCGGTACAATAATAATTATTATAATTTATAGCACAAGCACAGTTCCGCACTCCAGGATTAAAAACTACAGCGCATTTTCTTATTGCCACAAAATGTCTACAATCGTAATCGTAATATCCAAATTTCTACAGCGCCACTTGAAAGCCAAGCGCTGGGCACCGGCTTATTCACGAGCGCTGCGTTGAGTGAAAAGGTGTGTACGTAAGAGTAGTCCATTTGTGGTCTGGGTTGAGTTACCGTAGGCTCAGTAGGGCGGAACATATACTAAGGCGGGTGCATGGGCGTCCGCAGCGGGGCGCAAGGGGCGCAAGTGCGCCCCCTGGATTTTTCGCATAGTTGCACATGAATTTAGATTATTTGGTTGTGGTTGTTACAACGCGATTTTCAAGTGATTATCGGTGCGATTTACAAGTTGGACCTATTTATTTTTCTTTGGGTGCATAAGGTATAGGTAATAAATATAGGATTCTCTCGTGGTAATATGGAAATTCAAACTGTCACCCAGTAAATTTAGACCATGTGACAATTATTTAAAAGTTTGCGCCCCCCTAGAAAAATTCCTGCGGACGCCCATGGGCGGGTGTCGTCTGAGCCGGAAATTGGAGGGTGGTGTATCAGATGAGACAGGGTAAGAGTTCTTGAAAAGGAGCGTCTTAAGTTTAGAATGAAAAGCTCGAGGAGTGATGAAATTTTAAGTGATAAAAACATTGTTTGGTAAATTAGAAGCATTGACACTGAACTAGGCTAATCTATTCAAAAGTCTGACCTGACCTGACTTGACCTGACCTGACCTGACCTCTGGTTTCAGTAACAATCCCCAAACTCTTCTACACTCTCGTTCAAAATGTGCAGTAAACATACACACTTTCCTCCACATTAGTGTGTAGCTCTCACTCGACCACAGTATTGTGGAGCTACTCTACACATTTATGTGGAGCCATTTCATTGCACACCTAGTGTGTAGTTTAACTACACAGAATTGTGTAGCTTTTCTTGAATTAGTTGTGTAGTTTTGAAGAAGAGCAGTCCTTTTATCTAGCCCTAAAGTAGACATGTTTATTAAGTGTCAACAACTTCATTTTCTTTAGACTCGGCATACGAGGGCGGATGTTCAATCCTCTCCCTCACCGTCTAATCTTCCCACCAACAGTGTACGATCATTGCATTCATCATCCATGATTTAGCGGCTACAGGGCACACGTGAAGCAGAAATCTCTACACAAATTTCTGCCCTTGGCAGGGATTTGAAACCCCCCCACCTGTTGCTCGACAGTCCAGCATGCTAACCTTTAGACTACCGTGCACCCCACTTTTCTTGCAGTGTTTTTTTAAATAATGTCCACCAAGTAAATTTGTTGAGATGTATAATTTCCCAGCATAGTGCACAGCTGTTAACATGCCAGTGAATAAACATTTAAAACATAATTGAATAGTGAAGTTTCTCCTGATAATGGACTATTTGCAGCCCCCTGGAGAGCAACTCATATTTTACAAATATATAAAAATGGAATAAAATTTATTTTTATTACACAACACAAAGAAGTCATAGTATTCAGACTCAGGATAGTTCAATTCTGCAACTAAAACTTCTGTAGCACCATTTTATAGTGCAAAAAGCATCAGTTCAAGTCTAATGTAAACAAGTGCTAAATTGCTTTGTATCAGCAGTATTCATAGTTTATCCGCAGCAGCATGGGCTGTGTCATTCCTTTTCTCTCTTGAACGGCCACCACATCGTCTACAGTATCCTCCTGTAAAAAATCAATCATAGTTGGTTAAGGCTTTAATATATACACATAAAGGCTGCGAAGATTAATCTCCTCTATTGGGCCCATGTTTTATCATGTCCCACACTTCTCAAAAGGTTTTACCTCAGTGGCAATAGACTTGCATCTAGGCAGGTATCAATACAAGCTGGAGATAACTACAAGTTAAAAGGGCATGCAATCATGTATGTGTGTAACTGAGCACCATGCAGCATGTATAACAGCCTCACAAACGTTTTCACAGTTCAAACGGTGCAACTGAGTTATCTCAAAATGCCTTTTAAGCTTTTCTAATGCGAATGGTGAACTTCTAACTTAACTTAGACCTGTAAACAGACCTTTACGCAGTAAATACTGCACATGTATATTGTATAAACATTTTTACCTGGAATAAAAATTTAATAGAAAAGTCTAATAAACTGTAAACACAGATCTTTGCATAATTGCATATACAATACAATAAGCATCTAACAAAACAAAGCAATCAGCCATGAAGAATGCCAAGCAACACCAAGAACTTATCTTAATAAATATGGTAAGACTCAAAAGCTTTAAAAAGTTGTACTATGCTATCAGACAACAAACCAGTTAGTGGACAGAAAAACTGATCTTTTTAACAAACCTCAAAATTCACAAAAAAGCTTCCAACCACAGATTCCCGAAACAGTCTTGACCTTTTCACCGACTTGTTCTGTAGCGTCAGTAAAAGATGAAGTAGGCACTTTGAGATCACCGCACTCTTTCTGCCTGTATAATAAGAAGCAGAATGTCTTACATAACCCATGTTCACAATATTAAAGATTACAGTTAAAGATTTAAAGCTGTGCATCAGGTATGGACTCGAAACTTGATGAGCATCCAGCTTTATCACAAAAATTCCTTGGCCATGCACGAGTTCTTTGCTATTTTTGCATTCCTTACACCCTAAAATCGAATATAGTCATATTTTAGAAGCTTTGGAAAGCCAGCGTAGTGAAAAATTCTTAAATATATCACAATATACAGATCATATATTTTCCATTGCCAAATTACATCATTCTACATCATTATGCAAACAAAGGCAACTGTACTCAATCACATAAATTTATATAGAGCCAACATCAAGATCTATGCTCATTTCTTACCTTCATCTAACTCATCATTGGACACTTTCTAGTTCTTCATCGAGTTTGACAAATTCGTGCACCACCTGCTTATCTGATCCAACGAAAGAATTCTTCTCGGACCTAAAATCTAAAACCAACAATTCACTAATTAGGACCTTTGTCAAAATAGCAGGTTTTTTTTATCCAGCAACAGTTTAGCAAGTTATCACTTAGAAATTAAACATGCAACCTTGGACAACATGGACACCACCTACAAAGACTGCAGCAGCAAATCATAAATGTCTGCTAAAAATGGGATGCGGCAATTGCTGAATGGCATCACACTGGCATGAAGAATCGGTTTTAAAAACATGCAAGCCCACAAATGTCGACTCAGTCTTCTACTCCCTATAAGACAATGGCAAAAAGAAAAGTAATTTCATTGTCAATGCCACCTAAGAGCTTATGGTCTAAACCAGATTAGATTGAAAAGGAAGCATCAGCAAAGCAATTACCTAACCTTATGAATACAACAATGAATAACCTGCCACATACTAATAAAATCTGCAAAATACTACTAAAAATCAGTGCTTTTCTGAAAAAGACTAGAGAACATCATTCCAGGAGATTTTTCAGCGATTAAAAATTAAATTAATTAATATAAATTATAAACAAGAGCTCTAATTTAAATTAATGAATTCTTATAAGAAATTATTTCATAATCAGTTTTAACATGTTTTGAAATGAGAGGTTGAGGCTTCTCCTTCAGAAACCCTACACAAATGTTCTAAAAATGTAAAGTTCTGGAACCATTTTGCCCTGCAAAAGCACTGCTAAAATTAACTTAAGCCTGCAAGTACTGTGCAAAAAACTGTTCTTACTGCATCTGGCATGTCAAGCAACCGTGGGTAGTGCCATGTCATCTCTATCCTAGTTATGGAGGGCGATGAATTCTTCACCCGAATTCTACGGTCTCCATGTGTGAGATCCATCGTCTGAAGCAGTTTAGTTCAGTGTGAAATGCCTCTCGAAAGTTGTCACTTTGCTCCAGAGGAAACCTTAAGCAATAAAGACAATTTAAAAGTAAACAAACCAAATCATTACATGCACTAATGTTAAATTTTTGCCACAAGTTGGCACACGCTTCACTCAACACTGATCCTACATTAACATGACTTCACAATTACTAACGAAATGTTCCCGATGTTTAGAAGAATGACTATAGACTGAAGTTCCACTGTTTTCATGGCATCGTACCCAAAACATATAATGAACGCAGAAAATTACCAAAAAACAACACTTAAACAACACTAAAATTTGGCTTAGCATCACACACTGCAATAGTCTACATGATGGAAAATTATTTGCTGCTCACCTGCTAGATTTGGCTGAGTGCATCCAGAGGCCCAATGTCTTGGCAGTTCTATCTATGGCTGCGAAACTAATACTTCAGAGTTCCAGTAAAGACTGGACCTACAAAAACCACATAAATATTAATATTCACCTGGTAATAATTCAAGCAACTGATAGGCATGCTTCAATCTGCAAAAGAGACATCTTAAAGCAAAAGGCACACAATTGGTTTAATTCATTCATTCATTCTGAGAATTTATATAAGCACCTCTTCAAGAAAGCTACTCAGAGGCGCTCGATGCACTTGAATATTCACACACAGCCACTTGGCAAAGCGAAATGATCGATAAATATAAATAATCTGAAATATCGACTGTAAAATAAAAGAATTAACCCCACAAAATCCCAATGCAAAATTTCTGCAAGCATGGTACGCTTCAGTGTTATAATTGTAAAATCAACATTTATGTAAGCATTTAATAAGGTTTTTAAAAAAGAGTCACAATTGGCTTAATGTACTTCACTGACATACCAGAACAGGACCATTCGACAAAGCGAGCGGTGAACATGAGCAAGTTCCGATGAATAATCTAAAAATGAAAAAGAACAAAACATTAATTCTATGAACCTGATGATAAATTACTATGCTGAGCTCATTCGAAATGCAACAAAATTATAGTATCAGGGACCAAAACAAATAGAATATCTATGTAACCCTAACACACCCTCACGACGTGTAACCGACATTTATGATGTTGGTAAAAATGAAGACTGCGTGCCCATCCATGTAAACAGAATAAAGTTTCAAATTTCAATTTACTCTTATTTACTGCACATCGTCCCTCATTTATAATTCTATTAATCTGACCGTTTTACTTAGATCTCGCGTTTATCATTTACTATAGCTGAGCGCATTGTATTATGAGATGCCACTGATAGGTCGCAGCGCTCTATTTTAGCTAAATCGTTGGCAACCATATTGTTTTGTATAAAATATCAGTCTTCGGGATGACCACGATGATCCTAACCGACCCTCAATACGCAGAAAGGCCAAACTCCCGTAAAATATTCAGAGTTAAATAATATGCATGAAATAATGACATAGCCACATTGATAGTACAGCCCAGAACCTAAAAATCATTAGTGTGCGAAACTCGATCTCGGAGATCGGCCAAAATTCGTCTCGGGAATTCGGGTTTCGAGTTTTCCAGCCACACTACGGCACTTAGGTCTCTAAGATTATAGGTAGGCCTCTACCTATAGCCTAATGCTCGTAATATTGGAACAAAATGCCGTGACAATGAATAAATTCTTGCTTTAAAACATGGCGGATGTACAAGGGATGTAGGCTACACGTGCTCGCTATCACATTCGTATAAAAACCCGTCAATTCACACGCGCACAGTTCTAAAAGTCTGGCAAGCTTCAGTGTAATAATGTACAACCACAGCGGTTTTGTGAAAATGTAATATTAACATACAAATATCATAAATGCCAAAACATACCTGACACGACAACCGGACAAAGCGAAAAGACCGCTGAACGTTGGCCTCCATCTAACCTACGCATAAGAATCTACACACTATAGCTACACACTAGAAGCAGGTCAACATCCGGGAATGTCAGTAGCTGCACACCTCTGTGGAGGGAACTGTGTAGAAGAACTCTATGCACATATTATGTGGAGCTATGATACCACAATCTCAGCGAGCGTGTATGCACTGTACGCGTAAACGAGCAGTTATTGTGTGGTTTTAACGATAATTATAATAATTATTATATTACCCGCTACGGAACCTCTCAATCCTACATGGCATCCATGCATGTCATGCACGCCATGCTCCGCCTCTAAGTCCAGAGGACTTCGTTCGTCTTCGCGAAGACGTGTTTGTTAAAGCGCGATATAGGCTAAATAACTAGGCCTAATTGCATTGTGTATTGTATTGTAGGCCTATATCCTACAGACAGGAGATTATTGAGACATTATAAAGGATCGACGGGATCGAGAAAGTACAGAATGGAATGGCCTTGTACGTGTAAAAGTCTCACTAGAGTCATAATGAGGAATATTTGAAAATAGTCCTTATAGTCCAACAGACGCTATCCTATAATTGTCATTGCCATATGACAGCCCGTTTATTAAGAGAATAACTTTACCCTGGACAAGCTTTAAGAGCTTTGGTATGCGTGCCTGTATGGCTCAACACCTGAGACTATAGAAATGTCGGACCGTTATGAATCAATATTTAAGTGTTTGGTTATAGATCGGGAGAATATTAATTATGACAGCTAACATTTATAATATTTCATCAAATATTTAATATTCAGCAACTATTAACATTTCAGATGAGTAATTGTAGTGCGTCTGTTCTGTCTGCGCGTGAATATATATTAGCATAACAGTTCTCTGATTGGCTAATTATACTGTTAATAAATTATGTATATAGTTCATGCCTCATGCATATTCATTAAATAATTAATTCACTAAATGCGTAAATCCATGCAAGCACACAATAGTTACCATGGCAACGCAAAATTTTGCTCCGCCTCGCTGTGCATCCACTTACGTAATTGACACACTAAAAAAGGCAGCTATCATAGAATTATGATAATAATTATCATAGTTAGCATGGAATGATAATTATAATAACTTTAATAAGGTATATGAGAATTCATGAAGCGCCTCTTGCAAGTTGCAGTATTATTATTTATTATAATTATTTATTAGGTACTAGCTATTCAGAGGCTCCTTCAAGACGTCGGACTCTGATTAGCATTGTATCCGGTCACTCAAGACGTAACACGATGGACGATGGTCAGTTGGTCACCAGACGCTGAATCTGATTTCCTTTGCACCGTGTGTGTCCTCTAAAAACATCACCAGACAGTCGCTCTGTCGGCTCGTCAACACCTCAAGGCTATTACTATTCATGTCGCCAAAGGGAGGTCTGGCACCACGTGCAACCTTTTGGATCCGGTGGTATAATAGGGGTATACCCGATGCCTTGAAGCCAGAGGGGTCCAGGTTTGAATCCACCTCAAGCCGCCGCAACCGCGTAGGGACCTTGGGCAAGTCCTTCACTCACAATTGCTCGTGCGCTTCGGCGTGTAAAACTCCGATGTAGTGTCCGCGCTGTAGTCTGGAGCGCCTCTGAGTATAGAGAGAGAGCTTGACGGGGGTTGGGGGTGTGCTACTGCAAATGCGAAAGATAAATAGGCCTATATAGCTTATAAAAAATGTAGATCGTTTGCAAGTCCATTCCAAAGAGCATATTAAGCACGGCCAGGGTGAGAATTGCAGTTGGGGGGGTGGCTGTGGGTTCAACCCCCTCGTCTTTCTTATGGTCTCACAGTTTTGTTTTCACTCTACTCCCCAACTCCGCATATAGATCTATCAAAGTCTCACCCCTTAGCTATTTATCCACAATTCACATAATATGCTGAGCATGGTACATGTGCACGTGACCGCCGCAGAAAAAGGATCCGTTCTCTGATATTATGGACACACATTGTTATCTTGGTGCAATAAATTGATTGCCTTCTTGCCTTCACACAGACCACAACAAACACAAACACACAGACCAAAAGACACACACAGAAAACCAGACACACACACAGACCACAAGACACACACAGACCACAGGACACACACAGACCAAAAGACACACACAGACCACAGGACACACACACACAGACCACAAGACACACACAGACCACAAGACACACACAGACCAAAAGACACACACAGACCGCCAGACACACACAGACCACAAGACACACACACAGACCACAAGACACACACACACAGACCAAAAGACAAAGACAAACAGACCAAAAGACAAAGACAGACCAAAAGACAAACATGGACCAAAAGACACACAGACCAAAAGACACACACAAACCACAAGACACACACAGAAAACCAGACACACACACAGACCACAAGACACACACACACAGACCAAAAGACACACACAGACCAAAAGACACACACAGACCAAAAGACACACACAGACCAACAGACACACACAGACCAACAGACACACACAGACCAACAGACACACACAGACCACCACACACACACACCCACACACACACAGAAAACCAGACACACACACAGACCACAAGACACACACACACACACACACAGACCACAAGTCAACAGACCGCAACATACAGACACTCACACACGCACACGCAGGCGCACACACACCACAAACCACACAAGCACACACACACATACGCACACACACACACACGCACACTACAAAACACACACACACTACAAAGCACACACACACCCACGCCTGCCGGAAGTCCCGCACTATGCAGGCATCTTTGGTCTTCGCAAGCAGACGATGACAGCCATCTTAGTTTGTGACGAGATCTCGTCTGACTTCCTTTATTTGTTGACGTTTCATGACCGGAATTTGCAATTTCCGATTGGACAGAGACGCGCAGACAGAACGCCAACGGCAGAAGAGCGCAAACTCAGCGCATGCAGGGTCAGTGAAGTAAGAGTTGACATATCAGTGTCTTCTGTATCTGAATAATGAGAGAGAGAGAGAGAGGAATCCATAGATGGCAAAGTGTGACAGGCAGGCAGACAGGCAGGCAAGCAGGCAGGCAGGCAATCTGGCAGGCAGACACGCAGACAGACACGCAGGCAGGCAGGCTGCAGGCAGGCAGGCAAAGAGAAAGACAGAGACATAGACAGCGAGAGCTGCAGTAAGAGAGAGACAGAGAAACAGAGACAGTGTGAGACAGACAGGCAGACAGAGAGACAGAGTGAAAGAGACAGTGTGAGACAGACAGACAAACAGGCAGGCAGACAGAGAGACAGAAACAGAGTGAGAGAGAGACAGTGTGAGACAGACAGACAAACAGACAGAAAGACAGAGAGACAGAGACAGTGTGAGACAGACAGGCAGACAGAGAGACAGAGTGAAAGAGACAGTGTGAGACAGACAGACAGACAAACAGGCAGGCAGACAGAGAGACAGAGACAGGGTGAGAGAGATAGTGTGAGACAGACAGACAGACAGGCAGGCAGACAGAGAGACAGAGACAGGGTGAGAGAGATAGTGTGAGACAGACAGACAGACAGGCAGGCAGACAGAGAGACAGAGACAGGGTGAGAGAGATAGTGTGAGACAGACAGACAGACAAACAGGCAGGCAGACAGAGAGACAGAGACAGGGTGAGAGAGATAGTGTGAGACAGACAGACAGACAAACAGGCAGGCAGACAGAGAGACAGAGACAGGGTGAGAGAGATAGTGTGAGACAGACAGACAGACAGGCAGGCAGACAGAGAGACAGAGACAGGGTGAGAGAGATAGTGTGAGACAGACAGACAGACAGGCAGGCAGACAGAGAGACAGAGACAGGGTGAGAGAGATAGTGTGAGACAGACAGACAGACAGGCAGGCAGACAGAGAGACAGAGACAGGGTGAGAGAGATAGTGTGAGACAGACAGACAGACAGGCAGGCAGACAGAGAGACAGAGACAGGGTGAGAGAGACAGTGTGAGACAGACAGACAGACAGGCAGGCAGACAGAGAGACAGAGACAGGGTGAGAGAGATAGTGTGAGACAGACAGACAGACAGGCAGGCAGACAGAGAGACAGAGACAGGGTGAGAGAGATAGTGTGAGACAGACAGACAGACAGGCAGGCAGACAGAGAGACAGAGACAGGGTGAGAGAGATAGTGTGAGACAGACAGACAGACAGGCAGGCAGACAGAGAGACAGATACAGAGTGAGAGAGATAGTGTGAGACAGACAGACAGACAAACAGGCAGGCAGACAGAGAGACAGAGACAGGGTGAAAGAGACAGTGTGAGACAGACAGACAGACAAACAGGCAGGCAGACAGAGAGACAGAGACAGGGTGAGAGAGATAGTGTGAGACAGACAGACAGACAGGCAGGCAGACAGAGAGACAGAGACAGGGTGAGAGAGATAGTGTGAGACAGACAGACAGACAGGCAGGCAGACAGAGAGACAGAGACAGGGTGAGAGAGATAGTGTGAGACAGACAGACAGACAAACAGGCAGGCAGACAGAGAGACAGAGACAGGGTGAGAGAGATAGTGTGAGACAGACAGACAGACAAACAGGCAGGCAGACAGAGAGACAGAGACAGGGTGAGAGAGATAGTGTGAGACAGACAGACAGACAGGCAGGCAGACAGAGAGACAGAGACAGGGTGAGAGAGATAGTGTGAGACAGACAGACAGACAGGCAGGCAGACAGAGAGACAGAGACAGGGTGAGAGAGATAGTGTGAGACAGACAGACAGACAGGCAGGCAGACAGAGAGACAGAGACAGGGTGAGAGAGATAGTGTGAGACAGACAGACAGACAGGCAGGCAGACAGAGAGACAGAGACAGGGTGAGAGAGACAGTGTGAGACAGACAGACAGACAGGCAGGCAGACAGAGAGACAGAGACAGGGTGAGAGAGATAGTGTGAGACAGACAGACAGACAGGCAGGCAGACAGAGAGACAGAGACAGGGTGAGAGAGATAGTGTGAGACAGACAGACAGACAGGCAGGCAGACAGAGAGACAGAGACAGGGTGAGAGAGATAGTGTGAGACAGACAGACAGACAGGCAGGCAGACAGAGAGACAGAGACAGAGTGAGAGAGATAGTGTGAGACAGACAGACAGACAGGCAGGCAGACAGAGAGACAGAGACAGGGTGAGAGAGATAGTGTGAGACAGACAGACAGACAGGCAGGCAGACAGAGAGACAGAGACAGAGTGAGAGAGATAGTGTGAGACAGACAGACAGACAGGCAGGCAGACAGAGAGACAGAGACAGGGTGAGAGAGACAGTGTGAGACAGACAGACAGACAGGCAGGCAGACAGAGAGACAGAGACAGGGTGAGAGAGATAGTGTGAGACAGACAGACAGACAGGCAGGCAGACAGAGAGACAGAGACAGAGTGAGAGAGATAGTGTGAGACAGACAGACAGACAGGCAGGCAGACAGAGAGACAGAGACAGGGTGAGAGAGATAGTGTGAGACAGACAGACAGACAGGCAGGCAGACAGAGAGACAGAGACAGAGTGAGAGAGATAGTGTGAGACAGACAGACAGACAGGCAGGCAGACAGAGAGACAGAGACAGGGTGAGAGAGATAGTGTGAGACAGACAGACAGACAAACAGGCAGGCAGACAGAGAGACAGAGACAGGGTGAAAGAGACAGTGTGAGACAGACAGACAGACAGGCAGGCAGACAGAGAGACAGAGACAGAGTGAGAGAGATAGTGTGAGACAGACAGACAGACAGGCAGGCAGACAGAGAGACAGAGACAGAGTGAGAGAGATAGTGTGAGACAGACAGACAGACAGGCAGGCAGACAGAGAGACAGAGACAGGGTGAGAGAGACAGTGTGAGACAGACAGACAGACAGGCAGGCAGACAGAGAGACAGAGACAGGGTGAGAGAGATAGTGTGAGACAGACAGACAGACAAACAGGCAGGCAGACAGAGAGACAGAGACAGAGTGAGAGAGATAGTGTGAGACAGACAGACAGACAGGCAGGCAGACAGAGAGACAGAGACAGGGTGAGAGAGACAGTGTGAGACAGACAGACAGACAGGCAGGCAGACAGAGAGACAGAGACAGGGTGAGAGAGATAGTGTGAGACAGACAGACAGACAAACAGGCAGGCAGACAGAGAGACAGAGACAGAGTGAGAGAGATAGTGTGAGACAGACAGACAGACAGGCAGGCAGACAGAGAGACAGAGACAGGGTGAGAGAGACAGTGTGAGACAGACAGACAGACAGGCAGGCAGACAGAGAGACAGAGACAGGGTGAGAGAGATAGTGTGAGACAGACAGACAGACAAACAGGCAGGCAGACAGAGAGACAGAGACAGAGTGAGAGAGATAGTGTGAGACAGACAGACAGACAAACAGGCAGGCAGACAGAGAGACAGAGACAGAGTGAGAGAGATAGTGTGAGACAGACAGACAGACAGGCAGGCAGACAGAGAGACAGAGACAGGGTGAGAGAGACAGTGTGAGACAGACAGACAGACAGGCAGGCAGACAGAGAGACAGAGACAGGGTGAGAGAGATAGTGTGAGACAGACAGACAGACAAACAGGCAGGCAGACAGAGAGACAGAGACAGAGTGAGAGAGATAGTGTGAGACAGACAGACAGACAGACAGGCAGGCAGACAGAGAGACAGAGACAGAGTGAGAGAGATAGTGTGAGACAGACAGACAGAGAAAACTAATTAATCAGAGACAACAGTTGGACAAATCTGGACATTTCTGACAATAGACTCTAACTATTGTTGCTTTCAACAGACAATAGACAAATGGAAGAGAGAGAATATAATACTTTCCCCAGAAATGGACATTTCCCCCTAAACCACAGCGTGGATAATCTGTGCATGAAAGGCTAATTTATAAGCGTTTGAAAGAACCCGTAAATTCACGGGTGTCCAAGCGGGCCACATCACCTAGCCCCACGTACACAGATATTCATTCGCTCATGGTCGTAAGCAACGGCAGTTAATTTAATCC
This sequence comes from Lumbricus rubellus, assembly GCA_945859605.1. Taxonomy (NCBI): domain Eukaryota; kingdom Metazoa; phylum Annelida; class Clitellata; order Crassiclitellata; family Lumbricidae; genus Lumbricus; species Lumbricus rubellus. Next base: position 18,709,385 of record OX243821.1, on the reverse strand, counting down.
ACAAACGAAATGGCTGCCTCTTTATCGCCCAAGCCGGAAACCGCCTTACGTCACGGACCACGGTTAGTAGAGCTCTCAGGCGCTGCTCGACCACGGTTTTTATAGCGCTGGGTGATGTTGGACGGCTACGTGTGTACAGGTCAGCGCAATTTTTGCGCAAAAGTCGTATACGCTGCGCAGTATAAATTCGGGTTAGGACGGCCGGGGTAAAGGCGACAGGAGTCCTTAGTCTTCCGAGATTACGAAGGGTGGGTGGGTGGGTGGCTGGGGGCAGAGGTGGAGGATGCTGTGTGGCAGAGATGGACAGAGAGGGGGAATCTTTTAGTGTCGTGCAAAGTCTACTGATGGTGATTACTCGCTGGTAATGTTGGGGCCATAAGCAGGATGCGAATTGTCGTTGGAAAACACGCACGTATTCAACGACACCAACACACGCACATTCACACGCACACACACGCACATTCACACGCACACATACGAACACACGCACAGACACAATGGATACGCAAGCACACATACGAGTATACAGGCGCACACACGCACACGAGCGCACACACACACACAGGCACCCACAGTCTTACACACGCAAGCTTACAGATACGCACACCAACACGCACACATACGCACACCAACACGCACACATACGCACACCAACACGCACACATACGAACACACGCACAGACAAATGGATACACAAGCACACATAGGAGTACGCACACAGGCACCCAGAGGCACACATACAAGCTCAAACACACACACGCAAACGCACAAGCGCGCGCACACAAACATACACACCCCATGCACACACGAACACACACGCACAAGCACCCATACGCACACACGTACACACACATGCACGCACGCCAACCACACTGCACTTGAGTATGAAGTGCCAACGACTTCAATTTTCTTATCCTCGGCATACATGTATAAGGCTGATGACCAACCAATCCTCTTCCTCACCGTCCTAACCTCCCATCAACAGTGTACATTCATCTTAGCTGCGTTGGCTACTGTAACAGGGAAGTCATGTGGTGTATGACTCATGGAAAAAATTCTCCTAATTAACCCTCAACTCCCCACTGACAGCCAAGCGCACTAATCACTAGACCATTCAGACCACAACACGCTCATAAAAATGCACTAATAAAAATGCGCTAATAAAAATGCGCTAATAAAAATGCGCTAATAAAATGTAAATAATCATCAAATAAGATGAAAAGAACATCCTATGTTTGTATAATAATTAATTAACAGTTTTTTCATAATCCATCAAATCGAGCGTGCATAATGCAGCGCATGTAATGCCAATTTATATTGGTCTACTGAAAGCGGCAGAAATATATTATCGTCGACCAAAGTAGACACTGTATAATTATTTGAACAATATCCAATGACGACACTAAACTGAACCTAACCGACACTCACGACGCCTAACCTGACCCTAACCGACTCCAACGACGCCTAACCTGACCCTAACCGACTCCAACGACGCCTAACCTGACCCTACCGACACTCGTGACGCCTAACCTGACCCTAAACAACACTCATGACGCCTAATGGTTCTTTCCTGACCATAACCGACACTCGTGACGCTTAATTGACCCTACACGACACTTATATCACCCGCGCCGCTTAACCTGACCCTAACCGACAGCCAGGTCCCCAATGCTAAAGTTGTGCCGTGAAAAGTAGACCACCAACGTCAATTTACACTGGTCTACTAAAAGCTGCTGCCAAAGAATAATTGCTACAAAAACCCGGAAATTTTGTAGCGACTACTTTTACAACAGAAAGAGAATTTTTAACTCAATTTCGTCGGTACATATTGCGCGAAAACTCCCGCCAAGGATTAATATCGTCTGCGCTGTCGCCGCAGGGCGTGGCGGTTCCTTTGTGACGTCTGATAATACGTTAACATACGAACAGGAAAACGACACCGGGTGCAGTAAGAATACGATTTAGAAATAGGAAAACGACACCGTATGCAGTACGAATACGATTTATGAATATGAAAACCACACCTAGTGCAGTCAGAATACGATTTATGAATATGAAAATGACACCGTGTGCAGGAAGAATACAGGTTTGTTTATTCGCTATAGAATTTCTCACGACCTCTTTTTAGTCGCGAAAATTAACAAATTTCTGACTTTTTTAGTCGTCGGAAACGACTTTCTTGCAATTTTTCGCCTAATTTAACGTTTTTTCATTATGTGCTAGCATAGGCGTATGGGAGATTACAGCAGTGGGGGGGGGGCAAAGATTGAACTTCTGCCCGAGAAAAATATATCCGGCAAAAAAGTTGACGATCTTTTTTTAGTCGTTCGGGGCTGTACTTGCCCGAAAAACAAGACTTGCCCGAAACTTGACGACCTTTTTTTAGTCGTTCGGGGGCTGTGTTTGCCCGAAAAACCAGACTTTCCCGAAACTTGACGACCTTTTTTTAGTCGTTCGGTGGCTGTATTTGCCCGAAAAACCAGACTTGCCCGAAAGTTGGGGGCATTTGCCCCCCCCCACCTCTGGACCCCGCCTCGTACGCCTATGTGTGCTAGTGAATGCATTCGATTATTTTTTACATTTTCATTTTGGGGGTGTTCAAACACCCAAAACACTCCCCTTGCTATAAATTATACGGCCTTTACCGTACTCCACAAAAAATTCCATCAAAGTCCTCAGGCGTATGGTGTCACGTCTGCGACGAGTTTGTCATTGCAGACTCTGCAATGCAGACCCGGTACAAAATGCATTGAACAGGTGGCAGAAAGTTCACAGTTGAAAGTGTGCAAGTTACTTGATGGATGAATGGATGGGTTGATGGATGGGTGGATGGATGGGTGAATGGATGGATGGGTGGATGGATGGATGGATGGGTGGATGGATGGATGGATGGGTGGATGGATGGACGGGTGGATGGATGGATGGGTGGATGGATGGATGGATGGGTTGATGGATGGATGGATGGGTGGATGGATGGATGGATGGATGGATGGATGGATGGATGGATGGATGGGTTGATGGATGGGTGGATGGATTGATGGATGGATGGGTGGATGGATGGATGGGTGGATGGATGGATGGATGGATGGATGGATGGGTTGATGGATGGGTGGATGGATTGATGGATGGATGGGTGGATGGATGGATGGATGGATGGGTGGATGGATTGATGGATGGATGGGTGGATGGATGGATGGATGGGTGGATGGATGGGTGGATGGATTGATGGATGGATGGGTGGATGGATGGATTGATGGATGGATGGGTGGATGGATGGATGGATGGGTGGATGGATGGGTGGATGGATTGATGGATGGATGGGTGGATGGATGGATGGGTGGATGGATGGGTGGATGGATTGATGGATGGATGGGTGGATGGATGGATGGATGGATGGATGGATGGGTTGATGGATGGGTGGATGGATGGATGGATGGATGGGTTGATGGATGGGTGGATGGATTGATGGATGGATGGGTGGATGGATGGATGGATGGATGGATGGGTGGATGGATGGATGGATGGGTGGATGGATGGGTGGATGGATTGATGGATGGATTGATGGATGGATGGGTTGATGGATGGATGGGTTGATGGATGGGTGGATGGATTGATGGATGGATGGGTGGATGGATGGATGGATGGGTGGATGGATGGATGGATGGGTGGATGGATGGGTGGATGGATTGATGGATGGATGGGTGGATTGATGGATGGATGGGTGGATGGATGGATGGATGGGTGGATGGATGGGTGGATGGATTGATGGATGGATTGATGGATTAATGGGTTGATGGATGGATGGGTTGATGGATGGGTGGATGGATGGGTGAATGGATGGATGGGTGGATGGATGGATGGGTGGATGGATGGACGGGTGGATGGATGGATGGATGGGTGGATGGATGGATGAATGGGTGGATGGATGGATGGATGGATGGATGGGTTGATGGATGGGTGGATGCATTGATGGATGGATGGGTGGATGGATGGATGGATGGGTGGATGGATGGGTGGATGGATGGATTGATGGATGGATGGGTTGATGGATGGGTGGATGGATGGGTGAATGGATGGGTGGATGGGTGGGTGGATGGATGGATGGATGGATGGATGGATGGACGGGTGGATGGATGGATGGATGGATGGGTGGATGGATGGATGGATGGATGGGTGGATGGATGGATGGATGGATGGGTTGATGGATGGGTGGATGGATGGGTGAATGGATGGATGGGTGGATGGATGGATGGATGGGTGGATGGATGGACGGGTGGATGGATGGATGGATGGGTGGATGGATGGATGGATGGATGGGTGGATGGATGGATGGATGGGTTGATGGATGGGTGGATGGATTGATGGATGGATGGGTTGATGGATGGGTGGATGGATGGGTGAATGGATGGATGGATGGGTGGGTGGATGGATGGATGGATGGATGGATGGATGGATGGACGGGTGGATGAATGGATGGATGGGTGGATGGATGTATGGATGGATGGATGATGGATGGATGGACAGAAGGGGAAGAGGAGAGGATGGGAAGGAAATGCAAGACTAAGTGTTGAATGTAAATAAGGGAGTTAGGGATCGTAGCATGAAATGAGGGAATGTAGAGGGGAAGAGCGGGAGCACTGGGAGGGGAGGGGAAGGAGAGGAGAAGAGAGTAAAGAAGAGGGGAAGAGAGAGGAAGGTAGAGGGAAGCAGAGAGAAAGGGAGGGAAGGAGAGAGGTGGAAAGAGAGGGAGGTCATGATGACGGAATGGATGGGAGGGTAGGACACGTTGGTGAAAAATGGGAAGCGAGAAAGAGAAAGAGAGAGGTCCAGGCACTGGGCAACTGGAATAGATAATGTCCAAGATAGAGATACACAGATACAGAAGGACAGACAGACAGTGAGACGGACAGACGTACCCCAGACAAACACACATGGACAGGCAGCCGGACAGGCAGACCGATAGACAAGAGCAGCAACTGATGTATTGTAGATTAAAGACAGACAGACAAAGAGACAGACACGGACAGGCAGACAGACAGACATACACGGAGAGGTAGACAGACAGACAGACAGACAAACACACACGGACAGGCAGACAGATGCAGCGACTGAGGCGTTGTAGATAATATGCAGCCACGAATTGCGTATAATCAAGATGCAAATGGGAATGGGGGAGATGGGGTCTATGGGGATGGGGATGGGGGATTAGAATGGGGGCGGGGGGATGGGGATGGGGGAATGGAGATTGCTGACAGCTGAGGATGGAGCTGCAGAGGCTGGTGAGAGGCAGGTGTAGCCGATGCAGATGCGGTGGACATTATCCAGAGCCATAATTACAGCGAGTGGACACAAGTCTCGCTGCTGTCTCAGCCTCGGCATCGACGAACAGACAGACAGACATACAGACAGACATACAGACCAACAAGCAGACAGAGACAAACAGACATACAGACAGACATGCAGACAGACAGGTTGAGACAGACAGGCTGAGACAGACAGATGGATGGATGGATGGAATGATGGATGGATGGATGGACGGACAGACAGACAGACAGACAGACAGACAGACAGACAGACAGACAGACAGACAGACAGACAGACAGACAGACAGACAGACAGACAGACAGACAGACAGACAGACAGACAGACAGACAGACAGACAGACAGACAGACATACAGACAGACAGACAGACAGACAGACAGACAGACAGACAGACAGACAGACAGACAGACAGACAGACAGACAGACAGACAGACAGACAGACAGACAGACAGACAGACAGACAGACAGACAGACAGACAGACAGACAGACAGACAGACAGACAGACAGACAGACAGACAGACAGACAGACAGACAGACAGACAGACAGACAGACAGACAGACAGACAGACAGACAGATAGATAGATAGATAGATAGATAGATAGATAGATAGATAGATAGATAGATAGATAGATAGGTAGGTTGGCAAGCAATAGATAGATAGGTTGGCAGGCAGGCAGGCAGGTAAACATAAAGATACAGAGACAAAATTATACAGAATTAGATATATAGGGAAAGACACTCAACTCGTATTCTTTGTGCACACACGCCTTCGCAAACATACAGACCACATGTTGTTTGCATGGCAAAGATCTGCATTCATGAAGGGCAACCACAGAAAAGGCTTCTCTCCGTATCGCTGTCTGTCTCTCTCTATCTCACTCTTTTTGTCGTCTTGTCTCTCCCTGTCCCTGTCTCTGTCTCCCACTACCTATACGTAATACGCACATAAGCAAATATAGACATAATTTATATTATTACTAGCTGAACCCGGCCACGCGTTGCTGTGGCTGAAAAGAGGCTCCCCTCCCCCTCCCCACCGTCTTCGTCCCGCTCCCTCCGCTCCTTTCCTCCGTATCGCCGTGAAGGCCGCTTTGGGGAAAGGCCTCCCTCCCCCGCCCCTCCACTCCCCTTCCCCCTTGACCTCCACCTCCCCTCCCTCTCCGCTCTCTCCCCAACGTCTTCGTCCCGCTCCCTCCGCTCCTTTCCTCCGTCACGCCGTCAAGGCCGCTTTGTGAAATTTTGAATCGCTTATGACGTCAGAGGACGCGACATCATTGATGTTTAGTCTGCTGTGTTTGGAGACATCGTTTGTGAAATGTGGCAGCCGTGTGGGACGTGTTGAATTTGTAAATGGCGGACGAACGGATTGCAAAGTTCACTTTTTGTGGAAAAGATTGGGTTTTTTCGTGGAAAAGAAATCTAAAGACACGGTGCTATTGGAATGGAAGGTTTTGGTAAATTTTCACAACAATCGCTGCGTAACTTTCGGCGTGATTGTAACATTAACTATTGGAAAGTTTCATTTTTATTTATATAGATATGCATAGACAATACCGTAATATAACGTAATATAAAAATATACATAACTACATATTTTCAATATATGTACATCGAATAAGCGTGCATGAAAACTCAGGGTTGTGGATTGCTATAGTTTCATTCATTCATTCATTCATTCATTCATTCATTCATTCATTCATTCATTCATTCATTTATTCATTCATTCGTTCATTCATTCAATTATTCATTCATTCATTCACTCATTCATTCGGTCGTTCATTCATTTATTTATTCATTCATACATTCATACATTCATTTATTCGTTCGTTCGTTCATTCGTTCATTCATTCATTCATTCACTCATACATTAATTCATCGTGGATTTATATTGCGTCCTACCAGGTTACTACTCAGGAGCGCTCCCTACAAAACGCCGGCCGAAAATGACGGTTCTAAATCTGCAGTAAAACGCATCTGAGCAAAACCATGACATAAGGCGTAAAGACAACGGAAGCCCATTCCTTTTTTGCCCTTACGCTTCCTGTACCACTTCCTCATATACTCCACCATATCCTCGTTCTCTTCCTCCTTTTCCTCCTCCTCCTTCTTCGTTTCATGTTTCTCCTCCTCTTCCTCTTTATCTTCCTCTTCATCTTCTTAATCTTCTTCTTCCTTTTCTTCCTCTTCCTTCTCCTCCTCCTCGTCGTCCTTCTCCTCCTCCTCTTCCTCCTTCTCCCCCTCCTCCTCTTACTCTTCCTCTTTCTCCTCCTCTACCCCTTCCTCCTCCTCTACCCATTCCTCCTTCTCTACCCCTTCCTCCTCCTCCTCTTAATCCTCCTTCTCCTCCTCCTTCTCCACTTCCTCCTTCTTCTCTCCATCTTCACATCTTCTTCTTCATATTCACATCTTCACATTTTCTTCATCATCATCATCTTCTTCCGTTATAAGTGTCGTGCATGTATACCCTTTCCCCATTCGTCATGCTATAGCGCCCATAAAAACCACGAAACAAGTGTTTGCAAACGACTCGCCATGGACTTAAAAAACCGGAAATATCTTAGAACGACTCGAACCCGTAACCCCTGCGTTACTCTCCACCAACATTCATGTCCTAAGCAGATAAAAGAATGAATGTTATACCACCAAGAAAAAATCAGAGAGCTCGCCATCAGAATGTGATAAAAAAAGTTGGACAGTGTATGATGGTTTGGGTTGCGTGTTTAAATGAACGCTGTATTTTTTGATTCTTTTCCCCATAGTTGTAAAAAAACGATGGAAATTAAATTTAAAAAACGGAAAGAATGTCGTTTTATTCGAAAAAATAAAAAACGGAAAAAAACGAGAAAAAACGGACACGGATATTAATTTGACTTTGCTACATCTTAAACTGCATTTTTAACTTAAAACCATGTTTATGTTTTTTTAAATTTAAATCATTTCATATAGGTCTACATTCTGCATGTAGGCCCAATCACCCACCCAACCATCCATTCATTCATCAATCCATTCTTCCATCCATCCACCCATCCGTCCACCCACCCATCCATTTATACATCAATCCTTCCATCCATCTATCCATACATCCATCCACCAAACCAATTCATTCACCCAACCCATCATCCACCCACCCACCCACCTTGACCCACCCACCCACCATCAACCCAACCCATGCCTTCACTAAATCAGATAGTGTGAGACAGACAGACAGACAGGCAGGCAGACAGAGAGACAGAGACAGGGTGAGAGAGATAGTGTGAGACAGACAGACAGACAGGCAGGCAGACAGAGAGACAGAGACAGGGTGAGAGAGATAGTGTGAGACAGACAGACAGACAGGCAGGCAGACAGAGAGACAGAGACAGGGTGAGAGAGACAGTGTGAGACAGACAGACAGACAGGCAGGCAGACAGAGAGACAGAGACAGGGTGAGAGAGATAGTGTGAGACAGACAGACAGACAGGCAGGCAGACAGAGAGACAGAGACAGGGTGAGAGAGATAGTGTGAGACAGACAGACAGACAGGCAGGCAGACAGAGAGACAGAGACAGGGTGAGAGAGATAGTGTGAGACAGACAGACAGACAGGCAGGCAGACAGAGAGACAGAGACAGAGTGAGAGAGATAGTGTGAGACAGACAGACAGACAAACAGGCAGGCAGACAGAGAGACAGAGACAGGGTGAAAGAGACAGTGTGAGACAGACAGACAGACAAACAGGCAGGCAGACAGAGAGACAGAGACAGGGTGAGAGAGATAGTGTGAGACAGACAGACAGACAGGCAGGCAGACAGAGAGACAGAGACAGGGTGAGAGAGATAGTGTGAGACAGACAGACAGACAGGCAGGCAGACAGAGAGACAGAGACAGGGTGAGAGAGATAGTGTGAGACAGACAGACAGACAGGCAGGCAGACAGAGAGACAGAGACAGAGTGAGAGAGATAGTGTGAGACAGACAGACAGACAGGCAGGCAGACAGAGAGACAGAGACAGGGTGAGAGAGATAGTGTGAGACAGACAGACAGACAGGCAGGCAGACAGAGAGACAGAGACAGAGTGAGAGAGATAGTGTGAGACAGACAGACAGACAGGCAGGCAGACAGAGAGACAGAGACAGGGTGAGAGAGACAGTGTGAGACAGACAGACAGACAGGCAGGCAGACAGAGAGACAGAGACAGGGTGAGAGAGATAGTGTGAGACAGACAGACAGACAGGCAGGCAGACAGAGAGACAGAGACAGAGTGAGAGAGATAGTGTGAGACAGACAGACAGACAGGCAGGCAGACAGAGAGACAGAGACAGGGTGAGAGAGATAGTGTGAGACAGACAGACAGACAGGCAGGCAGACAGAGAGACAGAGACAGAGTGAGAGAGATAGTGTGAGACAGACAGACAGACAGGCAGGCAGACAGAGAGACAGAGACAGGGTGAGAGAGATAGTGTGAGACAGACAGACAGACAAACAGGCAGGCAGACAGAGAGACAGAGACAGGGTGAAAGAGACAGTGTGAGACAGACAGACAGACAGGCAGGCAGACAGAGAGACAGAGACAGAGTGAGAGAGATAGTGTGAGACAGACAGACAGACAGACAGGCAGACAGAGAGACAGAGACAGAGTGAGAGAGATAGTGTGAGACAGACAGACAGACAGGCAGGCAGACAGAGAGACAGAGACAGGGTGAGAGAGACAGTGTGAGACAGACAGACAGACAGGCAGGCAGACAGAGAGACAGAGACAGGGTGAGAGAGATAGTGTGAGACAGACAGACAGACAAACAGGCAGGCAGACAGAGAGACAGAGACAGAGTGAGAGAGATAGTGTGAGACAGACAGACAGACAGGCAGGCAGACAGAGAGACAGAGACAGGGTGAGAGAGACAGTGTGAGACAGACAGACAGACAGGCAGGCAGACAGAGAGACAGAGACAGGGTGAGAGAGATAGTGTGAGACAGACAGACAGACAAACAGGCAGGCAGACAGAGAGACAGAGACAGAGTGAGAGAGATAGTGTGAGACAGACAGACAGACAGGCAGGCAGACAGAGAGACAGAGACAGGGTGAGAGAGATAGTGTGAGACAGACAGACAGACAGGCAGGCAGACAGAGAGACAGAGACAGGGTGAGAGAGATAGTGTGAGACAGACAGACAGACAAACAGGCAGGCAGACAGAGAGACAGAGACAGAGTGAGAGAGATAGTGTGAGACAGACAGACAGACAAACAGGCAGGCAGACAGAGAGACAGAGACAGAGTGAGAGAGATAGTGTGAGACAGACAGACAGACAGGCAGGCAGACAGAGAGACAGAGACAGGGTGAGAGAGACAGTGTGAGACAGACAGACAGACAGGCAGGCAGACAGAGAGACAGAGACAGGGTGAGAGAGATAGTGTGAGACAGACAGACAGACAAACAGGCAGGCAGACAGAGAGACAGAGACAGAGTGAGAGAGATAGTGTGAGACAGACAGACAGACAGACAGGCAGGCAGACAGAGAGACAGAGACAGAGTGAGAGAGATAGTGTGAGACAGACAGACAGAGAAAACTAATTAATCAGAGACAACAGTTGGACAAATCTGGACATTTCTGACAATAGACTCTAACTATTGTTGCTTTCAACAGACAATAGACAAATGGAAGAGAGAGAATATAATACTTTCCCCAGAAATGGACATTTCCCCCTAAACCACAGCGTGGATAATCTGTGCATGAAAGGCTAATTTATAAGCGTTTGAAAGAACCCGTAAATTCACGGGTGTCCAAGCGGGCCACATCACCTAGCCCCACGTACACAGATATTCATTCGCTCATGGTCGTAAGCAACGGCAGTTAATTTAATCCACAAACGAAATGGCTGCCTCTTTATCGCCCAAGCCGGAAACCGCCTTACGTCACGGACCACGGTTAGTAGAGCTCTCAGGCGCTGCTCGACCACGGTTTTTATAGCGCTGGGTGATGTTGGACGGCTACGTGTGTACAGGTCAGCGCAATTTTTGCGCAAAAGTCGTATACGCTGCGCAGTATAAATTCGGGTTAGGACGGCCGGGGTAAAGGCGACAGGAGTCCTTAGTCTTCCGAGATTACGAAGGGTGGGTGGGTGGGTGGCTGGGGGCAGAGGTGGAGGATGCTGTGTGGCAGAGATGGACAGAGAGGGGGAATCTTTTAGTGTCGTGCAAAGTCTACTGATGGTGATTACTCGCTGGTAATGTTGGGGCCATAAGCAGGATGCGAATTGTCGTTGGAAAACACGCACGTATTCAACGACACCAACACACGCACATTCACACGCACACACACGCACATTCACACGCACACATACGAACACACGCACAGACACAATGGATACGCAAGCACACATACGAGTATACAGGCGCACACACGCACACGAGCGCACACACACACACAGGCACCCACAGTCTTACACACGCAAGCTTACAGATACGCACACCAACACGCACACATACGCACACCAACACGCACACATACGCACACCAACACGCACACATACGAACACACGCACAGACAAATGGATACACAAGCACACATAGGAGTACGCACACAGGCACCCAGAGGCACACATACAAGCTCAAACACACACACGCAAACGCACAAGCGCGCGCACACAAACATACACACCCCATGCACACACGAACACACACGCACAAGCACCCATACGCACACACGTACACACACATGCACGCACGCCAACCACACTGCACTTGAGTATGAAGTGCCAACGACTTCAATTTTCTTATCCTCGGCATACATGTATAAGGCTGATGACCAACCAATCCTCTTCCTCACCGTCCTAACCTCCCATCAACAGTGTACATTCATCTTAGCTGCGTTGGCTACTGTAACAGGGAAGTCATGTGGTGTATGACTCATGGAAAAAATTCTCCTAATTAACCCTCAACTCCCCACTGACAGCCAAGCGCACTAATCACTAGACCATTCAGACCACAACACGCTCATAAAAATGCACTAATAAAAATGCGCTAATAAAAATGCGCTAATAAAAATGCGCTAATAAAATGTAAATAATCATCAAATAAGATGAAAAGAACATCCTATGTTTGTATAATAATTAATTAACAGTTTTTTCATAATCCATCAAATCGAGCGTGCATAATGCAGCGCATGTAATGCCAATTTATATTGGTCTACTGAAAGCGGCAGAAATATATTATCGTCGACCAAAGTAGACACTGTATAATTATTTGAACAATATCCAATGACGACACTAAACTGAACCTAACCGACACTCACGACGCCTAACCTGACCCTAACCGACTCCAACGACGCCTAACCTGACCCTAACCGACTCCAACGACGCCTAACCTGACCCTACCGACACTCGTGACGCCTAACCTGACCCTAAACAACACTCATGACGCCTAATGGTTCTTTCCTGACCATAACCGACACTCGTGACGCTTAATTGACCCTACACGACACTTATATCACCCGCGCCGCTTAACCTGACCCTAACCGACAGCCAGGTCCCCAATGCTAAAGTTGTGCCGTGAAAAGTAGACCACCAACGTCAATTTACACTGGTCTACTAAAAGCTGCTGCCAAAGAATAATTGCTACAAAAACCCGGAAATTTTGTAGCGACTACTTTTACAACAGAAAGAGAATTTTTAACTCAATTTCGTCGGTACATATTGCGCGAAAACTCCCGCCAAGGATTAATATCGTCTGCGCTGTCGCCGCAGGGCGTGGCGGTTCCTTTGTGACGTCTGATAATACGTTAACATACGAACAGGAAAACGACACCGGGTGCAGTAAGAATACGATTTAGAAATAGGAAAACGACACCGTATGCAGTACGAATACGATTTATGAATATGAAAACCACACCTAGTGCAGTCAGAATACGATTTATGAATATGAAAATGACACCGTGTGCAGGAAGAATACAGGTTTGTTTATTCGCTATAGAATTTCTCACGACCTCTTTTTAGTCGCGAAAATTAACAAATTTCTGACTTTTTTAGTCGTCGGAAACGACTTTCTTGCAATTTTTCGCCTAATTTAACGTTTTTTCATTATGTGCTAGCATAGGCGTATGGGAGATTACAGCAGTGGGGGGGGGGCAAAGATTGAACTTCTGCCCGAGAAAAATATATCCGGCAAAAAAGTTGACGATCTTTTTTTAGTCGTTCGGGGCTGTACTTGCCCGAAAAACAAGACTTGCCCGAAACTTGACGACCTTTTTTTAGTCGTTCGGGGGCTGTGTTTGCCCGAAAAACCAGACTTTCCCGAAACTTGACGACCTTTTTTTAGTCGTTCGGTGGCTGTATTTGCCCGAAAAACCAGACTTGCCCGAAAGTTGGGGGGCATTTGCCCCCCCCCCCACCTCTGGACCCCGCCTCGTACGCCTATGTGTGCTAGTGAATGCATTCGATTATTTTTTACATTTTCATTTTGGGGGTGTTCAAACACCCAAAACACTCCCCTTGCTATAAATTATACGGCCTTTACCGTACTCCACAAAAAATTCCATCAAAGTCCTCAGGCGTATGGTGTCACGTCTGCGACGAGTTTGTCATTGCAGACTCTGCAATGCAGACCCGGTACAAAATGCATTGAACAGGTGGCAGAAAGTTCACAGTTGAAAGTGTGCAAGTTACTTGATGGATGAATGGATGGGTTGATGGATGGGTGGATGGATGGGTGAATGGATGGATGGGTGGATGGATGGATGGATGGGTGGATGGATGGATGGATGGGTGGATGGATGGACGGGTGGATGGATGGATGGGTGGATGGATGGATGGATGGGTTGATGGATGGATGGATGGGTGGATGGATGGATGGATGGATGGATGGATGGATGGATGGGTTGATGGATGGGTGGATGGATTGATGGATGGATGGGTGGATGGATGGATGGGTGGATGGATGGATGGATGGATGGGTTGATGGATGGGTGGATGGATTGATGGATGGATGGGTGGATGGATGGATGGATGGATGGGTGGATGGATTGATGGATGGATGGGTGGATGGATGGATGGATGGGTGGATGGATGGGTGGATGGATGGATGGGTGGATGGATGGATTGATGGATGGATGGGTGGATGGATGGATGGGTGGATGGATGGGTGGATGGATTGATGGATGGATGGGTGGATGGATGGATGGGTGGATGGATGGGTGGATGGATTGATGGATGGATGGGTGGATGGATGGATGGATGGATGGATGGATGGGTTGATGGATGGGTGGATGGATGGATGGATGGATGGGTTGATGGATGGGTGGATGGATTGATGGATGGATGGGTGGATGGATGGATGGATGGATGGATGGGTGGATGGATGGATGGATGGGTGGATGGATGGGTGGATGGATTGATGGATGGATTGATGGATGGATGGGTTGATGGATGGATGGGTTGATGGATGGGTGGATGGATTGATGGATGGATGGGTGGATGGATGGATGGATGGGTGGATGGATGGATGGATGGGTGGATGGATGGGTGGATGGATTGATGGATGGATGGGTGGATTGATGGATGGATGGGTGGATGGATGGATGGGTGGATGGATGGGTGGATGGATTGATGGATGGATTGATGGATGGATGGGTTGATGGATGGATGGGTTGATGGATGGGTGGATGGATGGGTGAATGGATGGATGGGTGGATGGATGGATGGGTGGATGGATGGACGGGTGGATGGATGGATGGATGGGTGGATGGATGGATGAATGGGTGGATGGATGGATGGATGGATGGGTTGATGGATGGGTGGATGGATTGATGGATGGATGGGTGGATGGATGGATGGATGGGTGGATGGGATGGGTGGATGGATGGATTGATGGATGGATGGGTTGATGGATGGGTGGATGGATGGGTGAATGGATGGGTGGATGGGTGGGTGGATGGATGGATGGATGGATGGATGGACGGGTGGATGGATGGATGGATGGGTGGATGGATGGATGGATGGATGGGTGGATGGATGGATGGATGGGTGATGGATGGAGGATGGATGGGATGGATGGATGGGTGGACTGGATGGATGGAGTGGATGGATGGATGGCTGGATGGGTGGATGGATGGATGGATGGATGGATGGGATGGATGGCTGGATGGGTTGATGGATGGGTGGATGGATTGGATGGATGGTGATGGATGGGATGGATGGGTGAATGGCTGGCATGGATGGGTGGATGGATGCGATGGATGGATGGATGGATGGACGGGTGGATGAATGGATGGATGGGTGGATGGATGGATGGATGGATGGATGATGGATGGACAGAAGGGGAAGAGGAGAGGCCTGGGAAGGAAATGCAAGACTAAGTGTTGAATGTAAATAAGGGAGTTAGGGATCGTAGCATGAAATGAGGGCATGTAGAGGGGAAGAGCGGGAGCACTGGGAGGGGAGGGGAAGGAGAGGAGAAGAGAGTAAAGAAGCAGCGGGAAGAGAGAGGAAGGTAGAGGGAAGCCAGAGAGAAAGGGAGGGAAGGAGAGAGGTCGGAAAGAGAGGGAGGTCATGCTGACGGAATGGCATGGGAGGGTAGGACACGTTGGTGCAAAATGGGAAGCCGAGAAAGAGAAAGAGAGAGGTCCAGGCACTGGGCAACTGGAATAGATAATGTCCAAGATAGAGCTACCACAGATACAGAAGGACAGACAGACAGTGAGACGGACAGACGTACCCCAGACCAAACACACATGGACAGGCAGCCGGACAGGCAGACCGATAGACCAAGAGCAGCAACTGATGTATTGTAGATTAAAGACAGACAGACAAAGAGACAGACACGGACAGGCAGACAGACAGACATACACGGAGAGGTAGACCAGACAGACAGACAGACAAACACCACACGGACAGGCAGACAGATGCAGCGACTGAGGCGTTGTAGATAATATGCAGCCACGAATTGCGTATAATCAAGATGCAAATGGGAATGGGGGAGATGGGGTCTATGGGGATGGGGATGGGGGATTAGAATGGGGGCTGGGGGATGGGGATGGGGGAATGGAGATTGCTGACAGCTGAGGATGGAGCTGCAGAGGCTGGTGAGAGGCAGGTGTAGCCGATGCAGATGCGGTGGACATTATCCAGAGCCATAATTACAGCGAGTGGACACAAGTCTCGCTGCTGTCTCAGCCTCGGCATCGACGAACAGACAGACAGACATACAGACAGACATACAGACCAACAAGCAGACAGAGACAAACAGACATACAGACAGACATGCAGACAGACAGGTTGAGACAGACAGGCTGAGACAGACAGATGGATGGATGGATGGAATGATGGATGGATGGATGGACGGACAGACAGACAGACAGACAGACAGACAGACAGACAGACAGACAGACAGACAGACAGACAGACAGACAGACAGACAGACAGACAGACAGACAGACAGACAGACAGACAGACAGACAGACAGACAGACAGACAGACATACAGACAGACAGACAGACAGACAGACAGACAGACAGACAGACAGACAGACAGACAGACAGACAGACAGACAGACAGACAGACAGACAGACAGACAGACAGACAGACAGACAGACAGACAGACAGACAGACAGACAGACAGACAGACAGACAGACAGACAGACAGACAGACAGACAGACAGACAGACAGACAGACAGACAGACAGACAGATAGATAGATAGATAGATAGATAGATAGATAGATAGATAGGTAGGTTGGCAAGCAATAGATAGATAGGTTGGCAGGCAGGCAGGCAGGTAAACATAAAGATACAGAGACAAAATTATACAGAATTAGATATATAGGGAAAGACACTCAACTCGTATTCTTTGTGCACACACGCCTTCGCAAACATACAGACCACATGTTGTTTGCATGGCAAAGATCTGCATTCATGAAGGGCAACCACAGAAAAGGCTTCTCTCCGTATCGCTGTCTGTCTCTCTCTATCTCACTCTTTTTGTCGTCTTGTCTCTCCCTGTCCCTGTCTCTGTCTCCCACTACCTATACGTAATACGCACATAAGCAAATATAGACATAATTTATATTATTACTAGCTGAACCCGGCCACGCGTTGCTGTGGCTGAAAAGAGGCTCCCCTCCCCCTCCCCACCGTCTTCGTCCCGCTCCCTCCGCTCCTTTCCTCCGTATCGCCGTGAAGGCCGCTTTGGGGAAAGGCCTCCCTCCCCCGCCCCTCCACTCCCCTTCCCCCTTGACCTCCACCTCCCCTCCCTCTCCGCTCTCTCCCCAACGTCTTCGTCCCGCTCCCTCCGCTCCTTTCCTCCGTCACGCCGTCAAGGCCGCTTTGTGAAATTTTGAATCGCTTATGACGTCAGAGGACGCGACATCATTGATGTTTAGTCTGCTGTGTTTGGAGACATCGTTTGTGAAATGTGGCAGCCGTGTGGGACGTGTTGAATTTGTAAATGGCGGACGAACGGATTGCAAAGTTCACTTTTTGTGGAAAAGATTGGGTTTTTTCGTGGAAAAGAAATCTAAAGACACGGTGCTATTGGAATGGAAGGTTTTGGTAAATTTTCACAACAATCGCTGCGTAACTTTCGGCGTGATTGTAACATTAACTATTGGAAAGTTTCATTTTTATTTATATAGATATGCATAGACAATACCGTAATATAACGTAATATAAAAATATACATAACTACATATTTTCAATATATGTACATCGAATAAGCGTGCATGAAAACTCAGGGTTGTGGATTGCTATAGTTTCATTCATTCATTCATTCATTCATTCATTCATTCATTCATTCATTCATTCATTCATTTATTCATTCATTCGTTCATTCATTCAATTATTCATTCATTCATTCACTCATTCATTCGGTCGTTCATTCATTTATTTATTCATTCATACATTCATACATTCATTTATTCGTTCGTTCGTTCATTCGTTCATTCATTCATTCATTCACTCATACATTAATTCATCGTGGATTTATATTGCGTCCTACCAGGTTACTACTCAGGAGCGCTCCCTACAAAACGCCGGCCGAAAATGACGGTTCTAAATCTGCAGTAAAACGCATCTGAGCAAAACCATGACATAAGGCGTAAAGACAACGGAAGCCCATTCCTTTTTTGCCCTTACGCTTCCTGTACCACTTCCTCATATACTCCACCATATCCTCGTTCTCTTCCTCCTTTTCCTCCTCCTCCTTCTTCGTTTCATGTTTCTCCTCCTCTTCCTCTTTATCTTCCTCTTCATCTTCTTAATCTTCTTCTTCCTTTTCTTCCTCTTCCTTCTCCTCCTCCTCGTCGTCCTTCTCCTCCTCCTCTTCCTCCTTCTCCCCCTCCTCCTCTTACTCTTCCTCTTTCTCCTCCTCTACCCCTTCCTCCTCCTCTACCCATTCCTCCTTCTCTACCCCTTCCTCCTCCTCCTCTTAATCCTCCTTCTCCTCCTCCTTCTCCACTTCCTCCTTCTTCTCTCCATCTTCACATCTTCTTCTTCATATTCACATCTTCACATTTTCTTCATCATCATCATCTTCTTCCGTTATAAGTGTCGTGCATGTATACCCTTTCCCCATTCGTCATGCTATAGCGCCCATAAAAACCACGAAACAAGTGTTTGCAAACGACTCGCCATGGACTTAAAAAACCGGAAATATCTTAGAACGACTCGAACCCGTAACCCCTGCGTTACTCTCCACCAACATTCATGTCCTAAGCAGATAAAAGAATGAATGTTATACCACCAAGAAAAAATCAGAGAGCTCGCCATCAGAATGTGATAAAAAAAGTTGGACAGTGTATGATGGTTTGGGTTGCGTGTTTAAATGAACGCTGTATTTTTTGATTCTTTTCCCCATAGTTGTAAAAAAACGATGGAAATTAAATTTAAAAAACGGAAAGAATGTCGTTTTATTCGAAAAAATAAAAAACGGAAAAAAACGAGAAAAAACGGACACGGATATTAATTTGACTTTGCTACATCTTAAACTGCATTTTTAACTTAAAACCATGTTTATGTTTTTTTAAATTTAAATCATTTCATATAGGTCTACATTCTGCATGTAGGCCCAATCACCCACCCAACCATCCATTCATTCATCAATCCATTCTTCCATCCATCCACCCATCCGTCCACCCACCCATCCATTTATACATCAATCCTTCCATCCATCTATCCATACATCCATCCACCAAACCAATTCATTCACCCAACCCATCATCCACCCACCCACCCACCTTGACCCACCCACCCACCATCAACCCAACCCATGCCTTCACTAAATCACCCCAAATCCCCTGCGTCATACACGTCAACCCTCACCCCAAATCCCCTGCGTCATACACGTCAACCCATCCGTGAGTAAGGACCCATTTATATCGCCCACTAAACCGATGTATTCATTGTGTAGTTCATAAAACTACCGCAGCACGTACGTAGTTTATTATTGCACACCTCATACATATTCATGTCCTACAAATTGTTGGTGCGTATATCGACAGGGATGCCACTCTGAATTTTGGGAAAAGTCAGATCCAGTAGAAAAAGGCTAGATTGACAACTTCTCTGAAAAATACATGGATTTTTCCATTTTGGGGCTTGCAGTTTCTGACGACCTTCTGTTTAGTCATCCTATGAGTAAAATTTGCTCTCTTTTCCTTCCCGAAAAAATTCTGATGACTCGTTTTTAGCTCCTTTCGCTCCAAAATTTACAGTTTTTGGTGCACATTTTAAAAAAATTCGACTTTTCAGGTTTCGTGCAATTACACATAAAAAAGTCTTTTTTATGGGAAAAAAGTCGGAAAACCGCCGTGAGAAAAAAGGTTATATCCCGACAGAAACCCTATAAACCTAGACAAGACCGAAAAACCTAGATCTAGATTGGAAAAGCTATGAGTGACATCCCTGTGTATGAAACATACATGTAGGTCTCCAACGAGATTTACCGGCGTTTTATGGAAACCCGGATGTTTTGCGAGCATAGCGACGCCAAGCGACAGATTATTATGTCCGAGCGAGATTATGATGTAACGAGATCTCGTTTCTAGGGTTGGTACAATAATTTCGAGCCACGTAAAATAAGGTCCCGACAACGGGTTGATCGTAATTATCGTGAACTTAGTGACTTACCCTGGTAACATGAGGTCTGCATATATAATAATACGTAGAGATTTAAATGTATTGGGGTCGTAACTTAACAGGGCTTTTTAGCGTGCAGTTGTACACAAAATGTGCAGTTGTAAATGGATTTGCGCGGTTGTTGAAGCATATGTGTTCAGTTAAAACTAGCAAGAAAGGTCGTTGTGTCCTCCGATTGGAAGTAATTTACCATGAAGGTTGGGGAAAAAAGAAGGGATTGTGCAGTTCTAAAAATTCATTTAAAACAGCCCTGGTTGTAAGCAATCGATTAAAAACCGTAGCAACGATTCAGAAGCCCTTTAAGCAGAGGAAAAGTCAGTGAAGATTGGCCTGTGTAAAAGTTAAGTTTTCAGATGCTCATTGAAAGTTGACAATGATGTGGAGTTTCTGATGTCAGATGGAAGATTGTTCCATTCATGCATCTACATTATTGTATCTATACATCAATTCGACTCTCCATCTATATTCGTACCCACTTGTAGCCCATTCTTCAATCCATTCATCCATCCACCTGTCCATCCATCCATCGTCCTCCTCCTCCTCCTCTACATCCATCTATGCATACATCCATCCTTCTGTTTACTCATATCCGTTTGTAGTCCATTCTTCAATCTATTATTCATCCTTCAACAAATTCATCCGTACATCCATTCATTCGTCATCCGTTCTTCCATCTGTTCGCTCACCAATTCACCTTTCATTCTTTCATCCATCCATCCTACCATCCATCCATCATCCTCCATCCATCCATCCATCCTTGCATCCATCCTTCCATACATCTATCCATCCATCATCCATCCTACCATTCATCCATCCATCTACCCATCCATCCATCTAATTCTATCCATCCATCCATCTAATTCTATCCATCCATCCATCTACTAATCCATCCATCATCCCGTCACCCATTCTTCCATCCATCCATCCATCCCTTCATCCATCCATCTACCAATCCATCCATCCATCTATCCATCCATTCACTGCGCTTCTAACCCACAGACACGATGCGGCGAATAGCGGACACGTGCTGCTCGCAGCCGACGCTCAAGCGCATGCGCAGACATAAGACGTGCGCTACGACCAGCCGACGAATTTATCCATGCACCACCATTCGGTTGCCATAAGAACGCTGCTTTACGATCATAATCACCGCGGATGCGACATCGGCCAAGAGGAAACACTCGAACCAACACTGCGTCACTACGGGCGATTACTCTACGCAGATTCATCGTCGTAAGGTAGGTGATGGTGGTAGTTGCGGTCTAACGTCACTGTGTGGTAACAAAGACCATTAGCGACGCCCTCCTCCTTTATCCAGGCTTGGGACTGGCACTGGCATAGTGCAACCAGTGGCGGAGTTCGCAAGGTAGGAAAATACCGTGAATACGTCATTTCAGAACATTAATAATATACTCCAGGGATTTAAACCCTATGCGGATTTGCAGGCCACTGGGGGTTGGGGCAGCAAGAAATGAGGCTGCTGTGGAAAATTATGGGAATAGTGACCAAGGCATGACTGTATACAGTATAGTAACTGTATAGTATTTGGTACCGTAGCATGTCACTACAGGCGATTAGCCTACTCTACGCAGATTCATCGTCGTAAGGTAGGAATATACGTCATTAATTTTCAGAACGATAATTATCGTCTAGCGATTTAAACCCTGGGCGGCTTTGCGGGATACGGAGTGGGGGGGGGGGTGGCGCTGTGGAAAACGATGGGTATATTGGCCAAGGCATGACTGCAGAGTGTAGTATCGGGAACCGTAGCATGTACAGTATCTTTTGAACAGTATTGTAATTGTAATTGAACATTTATAATTACAATTATAATACTGTCCAAAAGATACTGGACATGCTACGGTACCCAATACTACAGTATACTATACAGTCATGCCCTGACCACCACTATTTCCATAATTTTATTATTAGTATCTAATGACGACACTGAACCTGACTTTAACCGACCCTCACGACGCTTAGCTTGACACTAGACGAAACTTAGGTTCCCGATACTATAGTTATGCAAACGCGTGCATGCAGTCAAGCAAATAATATTCGCTTTGTTTGTTTTCACTAAACTTGGGGAGCGATATATAATAATGTATGTCAAGACAACAGCTGTTGTGAATACTGTAGCAAGTCATCCGCGCAATGTCTTCATAAATTACATTCGCACAAGTGTTGTTTTATGTATTCAAATAAGTCACGCGTCATCGTGAACAAATATCATCAACAAACATGCTGGCGTAATTGTAGTATCGGGGACCGTGAGCTTCGGTTAGGGTCAGGTTAGGTGTCGTGAGGGTCGGTTAGGATTAGGTCAGGCGTCGTCGTGAGGGTCGGTTAGGATTAGGATTGGTGTCGTCATTAGATACTATACAAAGATACGGTATGTGCTTAGGTCGAGCGCCCTTTTTTGACGGCGCCCCTTTGTCGGCGCCCTTTTGTCCGGTCACCCATGCACCATCTTTGAGTGGAAGGCTGGCAGACAGAAGTAGAGAGAGACAGAGACACAGACAGAGACACAGACAGAAACAGAGACAGACAGAGAGAGTCAAACTAACCGAGAGAGAAATAGAGAAAGACAACAGACAGACAGACATACAGAGAGAGAGAGACAGCCAGACAGAGATATCCACAAACACATAGAAACGATCATTAACCGAAAGGCCAGTTAAACAGACGGAGAGCACACACACACACACACACACACACACACACACACACACACACACACACACACACACACACACACACACACACACACACACACACACGCACACAGAATGACCTTTAATGATACTCGCTATTGTAATCTGACATTTCTAAAGCACTACTTCAGGACAAAAAACCTCACCAGTGGCACTCTGGACCCCTGCAGCCAGAGTGGAAACAATACAAACTGCAAACGCTTGATGAAAAATCTTGAAGGGAAAACTGCATTTAGGCCTAATTATAATTGGGTTTTCATCATGAAAATCATCTTCACAAACCCCCATTTCCTGATCCTCCACCCATAAACCTCAATGTCCACTTAAATCACAGTTAAAAGATCAAACACTGGTGCAGTGGATATGTTCGTCGCCTTACAACCAAAGGGTTGCAGGTTCGAATCCACCTCAAGCCTCCGCGTATGGACCTTGGGCAACTCCTTCACTCGCAATTGCTTCGGCGTGAAACTCCGATGCAGTGTCCGCGCTGTAGTGTGGAAGGGTGGATCGCTTCTGAGTTGAAATCTTGAAGGGGCGCTATGGCAAGTGCACAATGCACATGCAAACAAAAGGTTATTCGGGAACCTATACAAAACGCTGGTGCACATACATACTGCGCGGCGACTTGAGGTAAATTCGAACCCGCAACCTTCCACCTTTCAAGGCACCGAATATAACCCCTATGCACCACTACCCCCCCCCCCCAAATGTGCATGGTGATGGCTTGAAATAAACAATGTTGATTTCCATTTGTATTGAGTGCTAACAAAAAAATTAAGAGCAGCTCCATGCAGTCTATATGGCAATGTTTCTACTCCCTGTTTGCGTTTTCCGTTGTCCTATACTAGCGCCACCTAGCCGTCAAACGTTGCAGCAATTCCGTTGCAAACAAAACCACACATACACACGCACATGCACACACACACAAACATATACACATATACACATTCGCGCAAGCACACTCATAAAGACAAAAAATGCACACACACACAACCACACACACATACCCAAACACAAACACGCGCGCCCATATACATGTATAGACACACATGCAAACTCACACATGCACACACATGCACACTCAAATATACACACACACACGCATTATATACACACACGCATACCCACAAATACACACACATACACACAAACGCAGACATACACACACGCACCTATACACACACAGAAGTGTCACACATACATACACACAAAAACACATCCACCCACAAACACGCCAACAAACATACACAGACACGATGCACACTCGCATACACACATACACGCATACATACATACGCACACGCAAATACACACGCACAAATACAGACATACACGCACATACACACACACATTTCCTGTAATTCCTTCTGACGTTTTAAGTGAGCATATTCTGGACCCACAATTCCGCGCAATAATTGCATTATACGGTGCAAAACCAATACAGCACAGGCATAGGCAAACAGACAGGCAAACAAACAGGCAAACATACATACAGACGTACATACATTATACGACGCATAGGCAAACAGACAGACAAACAAACAGCCAAACATACAAACAGACGTACATACTTTATACGACGCATAGGCAAACAGAGAGCCACACAAACAGCCAAACATACAAACAGACGTACATACTTTATACGACGCATAGGCAAACAAACAGGCAAACACACATACAGGCGTACAACACAGGCATAGGCAAACATACAGGCAAACATACAGACAAACAAACAGACAAACATACATACAGACGGTTGGTCCAGTCTCTGTGGAGGACACATCATTTACTAACTGTCTTAAAAGCACTTTGCTGAAAGCTGCGCTGGAAGTCAGTTGAATTGAAGGGCCAGAGTTTGCTTGAACGTTTAATGGCAATTTTTACATACATACGTGCATAGTTTTAATACATATATAAATACATACACAAATATATATATTTATATGCGTGCATACATACATACATACATACATACATACATACATACATACATACATACATACATACATACATACATACATACATACATACATACATACATACATACATACATACATACATACATACATACATACATACATACATACATACATACATACATACATACATACATACATACATACATACATACATACATACATACATACATACATACATACATACATACATACATACATACATACATACATACATACATACATACATATTACAAACATACATGCATGCATACACAACACACATATTTACATGCATGCATACAGACATACATATTATACGCAGGCATGCACAAATAAATTAAATATATATTCATTAATATACATGTACATACCATCATATACATATATTATATATTCATATGTCTACATACGTATACAATGATACATACATGCAAAAATACATACAGACACAAAGTCGAGCTACATGTATTACATGTACGTACATCACATCATATTTAGGCGTCTGGAACAAGAGAAGAAGAAGAAGCTACATGTATAGTCTCAGAGTTAGCGTTAGGTATTAAAAAGTGTTAGCGACTTCAGTTTCTAAGCCTCAGCATACGAGGACAGGTGGCAAGCCATCTCCCTAACCGTCCTCTCCCTCCCACCGACAGTCTACGGTCAGTGTATTCATCATTCATCATGGCCGCGTTCCCTATGGAGCGCAGGTGAGACATATAAACCCACCAACCCATGCAGGGATTCGAACCCCCTACCTCTCAACTAACAGCAACGCGCTCACCACTACACCACCACGACACAGACGAATCCGAGCCGTAATCTGATAGTCCCCAAGGCGTCGTCATTGGCAACCGTCGCCAATGGCAACCATTGTTTATTGAATCAATACCGGTTTCGGTTCTCTCCGTTAACTGTCGTACAGTTTTGAAACGCCCCGTCGGACCGTAGACACTCAAACTGGGTACAAAGCGGTAAATCACTGCAAGACTGGATGATGGCTGCGTCGGTAGCGCGTCGCACCAGATGTGCGGGGTTGCCGGGTCGTCGCCCAGTCACGACAGACATCAGTTTATTACTGTAGTGGGGTCGTTAATCACGGTAGAGTGGCGTAAGGATTCACAAGAAGTACATGTATGGGTTGAGCGTGAAAACTGAGAGACTGAGAGCTTGGACACAAAGATGGGTGGGGTTATAGGGTATTATAGTGTGGCATGACTATAATATCGGGTAGAAATTCATGTCGAGAATGTTTCTAAGCCTGAGCTACTGGTAACTCGACAAAAAACAGAGACAAAGAGATACAGACATACCGAGAAAGACAGAGAAAGACAGACAGAGACAGAGAGAGAGAGATACAAAGAGAGACAGAGACAGGACAGAGAGACACACACAGAGAGACAGAGAGAGACAGGGAGACAGAGAGAAAGACAGACAGACAGAGAGAGAGAGAGAGACAGAGGGGGAACGCTTTCATTAATATTTTATGCTGCTCTTAGCAGAGCTTCTAGTCAACTGAAGATGTAGGAGGACCAGAGTACAGGACAGATAGATGACATATGAACTTACATGTAGACAGACAGACAGATAGACAGACAGCAACAGGTAGGCAGGCAGGCAGTCCGATACGTAGACTTGCATAAATATATAGACATAGAAAGATAAACAGATAGATAGACGGAGAGATAGACGGACAGAGACAAGACAGAGACAGACAGACAAACCGACAGTCCGATACATAAACAGGCAGAAAGAGAGATAAACATATACGTGCACAGTGAGATATCCAGATAGATAGATAGACAGACAGACAGCGACACAGACAGACAGAGAGCGAGACATACAGACAGACAAAGAGCTAGACAGACAGACAGACAGAGAGAGAGCTAGACAGACAGACAGACAGACAGATAAAAGCTAGACATACAGACAGTCTGAGACAGACAGAAAGCTAGACAGACATATATACAGACAGAGAGCTAGACAGACAAACAGACAAAGAGCTAGACAGACATACAGACAGACAGACAAAGAGCTAGGCAGACATACAGACAGACAGAGAGATAGACAGACAAACAGACAAAGAGCTAGACAGACAGACGGACAGACAGACAGAGAGCTAGACATACAGACAGACAGAGAGCTAGACAGACATACAGACAGATAGCTAGACAGACATACATAAAGACAGAGAGTTAGACAGACAGACAGACAGACAAAGAGCTAGACAGACATACATACATACATACAGACAGACAGACAGACAAAGAGCTAGACAGACATACAGACAGACAGACAGAGAGCTAGACAGACAGACGGACAGACAGACAGAGAGCTAGACATACAGACAGACAGAGAGCTAGACAGACATACAGACAGATAGCTAGACAGACATACATGAAGACAGAGAGTTAGACAGACAGACAGACAGACAAAGAGCTAGACAGACATACATACATACAGACAGACAGACAAAGAGCTAGACAGACATACAGACAGACAGACAGAGAGCTAGACAGACAGACGGACAGACAGACAGAGAGCTAGACATACAGACAGACAGAGAGCTAGACAGACATACAGACAGATAGCTAGACAGACATACATAAAGACAGAGAGTTAGACAGACAGACAGACAGACAAAGAGCTAGACAGACATTCATACATACAGACAGACAGACAGACAAAGAGCTAGACAGACAGACAGACAGACAGACAGACGGTTGCAGTGGGTGAAAGATGTTCAGAGTAGGAGTGACGAGGCGGTGGGAGGGGGATAATGTCAGGTTTTGATCGCATAATTGTAAGCCTACGCTCTGAGTAGCTGCCATTATGATGTATTATATTATTTATGTATTTCGTGTTTTATATACACACCAATATTAGGGATTAGTCTGCGATACGCCATTATGCTACATGGGATTAAACGTGCATCCCTTTGCTCTCACCCCTTGGTACGGGTGAGGGGTTGTGGGGGTTCAAACCCAGTCCTTCTTGGGACGCCATAGTAAAGTCACCACTGCACAGTGCACACCTCAAGTCCACGTAAATAAATCAACGTTTAACCCACCCACCCATCCCCGTTATTTTTTTTTACAATTCTCATACTGCCGCCTGCACCTACTCCTTCATCCCATCTTAATTCTCCATCGTCCTTTCTTTCTTCCACCTCCTCCTCTTCCTCCTAATTCCTCCTGATCCTACTCACGTCCTCCCACCTATTATGCCTTCTTTATTCCGCATCCTTTTCCATCCTCCTCGTTTTCCTCCTCGTCCTCCTTTTCTTCCTCCCCTATTCCTCCCCTCTTCCTCCTTTTCCTCCCCTTTTCCTCCTCCTTGTCTTCCTCTTCCTCGTCCTCATCCTCCTCGTCCTCCTCCTCTTTATCCTCCTCTTCCTCCCCTCTTTCTCTTCTTCTTCCCCTCCTCCTCCTTCTCCTCCTCCTCCTCCTCTTTTCCTCTTCCTAATCTCCCCTCACATACGAAACTGGCGGCATATGACATCAAAAGCCAACCAAAGCATTTCATCTGCTTAAAATTCATAGCCAATCAGAACTCTTTAAAATGACATCATCCTTCAACCTATGTTGATTTCCTGTCCGCATGATGTATAGCTGTTGCTTCGGTATGTATACCTAACAATATACCTGGATACCTTCCTAACCTCCTGTCTGTATGTCTGAATGTCTCTGGGCATGTATGCAGGCATGTACGTAAGTACGTACGAACATAATTATACACAACATGCATACCAACATAAATAAGTACGTGCGTATGCATGCGTGCATGTATGCTTGTATGTGTGCTTGTATGTCTGCATGCATATATCTATGGATAACAGACAGACAAATAGACATGCAGAAACAGACAGACTGAGATAGGCAGAGCCAGACAGACAGAGACAGTCAGACAGAGACAGACAGACAGACAGAGACAGACAGGCAGAGACAGTCAGACAGAGACATACAGACAGTGATATACAGGCAGAGACAGACAGACAGTGACAGACAGACAGAGACAGACAGATACAGAGACAGAGACAAACGCACAGACAGAGATAGATAGTGAGAAGCAGAGACTGAGCCAGAGACTGTGAGAAACACGCAGGCAGAGACAGATATAGACAGACAGACAGATAGACAGACAGACAGACAAAGACAGACAGACAGACAGAAACAGAGACAGAGAGCAATAGAGGTATGAGAGATTGAGAAACGCTTTCATTAATATTTTAAGCAACACGTTTCATCACCGTAGCCTCTCTCTCATCAGCACACGACGACATGGTAATTATGAGGACCACAGTTCAGACATCCGTTATAATTATCATCATCGACATTTCGTCGTCGTTGTTGTCGTTGCCAACATCGTCGTCGTCATCATCTTAATAGTCATCGTCATCATTGTCGTCATCATCATCGTCGTCGTCATCGTCATTATCACCATAATCATCATCATCATCACCACCACCACCACCACCATCATCATCATCATCAGTAGGCCTATCATCATCATCATCATCATCATCACCACCATCACCATCACCACCATCATCATCATCGCACCGTCATTGATTCAGTCATTCAAGAATTTGCATAGCGCCTTTTTCAAAAGCAGTCTTGAGTTGAATAATAAAGTTCTTCACTAAGAGACCCATGAAGCAGACCTACTTGAACCGAAATCGACCTAAGCCAAACTCGTCCGAATTTAACATATCGGTAGTGGTAATGTAGTGGTGTACATAGCTGAAGGTTCCAGGTTCGAATCCACCCCAGCTCAAGCCGCCCCGTACGGAACCTGAGCAAGCCGTTCAATTGCAATTGCTCGTGCACTTCGGCGCGTCCGCACTGTAGCCAGGAGCACCTCTGAGTAGAGACACAGGGAGAGTCCAAGAGAAACACACATACAGATATAGATAGAGACAGATAGACAGGGCAGACAGAGACAGACAGATAGATTGATGGCTTGAAGGTGCTCTTTAGCAATGGACAAATAAATAAATAAATAAATAAAATAAATAAAATAAATAAATAAATAAAAGACGCTGAAACTTGACTAAGACGGTTCTTTTATCCCTGGATTGCAGCAGCTATTGCTTAATAACAGGGAAGTTCGTGATGAACACTGAGGATGGTGAGATGTCAACGAGAGTGAAGAAACGGAAATTGTCTGCAGTGACATCTAGTGGCTGACGAGACAAAAGCAGCTGGAAGAAGAAGATTGAAGAAGAAGAAGAAGAAGATGGACACCGGAAAGGAAGAGGGGAAATGGTATTAGGGAAGGGATGAAGGGGTGTAAGGAGTCAGGGATGGACGTTGGGCGGGAAGTAATTACAGAGGAAGGATGCTGAAAGGGCGAGGGAGGGAGGGAGGGAGGGGAGGGAGGGGAGGGAGGGATTGAAGAACGGGGAAAGGCAGAGAAAGGAAGTGGAGTGTAGATGGATGGATGGATGGGTGGATGGATGGAAGCATGGTTATTGGTTAAGGGATGAATGGATGGATGGATTGATGGATGGATGGGTGGATGGATGAATGGAAGCATGGTTATTGGTTAAGGGATGAATGGATGGATGGATTGATGGATGGATGGGTGGATGGATGAATGGAAGCATGGTTATTGGTTAAGGGATGAATGGATTGATGGATGAATGGATGGATGAATATATGGATGGAAGCATGGTTATTGGTTAAGGGATGAATGGATGGATGGATTGATGGATGGATGAATGGATGGATGAATATATGGATGGAAGCATGGTTATTGGTTAAGAGATGAATGGGTGGATGGATGAATGGAAGCATGGCTATTGGTTAAGGGATGAATGGATGGATGGATGAATGAATGGATGAATGGATAGATTGATGGATGGATGAATGGATGGAAGCATAGTTATTGGTTAAGGGATGAATGGATGGATGGATAAATGGATGAGTGGGTCTGGAATATTGGTGGATTGGTGGATGGAAGAAAAAGAGTGTGATGCATATCACAGAAGCAACACAGAAACTGTGAAGAATTATTCGAAAATACAAAACAGGTATACACGCGGAGAGAGGGAGGAGACAGGCAGACCAATGGAGGGAGACACACACACACACACACAAACAGGCAAGCAGACAGGAAAGCGGACACTAGAAATTGCCGGCGACACGCAGAAGCAACAGTAAACATGAATCAGGTTGCCATGGAAACGGGCGGGAAAAGCGCGGACGCGTTGAGATCGTCTGCTGCTGATCTTCTTATAGTTGTTGATAAGACAAAATGTCCTTTCATGTGTCGTTCGTGTGGATGCGAATTAAGAATTCAAGAAGAGATCGCTTCATGCAAACAGCGGAGACCGAGAAAAAAACCATAACATGACTGAGAATGTGTGTGTGTGTTTGTGTGTTTGTGTGTGTGTGTGTGTGTTTGTGTGTGTGTGTGTGTGTGTGTGTGTGTGTGTGTGTGTGTGTGTGTGTGTGTGTGTGTGTGTGTGTGTGTGTGTGTGTGTGTGTGTGTGTGTGTGTGTGTGTGTGTGTGTGTGTGTGTGTGTGTATAGGTGTGGGAAATGAAGAAACATTTTATAAGCAGAAGCTCGAATACCCATGGAAGTGTTATAGCAGTTGTAGTGGTGGTTTTCATTATTGTCGTTGTTGATGTTGTTGTTGTGGTGGTTCATTCATTCATTCATCCACTAATTAATTAATTAATTAATTCATACATCTATCCATCTATCTATTCATTCATCCACTAATTAATTAATTACTTCATCCATCTATCCATCCATCTATTTATTCATTCATCCACCAATTAATTAATTAATTCATCCATCTATCCATCTATCTATTCATTCATCCACTAATTAATTAATTAATTCATCCATCTATCCATCCATCTATTTATTCATTCATCCACCAATTAATTAATTAATTCATCCATCTATCCATCTATCTATTCATTCATCCACTAATTAATTAATTCGTCCATTCATCCATCTAACTATCCATTCATCCATCTAACTATCCATTCATTCATTCAAGTGCAATACATCTATATATCTAACACAATATATATAATATATATAACACAATATATTATATACAACTATATATATAACACAAAATTTATATCTAACACAATATAGACTTTGTTGCTCAAACTCAAAGTTGAAGGGAAAGTCTAATATGACCATGCTGATGCTGCCCGCCCTCCTCTTCCCATTTTCATCGCTTGATGGGGTTGTTGACGACTGGTGGGGTGAGGGTGGGGTGGGGGTGGGACAGACGACAGGGGGCGTTATAAAGTGGACGATGGGCGGGCGAGGAGGAACAGGCACTTCCGGGAACTCTCCATGCACGAGTTCCGTTTGCAGAGGATCACTTTCCAGGAAATGTGTGTGTGTGTGTGTGTGTGTGTGTGCGTGCGTGCGTGCTTGCTTGTGTATGTACGTGTGTGTCAGAGAGGAAGTGTGTGTATGTATGTGCGAGCGGGTGTGTGTGAGAGAGACAAACTGAGCAGACAGACAGACAGGTAGACAAGTAGACAGGTAGACAGAGAGAAAGAGTAAGAGAAAAAAAAGAGACATGCAGACAGAAACAGACAGTGACAGAGAGATACACACAGAGATACAGAGAGAGACATCGACTTAGAGACAACAGAGACTGTGCGTGTGTGTTCGCGTGTATTTTTGTGTGCGTGCGTCTCTCAGAGGCAGAGACATAGGTAAACAGAGACACACAGAGACAGAGGGAAACAGAGACACACAGAGACAGAGGGAAACAGAGACACACAGAGACAAAATGAGACGAACAGAGACAGAGATAGACAGAGACACACAAAGACAGGGAAACAGTGACACACAGAGACAAAATGAGACAGAGACACAGACAGAGTAAACATAGACAAACAGAGACAGGCAGAGACAGACAGTGACAGACAGTGACAGACAGTGACAGAGAGATACAGAGAGATACAGAGATTGCGTGTGTGCCCGCGTGCGTTTCGTGTGTGCGTGCATTTCTCAGAGACAGATACAGAGACAGATGGAAACAGAGACACACACAGACAAAATTAGACAAGCAGAGACAGAGACAAGCAGAGACAGAGAGAGTGGGTTCTGAAGGGCTGTAGTACCGCATCGCGTGACCAGATTGCCAAGCTCCGTGGGAGTGTCACTGCAAACAGGAAATGTCCTTTCTCAAGTCCAACGTTGCCAACAAAAAGCAGCAGAACACTTGAGCGACAGCGGAAAGCACGTGAAGTGAAATATTGCCGTCGGTATTATACATAGGCAACGATTCGAAGGTTTAGCTAAATCACAAAGAAAGCCATGAAATGAATGAATGAATGGATGAATGAATGAATGAATGAATAAATCGATGGATGAATGAATGATTCAATCATCAATCAATCTACATGTATGATTTTTTGTGGGCGAGAGGGAGGCAGAAAAGGATGGTGGAAAGGAGGGAGGAAGGGAATGAGGGAGGGAGAATGCTAAGAAAAACGAGAGAAATAAAATGGGATGAATAGATGGAGGATGGATGGATAGCTAGATTGAGGGAGGAATGGATGTATGAATAGATAGATAGTTTCAGAGCCTTTCTTGGGACAGACATACAGACATACATACATCGCCACAGAATGACAAACATTCTGCTTTATAGTTTAAAATATAGAACGTGCATTGACAGGATTCCATGAAATCTGTACCTCAGGAGTTCTGCGTGTTGTGTTGGCGTATGCAGACGACTCCTACCATGGGTTCTATGCAATGTATGCATGGGGCGCCCATGAATATAGTGCCGCGGACTGATCGAGCCTTGAGTAAACAGACCGGCGCACTATTTTCCGGTCGTATCTTCATCTAAATTGCTAATGGCCAATTAAGCCCTGCATCGTCGTCCGGTCACTTCCTGGTTTCTGGCGGCGCCAACCCCACCCCCTACCCACCACCCTCACCCCACCCACCCCACCCTACCACCCCACTCCCACCACACCCCAGGTTCATCGCTTCACGCAAAACACACAAAGCGATTTATGTCTTGCATTGATGGCATTAACCATGAGGTTGTGTGTGTGTGTGTGTGTGTGTGTGTGTGTGTGTGTGTGTGTGTGTGTGTGTGTGTGTGTGTGTGTGTGTGTGTGTGTGTGTGTGTGTGTGTGTGTGTGTGTGTGTGCACCGTGCGTGTGTTTATACAATTGCATCAGTGACTGAAATTGTATTGTATTGCATTATCTTGCGTTGTGTTGTATTGTATTGTATTGCATTGCATTGTATTCTATTTCATTGCATCAGTGACTGAATTTGTATCGTATTGTATTGTATTTATTGTATTGTATTGTGTCTATAAATTTATTTAGCGACTCTATATGAATGACTATTCGGGGAGAGTTATCTCAGCACAAAAAGCTCTGGGACGGGGAAAAAAATGTCTTTGAATGGTGAGAGGGTATGCGGACTTTTCATCAAAGGACTAGTCTACGAGGAAAAAGGAGTTTAGCTTTTAGTGCGCGGGGAAGGTCATTCCAAATAGAGGGACCTTGCAACCACAGATAATGCCATATGTTGGGCAAGAGCAAAAAGATCAAGCCGGGATAGATTAACTGTGCTCCCTCGTAATCGTAAATTTATATAGCGCCACTTCAAGTGATATCCCTCAGAGGCGCTCCCGACCTGACAGCGTCTAACGACGAAAATGGCTTTCAAACGCTGTCTTTCGTTCTAATTTTTCCACGAACTCAAGTGTTGTAAAATTCACTGAATTTTCCCCGATAACTTTCCCAAATTTCCAGATGTAGAGATGTAGCTATTTCCGCGGTGAATGGATGGATGAATGAATGGATGAACTGATAAGTGGATTGGATGGAATAGTGAATTTATGGATTAATGGCTGTATGTAATGGATGGGTGAATGAATGAATGAATGAATGAATGAATGAATGAATGAATGAATGAATGGATGGATGAATGAATGGATGAACTGATGAGTGGATTGGATGGAATAATGAATTTATGGATTAATGGCTGTATGTAATGGACGAATGAATGAATGAATGAATGAATGGATGAATTAATTAATTAATAATTGCATTGTTATAGTCATTTTCAATTCTACCATCGTCCCAACTGAATTGTCTTCTTCTCATTTCAGCAAACTCAAACTCCTGACCATAACAACAACAGCACATAACATTCCCTCCTCCTCTGGCGCACACATCTTCCAAAACCACCTCTCCTTCTCCTCCTTCTCCACCTCTCCACCCCTCTCGTCACAGACTACAGCACCAGAGTCTCGTCGCTCATCTGTTGCCCCGCCAGACTACAACTCAATCCGCTGAATCTCCAGACCACTCAATCCTCCATCAGCATGTCGGACGTCATCACATCCCATCCCCCCGATAACAATCATCGGGGGCTGGTCGTCCGTCTCGCCCACGCCTCGATCGACCCAAAGCCCAATCTGCGTACGATGATGGGACGCCGACGGTGAATCACCCCCTCGCCCCCGAAGCACACCCGTCCATCCATCCGTCAGTCACAGGATTTGTTTTTTCCCTTCCACTGATCGATAGACCTGGCATTTCGATCTGGTGTGAGAGAGACCGCGTCGGCGATTTCCCTTAACCCCCTCGTTGGTTCACGCGGCGAATTGAGGCTCCCCCCTCAACTATCGGGATTAGGTCGAGCGAAATTCACAGCTTAAGCGCGAACGAGAAAACGGTGGTGGGCCGCCGGGTGAGCTGTGAATGAGCTCAGAGGGTCGTTTGTAGGGGGGTCGTCGACCCCCATTTGTCAGTAGAGCCGCCCGTGGACGTTCTGGCGAGTACAAGCTATCTCGATTGGCAATTGCAAACGCAACAACGGTGAAAGCGTCAACGGCTTTTAAGCAACGGGTTTTGAAACAACGGCTTTTGGAGCAACGGTTTTCGGGGCAATGGCCTTTGGAGCAACGGCTTTTAAACGCCGGTTTTCGAACAACGATTTTGGAACAGTGACTCTGAAAGTTCTGTTGTAGCATACTTTGTCTGACTTCTAGTTGCGCTGATGTATCGGACTCTGACCGGAATTTTCCTATGGATTATCAATTTTGATTGCGATTTCTATACAAAGTAGACGAGTTCTATACAGCGTGAAAGAGTTATAGACAGTGTGGATGAGTTATAGACAGCGTGGAAGAGTTATAGACAGTGTGGAGGAGTTCTATACAGCGTGAAAGGGTTCTAGACAGTGTGGATGAGTTCTAGACATCACGGAAGAGTTCTAAACATAGCGGAAGAGTTATAGACATAGCTGAAGAGTTCTGGACATATCGGAAGAGTTCTAGACAGTGTGGAGGAGTTCTAGACGGTGTGTAGGAGTTCCAGACAGTGTGGAAGAGTTCTAGACAGCGTGGAGGAGTTCTAGACAGCGTGGAAGAGTTCTAGACAGCGTGGAAGAGTTCTAGACAGCGTGGAAGAGTGATAGACATATCGGAAGAGTTCTAGACAGTGTGTAGGAGTTCTAGACAGTGTGGAGGAGTTCTAGACAGTGTGGAGGAGTTCTAGACAGTGTGGAAGAGTTCCAGACAGTGTGAAAGAGTTCGAGACAGTGTGGAAGAGTTCTAGACAGTGTGGAGGAGTTCTAGACAGTGTGGAAGAGTTCTAGACAGCGTGGAAGAGTTCTAGACAGCGTGGAAGAGTGATAGACATATCGGAAGAGTTCTAGACAGTGTGTAGGAGTTCTAGACAGTGTGGAGGAGTTCTAGACAGCGAGAAAGAGTTCTAGACAGTGCGTAACCATTCTAGTCAGCGTGGAAGGGTTCCAGACGGCCTGGACATGTTCCAAATAGCGTGAAAACGTTCCAAACAGCGTGAAAACGTTCCAAGCAGCGTGAAAGAGTTCTACAAGCGTGGAAAAGCTAAATACATCGCGGACGAGTTCTAGACTCCTATAAAACATTCTAGACTGCTATAAAACATTCCGTGTCTGTTATTGGTGAGTGGCGAAAAACTCTGTAGATATCTATCCCTTGAGAAATCAGACGACCCGAACCTCGAATTGCACTCTGGTCCATACCGACCGACCGACTATAGCTCCGACCGAAGATGGACGCCGTTAATTGTTCCCGGCTGCTGAGCCAGAAGACGCAACGATGCGCGTGCGCACACAGGTAAACATACGGCTGATGATGATGACGATGATGCATCGCTGGCAAGCGGAGAACCAGCGTACGGCATGATACAGAGAACCAGATAGGACGATTAGAAACGCAATTTAGACGTCAGTTCTTGCGGCGTATAATTCCTCGTCTATAATTCGTAGGACGAGCCATCGGATACAGAAATCCTATTCAGCGGAGATCGGCTGTACACATCGGCTGTGCGATCAGATCGTACACATTTGTACACATATGACGTCAACACACGAGTCGTACAAGTCGGAATATACACGAAAAACTGCGTGCCAATGCAAGACTAGACTACTATTCTAGTAACGGAAGTAATGACGGTATGATCTGCCTGTCTCTTTGCTTCTGAACGTTGTGTGTACTGCGCTGTAAAGTTCCGATTGATTTACACCGTCTAAGTTGACGTTACCGCATCAGGTGACGTTACCGTCTGAGTTGACGTTACCGGCTCAGTTGACGTTACCGTCTAAGTTGACGTTACCGCATCAGGTGACGTTACCGTCTGAGTTGACGTTACCGTCTGAGTTGACGTTACCGGCTCAGTTGACGTTACCGTCTGAGTTGACGTTACCGTCTCAGTTGACGTTACCGCATCAGTTGACGTTACCGTCTCAGTTGACGTTACCGTCTGAGTTTAACGTCTCAGTTGACGTTACCGGCTCAGTTAACATTACCGTCTCAATTGACGTTACCGTCTCAGTTGACCGGTTTAGTTGACCGTCTCAGTTGACGTTACCGTCTGAGTTGACGTACTGTCTCAGTTGACGTTACGTCTAAGTTGACGTTTCTGTCTCAGTTTACCGTCTCAGTTAACATCAGCGACTCAATTGACGCTACCGTCTGAGTTCACCGTCTGAGTTGACGTTACCTTTTCAGTTGACATTACCTTCTCAGTTGACGTTACCTTCTCGGTTGAAATTACCGTCAGAGTTGACGTTACCGTCTGCCAATCTGATCCGTTCAATCAAACCGACAACCCTCTCAGCAGCCTCGCATGTTCGCAAACAGAATCTCATCATTCGTGGCCGAGCCAAACGTTCGGGGGCTCTCCCTGCACCACCAGCAGCAGGCTCCCTACCCTCCTCAGGCGGCAGAGGGGGAGGACGAGGACCCTGTCCCCCAGGGGCATCAACGCTACCAGTGGAGGACACCGTCCCCGACGTCCTTCCCTCCTCTGGACACGATGAACAGCTCGTCAACAGACGGCTGGCTCACATCCATCTTCCGGGAGCCAAGGAACCAGCTGTTCGGGGTCGTCCTGCTTCTGTTCGTCCTCACGGCCATCCTCGGCATGGTCAACTTCTGCATCTGGTACTTCGAGAAGAAGCGACGGCGCGGTCCAGTCCACTGGAGGAGCGCCCCCATCAGCGACATCACGCTGAGTAGACCGGTTGCCCAGCCGCCGAAGAGATCCTTCCACATCCAGCATGCCCTCTACAAGACCGTGAGGAGACCGTCCAGTATGCCTCCGTAGCCACCACCCTCCCCGGATCATGTTCCGTTTTAACCTGACAAGTTCTTTCTCTCTCCCCATTGGCTTTTATGCCACCTGGGGGGAGGATGAGATGAGTGATGTCGCTCCCCCGTTGCCTTCCTCACAGCAGACAAACAATTATGGGTAAGCAACTTGTCTAAAGTCGCTGTACGCAGTGGCTTGAGGTAGAATCGAACCTGCGAGCCTCCGATTAGAAGGCACAGAACATACCGCAAAGCTATAGGTCATTAACATGACAAGACATTGGTTTGGAGAGGATCATAAGACGTGAAGTCTGTCTTTGAACCACGAAAATATGCTGCCAAACTTCCCAAGGCACCCGGATATACGTCTGGGTTTCCCATTCTACATTGTCAACTCAAATCAAACTTCCCAAACATCAGCTGGAGATCCTAAACATTCCCTGCAGATTCCCAAACATTCCCTAGCATTCCCAGGCATTCCCTAGCATTCCCAAGCATTCCCTAAGATTCCCAAGCATTCCCAGAGATTCTCAAGCATTCCCTGAGATTCCCAAACATTTCCTGAGATTCCCAAGGATTCCCTAAGATTCTTAAGCATTCCCAAGCATTCCCTGAAATTCCCAAACATTCCAGCAGATTCTCAAACATTCCTTGAAATTCACAAAAATTCCGAACATTCCCATATCATCATGCTTCAAACCACAACATTTCAGGCGTCGAATCTCTAAGCGTTTCTCGCAAACTTCTCCGCATTTATTTCCCACATATTTCAAATAATTTGAAAATAAAGTTCGAGCGCCAACTATATACCTCTAGATTGCCCCTGAAGAATATCCGCTTAATTCCATTTCATTTTGTGATCTATACACCAGACAGTCATCCGCAATTTGGTCATTGCCTAGTTTAATCAGAAAAAAGATCATCCTCATTTCATATCACTTCAAATTCCATGCATCTAATTTTCATGAATATTGTTTTGATCCATCGATTCCAATTTTTTAATCAACAGAGGTTCCAATGTTCATTCTAATTATTTTCAATAAATTCCATATATTTTACATTCATTCCAATTCATTCGAAATCCTTTCATAGCATTCCAATTCATTCGAAATCCTTTCATAGCATTCCAATTTATTCCAAATTCATTTCAATACATTCCCGCACATTCCAACGCATTCCAACGCATTCCAATTCACTCCAGATCATTCGAAATCCCTTCATAGCATTTCCAATTTACTCCCATTCATTCGAAATCCCTTCATAGAATTCCAATTTACTCCCATTCATTCGAAATCTCTTCATAGAATTTCAATTTACTCCCATTCATTCGAAATCCCTTCATAGAATTCCAATTTACTCCCATTCATTCGAAATCCCTTCATAGCATTCCAATTTACTCCCATTCATTCGAAATCCCTTCATAGAATTCCAATTTACTCCCATTCATTCGAAATCCCTTCATAGAATTCCAATTTACTCCCATTCATTCGAAATCCCTTCATAGAATTCCAATTTACTCCCATTCATTCGAAATCCCTTCATAGAATTCCAATTTACTCCCATTCATTCGAAATCCCTTCATAGAATTCCAATTTACTCCCATTCATTCCCGTTTGTCACAACGCATTCATTCCAATTCATTTAAATTCATTCCTATTCATTTAAATTTATTCCAATTCATTTAAATTTATTCCAATTCATTTAAATTTATTTCAATTCACTCCAATTCATTTCAGTTCATTCCCATTAATTCCCATTCACTCCAATTCATTCCACCGATTACACTGTCATGCACCATATTCATTTATATCCAATCCATCCACAACTTCCCACTCCAAAAAAATCAAAAATCCCTCCACCTCCTCCTCGTCGTCTACCTCCTCTATTCCGTGAACCAGTCACTTATCCACAGCGCCTTGTTGTAACCGTGCCATGGACAGATGATGCCTTGGGGCGCTATATAAGTTCTCATCGGACGAAGCAACCGTTGCTTATTGATGTACAACCAACTGAAGGCAGAGCTGACTCCAACGCTTTAGATATTAATCAGGCGCTATATAATTAAACGTTCTTCAGACGTCACTACCCTGCAGCTATATTTCTATGTTTCAATTCAGTTCGGTCAATGGGCGCCCGCAGACATTTTTCAAGAGGGGGCAAAAAACAATAATTGTCACGTTAAATTTCTTTTACAAGAGCTTCAAAATGCAAAGCTGATAATTAATCATTTCACCGAGGTTTCTAAATGTAAATTTCC
The DNA here is from genome assembly GCA_945859605.1 of Lumbricus rubellus. NCBI lineage: Eukaryota > Metazoa > Annelida > Clitellata > Crassiclitellata > Lumbricidae > Lumbricus > Lumbricus rubellus. Next base: position 18,668,432 of record OX243821.1, on the reverse strand, counting down.
CAGTTTCACGTTGTGTGTATCGTTGGTAACAATGGCACTTTAGCGCTAAGAAATTTGTTTTTACAAAAAATTAGAAGTCAAAACATAGGAAAATCAATTTTTCCAGAGAGCAAGTGCCCCCCCCCCCCTTGCCCCTAACTGCGGGCGCCTAAGGTTTGATCCCTCGATTGAATAAGCTGGTGCCCTGCGCGCTGGAACTGTCAATCATCGAGGTTCAAATCCCAACCAGAGCAGTCATTTGGTTCGAGATTATTTTGGCTTGCACCTGCGCTTCCTGACAAATCAGCTGTTAATGAGTTGTACACTGGTTGTACACTGGTTGTACACTGTCGGAGGTAAGATGAGAGGGGGGGGGAGAGGACTGCATTCGAATGCCGAGGTTGAGAAAAATATGTCGTTAGCGCTTCATGCGAATCCGCTTGAGTAGCAGAGTAAGAGTTTTTGTAAAGGTTTATATAATTGTGCCCCATGAGAGCCCAGAATCACGCGTGCATGCATGCAAACATACAAACATACATACATACATACATACATACATACATACATACATACATACATACATACATACATACATACATACTTACATACATACATACATACATACATACATACGTACGTACGTGCGTGCGTGCGTGCGTGCGTACGTGTACGTATGTACGTACGTGCGTGCGTGCGTGTGTGAGTGAGTGCGTGCGTGCGTGCGTGCGTGCGTGCGTGCGTGCATGCATGCATGCATGCATGCATGCATACATACATACATACATACATACATACATACATACATACATACATACATACATATATACATACAAACATACATGCATACATACATACATACACACACATACACACCCACACATACACACACACATGCATGCAAAACACAAACAATAGAAAGAGAATGCCTAAAAGCCTAATCATTGTACAACAGAATAATTAAAAATGTCCATCAATGATGCATTAAATCGTTAATGTTGTTATTTTTATTACATTAACCCAAGAAATGACTCGTAATGTTATATATTATTAGGAGAAAAACTGCTTCTACGCTTATAGCTGTTGTATGGTGTATGGTGCTACAAAAAAAACAGTATATCGTGTGATTCATTCAAGTCTCCTGAGAGACTTGAGTTTCATTTGTGATTAACCGCAAAAGAGTTCATTGTTTTTAAAAGACGACATGGGTGGAGACTTAAGAAGGGGGACCGTCCCCATCAATGAATGTGTTGGGGGACGGCCCATGCATTTGTCCCCCCCCCCAAATTGTTGAGTGTTAAAGCATGGACACTTTCACGAAGACACACTGCACACCATACAATGGCGAATAAACGACAAAAAGGGCCATCAACTTTTTTGGAAGGTAAAAATTGGTATTTTTCTTGGAGATTTCGGCCGGATGACTAAAAAACGGTCATCAACTCGTTCACCCCTCGCCCCCCCCCCCCCCCCGTCCCCAGTCTCCGCCCATGACAGACGGTTTACAGATGACTAAGCTTTCAGTTCAAGTGTTCAGCGTGGTTGTAAAAGTTGAAGCTGATTAATTATTATATTTTAGCAATTTTCGCCTATGTCGTCATAATGAAATGTCGATGTGAAATGCGATTTTTAAATGTAAACAGTGCATCAAAGACTGCAGATCTATCGTGAATTCGCAGTTTCTATAATAATAATTGGGTGAATAAACGAAAAATTCAACTGAACTGTGAATTTAATTCCTAATGTTAAAACATGTGTGTTACATTGTAATTACCGTGCTGATAGAAATGTTGAACAATGTCGTTTAAAGTATTTTCGAAATCGCATAATTGATGTGATGCTACGTGCGTGTCAAAAGACGATTTTACCGATGTTGTGATAAAGCGTCCTAAACGCAATTCATGTGAAGTTGTGTATGTCGTCGAATCGTAAAGACATGTGTCATTTAAATGTTGTAGCCCAGTGGTTCCCAATCTTTATTGACTTGAGGGCCACTTTTTCTAAGTTTGAGGACTCGAGGGCCATTTGTTTAGTTGAAGGACATTAGGGGACCACAAGGCTAATATTTAATTAAATAAAAGCATATACAATTGTTCTAATTGATTCAAAATAGAATGATTGATGTTATTTACAGACGTCAAAATTTAAAAAATTGCAATGGAAAACAATTATGTGTTCTATGATACTTCTATCATGTCCAAATTGTCAATTTTGTCATATATTTTTTAAAATTCTTTGAGAGACGAGGGCCATAATTTGAGTCCTGGCGGGCTACTTTTGGCCCGCGGGCCAGGGGCTGGGAACCTCTGTTGTAGCATAGCCTATAGATGTCTGCCTTTCGACTGTCGGGAGTACAACACCGTTACGCCTATTTTTTGTCAGCGCTGTCTTAGGTATTGTTGTGCTTCATATGCTGCATATTATTTTGAGATGAAAATTATTGTGAGAAAATAACTGATGGGGCACGTGTGTTTGGGGGAGGGCGGTGATTCAGTGGTGGGTTCGGAGCCCTGGATCCGGAGGGTTCCAGGTTAGAATCCACCTCAAGCCGCCACCGCATCCCCTTGAGCACGTCATTCACTTACAATTGCTCGTGCGCTTCGGCGTGAAACTCGGATGCAGTGTATATGTGCAGTTGTGCACGCTGTAGTCGGGAGCACCTCTGAGTAAAGAGCGTCAATGGGCGATTATATCAAATTCGAGAAATAAATAAACAAACACTTATTATTAACATGAGAATTGTAAACAAATAACTGATGGTGTCAGATTGTAATGGAGATGCGGCGTAAAAAGAAGACTTTCCTGTGAGGCACTAAAAAAGACTAGTTCTCTGCCATATCATATTTAAAAAAGGCATAATCATTAACTTTCTGTATAGCCTACAACTATACCTAGCCCGGGCACCTAAAAATTGCCGGACCCCATACCACCTTCTCAGCCACGCTGCCCATACAAAGAGAAGATACAGCCTCATACAGGGAGACAGGGCTGTTTTTAAGGAATTTTTAAAACTGCACAACCCCCTTCTTTCCTTTCCCATCCCATCCTCCATGGTAAATACTTCCAATCGGAAGACAATGTCCCTTTTGCTAGTTTCAACTGTACAGAAGTGCTTCTACAACTGTACAAATCCATTTAGAAATGCACATTTTGTGTAGGCCTACAACTACACGTTAAAAAAGAGCTGACTCCGGAATCTAGGTCCACCAACAAAAAAATGTTAACACCAGCATCAAGAAGATTATTATTATGGTAAATTACTTCCAATCGGAAGACAATGTTCCTTTGTGCTAGTTTTAACTGTACAGAAGTGCTCCTGCAACATGCACAAATCCATTTAGAACTGCTCATTTCGTGTAGGCCTACAACTACACGTTAAAAAAGAGCTGACTCCGGAATCTAGGTCCACCAACAAAAAAATGTTAACACCAGCATCAAGAAGATTATTATTATGGTAAATTACTTCCAATCGGAAGACAATGTCCCTTTTGCTAGTTTCAACTGTACAGAAGTGCTCCTGCAACATGCACAAATCCATTTAGAACTGCACAATTTTTGTGTAGGTCTACAACTGCACGTTAAAAAAGCCCTGCTGCCCATACAAAGAGAAGATTCTCCAGAATCTAGGTCCACCGACAAAAAATGTTAACACCAGCATCAAGTCCTGTCATTCGGCTTAAAAACATCTAAAAACATCTAAACAAAAAGGGAAGAGACGTCTACAGTCTATTGTTTGAAAAACACATGAACAATGCACCTATAACAGCGCCATTAATTACACGAATGAGAGGAGAGCATTGTGAAGATAATTGCTTTCCATGTCACGTATGCGACACTCGATGGCCAGATGTTAAGCATCCGGTGGGAGAAATGTAAATATGACCGGTATACTGGTGGGTGGATGGATGGGTGGATGGATGGGTAGCTGGATGGATGGATGGGTGGATGAACGGGTGGATGGACGGAAGCATGGTTATTGGTTAAGGGATGAATGGATGGATAGATGGATGGATAAAGGAAGGATGGGTGGATGAATGAATGGGTGGATGGATGGTGGGTGGATGGATGGGTGGATGGATGGATGGGGTGGATGGATGGACGGAAGCATGGTTATTGGTTAAGGGATGAATGGATGGATGGTGGATGGGTGGGTGGATGGTGGGTGGATGGGTGGATGGTGGGTGGGTGGATGGATGGGTGGATTGATAGATGGATGGATGGTGGATGGATAAATGGATGGATGGTAGGTGGGTGGATGGATGAATAGATGTATGGTGGATGGATGGGTGGATGGATGGGTGGATGGTGGATGAATGGGTGGATGGATGGAGTGATTTAATGGATGAATAAATGATGAATGGATAGAAGGTGGGTAGCTGGATGGGTGGATGGATGGGTGGATGGATGGGTGGATGGGTGAATGGGTGGATGGACGGACGGAAGCATGGTTATTGGTTAAGGGATGAATAGGTGGATGGATGGATAGATGGTGGGTGGGCGGATGGTTGGTGATCGATGGGTGGATTGATAGATGGATGGATAAATGGATGGATAAATGGATGGATGGTAGGTGGGTGGATAGATGGATGGCTGGTGGGTGGGTGGATGGGTAGATAGATGGATGGATGATGGATGGATGTAACATTGATATTGGTTAAGGAATGAATGGATAGATGGATGGATGGTTGGTGGTGGTGGATGGATGGATTGATTTAATGAATGAATAAATGATGAATGGATAGAAGGTGGGCGGGTGGAAAGATGGATGGTGGGTAAATGGATGGATGAATGGGTGGATGGATGGATGGATGGATGGTGAGTGGATGGGTGGATTGATAGATAGATGGATGGATGGATGGATGAGTGGATTGATAGGAGGATAGATGAATGTACAGATGGATGGATGGTTGGTTGATGGATGAGTGGATTGATATATGGATAGATGAATGTACAGATGGATGGATGGTTGGTAGATGGATGGATGGGTGGGTGGGTGGTAGACGGGTGGATGGATGAATGTATGGATTGATGAATAAACGTAATGCAAGCCTATGGATGAACGGAACCTTCCTACCCACCCAAAAATGTATACACTCTATTTCTTTATCTACTACTATTTGGGTTTTAACCAATTTCCTCGCACAAAAGCTCTATTGACTCCAAAATAATTTTACAAGAGAAATCCACACATGATTATAGCAAATCTAATAATGCCAACGTTCATAATCTCTTCCTTTCCATTTGTACAAAATTCAGCAGTTTTTCCCATCATTCTGAAAACAACATCTGGGAGTTTGTTTGTATGTTTGTATGTGCACTTATTATAGCGCCCCTTCAAGCTCTCGCTACTCAGAGGCGCTCTCGCATGCAGAGCGGACACTGCATCGGAGTTTCACGCCGAAGCGCTGAGCAATTGTGAGTGAAGGACTTGCCCAAAGTCCTTACGCGGCAAGGTGGATTCGAACCTCGACTCTTCCGGCTCCAAGGCAATGCCGCCACCACTGCATCACCGCGCCCCTTTGGTCCCGACTCCCAAGGCTACTGATTTGCTTACAAATATAGGTGCCCATAATACGTTTTAATTGACCAAAGTAAACATGAATAGGTGTTGTTTATGTCATAAGAATCAATGGCTGTTCAAAGATTACTATTTCTGAAGATGAAGAGGTTCATAATGAGACCGTACGATTATATTATATGGTCATGATATACATGTACATGTTGCCTTGGAAAATGTTACAACATTATTTTGTCTGTCGAAATTTTGTATATACTGAAAAAACTGCTTTGAAAAAGAACGTCTTGTCCACTTTTAAACTTTTGTTTGCAGGTGTATATACTTTGGTACTTACTTACTTCTTGATGATGACAACGATAAATTATTATGGTAAACATGCTGCTGCTGCTGCTTCTGCTGCTGCTGCTACTGCTGCTTCTGCTGCTGCTGCTGCTTCTGCTGCTTCTGCTACTGCTGCTGCTACTGCTGCTGGTGCTGCTTCTGCTGCTGCTTCTGCTGCTACTGGTGCTGCTGCTACTGCTGCTTCTGCTGCTGCTGCTGCTCCTGCTGCTGCTTCTGCTACTGCTGCTGCTACTGCTGCTGGTGCTGCTTCTGCTGCTACTGCTGCTTCTGCTGCTACTGATGCTGCTGCTACTGCTGCTTCTGCTGCTGCTGCTGCTCCTGCTGCTGCTTCTGCTACTGCTGCTGCTACTGCTGCTGGTGCTGCTTCTGCTGCTGCTTCTGCTGCTACTGGTGCTGCTGCTGCTGCTGGTGCTGCTGCTGCTGCTGCTGTACAGTTGATGATGATGATGATGATGGCTAGTGAAGATGCTAATGATGATGCTGCTACTGATGATGATGACAGATGTTAATGAAAACCTTGAGGCTCGAACCCCTCACCCTTCGCCTTACAGGTCGTGACTCGTGAGCCCTTACCAATCCGCCATCCGACTCCTAAGAGGCAGTAGGGTACAAGAAACACCTTCAACACACTAAGATACAATCCACTAAAACCATTTGACTTACATAAGCACTGCAGTGTGTGCGTGTGTTCGTGCTCCTGTGCGTGTGTGTGTGCGCGTGCGTTTGTGTGTGTGTGTGTGTGTGTGTATGTTTGTGTGTAAATGCATGTGTGTGTGCTAGTGTGTGTGTGTGGGTATGTGTGTGAGTGTGCGCGTGTGTAAGGGTGTGTGTGCGTGCGTGAGTGTGTGTGTGTTAGTGTGTGTGTGTGTGTGTGTGTGTGTTTGTGTGTAAATGCATGTGTGTGTATGTTTGTGTGTAAATGCAGGTGTGTGTGCGTGTGTTAGTGTTTTTGTGTGCGTGTGTGTGCGTGCGTGTGTTAGTGTGTGTGTGTTAGTGTGTGTGGGCGTGTGTGTGAGTGTGTTTGTGTGTGTGTGCGTGCGTGCGTGTGTGTGTGTGTGTCCTTTTAGATGTACACAAGAATAAAGAAAACAACTCTTTTGATGCGAATACTGCAATCACAGGATTCGCGTCGACAGCAGCTATTCGAATTGAGATTCACAGCGACTGCAATACCACAGCTAGAGCAGGAAGATGGATTAACGGGCGGCAGTCAACATCAATTTGCCAGCAGAACGACAGACATACACACACACACACAGACAGACACACAGACAGACACATAGACACAAAGACAGACAGACAAACAGAGACAGACACACAGACAGACACACACAGACACACAGACCGACCGACACAGACACACTCATCATTATCATCATCATCACAGTCACACACAGACAGACACAGATAGACAGTCACACACATAGCCATACACAGACATCCACCAAGACATACACAGGCACATACAAGCCCACATAGACACACACAGACAGAAACAGACACCCACAGACACACGTATACACACACACACAAACATACACACAAACACAGACACGCCCAAACACACACACAGACACACACAAACACACAGAGACAGACAGATCTACACGGCATCAGCATGGCGAGGCCAACGAGTCTGTTGGCGTCAAACACGACCCTGCTGATGCGGGAATATAAATGTCGTAAACGGCGCTGTTATTATGCCTCCCAGCGATCACTGTTTATAATCGTGCGTCGAGCGATGCATGGCTTTACGCTGGTGTGCGGCTGAAGCGAACGCTAAACGAAAGACGACAGCTGCACATTGAAGCGTCGGTTTATTGATGCTCTATGCACATGTCTCACTCAATTGCCACTTCGCAAATGTGTGTTGGCGTTGCACCGCCTCCACCATGGTGCAAGAGGACGATGAAGGCTCCAATGATTTGTATATATATATATTTATATATATATATATAATAACGAATATATATAGTATACATGTAGTCATGTACAAGCATATACACAAATGCACAAATATATATATATATGCATTTGAATGATTCGTAACTATATATATACATTATATATAATACCGGATATATAGAGTATAATGTAGTCATGTACATTGTACACGTATATACACATAAGCACAAATATATATATATATATGCATTTGTTGTTTATATAAATATGCATGCATGTGAATTAGCGCATATATTATACCGTGGTATAATAAGAGGACGAGGCTAGAATATATGATTCTTCATTTTATATATTATAAATAGTTATATACATTTTACATGTATATATATGTTCTTTAATTATATATATATATATATATACATGTACACGCATATATGCACTTGTATATATATGCATATATATATGCATATATTGTATATACATAATATACATGCATGTGAGTGGGCGTATATAAAACAATACATAGTGCAGTAACGGTGCCATTTCTTTCCACTTGACTGTGCTAGAGGTCGCTCTACAAATCCTCCTATTATTGAAATCCACGATAGGGCGCTATAAAAATCGCCTAATAAACAGCAATTCTAGTGTTAGTAATTATCATCATCATCCCAATCACCACCATCATCAATACCATCACCACAGTCCATCACCATCATCAACAGCTAGCCTACATGTAGATCTATATAAAGAATCGAGCCTTCTGTGTGGTTGGGCCAGGTTTGGAATGGCCTTCCATATGAACTACGCCTAACTCTGGAACTCTACCAGGATCCTTTCTTACTAAACTTAAATCTGTTCTGGAGTCGGGAGCGCCTCTGAGTAGTTTTCACCTGAATGGGCGCTATACAAATTTTCGAATGAAGTAATTAATAAATGCGTAAATACAATACAGGCAAAAAGAGAGAAAAAGTGGTTTTGTTACAACGAAAAGCAGGTTTTGTTACAACGAAAAGCTGGTTTTGTTACAACGAAAAGCAGCACTTGCCCACCAGTTAATAAGGAGGAATGCGTCGAAGCGGAAAGCTGGTTCCACAGTGCAGGATCAATGAAAGCAATGGCTCACAACGGTGGCTGGAAGTAACAATCAATCAATCAATCAATCAATCAATCAATTTTTATTGGTCCGTAAGTTATATCAAGCACACTAAGGTATGGCAGGAAAAAGTTACATAAAGCATTACAAGTATCACAAATTACCTATATTCAGGCAATAATCAGAGTGAAAACTAATTAGATAACGCAAATAATACGAACCCTGGGCCTAGATTGAAAATACCCCCAGGAATATATAAGAAGAGATTATTTAAACCCATTGGTTATAGGATTGAGTTATAGGCTACCAGTGTGTGAAGAGAACTCTAAAGTATAGGACACATCTTAGAAACGCCTCAAGGATTGGTCCCTATAATTTCTAGATAAAGATTTGTCAAAACTCAACGACTGAACATGTGTTTTTATTCCCAACTCTACTACACTGATGACGCTAGCACTCTCATTGCTCCACCCAAAAATCAATTGAAGGCAGCGTGCGTACACACTGGACGCAGATGACGCGATATTTCACGCGTTTTTGTCCGAGAAATTGCTAACCCAGCTCGCTTTACTTAAGTGTCATTTTCCTCGTCGATGTTAATGGGACAGAGAAGTCTCGTACTCGCTACCACTGGTCGCGAGGAGAAGTCTGGAAAGAGCCAGAGAAGTCGGCAATTATTAGACTGGGAAGTTCACCAGACAAGTAGAGTCCGAATACGAAAATGTATCTCGTCGTGGCCATGCAGGACTTATCCTACGCCTAATCGTTATTTTCTGTCTGTCTGTCTTTCTGTGTGTGTGTGTGTGTGTGTGTGTGTGTGTGTGTGTGTGTGTGTGTGTGTGTGTGTGTGTGTGTGTGTGTGTGTGTGTGTGTGTGTGTGTGTGTGTGACTCTGTCTGTCTGTCTGTTTGTCAGTCTGTCTGTCTATCTGGCTGCCTGTCTCCCTGTTTATCTGTGCTTCTGTCTGATAAACAGTCTGTCTCTGTCTCACTCTCTCCGTCTGTCTGTCTCTGCCTGTCCGTCTGTCCGTGTGTGTGTGTGTGTGCCTGTCTGTCTGTCCTTCTCTGCTTGTGGGTCTGTATGCTTGCCTGTATGTATGTGTGTGCCTCTCGCCCCGTCCGTATGACTGTCCCTCCTGTCTCTCTCTCTCCCTCTCCCTCTCTATCTCTGCCTCTGTCTCTGCCTATCCGTCTGTCTGTGTGTGTTTGTGTGTGGGTCTGTGTGTGTTTGTGTGTGTGTTTGTGTCTGTCTGTCTGTCTGTCTGTCTGTCTCTCTCTCTCCCTCTCTATCTCTGCCTCTGTCTCTGCCTATCCGTCTGTGTGTGTGTGTTTGTGTGTTTGTGTGTTTGTGTTTTTGTGTGTGTGTGTGTCCCTCGGTCTCTGTCTCTCTGTCTCTCCCTTCATCCCAATCCTTCTCCTCATTCCTTCCTCCAATCCATTCCTTTGATTTGGTCTCTTATCCATCAGCAACTAATTCAATTGCCAACGACATTTCAGTCCACAAAGAACCGCAGCCATTCAATTCGAACAACACCAATCAGAGTCACAACAAAAAACGCACCCAAACAAACCGCCACCGACTAATCTAATCTAATCCAGTTGCAATCTAAGAAAATCTAATCTAATCTAATCCAGTTGCAATCTAAGAAAATCTAATCTAATCTAATCTCGTTTAATCTCGGACACTGTCCGTTTTCATTTAGGTGAACGAACTGACTCGCGAGCATTAAGCTACATCAGTTCGCTCTGTCATCCTCTCTGGTAGTGTATTCTCATCTTTCTCTCGTCTAAAAACTTGCCTTTTTTCTCGGGATTGAACGCACTGAAAGGCTCTTGCTGGAAGAAGCGCTTTATAAATGGTCAGATAAAATAAGATAAGATAAATATTTGTAATATGAACTTCGCTGTGATGATAAATAGATCATATTAATTTAAGCACATTGATGAAAGTTAAAGACAGGGTTGTTTTAACGAATTTTTAGAACTGCACAACTTCTTTCTTTTCCCATCCTCCATGGTAAATTACTTCCAATCGGAGGACAATGAACATTTTTTGCTAGTTTTAACTGTACAGAAGTGCTTCTACAACTGCACAAATCCATTTAGAACTGCACATTTTGTGTACAACTGCACGTTAAAAAGCCCTGGTTAAAGAAACGAATACGTTCAGACTGTCAGAGTGAAACAGTTTGAACTTTTAAGAACTATTCTTCCACCTTGCGAATGCAACGGAAACATTTTCTTATTATATAATAAATACTATTTCTCTAATAATTATAAACATATTATACTCTGGCCATAGGCCTATAATTCCCAACAAAACTGACCTTTTTATCTGCTGTGAGAAGCCTAGGATTATAGAAAACTAATAAATTATAATCATAGTTGTTCATTTTCGATTTCATGAACTTTCGTTTAACCTAATCACAACGATAGGTGACGCGACGCTCGCTTTCATGAGGAGCAACCAGTCGTTTAATATAGACTCCGTGGTACTTTCCTTCACAAATTTCGATCAAAATTTCTCAGTTAATTCTCAACCCCAGACCTCCAAAAACCATTTTCCAAAGCAGTTTAAATTCCTTTATCTTATAATGAAAGTTTTGTGGTGACGATGAAAACTTTTGGAAAATGTAGATGTATGTCCAAAATGAAAAGTCAATTTCAGCAGAACGTTTTTGGCTGAGTTGGCATTTCACGTTACACACGGGTTGGACACATGCAAACAGTTGGTCAATGTATGGAGATAACGTTGAACGTACGACGGTAAAGTTATGGATTACCTGATTTCCGACGACGGTAGATGTTTTCCTACAGCGGTAAGTTCATATCGAGTCTTATTTTCGATGAAATTTGATGAAATCGTGTTAAACACGTGCTGCGTAAGATTCACTTTGAACACATTTTGTCGGTTTACGTGTTTTTCAATCTCACCATCGCCATCTAGCGAATGCAATTTCACCATTATTGGTCGTTTTGTGGACGTTTTATGAAATTGCTCTGCTTTCTAGCGAATGCGAAGAACGCTTCCAACATATATTTATCTTCTAAATTATTAAATCAGCATTATTTAAGGGTAAAAACTAGTCGAGGACGTTTAAGAGACTAACTAAAAATATTTTCGGACGTCCGAAGAAATTTTAAAAGGCGTGGTAAGTTTTTAAACGAGATTTTGAATTTATTTTCGTAGGTGTGGGAGTGTACGTAGATGTACTTTTGTGAACAGAACGTACGCAGATGTACACGTCAAGCGTAGCTTGAATGTTAATTAGGTATTTAATAAGGCGGGAACGTTGGCCAGAGGTGGTGAACAACCTGAGGGGCTGTTCCATGTCTGCTCCGAGCATGCTCAGAGTGAATTTATGTACAAAACTAATAATAGCCTAGGGATAATATTCGTTTAATCCATTTAGAACTGCACATTTTGTGTACAACTGCACGTTAAAAAGAACCTGGAAAATAAACTTAGTCTAGTAAGGAAACTTCTATAGCGCATTTTCGTATTGCACAATGGACTCAACGTTGATCGTTCTGTTGCAGCTTGAACATGGTTACCAGGGCCTATGCATCGGATGCTCAGGCACTCGCTAGTCTTGCTACTGCTTCAGATTCTAAAGAAGTTCAGACCTAAACCTATCAAACGTGCAGCATATACTGTAAGTAAACTGGCCCCTCTTTCTCGCCTATGGGATTGCTACAATGGGAGTGTCGCTTAAAGAGGTTTTAGGCTTTAGCCAGGATAGGTCAAAAGGTTAGGACCAGTGCTTAAAGTATAAAAAAAGAAATGCCTGGACGCCTCTCACCTTTTCAGGTTCGCTGGTCAAATAAGTGGCAGGAGTGCATAGAGATTTGAAAATAAGTGCCTGGACGCCGTCCATGACCGTCCTGCCACACTTTAAGCCCTGGTTAGAACTTTCCCACTGTGATTCGCTCGATCCTATAGTAAAGATGGCAAGATGAGGCCGTGGACATGTGTTCAATTCCTGAGCATTGGTCATGTTTACAAAGTAATAATGATAATGCGACTGCTCATTTTGATTCCTTGTAAATAAATCGAATAAATAAACTGAATGCCTTCTAGAGCCCACAGTCTGATTCCTCAAAATGGAAGTAGAAGACCTAATTCAGTCTCAAAATAATGGTCAAAAGGACCTACCTATAATTCCAATACAATTCCATTACCTAATTCAGTCTCAAATGGTCAAAAGGACCTACCTGTAATTTCATTACAAATGGTCAAAAGACCAACTTCCAATTACAAAGTGTGAGAAGACCAGATTCCGTGACAAATGGTCAAAAGACATAATTACATTGCAAATAATGAGACTCTTAATTCCGTCACAAATGGCAAAAAGACCTAGAGGCTAATTGCAATTACAAATGTTCAACAACAAACATTTTCCAGAACAATATTTAATAGTAAAAAGACTAAAATACAATAATTACAATTGGTAACAATGCCCATCTCCTTCACAAATTGTGAGAAAACGAAATTAAAAATTACATATTATGGTCAAAAGACCTAGTTCAATTGTCAACGGTTAAAATATCAACTTCTAATTACATATATGGTCAAAAGACCTACTGCCATTACAAATGGTCAAAAGACCAAATTCCAGCTACAAATGGTCAAAAGACCAAATTCCAGCTAAAAATGGTCAAAAGACCAAATTCTAGCTACAAATAAGCTTAGTCAAAAGACCAAATTCCAGCTAAAAATGGTCAAAAGACCAAATTCTAGCTACAAATAAGCTTAGTCAAAAGACCAAATTCCAGCTAAAAATGGTCAAAAGACCAAATTCTAGCTACAAATAAGCTTAGTCAAAAGACCAAATTCCAGCTACAAATGGTCAAAAGACCAAATTCCAGATACAAATAGCGAAAATGCCTAACTCCATATTTACTCTTCGCTCCTATCACCATTGTGAAATCATTATAACATCATCCTAACATGCTAGCAGCTATTATTAAAGTCAGTGAGATTCGTGTAGAGCTGTTTAAGTCGACGCATTGAGTGAACGATGTCTCTAAGCAACAGATAATCAACCCAGTGGCGTGGCATTGAACTTTCGCCCACGGTGTAGGACTGACTGACGCTTTCCAGGGCATGGATGGTATCGTTGGAAAGCATGGATGCGATGGAACGAGGGTGGATGACCTGGTTCAGACGGCAGAGCATGGTGTTGACGTCGTGCTGGATCGGCATGAAGGACTCGCTCAGAGGATTCGGTTCGTGGCATTCCTCGTGTTGGATGGCTCGCTGGAGCAGAAGGGAGGAGAAGGAAAGGACCTCTACCGATCGACTGACGACCTCGTTCAACTATAATGATGATGACACACAAAAAACATACTCATTCATTATAGTATTCATCGTCGTCGTCGTCATCACCATCATCAAAATCGTCATCATCATCATCATCATCATCATCATCATCATCATCATCATCATCATCATCATCATCATTAATATTGATCATCCATATTCATCATCATCATTATCATTACCGTTGTCATCATCATTGTCGTCGTCATCATAGATCATCATCATCACCATCAATATATTCTATATATATATAATATTATTCATCATCAGCTTAATCATCTCAGTAATAAATCATCACTGTCATCGTCGTCGTCGTGCTGTAGTCATCATCACCAACAACATCATCATCGTCGTCACTACTAATCCATGTTTTACTCACAGACTGCATGAAGTGTATTTCTTTCTCTGTCTTTCTTCTTAGACTTTGTTTTCGTTGTCCGTGATCAACAACTTCTTCGTCATAACTGCTACTGCTGCTGCACCTGACCTTGATTGATGTTAGAGGTCGAAGGTCAGGGAATTCCGGACTCGTTGCGAATTGCTCCTCAAGAAGTGTTGCAGTTAGTCGGTCAAGTCTCTTACTTATCTGCAATGCACAATTACATGCGGACTAAAGTAATCCAACGTTCGTATAACACTTCCAAAGTACATGTATATTACTTGTCTGCAATGCATGACAATTACATTAAGATTAAAGTTGTTCAACTCTTTATAGCGCCACCGAAAAAAATAGTCTAGTGGTTTACTGTTTGATTAACTTATTGATTTGTTGATCGATTGATTGATTGATTGGTTGATTGCTTGATTGATTGCTTGATTGATTGATTGATTGATTGATTGATTGATTGATTGATTGATTGATTGATTGATTGATTGATTGATTGATTGATTGATTGATTGATTGATTGATTGATTGAGCAATTCATTGACAGAGACAGAGAGAGAGACAGCAGACAGACAGACAAGGCAGACAAAGAAAGAGAGAAAGAAAGCCTAAGGAACTACGACGAAGGCGATGATGATGATAATGTTGCGAGTGACACGAATTTCGATGCGTTTAATTGTTATGGTGCTACAGAAATACTCTGTTTACAGTATTTAATTACGATTATGTTTTGCCGTGTGGGTATACGTGTCTATAGCAAAGAGAGTAGTGATTTCGTATACGTTGTGCATTTGTTCTGGCTTTGGACCGACTCAGGCTATCCTAAGATATCTTGAGGTGGAGTTATACGATGCCGTATTATAGATTTATATATAGGCAACCATGATTTTATTTAGTGCTTAATTTTTAAAATTATTAAGGGCCTATTGACAAAATTAAGGCATAAATCCTAAACTTTGTATAACTGTATGCCAATACCAGCCAGCGGGCCCTTACAACAGTCGTCGGGTCCCTGGACACTTGCCCCCCTCTGACCTCTCTCTCAGTGGGTCTGGCATCACTTGTATACTTACGTAACGGTTCTTCAATCTGAGAGCTTTGCGTTCGGCTGTCGTAGAATCCTGTTTCAGCAGCCGTATCTGATGTGTGATGCTCTCAACGGATGCTCTAGTAGCAGCCTCCGTATCTTCATCGGTGACAGTGATGGAGAGCGGAGTGGATCCACGACACGGATGCCTCCAAGTGTGACTGAGAACCACGGACTGTGACGAGCAATCAACCGGCAAATATCTACCAGATACAATCTGTAGCTGTATCACCATCATCACCAGTGAGGTAGCTATTGTTACCATAACGGACCCTTTCTGTCGCAGTAGCCCAGCCATCTCTTTTGAATTATTCTATCTTCTCTAAGGTATACTCGTACTTGTAATCGTAATCTCCGAATTTCTAAAGCGCCACTCGAAAACCAAGCGAAGGGCACCAGCTTATTCACGAGCTTATTCACGAGCGCTGACCTCATACGTGAACCGATTAAAATTTTGTAGAGAAGATAGTATGTTTCAATCTTCGATATTTTCGATGCTCCGTTCGCCTTGAAACTCAACATGGTTGACAATTCTTTTCGCATCTTATTTATAGGTTTTAGATTACCCCTTGCTCTCTTTGCTTCTAAAATTGGATGCTGGGGCTGAAAATGCCAGATTTCTCGAGATAAATTTTGGGAATCCTGCATGCTCGGTTGGCAATATTTGATTTCCTCGCCTGCAGGTTTGAACAGTGATCGAGTGTCTGTTCTCCAGTTTGTCCACATTAGTCATAAAAGTTTCAGTTAATTTTCTATAGGCTGAGGCTGAGGCTTGAGAAATGATGTTGGAAACTCGTAATTGCATAACTGCTTTTACCCCTCTGTATAATATACCCAGGAACCGCCCTCTACTCGATCTGTGCGTTCGGGCCCTGAGGAGATTAGTTTCATTCAACGGCGTATGGGAGGTCTTATTTGTTGTGTAGTTCTACACAAAAGGGCCATGCTGTTCTGAACGAAACCGTACAGCAGCAAAAAAGCATTCTTTCAGTTAGTATAGTTTAAAATCTTCATTGTTATCCGATTTGGAATCAAGCCAGAGAGGGGTTGTGCAATTCTAAAATTCCTTAACACAACGAATCCCTGCCGGGCCTCTCTTCTTTTGGGCCAGCTTCCCGTTTCAGTGGTGAGAACCTGTGAAATACCAGCGCAGAGTATTATTTTTCTTGTCGATATAGCGGGTAAATTGTTGGTATAAGCTTAGACTTATAGCCGGTAAGTTCCAATTGGGAACTCTACAGGTAACAGGGGTCACAGAGTCATTCAGCAGCGCGTGTCGGATTGCTCCGCGTAGCCCAAGTATCGCAGAGTTCTTCTCATCTGAGTGCAGGTCGAATCTCGTGAGTTTGTTTCGCTTTCTGTTGTGTTCTGTTCATACAACTGAAAGTTTATAGGTTAGACTTCCTGTAGACTTCACTGCATGTAAACTCCGCCACTGGTTGCGCTCTGCCGGTACCAATCCCAAGCCTGGATAGAGGAGGAGGGCGTCGCTAAATGATCTTTGTTATCACACACCGTGACGATAAACTACAGCTACTACTACTGCTGCATTTACATTGCAGGCAGCAACGATGAGCCAGAGAGGGCTATAAGATGTGTGACGAATATACAGTACATGCTGGTGATGGTGATGATCATGGTGATACTGATACTGATACTTACAGGTCTAAGCGACGTATAATTATCTGCGTCAAATTCCGTTACTGTTCGTACTCTGTCAGTGCCAGTCTAAAACGTGGAGAAATGAGGAGGGCGACACTAATCATCTTTGCAACAACACATCAGTGCCGTGAAACAGCATCTAGCCATCTTCGTCGGAGTCCAACCCATGCAGTGATATTAAATCAGGTAAGCCATTTTAATGAGCTATATAAGTTAGTGCTCTGGAAAGGCGGGAATGCGTGACCAAAGGCTGCGTTCAGGGCCGCCGAGATGGGGCAGTGGAACTGGGGAAGCCCATGGGCCCGGCGACTTTTATGGGACCGGGGTCACCGGGCTGTCGATAGTTATTTAGAAACGTCTACGATTTATGTCTTCTTAATTAAAACCCTTTAATGCCGAGATGGTAGTAAATGGTATGGGAAATCCTATACCCTCCGGCATTAAAGGGAAATGTAATAGCCTATTGCAGAGAAAATTAACTAGGCCTACTATACATGTAAGTTTAGACTTCAAGTTAGCAACTGAAAATATCATATATATATATATATCATCATCATCATCATCATCATCATCATCATCAATATCCTTAGGCTCAATGCCCGTAGGAGTCCGATGCCACTCTCTGTCCGAGTCTGTCTCGTGCCATGTTGCCCAGCTTCAACCGGTCCGGTCAGCAGGTCCGCTCCATACCATTAACATCTTGGAGCATCTAAACCTTGTCTGATTGAAGAGAATCGTGAAAAAGAAGCACGAAGGACAACGTGGGTCAATGCCCGTTGTGTCCCACGCTCTCTCTCCCCCGACCCTCTCCATCGGTCTGTCCTGACCGACCTGTGCATGTCTGCTTCACATCATGACACCTAGAAGCATCTGGGTAGCTATGTCACTTGTGTCGTGGTTTTGGCGGATTACAATCGTCTTGGTTTTTCACTGCCAGCGTATCGCCACCCATCTGGCAAACCTTCCTCATTTTGTCCGGGCTTAGGACCGGCACAGGGACGTTGTTGGTTCCCTGTGGCAGAGGATGGATGCAGTTTAACGTCATGCCCAGGACCAAATATATATATAATATATATATATATATATATATATATATATATATATACTGTGTCCGAGAAATAAGAGACCCATTTTGTAATTATGAAACAAAATAGGCCTACCATACATATTCATTGATTTAAAACATTAAAACACCGTTTTAATCCTGAAATATAAATTTATCTAATAACGGTGAAAATATTTATTGGGGCACGGTGGTGTAGTGGTGACGTCGTTGCCTTGGAGTCGGAAGATTCGAGGTTCGAATCCACCTCGCCGCGTAAGGACCTTGGGCAAGTCCTTCACTCACAATTGCTCAGCGCTTTGGCGTGAAACTCCGATGCAGTGTCCGCTCTGCATTCGGGAGCGCCTCTGAGTAGAGAGACCTTGAAGGGACGCTATAACAAGTGCACATACAAAATTTAATAATCATCTTTGATATGACACCGTGTCATTAAACAGCAACAAGCGTACTGTGTTTGCATAAACTCCTCTGCTCGCACCATGGCATGCAGACATTGCAGGGTGTATAGCTATACCAGTGGTTCCCAAAGTAGGGCCACTTTTTCTAAGTTGGAGAACACGATGGTCACTTTTTCTTAGTTAAAGGATATTAGGGCAATTAGGAGGCCACAATGCTAAAATTTAATTAGCTAAAAGCATAAAAAATTGTTATTATTGAGTCAAAATAGAATGTTTGATGTTAGACGTCAAAATAAAATAATTTGCAATAGAAAATAATTATATGTTCTATCCTGTCCAAATTGTCTATTTTTTCATATATTTTTGTTAATTCTTTGAGAGATGATGCCTGGCGGGCCATTCTTTTAGGCCTCGCGGGCCACTTTTGGCCCGCGGGCCACGGGTTGGGAACCGCTGAGCTGTACCATTCGCACAAAAACACACACTCGCACTCAATTTGTTACCGCGCCGTATAGATTGTCGTAATTTATTGGTATTATAAAGCAAGGACATAGACATGCAATCAGTCACGTTGACATACCAGCACACACATAGGTTAAACACACCCACGGCGCACATTATTTTTTGTTTCGTTATTCTCATTCAACTCCTCTCTTTATCAACAGTTCTGAAAAGTTATTGAGAATGGAAATCAGCGAAGCAGAAAGAACCACAACTACTCGTACGACATGGTTCACTGACTTCTTTAATCTTATGTTTCCTGGTCAATGGGAACTAAGGATCGTCTGTATGCTTAAAAAATAGACGATGACTAAGTTATTCATTGAAAAGGATCGAAACAGGTAAGCTATTATTCGTCTTACACCTACGTGTGTGTGTGTGTGTGTGTGTGTGTGTGTGTGTTTGTGTGTGTTTGTGTGTGTGTGTGTGTTATATCAATTATGTTTTGTATGAGCTCATGTAGGCCTACTAAAGCTTCATCGGCATCATATTATGTAAACTTCAGGAACTTCCAGCCATCTACTCTCAGCTCTTGATGGACTTCTAGATGGGATTTACTCTGGTTCCATGGATGCCAATGGGCGCCCAATGCCATCAGTTTTTTTGCTCAGCCGACTGTTTGCTTTACTGAGGCACAATCTACGACATGAACACCCTCTTTGCCTGCATAGGTCCCACGACTCAATACTGTCTTCTTAGAACACCCATTCAATACCTAACAGCGAGAAAATGGCGACATTATATATATATATACATATATATATATATTCGTTTAATTCATGAAAAAGTGCAGGCTGACACACCGCAGCCTGCATGGTACATAGTGATGTTAAGAAAAACAAAATGAAAAGTAAAGCGTCTTATTTAACCCCTTCCTTGGGGAAGCCGTATATATACGTCCAAAACAGGCTTAAAGCATATAACCCCCCAGGGAAGGGATTAAATAGATCATTGTTAATAAGATTTGGTCATTCGACTCTGCCTAAGTGACAGCATGGTTATCAGCGGCCCTGCTGGTAACTCCCCTTCTGGTAAACGGTAAATTCCCAGGAGCCCGGGCTAGGCTAGGTAGTTATATATTATATATATATATATTATATATATATATATATATATATATATATAGACGGTTTATGATTGATGGCTTTTAAAATATAATATTAGGCCTACAGAGAAATAATTTTAATCCGTTTAAACTTCACATTAGCAACTGAATGAAATCATATAAATATAATGTCGTAGGTTTAGACCTGCGCCTTTTGTTATTTCATTTAGTTACTAAGACAGACTTTCACATAAAGTCTTGTAAATTGTAATAGTTAATGGGCCATTGACGACTCTTCCCAGACGCCCGCCCACCGAATTTTCTTCTTCAGCCCTGCGTGACATGCAGAGAACCAGAAGAAGGTGGTCATTTTTGATATTTCAAGAGCTACGCAATATCGTGTTGATGCCTAACTAATGACGTAATAAGTCTGTCCTATTGTGCTTCATCCAATAGGAAAAGCGAATAGCGACATTAGGAAGTCTTGGAGACTATTTAAATAGGCCAACTTGATTGGTATTAGCTACGTCAATCTTTCCTGCAGATTCAACACTGCAGGACTATAATGCGGTTGTCTGTCTAGATACAAGTACGCAGCTGTATTCTAGTACTAGTACACAGCTGTGTACTGGTATTTGAACACAGTTATATTCTACTGTCTAAGCAAATACTTAAATATTGGCGCAGTTCTAACCTGACAATATGACGTTATTAGACTTTACTTAGTCCTTACAATATATAAATCTCATTTGTTTACATTTTAAAGTCAACGTATATTCTCTTCGTGTTATCTAATATGCTGACAAATTTCCACAGATGAGGAAACCTGCAACGACCAGTAGTGGGGAGTGGTACGTCGCGCCAGGAGCAGGGATTTCCCAAGATTCTTCCACCAGTGGAAAGATCCTGGTGAGTTCTGAGGCTCCCAGCAACGTGCAGCCAAATGTATGTATGTATGTATGTATGTATGTATGTATGTATGTATGTATTATTATTATTATTATTATTATTATTATTATTATTATTATTATTATTATTATTATTATTATTATTATTATTATTATTATTATTATTATTATTATTATTATTGCCACGCACATTTATTCGCTTAAACAAACAATACAAACATAACACAATATTATTATTATTATTATTATTATTATTATTATTATTATTATTATTATTATTATTATTATTATTATTATTATTATTATTATTATTATTATTATGTACGTATGTACGTATGTTTGTATTATCGCTGTACGTTGTTAGCCGCGCCTTGAGTAACGCGTGGAGTAGCATTGCATGAGGAGTTCATATTATCGTTGGCTTACAAAGATTAGCTGCCAACCTCACTTGGCTTGAAATTGTCAAACGCCACCCCCAGGCTGTCTGGGCTTTAAATATATTCAAAACATTCATTTTACACTCAGCATTATGAAAAATCCTCTGCTTTCTATTTGTACCATTCTCTTAATTCCTGTCGCTATAGTACAAAAACTAGTCAATAGGAGGCGCCCAAGACAAATTGATAAGCTTTGGCGATTCCTATTTTAATCTGTCCTATAAAATATTACCGATGATTGATCTAGACGGGCTCATGCCTACACTACTTATGAGACCGGTAACTCGTATGATCAATGACGTCATTCAACTTAGATTGGTCCCATGCCCGCACTTGGCCTACTACTATCGAGTCAAACACATACAAAGGAATCGTCCACTAGATAGGTGATTGGTAAATGTCCAGTGTTTAATCTAGTCCGCTTACTTTGGGGAGATGAAATTCAGGCTTCAGTGGAGAGCGGGAAAACCTCCGGTTTTTAAACGAGATTTCTGACCATTAGGCCTATTTAAAAAGTATTTTCGCGAAAATTTCATCCGAGAAACAAGTGGCACGCTATTTACTTTAATTTTAAGCATCTGGTGGCTTTTTTAGTCTTTCGTCCAAATTTCGGAGAAAAATTCGATGCTAACCTGACGACTTTGTTTTAGTACGTCGTTGCTACGTAGTCAAATTCTTCTTCTGACGGGTAAACTTGACATGTAATACAGGTAAACAGGAGCTGTCTAGTTTTTTCTTGGGGTTGGGGAGGGGTGTTGCACATACATGTATATTTCTGCTATCACCTCCCACCCACTCTCAAAACGTGTTGGCACCTGCTGATCGTGAAGCCATAATTTATTAATTAATATTAATGTGAAGTGATTAATTATACATGAGTGCTGTGTCAGAAGATTTCGTGCTGAGAGCACACGACTCCCAGCTTCAGTAATTCTTTCGCAAAGGCACGTATGCACATACACATACCCATAAACACACACAGACACATACAAACATACATACACTTGCACACACATACACATATATATACTCGCACACACATTCACATATGCACACATGCACATACAACCACACTTACACACACCTACACGAACACACACATTCTCTCTCTCTCAGTGTCTCTCTCAGTGTCTCTCTCTCTCAGTGTCTCTCTCTCTCAGTGTCTCTCTCTCTCTCTCTCTCTCTCTCTCAGTGTTTCTCTCTCTCTTTATCACTCTCTGTCAGTGTTTCTGTGTCTCATTGTCACTGTCTCTCTGTCTCTGTCTGTCTCTGTCTATATCTCTTGATGTGTCATGTTTATGTCTGCGTCTTTATTTCTCCGTCTGTCTCTTTAAATGCCTCCGTCCATTTGTCTAGTTTCTGTTTCTGTTCTCCCTCTCCTTGCGTGACTGAAGTCATTCTCTGTATATCGGCTTACAAGCCCCGTTTCCTCTGTCTCTGTCCCTCTTTCTATCTTTGTCTGTCTGTCTCTCTGTCTATCTTTCTGTCTTTGTCTGTCTGTCTTCTGCCTTCTGTCTGTCGTCTGTATGTCTGTCTGTCTGTCTGTCTGTCTGTCTGTCTGTCTGTCTGTCTGTCTGTCTGTCTGTCTGTCTGTCTGTCTGTCTGTCTGTCTCTCTCTCTCTCTCTCTCTCTCTCTCTCTCTCTCTCTCTCTCTCGCTCTCTCTGCTGCACGCCTGACCTCTTAACTCCCCACCCAGTGCGATTTTCTCATTATAAAAAAACACGCCAGGACGCGTATACGAATATCAACGGGTCGTTGCTAAGGACAACCGTTCTTCGTATCCATGGTAAACAAAGGCTTCCATTGGCGCCGCCTGTTGACTGCTGTATACGGACTTTGCAAAGGCTGATCCCTCAAAGTACACAGTATAACAAAGGCAGGAGGCTCAAGGTACTATAGGTTTGGACGTTGTCGCTATAGGTCTAAATATTGTTGGTGGTTGTTGTGTGCAACGTATAGCAGGTGGATAGACAGGTGCGTGGTATTATAGCAGACGAGATTGGAGTTAGGAGAGACGACAACAGCTTTTAGTAAATCGCTATTTGGAATCTGTTCATTTTTGGTAAGTAACTGGAAAAACTCAGCTGGTTTTATAGGCCTAGATCTCAAGCACTTATTTATGAGTACTATTGGGGCATAGGTAACTATAACTGTACGCTGGAGAGTATAAAGTCAGTGCTCGTGAATAAGATGGTGCCCTGCGCTTGGCTTTCGAGTGGCGCTTTAGAAATTTTGAGATTACGATTGCACTATTTGCTATATAGGCATATGCCTTTATCTATAAGTTTATATCAATTTCAGGTGCTATGTATATCACTTGTACATATAGGTATACGTTTGTGTGTTGCTGAATATATGTTTCTATGCACAATAGAATAGGTGCCTAAATATACATAATAATAGCCTGGTATAGGGCATATATATATATACATATATATATATGGCGTAGATTAAAAAAACTCTAGATCTTCTAATAGAGGCTTCAATGATGATAATTATCTTGTTGGGCGAATCCTAAATTTCCCGAGCAACGCCGGGTACCCCATGCAGCTAGTTATTGATAAGAAAGCATGACGGAACTTTATATAGGCCTAATTGAGTACGGAATTTATCTAATCTAATCTAATCTACGGACCGCTTGTGGATTCGAAATCTTGAAGTATTAAGTTTCCGTCCCGCAGAGAATTTTTGAACCCGGGGCGCTAACCATTTGGCCACATTAACCAATTGACCAATTGCATAATTATAGTGCTGCGTGCGAAACAAACATTGCGTTAAGATTTAATGCGATGCAAAGTTTTTGGCAACTTAATTCGTGATGAGAGATTATGCAGAATGTAGGTCTTTGCATGCGCGTACTTGTTCTAGCGCCTAGCGCCCCTTAAAGATTACTACTCAGATGCGCTCCCGACTATACTGTCTGTCTGTCTGTCTGTCTGTCTGTCTGTCTGTCTCTCACACGCACGCACACACACACACACACACACACACACACACACACACACAAGTCATCTCCTATATGTATGTAGCCTATGTTTGTGCATTATGTGTGTATATAATACACATAAAGATATATATATAATTATATATAATTAAATATGGTATTTATGACCAGTTAAGTCGGCACACGGCCATAAAGACGGTGTGCGCATGCGTCAAGTGCTTGTTTTAAGTCTCGTGGAAACGGTTGGTAGTCATGACGACCAGAGATGACTAATCGCTCGAGAAGTATTGATCCCCCCTTCCCCCAGCAATTCAGTGCCAGTCCCAATTAGCCTGGATAAAGGAGGAGGGCGACGCTACCGGTGATAATTTTTGTTATCACATGGTGTCGTTAAACGGAACCAAACATTGCCAATTATGTAGTTAAATTAAGCAGCTCTGCTATAATAGGAGACACTTGTGATTTCTTTTATAACACGAGAAAGGCTCTTCATCTGATCGCTTAGCGCACCTGCTATACTGTGCTACATGTAGTCGATAGGTCTTAAGCTTTACTGTTAGACGACTGTGGCCAAAGACCAACTTACGTGTGTATACAGTCACTTCAGAAGAATGGGCGTTAAGATGAATTAGTCTAACTTTAAAGAGTTTTACAACTGTACAAAGATTATATGAAACGGAATTTTGGGGGCATGTCGAGACATAATTGGACTTGATCTGTGTGCTTATGTATCTTCTTATGCATTTATGTACTGTATGTTAATTGTCGTGGCGTTGTAGCGGTATCATAATTATTATGTTCTGTGACTTGTGACTTGTGACTTGTAACCGAAGGTTGGCAGGTTAGGATCTACCTCAAGCCACTGCGTAACCGCTTTCCTTTGATAAGTTGCTCACTCATGATTGTCTATCACCAGTGTAAGAATTTTGGAAAAATAACTGGGGGGTTGGACCATTATCCACTTGGAATCGGGGTGTGAAAAACAGATTTTGACATGGGGCTCTAAGAAAGACTGGGGGGTTGAACCCTCCAACCCCCCGGCAATTTTCACCCTGTCTATGACAAGGCAACGGGAAAATCACCTCACTTATCTCCGGGGTGGCTTTAAAGCCAATGGACATGCCTTCTGGCAGAGAATTTGTCGTCGTCTTTCTTAATAATCATCATCATCATCATCATCATCATCATCATCATCATCATCATCATCATCATCATCATCATCATCATCATCATCATCATCATCATCATCATCATCATCATCATCATCATCATCATCATCATCATCATCATCATCATCATCATCATCATCATCATCATCATCATCATCATCATCATCATCATCATCATCATCATCATCATCATCATCATCATCATCATCATCATCATCATCATCATCATCATCATCATCATCATCATCATCATCATCATCATCATCATCATCATCATCATCATCATCATCATCATCATCATCATCATCATCATCATCATCATCATCATCATCATCATCATCATCATCATCATCATCATCATCATCATCATCATCATCATCATCATCATCATCATCATCATCATCATCATCATGTACGTTTATGCATGTCTATGTATGTTTATGTAATATGTATGCTTAATATGCATGTGTGTATATGCTTATTTATGTTTCTGTATGGTTATGTATGTTTGTGTATGCTTTTGTATATTATTTTTATATTATTGTATGATTATTTATGTTTATATATGTCTCTGTATGTTTATTGCATGTCTCTGATAGTCTATGCAAGTCTATGCACGTCTATGTGTGTTTATATGTGGTTATACTGTGGCAGAAAAGACCTCACCTTCCCCTCCCCCTCCCCCTCCTTCTCCCCCTTCCCTCCCCTCCCCCTCCCCTCCCCTTCCTTCTCCGCTCCTTTCCTCCCTCACACCGTCGTTTACTGACAGCGGATAGAGCCCAAGAATGTTGGAAGACCGTAATGGAATTATTTATCGACTCGCTTATGACGTCACGGGACGCGACCTCATTCATGTTTCGTCTCTGTGTTTCGGTGCAAGCGTGCGGTTTGGTTGAATTTGCAAATGGCGGTCGAATGGATTGCAAAGTTCACTTTTTGTGGAAACGATTGAGTTTTTTTCGAAGAAAAAAATGTTGTGACCTGGTGCTATTGGAATGGAAGGTTTTGGTAAATTTTCAAAACAATCGGTGGGTTATTTTCGGCGTGATCGTGACCGCAGTATTGCAAAGTTATAATTTTTTACTTTTTGTGGAAACGATTGGGTTTTTTTTCGGGGGAGAAAATGTTGTGACCTGCCGCTATTGGAATGGAAGGTTTTGGTAAATTTTAAAAAAAATCGGTGCGTAACTTTCGGCGTTATCGTGACCGCACTACTGCAAAGTTTCATTTTTATTTATATAGATATACTAGCTGGGGTACCCGGCGTTGCCCGGGAAATTTAGGATTCGACCCGCTCCGGCAACAACCCAATCACACCACACCTCCACCTCAAACCCCCACCCCACCCCGTACACCCACCCCTCCATCCGAACCGGCTTCACCCCTCCAAGCCACCTCCACCCCATCCTTACCACACCCCACCTCCACCCCACCTCCACCCCCACCCCGTACACCCCACCACCCGCCCCCGCTTCGCACCTCCATCACCCCCTAACCTCACCCCACTCCACCTACACCCATACTCCACCCCAAACCCCATCCCGTCCACCCCACCCCGTTCACCCGCCACATACCACTTCTTCCACCTACCACCTCCACCCCACCCTACCCTCATCCCTACCCTCCACCCCACCACCAGAACCCCCAGCCCAAGCCAGCTCCCACCCCACCCACCCCGTCCACCAATCCACCAACCCCCACCCCATCCCCGCCCAAAAGCCCCACAACACTCCGACCTCCAATGATACGCCATCGGTGAAATTTTGGTTTTCGGGAAAATTTTCCCTCCCACCCCACCCCGACACCCACCCCAAACTCACCCACCCGACAACACCCCAACACACGTTATGTGAATAGCCGTGAAGCTATGTTTCAAATCAATAGCTGGAAAACTGCCAAAAAAATAGCCCCCCAATTTTTTTTGCCCCCCCTAAACAACGCCCTGCCCCACCAGGCCCCTGCGGGGCGAGGTGTGTATTGGCTGGTGGCGAGGTCGTCTCGGTGGCACTCTATCTAGCTGCAACTTTTCAGGTGAAAAACTGTGAAACTATGGCGATGGTGAAAAATATGGAAAATGGAGTTTTCGCCCCTCTCCCATTCTCCCCTGGTCTCCCATTCTCCCCTGGT
This sequence comes from Lumbricus rubellus, assembly GCA_945859605.1. Classification (NCBI taxonomy): domain Eukaryota; kingdom Metazoa; phylum Annelida; class Clitellata; order Crassiclitellata; family Lumbricidae; genus Lumbricus; species Lumbricus rubellus. The sequence continues at coordinate 18,640,550 of OX243821.1, read as the reverse complement.
TGTAAAGATTTGCGAACTCCTCCACTGGGTGGACCTGACGGTCCTCTGTGCAAATGCAAAATTTGACATCAATAGCTGCAAAAAAAATTCCCCCCCAAATTTTTGCCCCCCCCTAAACAATGCCCCGCCCCACCCGGCCCCTGCGCAGGGACGACGTGGGTGTTGGTTGGGGGCGAGATGGTCCCGGTGGCACCCTATCTAGCTGCAACGTTTCAGGTGAATAGCTGTGAAACTATGGCGATGGTATAAAAATAGGGGAAATGGGGTTTTTGCCACCCCCCCCATTCTCCCCCTGGTGGTAGAGATTCGCCAACTCGTTTTCTGGGAGGGCCTGACGGTCTTCTGTCTAAATGCAAAATTTGACATCAATAGCTGCCCCAAAATTTTTTTTGCCGCCCCCAAAATTCCCCCCATCCTGGCCCCCATAGTGTTAGAAATTCGCCAACCCCTGCACTTGCTAAGTTTGATGGACCCCTGTCTAGGTGCAAAGTTTCAGATCAATAGCTGCGAAACTGTGGGCGTGTATTCTGGACAAATATATAAATAAATAAATAAACAAACATATAAATATACATCCTTCCTTATAGATATAGATTATAGATATAGATATGTACTT
>OX243821.1:18589934-18634934 GCA_945859605.1 Lumbricus rubellus | reverse complement strand
CTTAACTCAATCGATCATTAACCCTCTAAAATACTAAATTCTCGAAATGGCACTTATCATTGAGTCTAGTACGCACGTAGGCCTACGCTTCCGATTCATTGTTGGCACAATAGTTAATTATTAATGCACACATGAAGAGTCGTTTTGCAGCACCACCCATCGAAAATCTATTTTTAGGCATGCAAATTTGAATCAGCTGTCTTAGCTTAGCGAAAAGAAATGTTAATTAGCGCTTTGAAGTAACGAACATTGTAACGAGTGTCGGATAAATTGTAACGAAGTAAAAGTAGGGGCCTACTCAAATATGGGTAAAATTTTACTTCGTTGAAAGTAAAAGTATTTATTTTTTTCGATACTTCGTTACATGTGAAAGTACTCAAACTTTTACTTAAGTAAAGTAACGCGTTACTTTTACTTCGTTACTGTACAACACTGGCCGTATCAAAGATGATTAGTGTCGCCCTCCTCCTTTATCCAGGCTTGGGACTGGCACTGGCAGAGATCGACCAGTGGCGGAGTTTAGCATTATATTATATTCGTTCAAGAGGTGCGCACCGATAACCATTCAATGTGGACTCTTGATATATATATCGTCTGTGTTTGCTAGGCGCCTGGGTTCGCCGGTCATTGGGTTAAATTAAAGTTTATTTTTCCGGATTCCAACAAAAATGTTGTTAAACTGCCTAACGGGAGCTGCACGTCGATTTTCAGCAACCACGTATCGGAGCTGCAATGCGTCGATTCCTGTATTGCTACGATACAACCAGGTATTGTACGCGACCCCCGAGGTCTTGTACCACATGGACCTCTACCCGTTTATCCTTCGTGCATCATAGTCACGTCTGCGTGGCTTATGCAATATCTTATATAATTTGTAATTTCATAGAAGCTGCCAGCTGTCTGGTACGGAGTAGGATTGATTGTGTGTTGAGGGCTTAATGTGTTCGTTTGTCACTTCAGTATTGCGACCAGGGTTGGACTTTAGACTATGTCATTTGAAAATGATTTTAAAGTTAAATAGCGCGTCTTAAATATACAATTTTAATGCGATTTTGTTGGTATTCGGATTCATGAACACTGTTAGGCTTATACACTTTCTGCAGTTATGCAGTACTTGCGAAACTGGGTCATTTAAAAATGATTTAAGTGAACATCGAGAATGCATGATCATGGCTAAAATGCGAGCCTAAGTTGCTTTCATTGGCCCTGCACTGTGGAACCAACTTCCTCCTAGGACGCATTCGTTTCATCAACTGAAAGTCTGGTGGGCCAAGTGCCTCTATCCGCTGTCTCAATACATTTTTTGTTCTCTTGCTCTCACACTTGGAGCGCCTCTGATTAGTGTACACTGTGAGAGGCGCTATATAAATTTATAGATGACGGCTCCCATGAGTTAGTTTTCGTTGGTCACTGAAGAAACTGTCGTAGGATAGTTACAAGGTCCCTACGCGACGGCTTGAGGTTGATTTGAACCTGGAACCCTCTAACTTCAAGACATCGAACCCACCACTACACCACCGCACCCCATTATCAAATCAAATCCAGGCGTGTCTCACTGAAGGGTTGATAACTTTAATCAACAATTTCTTTGGTTGGTCTCTTTTCTTTCGTATGAATGTCTGTTGTATTTCTGCAGACTGTACCGAAGGTGTGCAAGGTGATCTGTAGAAGGACAACCACTTCTACCCCCGCTGTTCACATCCCACCTCACGGCCAGAAGGCGGTGGGACGATGGCTGCTCTGCTGCGCTGGGATGTGCTTTGGAGCCGTGACAATCGGGGGCATAACAAGGTCAGCCCCCCCCCCAAAAGGCATTCTCGTACTAATGATCTGCAGACTCTGTGTTTATGTTGTGCATTTGCATATGTGTGTATAGGACTGTGTGAGTAATAAGTATGTATTTTTTATGTGCATGTTCAATGATGTTCTGACATGTATTTTTTTCTACTAACTTAAGGATTGATTGAATACGTGGATGAATGATTAAATGATTGCAGGGACAAGCAAGTGATTGAATCAGTGAACTATCAAGTTTATATACCAGTAGATTAATTAATTGTCTACTGAATGATTAATTAATGACTGAATGAATTCACTGGTCAGTGTGTTTCTATTGTTTGTGCATTTCTTTGTTCTCTGTCTTATGAACTGTTTTTATTGTCTTTTGCATTTCTTTGTTCTGTCCCTTTATGGACTGTTTCTATTATGTTAAATGCATTTCTCTGTTCTCTCTCTTATGGACTATTTCTATTGTCTTGTGCATACCTTTGTTCTTCGTAGATTGACTGAGTCTGGTCTGTCGATAACACAATGGAATCTGCTGAAGGGAATGCGACCGCCACGCACAGACGAGGAATGGCACGAGGAATTCGAACGCTACAAACAGTTCCCTGAATACAAATAGTTAGTCACTCACGATAATTCCATACTAATTCACTCACGATAATTCCATACCAATTCACTCACGATAATTCCATACCAATTCACTCACGATAATCCCTACTAATTCACTCACGATAATTCTCACGATAACTCCTACTAATTCACTCACGATAATTCTCACGTTAACTCCTACTAATTCACTCACGATAATTCTCACGATAACTCCTACTAATTCACTCACGATAATTCTCTGCTAATTAACTCACGATAATTCTCACAATAACTCCTACTAATTCACTCACGATAATTCTCTGCTAATTAACTCACGATAACCTCTACTAATTAACTCACGATAATTAACTACTAATTAACTCACAATAATTCCCTACTAATTCACTCACGATAATTCTCACGATAACTCCTAGTAATTCACTCACGATAATTCTCTGCTAATTAACTCACGATAATTCTCACGATAACTCCTACTAATTCACTCACGATAATTCTCTGCTAATTAACTCACGATAACCTCTACTAATTAACTCACGATAATTAACTACTAATTAACTCACAGTAATTCCCTACTAATTCACTCACGATAATTCTCACAATAACTCCTACTAATTCACTCACGATAATTCTCTGCTAATTAACTCACGATAATTAACTACTAATTAACTCACAATAATTCTCTACTAATTCACTCACGATAATTCTCTGCCAATTCAATCTCAATAATTTATTGCTAATTCACTCATGATTTTCACTAGTATTTCACTCTCAGTAAATACACTACCAATTCACCCATTAATTCACTCTCATTTTACCCATAACCTCTCAGTTAACTGCTATCTACACTAATACATGTAAACAATTGGAATTAAGGAGAATTGTTTATTTGGTGCCATATTTGCTTTGTTGACTGTCACTGTCATCTGTGGCTTTGTTTTAGTCTGAAGAGAAATTTGTCGATCGATGAGTTCAAGCGCATTTTCTTCTGGGAGTATTTTCATCGCATGTGGGGTCGCAGTATTGGCCTCGTCTTCGCCCTTCCCGCTTTGTTCTTCCTTCGGAAAGGTTGGATCTCGAAAGCCCTTAAACCTCGGCTGGCCATATACGCTGGATTCCTTGGCTTTCAGGTGAGACTTTGGGCTCAGGACTTTTTTAATGTGCAGTTGTACACAAAATGTGCAGTTCTAAATGGATTTGTGCAGTTGTAGAAGCACTTCTGCACTGTTGAAACTAGCAAAAAAGGTCATTGTCTTCCAATTGGAAGTAATTTATCATGGAGGATTGGAAGGGAAAGAAGGAGTTGTGCAGTTCTAAAAATTCCTTTAAGACAGCCCTGTTTGGGCTTTGAGTCTTGTTTAATAGTAATAGTACTTAGTGATAACACATGTACAAGTAAAGTATGCAATGATGGCCTATATACTTGAAGTATATATGGTAAACAGAGGAGGTGTGCTGCTTTTGACTGCTTGGCGGGGGTAGTGCCTAGGATAGGGAACGAGAGATGACCCGTAGGTTACACATTTCTTAGTAACAGCCATGAGTCAGCTGATTGACATGCATTGAGAAACTGTTAATAATTATTATTACATTGTGATTCATTGTTCTACTGTATTGTCATAAGTGATTGTTTCTATTTATTGTTACAATTTATTGTTATCATTTATTGTTATAATTTATTGTTTCTATTTATTGTTACGATATATCGTTACGATTTGTTGTTATAATTTATTGTTTCTATTTATTGTTACTATATATCGTTACGATTTGTTGTTATAATTTATTGTTACATATGATTTATTGTCATAATTTAGTGTTTCTATTTATTGTTTTGATTTATTATTACGCTTTGTTGTTATAATTTATTGTTTTGATGTATTGTTATCATTTATTGTTACGATTTATTGTCATATAATTTATTGTTTCTATTTATTGTTTTAATTTATTATCACAATTTGTTGTCATATGATTTATTGTTTCTATTTATTGTTATAATTTATTGTTTTGATTTGTTGTTATAATTCACTGTTATGATTCATTGTCTGCTGTAGGGTGCGTTGGGTTGGTACATGGTGAAGAGCGGTCTTGAAGAGAACTCGGATCCAAACGCTGTTCCGAGGGTGAGCCAGTATCGCCTGGCCGCCCACCTGGGGTCTGCGATGATTCTTTACGTACTGTTCCTTTGGCAGGGACTCAACCACGTTCTCACTCCCAACCAGGTATGTGGTAACGTAGAACGATGTTTGTGGTAACTTGGATTGTATTTGCAGGATCCGTACCGTCGCAACTGTTGAATCCGTTATGTCAATTGCGGAGAGTTGATATTTTAAAGTTTATATGGCTCTGTGCACTTGACTGATCTGAATTGTCTGACTGATCTGAATTGTCTGACTGATCTGAATTGTCTGACTGATCTGAATTGTCTGACTGATCTGAATTATCTGACTCATCTGAACTGTCAGACGTATCTGAATTGTTTGACTCGTCTGAACTATCTTACTGATCTGAACTATCTTACTGATCTGAACTATCTTACTGATCTGAACTATCTTACTGATCTGAACTATCTTACTGATCTGAACTATCTTACTGATCTGAACTATCGTACTGATCTGAACTATCTTACTGATCTGAACTATCTTACTGATCTGAACTATCTTACTGATCTGAACTATCTTACTGATCTGAACTATCTTACTGATCTGAACTATCTTACTGATCTGAACTATCGTACTGATCTGAACTATCTTACTGATCTGAACTATCTTACTGATCTGAAATATCGTACTGATCTGAACTATCTTACTGATCTGAACTATCTTACTGATCTGAACTATCTTACTGATCTGAACTATCTTACTGATCTGAACTATCTTACTGATCTGAACTATCTTACTGATCTGAACTATCTTACTGATCTGAACTATCTTACTGATCTGAACTATCTTACTGATCTGAACTATCTTACTGATCTGAACTATCTTACTGATCTGAACTATCGTACTGATCTGAACTATCTTACTGATCTGAACTATCTTACTGATCTGAACTATCGTACTGATCTGAACTATCTTACTGATCTGAACTATCTTACTGATCTGAACTATCGTACTGATCTGAACTATCTTACTGATCTGAACTATCTTACTGATCTGAACTATCTTACTGATCTGAACTATCTTACTGATCTGAACTATCTTACTGATCTGAACTATCTTACTGATCTGAACTATCTTACTGATCTGAACTGTCTATATTACTGGTCCGCTTTTTCTGACTTATATATCAAAACCTGAGTGATCATTGGCAATGTTCAGAAATTTATCATAAGCATAAATTAGTTGTCTGAACTCTCAGACCTATCTGAACTCTCAGACCTATCTGAACTCTCAGACCTATCTGAACTCTCAGACCTATCTGAACTCTCAGACCTATCTGAACTAGATGTGACTCTGATCTGAACTTTTTAGGTGGGTGAAGAAGTCTTTCGAGACGTTGCATAATATGCACCGCATACATTTCTGGCTCCTATTTAGTAATTGTTTGTGTCTTTGCAGTTGGCAAACACTGTGAAGCTCGGACGGCTGAGGAAGTACGCACACGGCTGCATGGCGCTGGTTTTCCTCACTTCGATCTCGGGTAACTGTTTGTCAGAATTCTTCTGCATGGGGTAGAATTGATCCTTGAGGATTTTAAAATGTCTAGAGGTAATGAAAATCGTCATTGGTGGTGAGCAAATGAAAGCGAAGGCCTTTTGTTCAGTAGCATCGCCTTGTCTGTGGTAGTGAGACGACTGACTACTACTGATTCTCGAACAGCACATGCTTTACGCTGGTTCCCTGTTCTAACAATAACCTTGTGACGTCATACCTCAAAGTAGTTTGGTGATGTCATACTCTGCATGACATCAGCTGGCTGCTGAGCATGTCCTGGGCAAGCTATTCTCCAGCACCTGTCGAGGGAATCAAGACTCGATCTACTTTTTTTAAACAATTGAAGTTGCACTTGCTCTCGAGCTCTTTGCACTTGACAGTTGACGATAAGTGTGTAAAGCATCCTAGAAGTGTCTTGCTACTGTCGATCTATAGAAATTGTCTGAATTACATTACATTACGTTACATCCTTTACTCTCAGTTGCTCAGCATATTGTGATTGATGATGGCACTTAATAAATTTGGGATAATAAATGCTTTTTATAAGTCGCTCAAAACCTATTATTTTAGCTGTGGCTGGACCGGGAGCGCCTCTGAGTAGGTTTCTTGAAGAAGCGCTATTTAAATTCATGAATTGAAATGAATGAATGAATATTATTAATAATAATAATAATAACAGCATTTGCGATAATTACGATCATACTATAATAGTGATTTGTTGTCATTAGCGAATTTTCTGGATTTTTTACGGTTTTTATGGTCTTTCTTTTTCCCAGGTGCTTTCGTCGCAGGTCTTGATGCCGGTCTCGTTTACAATTCTTGGCCTAAGATGGGCGATCGTTGGATCCCTGAAGACATTCTTGAAGGGTCGCCAAAGTGGAGAAATATCTTTGAAAATCCAACGACTACACAGTTCAACCACCGACATCTGGTATTTATTGTATAATTATTATTGTTAATATTTTTATTGTTATTGTTATTGATACACAATCATTTATTGAAAGAAAAAACAGGCTTAAAACCAGACTGAAAATAGAAAAGTGTACCAAGCTTAAAGTGCATTGTTCTCGTCCCAGGGGAGAGGGGTGCAAAAGTACCAAAAGACTTGTAAGAAGGCACGAGATATGGCTAACTACAACGAGGTCATGGTGTTGCTTTAAGTAGACATGACCTCCCGGTTGCAGTGATCCTCTCCGTGTCGATAGCTACTTGTTATAAAAATTTTGCCCTGATGTACTTTATTTCCCCCCCCCCCAAGAGTTTTACTTGCCAGCCCTCATATGCTGAGGCTAAGACAATGAAGTCGCTAGCAGCATTCATGTCATTAAATTTTCCAGTCAGTTGTAACATGAAGATATTAAAAAACTATATCCATAATGATTTGCTGCACTGTATTTTGACCAGCTGTCGCATGGCATTTTCTCTTTTGTTAAATCATCTGTTTTTTTAAATCATCTCTTTTGTCAAGCCGCCTATCTCTTTTGTTAAGCCATTTATCTCTTTTGTTAAGCCATCTATCTATTTTGTTAAGCCGTCTCTCTTTTATTATGCCATCCCTTTTGTTAAGCCATCTCGTTTGTTAAGCCATATCTCTTTGTTAAATCAATCTCTTCTTAAGCCATGTATCTCTTTCGTTAAACCATCTATCTATTTTATTAGGCCATCTCGTTAAGCCATCTCTTTTTTTAAGCCATATATCTCTCTTGTTAAGCCATCACTTTTGTTAAGATCTCTGTTCTGTTAAGTTGTCTCGTTTTTTATGGTTGAGTTTTCTATTTCAGGCTGAGTTCACGGCGACAGCGGTTCTCGGACTTTGGTGGCTTTGCATGAAGACCCCTCTTCCACATCGGACTCGACTTGTTGCGAATGCTCTCGGCTTCATGGCTGTAACACAGGTATACGACGAAGCTTTGTTATGGTGATACACAGTAAAGATTAACCCTTTGAACCCGACGAGCCGGTTTTCCGACCCGTTATCCATAGAGTTACGGGAGCTCCGGGTTCAAAGGGTGAAGTTCATTTTTACGGACCTCTGTCTGCCTCTCTCTTTATGTCTATATATTTCTGTGACATGCTAATATTTTGTACCTTCTGTCTGCCTATGTCTCTCTCTCTCACTCTCTGTGTGCCTCGCTGTCCGGGTGTGAAGTTCTATTTTGTTGGGACGGTAAGGTGAAACGCTCATTTTTATGTTCTTCTGGCTGTCTGTCTGTGTGTCTTTCTCTCTCTCTGTCTGTCTGTCTCTATGTGTCTCTCTCTGTCAGGCTGTGTGTCTGTCTGTCTCTCTGTGTTTGTCTCTTATCTTTGCATCTTTGTCTGTCTATTTCTGTTTCTGCCTCAGTATTTATCTCTGTCTCTCGCTAACCTATACTTTGGGCAACCATCTATGCTACGTGAAAGTCAAAATTTATGACGGTTGAACCCACTTTACAAGTGCCTCTAACAGTGCATACATGCCATACTAGAAGCAGCCTGCCGCTGGCGATACCATAGAAATTGTCATAGTTTTAAATAGCACTGCTTGTATGCGAACACTATTTTACTAACTGTTGAAATGTGCTCTGCTAATTGAGTTCCCCTATAGATACTAAATAAATTTCCTTATGCTTAGTGAATTCCCCTATTCATGGCCGTAGCCAGGATTTTATTTGGGGGGGGGGGTGTTTCCTTGACCATGAGCAAACCCCACAAGCAACCGAATCAACCAAGTTGCTAAGGAGTTTTCAGCTGTGTTGTGAGCTCTCATAGGGTTCTGGGAGGACAATAAAGTAGGCCTACATACTGTAGTTCTTACGTCAAATGCTAGTAAATGCATTATTCCATTTTTGCATTTTGGGGGATGTTCAAACACCCACCCACCCCAGCTACAGCTTTGCTCCTATAGATGTTGTATGCATTCCCCTGTGCTAATTGTGCTGTGTTGAAATGTGTTTAGGTTGGACTTGGAATTGCAACCCTGTTGACGTACGTTCCAGTGTGGCTTGCAACCGCCCACCAGGGTGGCGCTCTGACACTACTGAGCTTCACGCTGTGGCTCACACATGAACTGAGACGTCTCCCTAAATGAACGCTGCTTCAACAAGTTTCAAAATGCAACACCACATCTATGCGAGACGAGCTTTCGATTTCTTAAAATTTTTGAGTTTCTGCTCAGTGGGCAAAAGAGCTCCCCGAATTGATGTATAACAGTGGAATTAACTGTCTATAGTACGTTTCTAGAGATCTAGGACGATTGGTCATAGGACTATTGGTCATAGGACGATTGGTCATAGTATGATTGCATAAGGACTATTGGTCATAAGGTTTGTCTGTCTTATGCCACAAATAAATTACATGAATCTTATTTTTAAAACAAATAAACGTTCGCCAAATGGGCATTCTTCTTTAGATAATTGATTGCATTGTATCAATTATGGATATTCAAAATATTTTGACATAATTAGTGTAAATGAAGAAATTTAATGGAGTTTGAAACATTTCACTTTACATTACATTTTATATAAATGATCAGTAAATGTTAGTTGGTGTTTAGCCTCTTCAATAAGTATATATTTGACTAATTTATCCTTAAATTATGCCAACTTGACCATGTAACCAACCGATAGTACTATGATCAATAGCCTGTCTACCATTTCTAGGTTGCTTTTGTAAGAAATGGCACGGATTCTTTTTGACATTTTTGGTCATATCAGACTCTATCAATGTTTAACTCACTTTACTTTGAAGTATATATACATGTATCATGGAAGGCTGAATTATATAATTAATTATAATTGTGAATTTTGACAAGTTATTTAGCAGTATTTAAGGACAGCACTACAGGGTTTTCATTGCGAATTTTCTTATTGAATTTTCGGCATTTAACTTAGAGACTGAATGTCAAGTAAAGATTAACATCTAAGTAACTGAGCTACGGTTCATGCAATAGACTTACGTTGAAATTAAAGTTCACGTAGAATTAAAGTCTGGATTTGTCTTCTTCAGTTTTATTAACTTCTTTTATAGAAGATTTGAGGGTGAGAATTGCCAGGGTGGAGTTGAGGAAGTTCAATAGCGCCCCTTTAAGGTTTACTACTCAGAAGCACTCCCGACTACAGTGCGAACACTGAATCAGAGTCTCACGCTGAGGAGCTGAGCAATTGCAAGTGAAAGACTTGCTCAGGGTCCCTATGCGGCGGATTGGAACCTGAAAGGCAAGGAACATACCCAATACAAATATGCTCACAGTCACAGACAGGAAGCCAGTGCAAACTTAAAGAACACAGCATTTTACACAGCTTGGTGACAAAGACAGGTTTAAGAACAACCTGCTTTAAAAAATGGCCACTCAACCTTCCACTTGGCATATGGCATTGGTAAATTGAGAAGTATGACTTTGTAGGCGCCTTCCATGGCTGCCAAAATTTAAATTTTTCCACTTGTGATCATCTGTTCATATACTATGAATTGCAATCATACTGCTGTCAGTTTGAAATTAAACGAAGATTATTATTATTATTAAATACGAAAGTAAATATCCAAATCAAAATAAAAACATAACACTTTGGTTTTTTCAGCATACTTAACCAATACGTCAGACACAATCTTCTTATCTAATACAGAACAGATTATAGAGTATTCCACCTGATACTAAGGCACTGAGTCACTGTCATACGCATCTGCAAACAACAGTAGGCATAACTTGTGGATTATTAAGTATAGACTACAAACAAGCAAACAATTTATCCACTTACCCAACACTAGTTGTGCAACACATAGTCATAGTGCATAGTATTTGTTATGTGCAGACACAAAGGCGTAGGAGACGGGGGGAAAATGCCTCCCCCAATTTCGGGCAAATCTGGTTTTCGGGCAAGCAGACCAGAAAAATGTATCTAAAAATTTACGGGAATTTTCTGAAAATTTCGACCGGATGACTTTTAAAAAAAGTCGTCAGATTTTTCAGGCAAAAGTTAAACTTTTGCCTGAAAGTTTAACTTTTGCCCCCCCCCCCCCGCTGAAATGTCCCCTACGCCTATGTGCAGACATAGCCATTACCAAATAGCTGCAGCTATAAGACCAAAACAAGCAGATTTTGTAAATACCTTTTCAATCAGTAGACAACTAATGCAATCAGAATTCATTTCCTGACAATTATATTATATGCAAAAAAATTGCCCTCATTTAAGAAGAAAAAACCAGTCTCGGCATCCTATTAATGTTCTGTTTTGCACGGCCATTAAAAACTCAAAAGTGAAAACTACGATCAGAATTCAATTTCTGTCAATTATATTTTATGCAAAGAACGTGTATAGTGGTAAACACTTCTGAAACATGGTCTTAACCTTTACCACTCATGAGCCAGCTCCCAACGGACACATTTGGGACGATTAATTATTAATCTGAGTGGTAAGGGTTAACAAAGAAATACAGGTCTGGACACACTATCAAAGTTCCATTTTGCACATCCATTAAGAACTTAAAAATAACGACTAGTCAAAATTCATTTTTTTTGTCAATTATATTACCGGTATATGCAAAGAATGGAGATTCTTTGATAAATTCTTCTGAAATATCGCCCTAATAAAAAAAAAGGTTTTGACATACTATCAATCTTGTGTTTTGCAACTGTATCCAATGTCAAGAACTTAAAAATACTGAGAAGAACTAAAAAATACCGATAAGAACATAAAAAACCGGCAGTGACTTTAAAAATTCCTCGTGCATTGGTTTAGAATAACATCAGTGAAAACTACTAACAAAATGTATCCAGTCATGACTTCAATCAAAAAAAACAACTCTATTCACACACAACAGTAAAATTCCAACACAGTCCAACACTGACTCGAAAAAAAACAGTTAATTAAACAATGGAAAATCAGAAACGTACTATTATACACGGAATACGAAAGATAAAGACTACTCAAAACATTTCTTTCGTCAACATCCTACTTCTAGTTAAACTTTACACACTGTATGTATGTGTGCATGTATGTGTGTATGTATGTATGCATGCATGTATGTGTGCATGTACGTGTGTATGTATTTATATATGTATTATATATATTTATGTATGTGTGTATGTATGCATGCCTGTGTGTATGTATTTATATAAATTTATGTATGTACGTGCATATGTATGTATGTATGTATGTGTGTGTATGTATGTATGTATTTATGATGTATGTCTGTATCTATGCATGTACATGTCTGTACTTCAACTGTCTCATTCGTTGACCAAAGCTATAACTGCACGCAATGGACCGGCCAGTGCGGGCGTCAACTTTCGTCGAACAATAATAATGGTGGACAACACCGGAAGCCGTCAAAAAACTGGTCCATGTACTCTGTGTCACTGGCTTCCAAGCCTTAAAGTTGAAGCGTATTTGTTTCTCCATTAATCTGCAGTTGTAATACACTTACTGATGATATGTACTGCTATACACATAAATATATATTACAGGTATCTTAACTTCAGTGGCAGAGTACCAAAGGTTCAAACACCTATGACATCTAAGTATCCCTTGAGTGTACACCGTACAGTGTCCTACACCCGTAGAATTATCCCTGAGTGTGGATGACCACAATGGGCGTGGGCAACATAATGCCAAAAAACAGACAAGGCATTCTGATGAGATCCAGTGCTAAAAGTGCAAAAAAAAGAAGCGCCTGGACACCCCGTACCTTTCCAAAAGAAGTGCCAGGAGGCCCCTTATATTTTCAGGTGTGCTGGCCAAATAAGTGGCAGGACGGCATAGAGATTTGAAAATAAGTGCCAGGACGCCGTCCATGACCGTCCTGCCACACTTTAAGCCCTGATGAAATCAGCATTCAGTTTCTCCAGCATACACATTGCAGCGTAAGCAGACTAATCACGCAACACAAATTTCCTGAGCCGTGACGAGAAACATCCTTTGAGCAAATATTTTCTAAGTCCAGGAAGCGCGGATAATAATTATATGGTCATGAGTTGTAACTCGTGAAATACGAAAGCATGAAGCTCCTCAGCTTATTGTTGAATGGTCTATTGTTCAATGCCCTTTGTTGTTCCGTGGAAAGATGACTGCTGGCATGTAGAAGTGCCTGCAACAGAATATATAACAATAATCTCTTAAAATTATGCAACAACTGGAATGCCTTTTTACTCATTTTTTAAAGAAAAATTACAGTGTATGGACCCAGGTCAGATCTTGCCTGAGAGGCAAAAATACCAAGATGGTATCGAGAGCATAAAGGAAGAGATATGGGATGGAACATCACACTTGTGTCTATGTATTTTATGTTTACGTAAGTATGCATGTATGTATTTATTCATTAAACAAATTTGCATAGCTAGCAGCTCTTTAAGGGGACTACTCAGGGGCGCTCCCAACCCCCAGGATGGCCAAATAAAACTGTTTTATGATGAGAGAGGAATGCCTGAAGAGTTCTAGAAAGGGAGAGGAGCGCCAAGAGGAGGCCATTCCAAGAGTCAAGGACCTGACCACTGAAATGCACGGTTCTGCATAGTGGAAATACAAGCAAAAGGGACAGAGAGCAGACTTTGTCAGTCAAACAAAAGGAGCGCGAGTGAGCACTAAGAGTAGGGTCATATATCTCACTAAAGTAGGCAGGAGCAAGGCCTTGGAGGTAGTGCCTAACTGAAGCAGCAATCCTATACTTAGCCTGTGCATAGAGCTGAAGAAGTGGCAAAAAATTGGGTATGCGGCCAATAAAGCAGGCTGCATGTACAGGGTGGACCATAAAAAAGATTGCCCTAAGTTTTTTTGCTAATATCTTGGCCAGAAGTATGAAATTTTAAATTCGAGGGTCAGCTTTTATGGCCCACCTTGTATATCTGCCTAATACTCTAGGGAAGTGCTGTCCAACCCACGGCCCATGCATGATTTCAAGTGGCCCACTTGAGCTCACTAAATTTTTGCACTTTGTGTGCAATGAAGTAAAGACTGTAAAGGGCAAATACATGGTCGACTTGAACATTTATTTCGATTAATGTTGTAACGGCAAATACGACAAATGATCTCCTCTTTCTATCACTGGGGTTAGATTTCAGTAGTCTGTCTTCCCGTTTTAAGAACCCTTATTCCTCCACTCAATCTGACAGGTCCTGACTGACCTTGCAAACCGCCACTTCAAGTCAGTTCCTGAGACGCGTGTGTACGGAGTTCCAAAGCTGGTCTGTAAGCAGGGCTGTACATGAGGGTATACGCGGGTATACAGCGTACACTCACCTCCGGGGGAAAACGGCATCGTATACTCACCTCCCGAAAACCAGGGCATACGCTTGTAAAAGGGAGGGTACACAGGCAGTGGGCACACGCCAGTAAATCAGGGTATGCAGGCGTATTTCAAAGTGAATGACAAAAAAAGGTCATCAACTTTTTCGGACGGGAAATGTTAGGATAATTCTTGGAGATTTTGGCCGGATGAATAAAAAAGGTCCTCAGAAATTTTAGGCAGAAGAAAAGTGGGTTTTTCTCCCGGTCAGCGTGGGGTACTCACCTCTAAATTTACCAGTACAGCCCTGTCTGTAAGTGTCTGCGACCGTTCCATTCGAGAGATTGTCCACTTCTAGTCCAGAGGGTTGATAGAAAAACGATGGAAAAGAGCCGACAGGGCTGACAAATGGAGGCTACTCGGACCGCTCCATGTACCTAAGACGCTGGCTTCGACGATTCTTTATAGCCTAGTAGCCAAAGCAGAACAGGTCGTAGCAAAGAGACGGGTGTTTTGAATGCTTGAACACACCACGAAATGAAAAAATTTATGTAAAAATATTATAATTCGTGTACTAGAAAAGAACTACAGTGTGCAACGTACTGGCTGCCCAGAACCCGCAAAAGATCGCGATTCTAAAAGAAAAAAGCATGAAATTAGATCGTTTTATGCCGCCGTGAACGGTTTTTCGGCAAAGAATCCTACAAAAAGCATGCGATGACTAAAAAGGTCGTCAGAAAATTAGCCGAAACAGTTGATAAACATCCCCCCCAAATTAAATCCTGGCTATTGCCTGGAAGCAGAAGGATGGAAATCCGGTTCATCCATAAAGTGAAGCTGAGCAAAACATACTGGGGGGGGGGGTGGGTGGGCGGGGCGGATCCAAAGGGGCCCAATCCGGCCATGGCCCCCCCATTGAAAACTGCCATGGGACGTGGCCCCCCATTTCGTCTTAAATTAGCAATACGAATATGGGTGTAATGGATATTGCCCCCCCCCCCCCATTCGGAAAATTGCATGGAACATGGCCCCCCCCCATTGGGTTTTCAAGTTGAGGACTAAAAAGTTATCAACGTTTTTGGCGGATGAAATGGTATGATTTTCCCGAAAAATTTGTCAGATGACTAAAAATAAAAAAAAGGTCATCAACTTTTTTGGCGGATGAAAAGTACCTTTTTCCTCAACGACTGATCAGTATTTTTCGAACTTTCCAAAAAATTTCCTTTTTCCCGTCAAAGATCTAAGATTTTGGCCCCCACCCCTTGAAACAGTTCTGGATCCGCCACTGGGGCTGGGTGATGAAGTGAAGAGCTGAATTAACAAACTGTGGCTGGGCGGCAGCATGAAAAATGAACCGAGGGTTGCGTGCACTGGGAGCCCTTCTGAAAGGCTCTTGCTGCGAGAAGCGTTTTATCAATGGTCAGATACAATACCATACAATACCAGAGGTTGGACAGCAAAGCATCTACAGGTGCATGGGAGCCAGACCCCATAGATACAAACATACAACACATTCACACTTACTTAGCACTTAGTCCTTCCTCATGCTGGGTAGCGCATCGGGCGACACAGCCAACACATTCAAGCACGACTTACTAGGGTTATGATACACGCATAGAGACATCACGAGTACCATACCTGTATTCTGTCCACATTCACTGTATCGCCTTTGACTGATAGCTCACCGGTGGGCTGGCCATTAGGACCATCAATGGGTCGTTTCCTTGCACTTCGCCTGGCAGTTACGTCTGGTTTTGTTTCACTGTCATCATGCAGTGTTTTGAGATTTTCTGAAATAGTAACGTCCGTTTTTATTTCACCGTCAACAAGCCGTTTCTTTTTTACGGGACGCTTTGCGGCAGAAATGTCCAATTTCGTTTTAGCATCAGCAGACGGATTTTTTAATTTCTTTGCTGGAGTAACATCCAGTTTTGTTTTACCATGGATAAAGCATCGTCTCTTGGGACTCTCTGCAGAAGTAGCATTTACTTGTGTTTCACCATCACCAAGATACTTCTTGGGACTCTGCATGGCAGTAACGTGTAATTTTGTTTTACCAACAACAGACCGACTCCTGGGACTCTTCCTGGGAGTAACACCTGGTTTCATTTTACAATCTGCAAGCTGTTTCTTTGGACTCTTTGCAGAAGTAACGTTTAGCTTTGTTTCACTATCAATAAGCTGTTTCTTGGGACTCTTTGCAGTAGTAACATCTGGTTTCTTTCTACAATCTACAAGCTGTATCCTGGGACTCTTCCTGGTAGTAACATCTGGTTTCGTCTTACAATCTACAAGCTGTATCCTGGGACTCTCTGCAGAAGTAACGTTTAGTTTTGTCTCACCAACAAGCTGTTTCTTGGGACTCTTTGCAGCAGTAATGTCTAGTTTTGTCTTGCCACCAACGGGTCGCCTCCTGGGACTCTTCCGGATCATAATATCTGGTTTCATTTTACCATCAACCTGCTGTTTGTTGAGACTCTTTGCAGAAGCAATGTCCAGTTTCATAGTAGACCCAAGAAACGGCCTGTAGATTACAGGCCGCTTTTTCGGACTCTTTGCAGAAGTAATGTCTAGTTTTGTTTCAATATCAACAACTTGTTTTTGGGGTTTCCTTGCAGTAATAACAGCCAGCTTCGTTTTACTAACAACAGGCCGCTTCGTGGGACTCTTTGAAGAAGTAACATCTAGTTTCATTGTACCATCTACAAACCGTTTCTGGCGACTCTTTGCAGAAGTAATGTCTAGTTTTGTTGCATCGACAGCAAGCTGTTTCTTGTGTCTCTTTGCAGTAGTAACTTCTAGTCTTGCTACACCATCAGAAAGCTGTTTTTTGTGTCTTTTTGTAGTAGTAACACCTAGTTTTGTTACACCATCAGCAAGCCGTTTTTTGGGTCTCTTTGCAGTAACACCATTTAGTTCTGCTTCACTAACAAGCTGCTTCTTGGGACTATTTGCAGAAGTAACTTCTAGTTTTGTTACGCCATCAGAAAACTGTTTTTTGGACCTCTTTCCAGTAGCAATGTCTAGTTTTGTTTCAAGACTCCTCTCGGTAGTAATGTCTAGTTTCGTTTTATCAACAGCAGCTCGCTTCTTGCTACACGTCTTTCTAGTAATGTCTAGTTGCGCTTCACCATCAAGAAGCTGTTTCACATGTCTCCTTGCAGGAGTAACGTCTAGCTTTGTTTCACCATCTATGAACTGTTTCTTGAAACTTTTTGCAGTAGTAACGTCTAGTTTTGTTTCATCAACAAGAAGCTGTGCTTTGGGATTCTCTGAAATGGCAACAACATATAGTTCTATTTCACTATCACAAAGCTGTTCATTGGGTCCCTTTTCACGAGTAACATCTAGTTTCATTTTGCCATCAACAGGTCGTTTCTTGGGACACTTCTCGGTAGTAATGTCTAGTTGTGTTTCGCCAACAGAACGCTGTTTCTTGGGTGTTTTTGCAGCACTAATGTCTAGTTTCGCTTTACCATCAAGCGGTTTCTTGGGCGTTTTTGCAGTAATAAAATCCAGTTGTTTTTCACCATCCGCAAGCTGTTTATTGAATCTTTTTGCAGTAAGAGAATCATCTAGCTTTGTTTCCCCATCAAGTCGTGTGTTGAGATTTCTTGAAATAGTAATGCCCGGCTTCATTTCACCATCAAGCCGCTTCTTGTGGCTCTTCACAGAAGTAACATTCAGTTCTGTGTCACCAACAACTAGCTGTTTCTTGGGGTTCTTCACAGAAACAACATTTTGTTCTGTGTCACCAACAACTAGCTGTTTCTTTGGGTTCTTCACAGAAACAACATTTTGTTCTGTGTCACCAACAACTAGCTGTTTCTTGGGGTTCTTCACAGAAACAACATTTTGTTCTGTGTCACCAACAACAAGCTGTTTCTTGGGGTTCTTCACAGAAACAACATTTTGTTCTGTGTCACCAACAACTAGCTGTTTCTTGTGGCTCTGCACAGAAGTAATGTTTAGGTCTGTGTCACCAACAACTAGCTGTTTCTTGTGGCTCTTCACAGAAGCAATGTCTAGTTCCGTGTCACCAACAACACGCTGTTTGTCTGGTCTTGCAGCAGCAGTAACAACCAGCGTCGTTTTATCACCAACACGCTGCATTTCGAGACCAAGTCCAGCAGGAACGTCCGTTTTCATTGCCGTTTGTCTCTCTATTTGGGTTTTTTCAGCAACTTTTTCTACAGAAGTCCGATTAGTAACAGACTCCTGTCTCTCGACCATTTCTTTCGTCATCGGTTTATCCATTTGGGTTTTTCCAGCATGCTCAACAGAAGTCCGATTAGTTACAGATTCCATTCTTTCGAGCGAACGCCTTCTTAAAAGAGTCAACGTTTCCGAGTAAAGTTTACCAACCGGGACTTCTTCCGATGGTCGAGGGGTCCCTGGCGCAATAATCGCGCCGGGAAATTTTGTCAGTTGTTTACCCGTGTAGTGTGAAGAGTAAGTTGTTTTGCCGCTAAATGCATGCGAGACAGTTGTTTTCGAGAGAGATTCTCTAACCGGTGACATGAACTGAGGTGACATTGGTGACATGATATCTGGAGATGTGACCGCTGGTGACATAAACTCTGGCGACGACATAACGTCTGGTGACATGAACTCTGATGACACGACTTTTTGCGACATGAGCCCTGGCTTTGGTGACATGAACTCTGATGACACGACTTTTTGCGACATGAGCCCTGGCTTTGGCGATATGAAATCTGACGACAAGACCTCCAACGGCCCGACCCCGTCGGCAGCAGGACGCAAAAGCTCGCGACTGCTAAACAACTTTCGTTTCTGGCAGCCAAACGACCTCGGACGAATCACCGGATTTGGAAACAGCGCCTCGTGACCGGGCGCCGATACCAAGGTAGAATCCACATCATCTTCAAGGAGTTCGCCACGCACGTTGTAACAGAAAAGAGCGTCGCTGTCAGAACTCGCCACCGACAGAGCAGACGGACTGGAACACCCGCTGCACTCGTCGCCTGACGTCAAAACCTGTTTGTTGTTGAAGAGTTTTCGTCTGTGACGACCACAATGCGAACGAGAACGCCGGAGTGGTGGAAATAACGCGCTCACGCTTCCCGGTTCGGCTTTCAGTTGGATGCTCTCCAGCCGCGAAGGACTGAAGAGGGACTCGGACTTGCACGCTGATGGCGACTGGACTCCAGAGTCGGTTCTCTGAAACTTCGGCACCGCAGCCATGTATAAGTCAACGGGACTTTTGCAGTCGACGGGAATTCGATGATGTGGGTTGGTGTTGAGGGAGATGGTCGACTGTGAAAGGGTGGGTTTTGTTCGCGCGGAAATTTTGTTTGTGACAACGTTCGTCGCTGTTGATGTGTGTACTTGGAGTCCATTGTTAGCAGTGTCAATATGTGAAACATTTGTGATCACATTAGGATCTTCAACATTTTTAGCTTCACAAGGCAAAGTGTTTGTGGTCACAGCATAGTCCTCAACATTTTTTATTTCATCAGGTAAAGTATGTTGGCTCGCATCAGAATTTTTGACATTCTTAGTTTCACTAGGCGAAGTATGTGTGCTGGCATCAGAATTTTCAACAATTTTAGTTTCACTAGGCAAAGTATGTGTGCTCACACCAGAGTTATCAACCTTCGTAGTTTCACCAGGCAAAGTATGTGTGATCACATCAGGATACTGAACAATTTTAGTTTCATTAGGCGAAGTGTGTTGGCTTGCATCAGAATTTTCAACATTCTTAGTTTCATTAGGCAAAGTATGTGGGCTCGCAACAGAATTTTCAACCTTCGTAGTTTCATCGGGCAAAGTACGTGTGCTCCCATAAGTGTCAACAATCTTCCCTATCGGTCCATACACACGCAATAATCCATCCTGAACCGTATCTTCACGCAAAGCAACTGCGCCAACATCATGAACTTCAGCATTCTTCCCAGCTGGACCATTCACAGCAAATCCACTTTCAATGCTTTCACCAGACAAAGATGTGTTTACATCAGGTTTATCCAACGCCATAGTCACCGATACCAACGTCCGTCCATTTTCTGTACATTGTGATATGAAACCCGCATTTCCAATCTCAATGCCGCTACACTTCGATCCACACGATTCCTCTCCGCTTTGCGTGACGGACGAGCGCAATTCAACGTCGGGCTCAGCGGCAACAACGTGAGATGGCGGCGTATCAGCGAGGTCAGCTGATGGCTCCAGGCTCTGCGTTGGATAGTGCCTCTTGTTGGCACCACGGTCCTTTGTCAATAACTACAAAAACAAATGACAATCAACATGTCAGGCCCTTTGTCATGGTTTTATTGTACATGTCAAGCACAATGCGTTTGCAGGCATTTAATGAAATGACAATGTGGCTGACAATCAACGTGTGTCAGGCCCTTTGTCGGGCCTTCTTTGGAGAAATTTTTAGAACTGCACAAACTGCATTGCAGGCTGTCTGTTCTGTTAGTAGATAAGATTGGTGTTGATTAAGATTGTTGCATAACTTGTACGTGCAAAGCAGCGCAGTGCGTTTGCACTGCAGGCATTAAAGAAAAATTATTAATTATTGTTATTAATATAACCCCATCTTTCTCTTCCCATTCTCCATGGCAAACTACTCCCAATCAGGTGACAATAACCTCCGAACCGCTGAGCAATTGCAAGCGAAGGACATGCCGAAGGTCCCTACGAGGCGGCTTGAGGATGATTCGAACCTGCAACCTTCCAGCTGCAAGGCATCAAACATACCACTACACCACCGCGCTCCACAATGATAAGGTGAAAGACGGAGAGCAGCTGCGGCATCCTACCTTCCCTCTGTACAGACGTGGAATGACCACCACCAGAGAGCGCTCGATCATCGCTAATTCTTCATCGGTAAGTTCAGTCGTTTGACCAACTGCGTCTACAATAACAAATGATCCTATCTCTCATGTACCTGAATGCAGCACCTAAAATAGTCAATAAGCGAAGATACTACTACAACTATTACTGCCACATGCACAACGAACAAATTTAATCTCTGCTAAAAAAACCGTTTTTGAAGTTTAAAACAGATGGTCAGTTTAGTTATTACAAGGGTTTATTCAAGGTCACTCTACTCAGTTATCTCTTTGCCATTTGTCAGTTCGGTATTTTTGTGAGTAACTGTAGTTGTGAAAACGCATTTTTCATCTCATTACACCTTTTGCTTTTGAATTTTTGTGGCAAGATCTTTTGATTTCTGAATATGGAGTGGAAGAACTTAAATTGACGCTTTAGAGTGAATAAACAGAGAACATAGCAAGGAGCCAGATACTAGAATGGGAAAGTGAAAAGCACAGGAAGAAGACAGGAAAGTTACTTGGAAAATAGATAGCGCAAGAAATTGGGAGTGACAGAAGATTTCTTCAAGAATGGGAACACATGAACCCAGGCCTTAGCGTCGGCGGGAAGAGCCGATATGCCGCGCGCTTTCAATGCCTTTCATATGCCGAATGCGAGAACATGCAAAGAAAGTCTTTAGTACTTCATACCCATGGTTGCCTGTCGCACTTAGATTAAGGGGTTGTTGCTGTTTTTCTTCTCATCCTTTTTCTTTTTCCTAGAATAATTAATGTATGTCGCCGTAAGTACAGGACCTCCGTCAAGTTGGTTTGATATTCACGTTCGATATTCAGACATTCGGTATGGAAAGCCGAAGGTAAAATTCATATTGAAAAATCATCTTATGACCGTACATCTGCATAAGATTTTCACACCAAAGAATAATTAGTCAACAGTTATTGACCTAGCCAATCAGAAAATAATTTTAGATTGATTTTATCAGGTGGGTAAGTGGGTCAAATGTGGGTCCAAACACGGGGAAACACCATTTTAACACATTTTCTCACTATATGTGTGACATTAATTTTTCTTTTTTCAGTTTTGCATTTTCTGTGATGAGTTATCTACCTAGGCAGTCAGAAAATAATCTTAGACTGATTTTATCAGGTGGGTAAGTGGGTCAAATGTGGGTCCAAACATGGGGAAACACCATTTTAACACATTTTCTCACTATATGTGTGACATTAATTTTTCTTCTTTCAGTTTTGCATTTTCTATGATGAGTTATCTACCTAGGCAATCAAAAAATAATCTTAGACTGATTTTATCAGGTGGGTAAGTGGGTCAAATGTGGGTCCAAACACGGGGAAATGTCAATTTCGCCTATTTTCTCACTATGTGTGTGACATTAATTTTTCTTTTTTCAGTTTTGCATTTTCTGTGATGAGTTATCTACCTAGGCAGTCAAAAAATAATCTTAGACTGATTTTATCAGGTGGGTAAGTGGGTCAAATGTGGGTCCAAACATGGGCAAATATCAATTTCTCCTATTTTCTCACTATGTGTCTGACATTAATTTTTCTTTTTTCAGTTTTGCATTTTCTGTGATGAGTTATCTACCTAGGCAATCAGAAATAAATCTTAGACTGATTTTATCAGGTGGGTAAGTGGGTCAAATGTGGGTCCAAACACGGGGAAACACCATTTTAACACATTTTCTCACTATATGTGTGACATTAATTTTTCTTTTTTCAGTTTTGCATTTTCTGTGATGAGTTATCTACCTAGGCAGTCAGAAAATAATCTTAGACTGATTTTATCAGGTGGGTAAGTGGGTCAAATGTGGGTCCAAACATGGGGAAACACCATTTTAACACATTTTCTCACTATATGTGTGACATTAATTTTTCTTCTTTCAGTTTTGCATTTTCTATGATGAGTTATCTACCTAGGCAATCAAAAAATAATCTTAGACTGATTTTATCAGGTGGGTAAGTGGGTCAAATGTGGGTCCAAACACGGGGAAATGTCAATTTATCCTATTTTCTCACTATGTGTGTGACATTAATTTTTCTTTTTTCAGTTTTGCATTTTCTATGATGAGTTATCCACCTAGGCAATCAGAAAATAATCTTAGACTGATTTTATCAGGTGGGTAAGTGGGTCAAATGTGGGTCCAAACACGGGGAAATGTCAATTTATCCTATTTTCTCACTATGTGTGTGACATTAATTAATTTTTCTTTTTTCAGTTTTGCATTTTCTATGATGAGTTATCTACCTAGGCAGTCAGAAAATAATCTTAAACTGATTTTATCAGGTGGGTAAGTGGGTCAAATGTGGGTCCAAACACGGGGAAATGTCAATTTATCCTATTTTCTCACTATGTGTGTGACATTAATTTTTCTTTTTTCAGTTTTGCATTTTCTGTGATGAGTTATCCACCTAGGCAATCAGAAAATAATCTTAGACTGATTTTATCAGGTGGGTAAGTGGGTCAAATGTGGGTCCAAACACGGGGAAATGTCAATTTATCCTATTTTCTCACTATGTGTGTGACATTAATTTTTCTTTTTTCAGTTTTGCATTTTCTATGATGAGTTATCTACCTACGCAGTCAGAAAATAGTTTTAGACTGATTTTATCAGGTGGGTAAGTGGGTCAAATGTGGGTCTAAACACGGGGAAACACCATTTTAACAGATTTTCTCACTATATGTGTGACATTAATTTTTCTTTTTTCAGTTTAGCATTTTCTGTGATGAGTTATCTACCTAGGCAGTCAGAAAATAATCTTAGACTGATTTTATCAGGTGGGTAAGTGGGTCAAATGTGGGTCCAAACACGGGGAAATGTCAATTTCTCCTATTTTCTCACTATGTGTGTGACATTAATTTTTTTTTCTTTCAGTTTTGCATTTTCTGTGATGAGTTATCTACCTAGGCAATCAGAAAATAATCTTAGACTGATTTTATCAGGTGGGTAAGTGGGTCAAATGTGGGTCCAAACACAGGGAAACACCATTTTAACACATTTTCTCACTATAATGTGTGACATTAATTTTGTCTTCTTTCAGTTTTGCATTTTCTATGATGAGTTATCTACCTAGGCAATCAGAAAATAAGCTTAGACTGATTTTATCAGGTCGGTAAGTGGGTCAAATGTGGGTCCAAACACAAGGAATAACAGTTTAGGTTTTATTCATTTTTTTTGTTAAATGACATCATGTTCCTCTTTGAGCTATTGTTTTTTTCTGGTATGGAACTGTGGATGCATGAACGAACATAATGAATTTGTTTAAAAATAAGGGATTCTTGAGTATATATTACTATCTGGGGTACCCGGCGTTGCCCGGGAAATTTAAGATTCGACCCGCTCCGGCTACAACGCCACCACATCTCTCCTCCACTACCCACCTCCACTCCAAACCCCATTCAAACACCCACTCCCTCCACCCCACCCTTCCACACACTCCACCCACTCCCAGCCCTCTTCACCCCCCATCCCCCTCCACACCACCCCACCCCTCCATCCCCCACCATCCACCCCGATCCCTTACCCCACCCTCTACTCCGACCACCCACACCCTCTCGCCGCCCCTCTCCCATCTCTTCTCTCCACCCTTTATGGGGGGGGGGGTGAGGAGAGGGGTGAAATGGAAATAGCAAAAGTTTGTGTTTTCGCATCCCACCATGGACCCCCTGATGGGAGAGATTCACCAACTCCTTCACTCCCTGGACCTGACGGTCCTCTGTCTATATGCAATTCAAATCAATAGCTGGGAAAAAATTCGTGCCCCCTACAAACATTCCCCCCACCCTTACCCCTATGGTGTTAGAATTTCGCCAACCCCTGCACTTTTTAAGTCTGATAGATCCCTGTCTAGGTGCAAAGTTTCAGATCAATAGCTACGAAACTGTGGGCGTGCATTCCGGACAAAGCCACATACCGTATTTTAGCGAATATAACACGCGGGTTATACAAAGTTTTACAAACCACGCACCCCAACCGCGTGGTATACTCGGGGGCGTGTTATACAAATTATTTTTTACACAGCCAAATTTTGTACCATATTATTTTCAGGTGATGGTCAAAAACTACCAGAAAGTTTCTTAAACATATAATACGAAGGCATGGACGTCGGCGAAATGAATTAAAAATTAAGTCCGAGTAGTATTCACCTATTTGATGCGCCTGCCCCTATAAATAATGTCAATTTATTTAACAAGTTAGTTGTTGAAATCTAATTTGTGTTGCCATGAATTGGCTGGGAACGCAGCTTAGTAAGTTTCTTGAAGGTGCAATGTACAAATTTAAAAATGTATGAACGAATTCGGTGATTACCGTTCTATTATCATGTAAATATCAGTCAATACTAGAAACCGCGTAAAGTTACCACTAAATGCTATAAATATGAATTGAGTTTCGTGTACATACAATATGGAGGCATGCAATCCTAATTAAATCGATTATAGACAATAAGTTCGACAACAGTACTATTAATCGTTTATTACAGTAAAATTATCATGAAAAATCAGCGAATATTGCAAACCGCACAAAGTTACCGTTCAATGTTCCAAAACATCACAATTCGACCTCTCATAGTTATAAAAGTTAAATAGTACCGTATAGACTATAGACGAATAATTCTAAATAGGCTATTTCATTCGAAACGCACAATAAACAAATAATTACACGCAGACTTTGATTACTGTATTATCGTTCGCACAACGTTAACATGTGACTAGCCTAGAATTTATGTAGCGCATATCTGTTAAGAAATAGTCTAGTTCATCGACCATAATAATAAGGTCTAAAATCTATTTACCGTAATCGTCCGTGAATGTTCAGAAATACCTAGCTAATATCGTTCGCACAGCGTTAAATTGTGACTAGCCTACAGTTAATGTATTTATAAAGAAATTGGCCGATCAAAGAGCTAAGGAAAGACATGCACAAATAGCTCCGCTTGTTTGAGCCTATATACATCAAAGGCTCGATCGGTTCTTTCAAATTAGGCCCAGGTGCCGGTAGGCCTAAATGGTCCGAACAGAGTGAAAGGAAAGACAAACAATTGTACTGGTAGCTGTTCTAACATGCCTATCTCCCATCTTAACTTTCTCTAAACTCGTTCTACGTTCCTTTTCGAATGGCCGGCAACAATCAAATTTGTAAATTCTGTTCAGTGTAGATAATGGGCGGGAGAGATCAAACAAATGTTTCTACCTTTCTACTACAGCAAACAACATACACGATAATTGCCCGGTCAGAAGCTAGTGAAAGGCAAACAAAACAGCTCTATTTGTTGAGTTGTTTCTAAAGCCTATTTAGGCCTACATCAAAGACTCAAAGCAGGTACCGTTCCGACCATAGTCAAAGGAAAGACGGCTACAATCGTAGCTCTTTGTTCGAACCTGCCTATCTCCAAGCCTCACTTTCTTCAAACTTGTTCTACGGTCGTTTTAGAATGGCGGACACAATCAAAGGAAATATAAATTATTAATTAACGCTTACACAATACAATCGGCTAATATCGAAGCCTTCCTTTAATTAAGTCACTGTACAAGCGCTATAAGATTAATCTACCACCTGCGGAGACCTTACTCTGTGAACGACTGAACGTAAAGAAGGAGGAACAAGGTCAGTACTGCTTACAGGTTTTGAGTTGTAAATAGAATATTTTTTTAATTGTTAATATTTTATAAAGATTCTTCATTTTTTAGTTATTTTAATCAAAGAGATTATTTTAACTTTGGTATTCTATAAAGTTATGACCATATCCGGTGACAAATCATATACGGTAGAGTAGCATTAGCCTAACGTTAGCGCATGCGTCCGTCCAACGTGTTGATTGTCACATGAAATGGTTGCGTCTTATACTCTGGTGCGTGGTATATAATTCATTTTTTACTGAAATCGCAAAAACTAGCGTGTTATATTCGCGTGCGTGTTATACCGGGGTGCGTGATATATTCGCTAAAATACGGTACATACACACCTATTACATACGTATTACATACATCCTTTCTTATAGATATAGATAAATTTCTACCCATCTATATCTATAAGAAAGGATGTGGGTATGTTTATTTATATGTTTGTCCAGAATGCACGTTCACGGTTTTACACCTTTTTATTCCAAACCTTCACTACAGTGTCCGTATCGGTATTGGACACCCAGTGGAGGGATTCGCGAATTTTTTACACCATGGGGGTAAGGGTTGGGGGCAAAAATCCTAATTTTCGCTTCTTTTTAAAGCCGTTTTCATGCATAGTTTCACACTTATTCACGTTAAACCTTACAGCTATAGACAGATTTTTACACGGGTCGCCTCCCTGCACCCAACACACACCTCGGCCTGCATGCGCCGGTTGGGGGTAGGTGGGGTGTGTTGGGGGATGATATTTTCCCCAAAATTCAAATTTCATAGGTGGCGTACCAGTGGAGGTCGAAGTATGCTGGTGCGTGGTGGGGTGAGGAGGGTTGAGTGTGGGGTGGGGCGGATTTTTTTTCCCAAAAACCCAAAATTTAAATGGTAGCGTACCGGTGTACGTCCGAGTATGGTGGGGTGTATATGTATATATGTATGTATACTATACAATATATACGGTACACTATATCTAGTATACATATATATATGTATGTATACTAGATGGGGTACCTGGCGTTGCACGAGAAGTTTAGGATTCACCTCGCTCCCGGCCAATCTCATATTTCCCTACCCCACGACTCCATCCGCACTCCTACTGCCCACCCAACCTACATTTACACCCCACCCATCCCCACGACACCCCACACACCCACTACCCCACACCCATCCCCGATCTCCACCGGTACGCGACCCGTGAAATTTTTCCTGAAACATTTTCAACTCCACCCCAACCAATCCCACCCTAACATACCCCACCATACTCGGACGTACACCGGTACACTACCATTTAAATTTTGGGTTTTCGGAAAAAATTTCCGCCCCACCCCACACTCAACCCTCCCTACCCCACCACGCACCAGCATACGCCGACCTCCACTGGTGCGCCACCTATGAAATTTGAGTTTTGGGGAAAAATATCATCCCCAACACACCCCACCTACCCCCAACCGGCGCCTGCAGGCCGAGGTGTGTGTTGGGTGCAGGGAGGCGACCCGTGTAAAAATCTGTCTAGCTGTAAGGTTTAACGTGAATAAGTGTGAAACTATGCATGAAAACGGCTTTAAAAAGAAGCGAAAATTAGGATTTTTGCCCCCAACCGTTACCCCCATGGTGTAAAAAATTCGCGAATCCCTCCACTGGGTGTCCAATACTGATACGGACACTGTAGTGAAGGTTTGGAATAAAAAGGTGTAAAACTGTGAACGTGCATTCTGGACAAACATATAAATAAACATACCCACATCCTTTCTTATAGATATAGATGGGTAGAAATTTATCTATATCTATAAGAAAGGATGTATGTAATACGTAAGGATTAGGTGTGTATGTATGTGGCTTTGTCCAGAATGCATGCCCACAGTTTCGTAGCTATTGATCTGGAACTTTGCACCTAGACAGGGATACATCAGACTTAAAAAGTGCAGGGGTTGGCGAATTTCTAACACCAAAGGAGTAAGGGTGGGGGGAATGTTTGTAGAAGGCACGAATTTTTTCCCCAGCTATTGATCTGACACTTTGCATATAGACAGAGGACCGTCAGGTCCAGCCAGTGAATGAGTTGGTGAATCTATCCCACCAGGGGATCCATGGTGGGGTGCAAAAACACAAACTTTTGCTATTTCCATTTCACCCCTCTCCTCACCCCCCCCCCCCAATAGGGGGTAGGGAGAAGGGATGGGAGAGGGGCGGCGAGGTGTGTGGGTGGTCGGAGTAGAGGGCGGGTAAGGGAACGGGGTGAATGGTGGGGAATGGAGGGGTGGGGTGGTGTGGAGGGGGATGTGGTGGGTGAAGGAAGCTGGGAGTGGGTGGAGTGTGTGGAAGGGTGGGGTGGAGGGAGTGGGTGTTTGAGTGGGGTTTGGGGTGGAGGTGGGTAGTAGAGGAGAGATGTGGTGGCGTTGTAGCCGGAGCGGGTCGAAACTTAAATTTCCCGGGCAACGCCGGGTACCCCAGATAGTAATATATACTCAAGAATCCCTTATTTTTAAACAAATTCATTATGTTCGTTCATGCATCCACAGTTCCATACCAGAAAAAAAACAATAGCTCAAAGAGGAACATTAGGCCTATGTCATTTAACAGAAAAAATGATTAAAACCTAAACTGTTATTCCCCGTGTATGGACCCACATTTGACCCACTTACCCACCTGATAAAATCAGTCTAAGATTATTTTTTGACTGCCTAGGTAGATAACTCATCACAGAAAATGCAAAACTGAAAAAAGAAAAATTAATGTCAGACACGTAGTGAGAAAATTGGAGAAATTGATATTTCCCCATGTTTGGACCCACATTTGACCCACTTACCCACCTGATAAAATCAGTCTAAGATTATTTTTTGACTGCCTAGGTAGATAACTCATCACAGAAAATGCAAAACTGAAAAAAGAAAAATTAATGTCACACATATAGTGAGAAAATGTGTTAAAATGGTGTTTCCCCATGTTTGGACCCACATTTGACCCACTTACCCACCTGATAAAATCAGTCTAAGATTATTTTTTGACTGCCTAGGTAGATAACTCATCACAGAAAATGCAAAACTGAAAAAAGAAAAATTAATGTCACACATATAGTGAGAAAATGTGTTAAAATGGTGTTTCCCCATGTTTGGACCCACATTTGACCCACTTACCCACCTGATAAAATCAGTCTAAGATTATTTTCTGATTGCCTAGGTAGATAACTCATCACAGAAAATGCAAAACTGAAAAAAGAAAAATTAATGTCAGACACATAGTGAGAAAATAGGAGAAATTGATATTTCCCCGTGTTTGGACCCACATTTGACCCACTTACCCACCTGATAAAATCAGTCTAAGATTATTTTCTGATTGCCTAGGTAGATAACTCATCATAGAAAATGCAAAACTGAAAGAAGAAAAATTAATGTCACACATATAGTGAGAAAATGTGTTAAAATGGTGTTTCTCCATGTTTGGACCCACATTTGACCCACTTACCCACCTGATAAAATCAGTCTAAAATTATTTACTGACTGCCTAGGTAGATAACTCATCATAGAAAATGCAAAACTGAAAGAAGAAAAATTAATGTCAGACACATAGTGAGAAAATAGGAGAAATTGATATTTCCCCGTGTTTGGACCCACATTTGACCCACTTACCCACCTGATAAAATCAGTCTAAGATTATTTTCTGATTGCCTAGGTAGATAACTCATCACAGAAAATGCAAAACTGAAAAAAGAAAAATTAATGTCAGACACATAGTGAGAAAATAGGAGAAATTGATATTTCCCCATGTTTGGACCCACATTTGACCCACTTACCCACCTGATAAAATCAGTCTAAGATTATTTTCTGACTGCCTAGGTAGATAACTCATCACAGAAAATGCAAAACTGAAAAAAGAAAAATTAATGTCACACATATAGTGAGAAAATGTGTTAAAATGGTGTTTCCCCGTGTTTGGACCCACATTTCACCCACTTATCCACCTGATAAAATCAGACTAAAATTATTTTCTGATTGGCTAGGTCAATAACTGTTGACTAATCATTCTTTGGTGTGAAAATCTTATGCAGATGTACGGTCATAAGATGATTTTTCAATATGAATTTTACCTTCGGCTTTCCATACCGAATGTCTGAATATCGAACGTGAATATCAAACCAACTTGACGGAGGTAAGTACAGGCTAGTGCTAAAGCAATTAATTAACTTAAATAAGTGTCCCGCGCATGCTCCATTACTATAAGAAAGCAACATGTGAAAATTCGTTAAGCATAGTTGACTGCTGTGGCAAATTTGACTAGCACCTGACTACGTTAGTTAACTAAAATCTTAATTAAGCAAGTCATTTTAAATCACATACACATTTCCACTCTTCATTTTAAGCTTTGTTTTCACCAATTTTTGAGATGGATGTCTTGTTTCTGGTTCTTTATAGAGTTATATTGCGCTAAATTAGATGGTATCGGGTGAAATTTTTGCACTTTCTGCATTAGTGTATAATTATTTGTATGCGTTCATGTAGATTAGAAGGTGCTGGGAGATGTATTTGATTTTATTATGTGATCTGCAAAATCTGATCCATTTTGCTAACTTACCAACTCGAGACAACCAGCTTGCCCATTGATTGGCATTTGCAGACTTCATTCGAATCTTAAACCAGCAGGACCTCTGTCAGAATTCATATTTTGATGACACATCTTCATGTCTTTCTGGTTATTCCTGTTTCGAAATACAATCATGGCCTGATTGCAGAAATGAGCAGTAGTGAATTTGTTGTTCAATTACATTTTCCGATGGAGTTTGTCCATTTCTCATTTATGTTGAATAAGCTGTCAATTCGTTAATAGTGGCCGCACATAAATTTGCTTATCTAAATCTATTTCAGATAGAAAAATAGACTTTTTGGTCCGTTTTAATATTTTAAAAAATAATTATGTAAAATCTAACTTTTTGCCTACTGACATCTTGCTTTACCAGAGTATTTTCCCGACCACGTGCCTTGCTAAACAAAAACAAGTTTTATGTCTATGGTCTATGGCAGCAATTTTGTTTTAATTAAAATTATACAATTTTAAGTTCTTTGACGGAATCAATAATTTTTCATAAACTGTTACGATAAGATTTTGATCATGAGCGTTTTAAATACTATCAAGGGAAAAATTGTCAACGTGCAGCAGGATATTTCTGAAAGGTTTTCAACTTTCGCTGAGTCCATAGTTTAGTGATTAAAAGTAAACACTGTAGGACCGATTACACGCCCACCCATATGATCAACCTGCTCCTGGTAGTTTTCGTACAGTAGATGTGCCTTCTGAACTTACAATCTTCAGTCCAGTGTAATTTCCAAACGTGTATTATAGCCCTACTATAATATTATTACGGAATCACTCAATCTAAATTTAATGCATCAAGGCACTTTAATAAGTAATTTACTGTTTTTTTGCCTCAGCTTTCGATCGCTAACGAAGGTTAACACAAAGAGCAAGAGCTTCGATTCTGACCTGCCAGACTCAAACTGCAATGCCTCAAATGAACTTCTTGACCGGTATAATGTTCACGAACACTTGATTTGGTATTCTGGCATTCCCAAGCATCAACTTATTCATTCATTCATTCATTCATTCATTCAATAGATGAATTTGTATGGCACCTCCTCAAGAGGAGCGGAAGTGGCGAGCACTAAGAGTAGGGCTACAGAACTCACACGGGTAGGCAGAAGCAAGGCCTTGCAGGCAGTGCCAGACGAGAGCAGTGATACTATACTCGATTCGCTTCTTGAAGGGGAGCCATTGGAGAATGCAGCACGTATCGCTTATGTGGGATATACTGGACAGGCGAAACTAGCATGACAATATTCATTCATTCAGAAAATTTGTATAGCAACTCTACCAAGAGATGCTCCTGCCACAAATCTGGGAGTCATATTCCCTTTTGAGCTTCGTCTGTTCCACATATAAACTTATTTGGGCCTAATATGTAAGCTGCGATGTGTCAGTCAGAGATGGCTTGAATGAGCCATAAAAATTCTATTTGAATTATGTTACATCATAAAATTCACCTACATTATAAAATGACAAATATATTGCATCATGATGTGACATTTACATTACTTGACATTGTAAAGTACCATTTGCATTGCTTGCATTACAAAATCACATTTATATTGCATTATTATACTTAAAATGACGTACATAGCATTGATTTGTAACACAGCACTTCCCTTACTTTATGTTTCAATTAAATTAAATCTAAATAATGATAATTATAATAAAGACAATTTATATGGCGCCGTAACACGGTCATACTGCTACAAGGGTGCCTCACAAACGGCTAACTGCGGGATGAATCCATATAAAATCTTCGGTAGTTTATTTCAGAGGATGCTGCGAACACTGTACAAGAATTGCAAGTTTACACTGTTTGCGTTTCTTTACACGTTCAGATATCAGAAATCATGGACGCAAATGCATCAAATGTCGGAAGACCTCGCACGACGTGCGCAGGTACACAAAGTTTATTGTTCTAAATGAAATTCTACTATTTTATTTGTATTAGAGTTTCTATTAATACTAGATTCACAATTGCAGAGTGACACTATGATGGACCATTATCGAACCTGTTACTGTTATGTAATAATGTAACACCATTACTAACATTCATTGCGAAAGAGCATAATACCGTATTGAGCTGCTATTGATGCTTATTCATATTCAGCTGTAACATTGATTTTCGCCCTAACATGCGCTACATTGATTTTCGTCCTTTTGATTTGCGCCCATTTGATAGTAAACTGTCCCTAAGTCAAACCACATGTTTGAAAAAGTTTTCAATGTTCTCGGTTTTGCACTTTTTCCAGTATGTGGATGGATTCGTAACGAACCTTTTCCAGTATATGGACCAACAGAACACGGCCTTAAACCAGTTCGCTTCCGAAATGTCCGGCTTGTCTCAGCTCGTCACGGACGTTAACACCGCCAGGGAAAAAATCGGTTGGTAGTTGGTGTGAGAGTGTTAGAGTTGGTGTTAGAATTGGTGTTAGAGTTGGTGTTAGAATTGGTGATAGAGTTGGTGATTTGTAAGTTAATCATATCAGTCTTGACAGTAATACTCGCAGGATTTTGCTATGCACACATTGCACAGTTCCAAGAAGTAATTGCGAGATTAAGAGGTGGCTGTCTGCCTCTTTGTCTGTCTTTCTCTGTTTGTCTACCACTCTCAGTCTGTCTCTTTGTTTGTTTGTTTGTTTGTATGTCTGTCGGTCGGTCGGTCTCTTTGTCTGTCTGTCTCTCTGTTGTTTATCTTCTTTTTTTTCTGTCTGTCTCTTTGTTTGTCTGTCTGTCTGTCTCTCTCTTCTTCTGTTTGTCTATCTCTGTCTGTCTGTCTGTGTCTGTCCCTTTGTCTGTTTGTCTGTCTGTGTGTCTGTCTCTCAGTGTCTGTCAGTCTCTTTGTCTATCTGCCTTCCTGTGTTTCTCTGTCTGTCTGTCTGTCTGTCTGTCTGTCTGTCTGTCTGTCTGTCTGTCTGTCTGTCTGTTGAAGTTGAAGTTGTTCTTCTGTTTTGCGGTACGGAAGAGAGTCTGGACGGAGCTTTCGGAGAGTTGGAATCTCTTCTCGTGGAGCTGGAAGATATTTGCGACCAGAGAAACCACGTGAAACGAAAACTGGAGCACGAGCATCAACTGAAGAAATATCAACAGAGCAAACATCTGGAGCTGGAGCAGGTCAAAGGTCAGTCAGAGGTCATTTGCGCCGGTTACCGAAGTTGGAAGGCATAGGAAATTATTGATCTGTGCATCATCCGCTGTCTCTTTGTCTGTCTGTCTCTTTCTCTGTCTGTCTATCTCTCTG
Organism: Lumbricus rubellus; assembly: GCA_945859605.1. Classification (NCBI taxonomy): domain Eukaryota; kingdom Metazoa; phylum Annelida; class Clitellata; order Crassiclitellata; family Lumbricidae; genus Lumbricus; species Lumbricus rubellus. The sequence continues at coordinate 18,600,446 of OX243821.1, read as the reverse complement.
TCTGTCTCTGTCTGTCCCTTTGTTTGTTTGTCTCCCTGTTTAAATTGAAATGCAAAAAGTAATTTGCCCGTCTTATTTGAACCGTATTGAGGATTTAACGGGATTGATTCACTACTATTTATTATTTCGATATTTTCCACCGCTATTTAGCACCACTGGCATTTAACTGGTGTTGAAAAAATGATCCAAAGACCACGAATTTGAACTCGTCAATGGCATTGAAATGTTGGATTAAAATATGGCGCTGAAACTGTGTTATTATCATTATGATTATTTATTGTTTTATCTGGGGTATCAATGATCGCTTGAGATTTAGGAACAATTGTTATTAGGAGCAGGATATTTAGGAACAATTGTTATTAGGAGCAGGCAAAGGCGTAACTTTCTATTGTGACGGTGGTGTCCAGTCACCACCACTTTTAAAAGTGGTCGTGACAGTCACCACCACTTTTTGGTCCTGCAAGGAAATATATTTTTTAACATGAAAGCATTTAGCAGTCTATAGCGTATACATCTATTCGGTCGAAATCTTCCATTTTCACTGCCAAAATTTCTGATGACTTTTTTAGTCATCAGATTCATTTGGGGGGGGGGGGGGGCTGAACGTCGAAATTTCTCATATTTACATGGCGAAAAAATGGATCGCCTATTTTGGGGGTGGGGCGCCGCTACTGCAAACCATCAAAACACAAATTGCTGACCATTATTTCAATAGGGAACAACTAAAATACCCTAGAACAGTTAAACTATTCACTACATAGCACGGGGGATGGAGCAGAGAGGGGCGTTAATTTTTCCCTCTCTATCCTATAGGCCTAGTGTATGTAATGAGGCTGTGAGCAGAGCTTCTGAGGAATAGTCACCACCACTATTTGAGACAAAATTACGCCCATGGGAGCAGGATATTTAGGAACAATTGTTATTAGGAGCAGGATATTTAGGAACAATTGTTATTAGGAGCAGGATATTTAGGAACAATTGTTATTAGGAGCAGGATATTATTTTGTTATATTATTACTCAACAGTGCCAATATGGATATTTTTCGTTGTGTGCATTCACAGTTTTGCAGTCAAAGATACACGCAACGAGGGTGCAGAAGTTCGAGGAGCAGATCAGTCTTGCACTGAGGGAACGACAGAAGGTATTCGAGGAAGCACATCGTGAGCAGATGGTTAAGTACATGACAACCGGGCAGGTCGATAAATGTGAGCGTCAACCCTATTCTAATGTGATCTTATGATGGAGGTGATAGAGGTGTTATTGGTGGATATGCTGGCTGGCTGACTGACTGAATGACTGACACTGATGGACTGATTGACTGATCGATTGATTTAGATTGATTGATGGATTGATTGATGGATTTTATTGATTTATTTGATTAGTTGATTGATTGATTGATTTGATTAGTTAGTGGATTTATTGATGGATTGATTGACTGACTGTTGGATTGATTGGTTGATTGATTGATTTGGTTAATTTATTGATTGATTGATTAATTCATTTATTCGTTGTTTGTTTCAGTATTCACGTCTCCGCTCCACTCCGCAAGTCTTGCGGACATCGAAATCGAACAAGACGACGTTGAACTCGATCAATTTCTTCGTTCCGTCGAAGAAAGCGAATCTCCTCCTTCTCCCGGCGTGAAGCCGGTCGTGGAAGAAGATACGGAGGCAGAGGAAGATGCGGATGAGAAACAGGTGTGCGTTGTACTTGAAGATGAGGAGTGCACAAACGCTGGGAACACTAACGATGATTTGGTGTTGGGACAGTTGTCGGGCGGTGGCATTGTAGTCAGTGACCATAGCAATGTGTCTGTGGATGTTGAGACGAATGATACTGTGGAGGATACAAAAGAGGATACTGTGGAGAATACCATGAAGGATACTGTGGAGGATACAAAAGAGGATACTGTGGAGAATACCATGAAGGATACTGTGGAGGATACAAAAGAGGATACTGTGGAGAATACCATGAAGGATACTGTGGAGGATACCAAAGAGGATACCCTGGAGGATACCATTTAGGATACCACGGAGGATACTATGGAGGATACCATTGATGATACTATGGAGGATACCGCCATGGAGGATACCATTGATGATACCATTTAGGATACTATGGAGGATACCATGGAGGATACTGCATTGGATACCATTGGGGATACCAGCAAAACTTTAGAATGTGTCACGAATAGTGGTGCTGACTGAAGATGTGAACTTGGGAATTGCGCTTGTAACGCATTCGTGCTGTACTGTCTTCCAATTTCTCGTATGAGTTCAATGTTTGGCAACTGGTTCTAACTCTGTCTTCCCATGGAATAAATAGCCAACATTGTATTGTATTGTATCTGGAAAATTATGTTGCTCCTTTTGCAGTGCACACCAATCAGAGGTGCTCCCTGTGCGTGAGACCAACGAGAGTAGGCGCTTTCCTTTCCCTCCCCTCCCCCCCCCCCCATTCCTGATGGTGGCAGGGGATGCGAGCAAAGAATTTTCCAATCATTTGTCAGTCTTATTTTTAAATAATTTGTCAGGTCCAGCGCTTTTTTGTTTGTTTGTCCAAGCATGGGTGCCCGCGTGGTGGTGTAGTGGTGGAATCGTTTCCTTAGAGCCGGAAGGTTCGAATCCACATCGCTGCGTATGGACCTTGGGCAAGTCCTTCACTCACAATTGCTCAGCGCTTCAGCGTGAATCTTCCATGCAGTGTCCGCTCTGCATTCGGGAGCGCCTCTGAGTAGAGAGAGCTTGAAGGGGCGCTATAACAAGTGCACATACAAACAAACAAATGAGGGCTGCGTCATGTCAAACGGGTTATCCATCCAGAGATGTTTTAAAATTGTGTGAAACTTTTCCATGTCCAATCAGAAACCAGATCAACGTTACTACCTCTCATCTATTCACACGTGTCAAATGATGCTTTCAGTTGCCTATTGGTTAGTTCGTTACTGTAAATTGAGCAAGTCATTAAAAGTTCTGCAATTGCTCAATGAGCAAGTTGTTAACTCACAGTGGCTCGGGAACAATATGGTCATTTGAATTTTGAACTTTAAAGGAGAACAATTTCAAGTACATGGTATTGCACATTATATAATTGCATTGTACGAGTATATATATATGTGTGTGTGTGTGTATATATATATATATAAATTACATAGTTCTCATATAATAAATTGTATATATTTTTAAAAGTTTCGCATACATGTAAATATTTTGCAACCATGATGTTGTTCAGATTTGTTTAACAAAGTGTCAAAATATATCTGTATGGATGCATCTTTTCAGTCGAGGTTGGGTCGAGAGCACTAGTTACCGAGTAGTAACCTTGACGGGGTGCTATATAAATCTCCTTAATGAATGAATGAATGCACAAGAGATCCTGCGTGGCCAAGCGGGTTGTAGCCCGCTCGCCACGCCGGCGGCCCGGGTTCGATTCCCGGTCAGAGATTAATTTCTCGGATCTTTACTGCGGGTGGCTCGGTCGCAATATAAACGTGGAGTGTGAGGTTGTACTCTGCCTCCGACTGTAAAGGCCCTTTGGTCATACACGGTCGTTAAACTACTTTCCTGAATGAATGCATGATTGAATGAATTGTACAGTATTGTATTGTGCAGTTGTATTGTATTGCATATATTCTGCTGTTCAGTGCTGTATAATGCGACCGCTTTCTGACTGCGTCCGTTGCTTAGCATTTGTTGTTCTTCTCATAATCATGCCTTTCCAATATAGCTAGTCATTATTTCATGTAGCTCCTTTAAAAGCTTCTCATGGGAGACTTTGATGTGCACTTCCTGTTTTGAGAGCCATTTTGGATTTGTATTATGACTTCTTTAACTCTTTGAACCCGGAGCTCCCATAACGCTTTGGATAACGGGTCGGAAAACCGGCCTGTCGGGTTCAAAGGGTTAAGGTATTTTGGTTGAGTTTCACATAAATACTTTCAACCATGACTTTGTCAAGATTTGTTTAATAAAGTGTTAAATAAATATTGCCATAGTGCAGGTCAATTTTGTTATGTTAAGGTTTGTGCTATGTTTGCTACTTAGACAAATTCCTTTTCTTACTTATATCAAGTTAATAGCGAGTGATTGATGGAATGATTGATTGATTGATTGACTTGAAGATTGATTGTTTGATTGATTGGTCGCAATTTTACACTGCAACAGAGGGCCGACTTGCATACTTACTTAATAGTAAGACTGCTCTATGTTGCAAGTGGCACTGCCATCATCATCACCATCATCATCATCATTATGCACAATGAGCATTGTGCTCACAGGTGTCCGGTGTCCGCTTGGTCTTCTCCTTGCATCATTATCTCAATCAATCAATCAATTATCGTTTAATCAAAACTTCAGGCTGGCAGAATGCAGCATGTTACATACAATTAATTTTACAAAGGTTTATATATACATCACCAAAACTCTTCCCCAATTCCTGCCCCGTATTCATAATTCGATGAAGTCAAAGATTAGTCACTACCGCCATTCTGTGCTACCACCCAGCATTATTACATTATTCTGCAATAATTCCTGATAGACCTACAATCTGATGAAGTGCTATGGGTAATGAATACTACTTGTATAAACCTGTCCCTACAACAGTCTAGTTAGTATCCAATTGAAACCGCAGAAGTGCATTCGACCTTGTGAACTTGGTTGTGAAATGAACTTAATGAAGGCAAAAGTCCCGGATACTATAGTTTCGCCGAAATGAATACATCGACTGTACTGTACACAGTGTGAGATTTTTCTAAACCAATAGGCCTAACCAGAGCCTTCTATTCCAAATAGAAGGCTCTGGGCCTAACCATCAGAAAATGAAGTTGCTGTACGCGTCGTCCATTTGTAGTTCTGAATTTAAATATCATACGCATATCAATCATTCTCGTAAACCGTAAACTCTGCATCCGATGAGATTCTAAAAGGCTTTTGTCGAGAATAATATTACTGAAAAAGTTTCGATTTGACAACAAAAAACTGCCAGCCTTTTCACAACAAAAACTGTAGTCGGTTGACAGAGGGCGGGCAACGGCGAAATGACGTCATATGACGGCAGAATTTTGTATGTTATTGTGTCTGTGGTTATTGAAGCGATGATCAGGGATGCCACTCAATAACTTTTCAACCTAGATCTAAGTTTTCGGTCTTTCTAGATTTTCTGGTCAGGATCTAGCCTTTTCACACGGCGGATTTTCCGGCTTTTTAAACATAAAAATAAATTTTTTAGATGAAAATGTACAAAGACGTGAAAAGCCAAAAATTATGTGCATTTGGACCAAAAATTGTAGATGTTGGACCAAAAGATTAAAAAGTCATCAACATTTTTTTCGGAAAAAATAACAAATTTTTAGTCTGATGTCTAAAAAAGGCCGTCATAAAATTGTAATTTTGTCAGGAAAGAGAGGAAAATTTTGGTCGGATGACTAGAAAAAAGGTTGTCAGAAATAATATTTCAAACTGGAAAAATCCATGTATTATTATTATTCTCAATGTAGCCTTTTCTAGCCTTTTTTCAACCGCAACCTATTTAAAAAATTCAGAGTGGCATCCCTGGAAGCGACGATCACCTGTGACAAAACAAGCTTTGGATTTCTTTGTACGAAAAATTCCCGAGTCCTATTAGACGAACTGCGCATCAGAAAAAAAATAATTTTCAGATTATCCGTCGAATAAATCCTTTTCACGGACGTAACGAGATGACTTCGGTTCTGGGCAGCGTTACGAGTTGGTTGGTGGGTGTAAGGGACCCGTCCCCTGAGCGTCAAATGATTGAGATCGGGGCAACGGACCCAACTTCGCAACAGCCTGGAAAGGAAGAAGGGTCGAAGGAGGTCACCCCGAGCGCTGCTGGACCCGTGGAAGCCGAACTTGGGGCAGACGTGGCGAAGCTAGAGGGACAGGAGAAGACTCCTGGTGGTGGTGATGATGGTAAAGATGAGGCAGCGAAAACGGTTCCGGGTGGGATGGATGTCGACTTGCAGGAGGTGTCCGAAAAGGCTATGCACGCAGCCAAGGAGTGGGGCAGTAAGTGATGTTTATTTTGCTTATTAAACTTTCGTCATCATTACAGCAACGACCAACTTTTGCTGGCATCATATGGCTTGAGAGCTGTTTTCAATGTTTAGACTAAAAGTGTAAACAAAAAATGTAAACACAATGACAATGTAAACAGAACAATTGCTATTGCGCAATGAGGCTGTCATACGTCATTAGTTGAGCATTGATTCAGTAACATGAAGCTCTGGTATTCTGTTCGTGTATGCCACAGATATGAAAGGCTTGGGATAATATATTGTCATTAGGCGTAAAAAAAAATTGTTGTGTTTCCGGTAACGCGACCGACCCATTTTTACGGCCGCGACCCAAATATTTTTGTAAAAAAATGTTATTAAAAAAAAAAAATTTTCAAAAAAAAAATTTTTTGGCAAAAAAAAATTTAAATTTTTTTCAAAAAAATATTTTTTTAACATTTGTATTGACATAACATAAGAGACGTCAACAAAATGAAATTAATAGGACTGTTTCTAGAGCAGTTTTAGGTGCAGACAGTCGGGAAATAGGCAGTTTATACTTGTTTAGAACACGTAGGCTACTTTGTTTCAGCGTGCAAAAAAGACTAGTGGGGTATACTTTTTCGGATAGTCACTGCATAAAAATATTTTACAAAATAAAAATATTTTCCGACCTACCTACCCAATTTTTTTTAGCTCTGTTACCGGAAACACAACATATTTTTTTTTTGGCCTTATTGTACGCACTCCTGTGAAAGCAGGTTCTTTTGATCACAAATAGTTGAAGCACTTGAGAGAAATCCAGCAATGTTTGTATATGTACGTATGTGACCGTATGTCATAATGTATAATATATGATAATTGCATTTGTATGCATAATTATATGTAGGCTACCGGTATCGATGTGTACCTGGAATATTAATAATTTACGTATATAAAGTAAGTGATATATATGTATACTAGCTGGGATACCCGGCGATGCCCGGGAATTTTATGTAAATGGCCGTGAAGCTGTGTCGACGGAATGGAAATAGCAACGGTTTGGGGTTTCACGCCCCCATGGCCCCCTCCACTGGCTGGACCTGACGGTCCTCTGTATACATGCAAAGTTTCATATCAATAGCTGCAAAACTGCAAAAAAATGCCCCACCCTCTCCAAAAACTTTCGCCCCCTAAACAACGCCCTGCTCCACCCGGCCCCTGCGGGGCGAGGTGTGTTGGTTAGTGGCGAGGTGGTCCCGGTGACACCCTATTTAGCTGCAACTTTTCAGGTGAATAGCTGTGAAACTATGGCGATGGTAAAAACAATGTGAAAAATGGAGTTTTGGGGCCTCCCCCCATTCTCCCTCTGGTGGCAGAGATTCGTCAACTCGTTTTCTGGGAGGACCTGACGGTCCTCTGTTTAAATGCAAAATTTAACATCAATAGCTGAAAAAATTTCGCCCCCCAAAACATTTCGCCCCCCTAAACAACGCCCTGCCCCGCCCGGCCCCTGCGGGGCGAGCGAGGTGTGTGTTGGTTGGGGGGCAAGGTGATCCTGGTGGCATCCTATCTAGCTGCAACTTTTCAGGTGAATAGCTGCGAAACTATGGCGATGGTGTAAAAATAGGGAAAATGGAGTTTTGTGGTCCCCCCCATTTTCCCTCTGGTGGTAGAGATTCGCCAACCGGTTTTTTGGGAGGACCTGACGGTCCTCTGTCTAAATGCAAAATTTGACATCAATAGCTGAAAATATTTGCCCCCCTAAAACTTTGGCCCCCCCCCTAAACAACGCCCTGCCCCGCCCGGCCCCTGCGGGGCGAGCGAGGTGTGTGTTGTTGGGGGCAAGGTGGTCCAGGTGGCATCCTATCTAGCTGCAACGTTTCAGGTGAATAGCTGTGAAACTATGGCGATGGTGTAAAAATATGGAAAATGGAGTTTTGGGGTACCCCCCATTTTCCCCCTGGTGGTAGAGATTCGCCAACTCGTTTTTTGGGAGGACCTGACGGTCCTCTGTCTAAATGCAAAATTTGGCATCAATAGCTGCAAAAAATTTTTTTCCCCCCCCCAAAATTCCCCCCATTTTGACCCCCATGGGGTTAGAAATTCGCCAACCCCTGCACTTGCTAAGTTTGATGAACCCCTGTCTAGGTGCAAAATTTCAGATCAATAGCTGCGAAACTGTGGGCGTGCATTCTGGACAAATATATAAATATACATACATACATACATATAAATAAATATATAAACATCCTCTCTTATAGATATAGATATGTATAATGATATTTATCAGCATGAAGACATTTTATTAAATGGTAATCATCAATGAATAATAATTGATTAATTACTGGGTTTACCTATTGATTGACAACCTGCATACGAATTTGTGAACTGCATGTTCGTATTACTATTGTGGTGTGCCATAAAGATTGATTGATTGATTGATTTATCGATTCATCGATCGATCGATTTGTATGAACTCTAGTTATTTCACATATGCAGAATGGAATAAATCTGTTAAATGCAAATGACAGCTAAGTTTGTGGTGAATGTCCAATGAGGTTGTTATTTCTTTAGTTGGATGCGCTATCATTGCTGTTATAAACATGCTATTTTCCCATGTCCTTTTTCTATCTGTTTGTCTGCCCGCCTGCCTACCTGTGTCTCCACCTGCCTGTTTATACCTGTTTGCCTGCTCATATGCCTGCCTACCTTTGTGCCTGCCTACCTGTTTGCCTGCCTATCTGCCTGCCTGCCTATCTACCTGCCTGCCTCCCTTTGTGCCTGCCTGCCTACCTTTGTGCCTGCCTGTGTCTGAGCATTGTGCACTGTTTATCTTTTTTCAAGTGTTGCCTGAAGCCAGCAGACCGTGACGATATTGTGATTCATTACTATATTTTTTATATCGTTTTTTGTCTTTGTTCAGCTGGGGAGTAAGTAAGTAAGAAGCAAATCCTCAGTTGCTTCTAGGCGTTGCTTTGATGCAACAGCTGTTCACGACAACAGACAAAGACAACCTTGAAGCGCCTTTGTCTGTCAAAGGCTTTGTCTCCTTCGCTAATATAAAATGATTTAGCTGAAGAAGAAAAAAATCAGATAAAATGTTCATAAATGTTCATTGTTCAACAAGTTTGATGTATATTTTGTGTGTGTGTGTGTTGTGATATAAGCGCATACATACATGCAAATACATATGTATGGTGTATACATACACACAATTATACAGATAAATATACCATATGTGCCGTATGTATGCATGCTACATTTGTCTTTTCTCGCTGTTCTATTCATGCTGTTAGCCGTCTGTGGTTGATTGGTTGATTGATTGGTTGATTGATTGACTGATTGTTTGTTTGGTTGATTGTTTGTTTGGTTGATTGATTGGTTGGTTGGTTGATTGATTGTTTGTTTGGTTGGTTGATTCATTGGTTGGTTGATTGATTGGTTGGTTGACTGATTAATTTATTGATTGATTGATTGATGCTTACATTCATAAATATGTGCAGACTCGGCACTTGTCTGCACCTTGTAGCCTTTGTTGATGATGACAGAGGACATTTTGAACCTAAGACTTTAAAAGTTGGGACTGATATACCAGTTCATGTGGCCACCATTCTGCGCACATGTGAAGTGCTGTTATGTCCGACTGTCCGTACAGAGCTATCAACTTAACACGCCAGACTAGTTAGTGCGCTACGCACTGTAGAGAGCTAAATATTGACTTTTCAGTGTTATTCCTTTGTACGTGCACGGCCCTGGCTATCTGCTGTGCGGTTCTCAAGGCACGTGCACAATGGGTTATTGAATCAACAATGTAATTAAATTGATCTGTTGTCATCAAATAAAACTGGAATTCATCTAGTTTTTAATCTGGTTTGTGATAGTAAATTCAGCATTTTAATCTATTTTTTATTATTTTTCTCTTGCATTTGCAATAACGCCCCTTCAAGCTATCTTTCGTGATAGTAAATTCAACATTTTTAAATTAAAAAAAGTTATTTCTCGCCTTTGCTAAAGTACCCTTCGGGCTGTCCACTCAGAGGCGCTCCCGACTACAGCGCGGACACTGCATTGAGTTTCACGCTGAAGAACCCGAGCAATTGCGATTGAAGGACTTGCTCAAGATCCCTACATGGCGGATTGTGGTGGATTTGAACCTGGAACCCTCCAGCTCCAAGGCATCGAGTCCACCACTACACCACCATGCCCCACTAAATTTATAAATTGCTACTTTAAGGCTGAGCACAGGGCTCCAGGTTATTGAAGAGTGCTTAGTCATAGTAGAAGGGTTGTCTAGTGGAGGTCTGAGTTCGGTTGCCAGAGAAAGGAAATGCTGAAGCGGATTCCATCGAGGATGAGAAGATTTGGAAGGCGGATGATTTGATGGATTTGGGACGAAGGATTGAATGGATTAGGGTTAGGAAGGATTGGATGGAATAGAGTTAGGAAGAATTGAATGGATTAGGGTTAGGAAGGATTGAATGGATTAGGGGCGGATGATTTGATAGATTAGGGACATAAG
>OX243821.1:18427434-18587434 GCA_945859605.1 Lumbricus rubellus | reverse complement strand
GCTGAAAGACACGATGGAAGAGAAGGTGACCTTTCTCTGTCCATTGATGCCTTGTAGTGTAATGCATGCAATAGTTATGTAGCACCTTTTCAAAGGAACTCCAACCATACATGTGGTGTAGTGGTGGTGTAGTGGTGGCGTCGTTGCCTTGGAACCGGAAAGTTCGAGGTTCGAATCCACCTCGCCGCATAAGGACCTTCCGGCTCCAAGGCAACGACGCCACCACTACACCACCGCGCCCCACAATTTCATGTGTAGGTAGGTGTGTAAGTTGTTTGTGTGCTTATCCCTTGTAATTATCGACATTGCAGGCTGAGTGCTTTTATCAATCAATCAGTTTGTGTTTTATTGATTTAATACCACTACTGAACAGTGCTGTCCAACATTTTTGACATCACGCGCCGCAGAAGTAATAATTCTTGAAGCCAGCGGCCACAGCAGTCAGGGCCGTCTTATGGTCATCGTAGGCCCTAGGCACTTTTGCATATTGATCTATTCGTAGGCCCCTAGGGCCTATCCAACTCAACTCTGCATTAATTCAAATTGCAACACATTTACATTATTTCTTAAAATTATGCTAAACCATGTTTTGTGAACGTATTTCAGTTTTGATTTTAAATCTCAATCTACTTTATCAACTGAAGAAATAGTGATTTGAGCAAAAGCAATAATTGAGATATATACATGTCATCGAGAAGATGCATTTATTGACGAATTTCTTTTGTTTTCTCGAATGTTTGCAGATAAATCTGCAGCTGAAATTATTAGTTCACAAATAGCTGACAAGCTGGTCTCCAGTTTTCCAAAATGTCAATATTGCTTTTCGAATTTATCTTTCTATCTTTGGAACCAGTTGTGAAGGTGAACGTTCTTTTTCGAAACTGAAAATTATCAAAAAATTACCTTCGGTCAACGATTGGACAGTCACGATTAAAACGTCGATTATCCTCCCTTGCATTAGCCTACTTTCAATTGAAAACGACTTAATGCGAGAAATGACATTTGAAGACGTTATAAGCGATTTCGCGAATGCAAAGAGACGCAAAGTTAACATAATATAGCTTAGCTAATGTTACTGTTTCATTGGCTAACTCTATAGCCTTGAAAAAGTTAGCAAGTTTTCGTTTTCTGTTTGTTTTTTCCCGGTCATTGACCAATCACTGCGCATTTATATTTTAATATTTTTTCTCAGGATTTCGTAGGCCCCTAAAAAGTTCGTAGGCCCTAGGCACAGTTCCTACTGTGCCTACTGGATAAGATGGCCCTGACAGCAGTAAACTCAAAAGCAGCGGCTGAATTTTATTGCTTATTATTAACTGTACTGAAATTTATTACGTATTGATTATAATAATGTGCAATAAATAATTTCAGACCGTTTTATGTGCAGCTTAAATAATTTCAGACCATTTTATGTGCATTTTAAATAATTTTAGACCATCTTGTGTGCATTTGATGTATTTTCAGAAAATTTTATATGAATTATACGTAATTTCAGTCTTTTTTAGACTATTTTACATGTATTTTACAAAAATTTCAGACTATTTCATGTGTGTTTTATGAAATTTCAGACCATTTTATGTTTTTTCAGATCATTTTATATGTGTTTTATATAATTTCAGACCATTTAATGTGCATTCTATGTAATTTTTCAGACCATTTAACTCTTTCCCGCCGGACCGGGTCACCCGTGACCCCATTAACAGGATAGGTATCAAAACAATTTCGGCTGGAAATGGTTAATATGCATTCTGTGTAATTTTTCAGACTATTTAACATGCATTTTACATAATTTTTCAGACCATTTTATGTGCACTTTATGTAATTTAAAACCATTTTTCGTGCATTTTCTGCAATGTTTTCAGACGATTCTTGGAGAATTTACGCGTGAGCAGGAGAAGTTTGTGACTGGGAATCGCGAGAAGAAGAAGCAATCGGAAGCAGCTGTGGCGCCGTGGGTCGGATACAACGAGGAGGAAGCCATGAAGACACAGATACTGGCACTCTCTAAGGTACCCCCACCAACGTTCACCTTTCTCAGGCACCCTGATCTATATTAACCTTTCTACGGTACCCTGACCTACATTAGTCTATCTAAGGTACACTGACCTACATTAACCTCTCTAAGGTACCCTGACCTACGTTCACCTCTGTAAGGTACCCTGACCTACGTTCACCTCTGTAAGGTACCCTGACCTACGTTCACCTCTGTAAGGTACTCTGACCTACGTTCACCTCTGTAAGGTACTCTGACCTACGTTCACCTCTGTAAGGTACTCTGACCTACATTAGTCTCTCTAATGTGTCCTGACCTACATCCACTTCTCTCAGGTGCCTTGACCCCATTGACTTGGAGAGCTCTATTCACCTCTCTGAGGTACCCTAACCTACGTTCAGCTATCTACGGTACCATGACCTATATTAGCCTAGAAGGTGCCCTGAGCTTCCTCTCTAAGGTGCCCTGGCCTTCATTCAGCTCTCTAAGGTGCCCTGGCCTTCATTCACCTTGCCATAACATTTAGCAGGTCCTTTAGAATACCCACGCCTGATATGGATGAGGTGTAGCCGTTCCAGACATATTGCTTTCATGATTATAACTTCTGAGTCCCTGAGGGAAACGAAGTACCTCAGGGCAATAAAAAAGATAGTAATCAGGGCTTTTTTAATTTGCAGTTGTACACAAAATGTGCAGTTCTAAATGGATTTGTGCAGTTGTAGAATCACTTCTGTACAGTTAAAGCTAGCATTGTCCTCGGATTGGAAGTAATTTACCATGGAGGATGGGAAAGGAAGAAGGAGTTGTGCAGTTCTAAAAATTCCTTAAAAACAGCCCTGATAGTAATATAGTAATAATAATAATAATGAAATTTTTTAGTATTTGTTTGCTTTTTTGATTACAGGACAAGCGCAATGTGCTGCGTAATCCACCATCAGGCGTCCAGTTCTACTTTGACTACGAAAGCATCTTCCCGATCGCCATGGTGATGCTCGACGAAGATCCGAATCTGAAGGCGCTGAGATTCGAACTCGTACCGAAACAGTGAGTTGCACGAGTTGTCAGTCTTTCTGTTTTATTTCTTTGTTGTCTGGCATTGTTCTCATTGTTACCCTTTCATTGTTCTCATTGTTACCTTTTCATTGTTCTCATTGTTACCTTTTCATTGTTCTCATTGTTACCTTTTCATTGTTCTCATTGTTACCTTTGCATTGTTCTCATTGTTACCTTTTCATTGTTCTAACTTCTCATTGTTACCTTTTCATTGTTCTCATTGTTACCGTTCAATTGTTTTCACTGTTACCTTTTCCAGTTTTCTTAGTGTTACCTTTTTCGTTGTTCTCATTGTTTCCTTTTCATTGTTCTCATTGCTACCTTAAAATTCATTGTTCTCATTGTTACTTTTTCATTGTTCTCGTTGCTTCCTTTTCATTGTTCTCATTGTTTCCTTTTCATCATTCTCATTGTTACCTTTTCATTGTTCTCATTGTTTCCTTTTAATCGTTCTCATTACATTACCTTTTTCATTGTTCTCAGTGTTGGCTTTTTCATTGTTCTCATTGTTACCTTTTTCATTGTTCTCATCGTTTCCTTTTCATCGTTCTCATTGTTACCTTTTCGTTTTTCTCAGTATTACCTTTTTCATTGTTCTTCTTGTTACCTTTTTTCTTACTAGGCTGTATGTTTATAGGTATTCAGTTTGTGTTGTCTTTCACTAAAAGATTAAATCGTTTATTGTATTCTGTACTCGTACATGTATGTCTGAACATGGTTATTTAAGTGTTCATATTAATTTCATTTTAGCTATTTTTGTAAGGTTCCCTTGTAGCGGCACGGCTGTGTTATGGCGCCATATAAATTTTTGTTATTTTTTTTATTAATTTCATATGTCACTTGTGGTATGGTTTTAGTAGTAGTAGTAGTAGTAGTGCCCGTTTATTGACGAAGCATCAATCAAAAACAAAAATAAAAGCAATCAGTACAAACTCTTTCGATTGATCGGTGCATAAGTCAAAGTATCAATCCAAAAAGGTCATATGGACCCGCTGAGGCTGGATTGACCCTTCCTTTCTCAATATAACATTTGGCGGTTGTAAAACAGTGCAAAGAACAACATGTTATATACATGAAACGAAAGCAAACTGAAACGAAATGACAAACAGAATTTTTTTTTAAAGCACAAAAACAAATTATGACCAAAAGTTTAAATCTAGTAAACAGAGATTAAGCAGTCTTTTAATTTTTTCTTAAACATGTTAGTGGTGGGTATAAGTGTAACATACTTTGGAAGGTTATTCCATGTTGTTTGTGACTTGCATCTGTAGGATAAAGGAGGAGATGTTCTGGCGCAACTACTTCTACAGAGTCTCGCTCATCAAACAGTCGACTCAGCTGACGTCGATGACTCAACAGAGAGGTAGACGATGACGATCACGTGGGCATATTTAGTGGGGTGGGGGCTTTCCAGTTTCAAACTCCAAAAATAATTTACGAATTTTTAATGCTAAGTTTGTGACTCTATTCTTTAAAGATATGAAAACCCAAAAAATTCCTGGACAATCTTGTCAAGGCCGTAAAATCGTGGAATGGAATGCAGTAATGGTCAAGTTAATTTACAAATGAATGAGTGAATTGATGAATCGGTGGATTAAGGAATCAATGAGTGAATTAAGGAATGAACGAGTGAATTAAGGAATGAACGAGTGAATTAAGGAATGAATGAGTGAATTAAGGAATGAACGAGTGAATTAAGGAATGGTGCAATCAAATTTATTAGAGAATGAATGAATCTGAGTTGTAGCAATTTGTGTGGTTTATTTGGCTTTCACTGTTTGATGATAAGTTCAGTATGTATCAAATTCTGTTTTTGTTTTAATAGGGTCGTCTGCTGCTTCATCAGGAAAGTCGAGCCCTGCGGAGAGTGGCTCAAAAACCACACAAAAGAGTAAGTAAATCAATGCAGCTTGATTTATCATTTATTTTAAATAGAAACTAATAAATAATAATAGTTCGCTGACGTTTGCGAGTCTGAAAAATTTGTATAAATATTGATTTTTTTTAGTTGCTGTTGACTATTTTAGTGTTTGGGTTACTATTATAGGGTTTGGGTGTATGTTATAGTGTTTTGGTAACTGTGATAGTGTTATAGTGTTTGGGTAACTGTTATAGTGTAGTATTCACACTGTTCAGGTAATTGGCGTAGTGTTTGATTGACTTAGCTTTCAGGAACTGATTTAGTGTTAGATTTTTTGGCGCACGTAATAATGTGTGACAGTCCACACCGAAATTTGTATTATGTAGGAAATTTCACATCAGATAGTATGTTTTGGGGTTTTTTTTTACAGAATTTAATATAAAAATATATTTTAAGAAATATTTTCAACAATTTTTAAAGCTATTCTAATGCTCTTCATATGCATACTATTTTGTTTTAATTTAATTAATTAATTAACTTATGTATTTAGATTACTTTTTGCGTTATATCTTGGGTTATAATAAAGCTAGAACATCAATTTTTCTGTCATATTGAAGTCCGAGTAAAGACTGATTTTGGTGTGGACCGCCACATATATGGATGACCCTTTTCTGGAAGAGACGAGACGCATTTGTTTGTTTCTATTATTTCATTTTCTCTTTGTTATTCTTTCTGTCTGTGCGCAGCCAACGTGGAGGAGAAGGAAGCGGAAGAGCTGAATCTGGGAAGTCCTCCGGGGGACCAGGAGTTTGTCAGCGATACATTCCAGGCGGGGGAGGTGCTCGACGAGGAACTGCAGCGGGAGATGCATCAGTTGGGAGTCACCGACAGCCAGGAACTGGAAGGTGTGTGTGGGGGGTGTAGTGTGGTCTGTGTGTGGTGTGTCTGTGTGTGCTTGTCTTTCCTTGTGTCTGTGTGTGCTTGTCTTTCCTTGTGTCTGTGTGTGCGTGCATGTTTCGGTGTGCGCGTATGAGCGTGAGTCAGTTAGATTTGTTGGTGTTATTTGATCAGATGTAAAAAAAATTGTTTTAGGACTATGCTCTGCTAAGAAACTGTGAATTTAAAATATTTATGCATTCACGTTTAATTAATTAATTCCTTTCTGGCCATCCTATGATGTGATGCACATAATACTTTGACTACGGTAATAATTGTTTTATGGTTTAATACATTAAATGAAAATGAATGAATAAATGAATAAATCTTTCCGCTGTTCTGAAAAACTGACGTCTTCGTTGCTTTAGGCAAACAAACGAAGAACGGTAAGTGGCATGTGGGTCGGTTCTCTTTGGTTGTGGAGGGTGCTCGCTTTCGTGGGTAACTTTGGTCACTCACTAGTTATTCTACCACTGCACAATGTACAGTTGTGCACATACATGTCACGAAAATACCGGAAATGCTTACAGCGTTCATTTCACCATCGCTGTGCTTACATGGGCGTAGTTGCTTTAAATTGCATGTGGTGCTGATTTTGGGGTACTTACATTTGACCAGCGTTGTATTTGACTGTCACAGATGGGTATTTGTCTATGGTATATTTTGTGTGGTACTGATTTTTGGTACTTAATATATAAAATTGAAGCCATGTTTGAATGCCACAGAGAGATATTTAACTATCTTTTTGAATTGCTGTTTGTTTGGTAAGTATGTATATATAAGACTGATGCAGTATTTGAATGCCACAGACAGATATTTAACTATCTGCGTGTGGTACTGGTTTATTGGTACTTATTTGTTTTGTTTGTTTGTTTGTTTGTATGTGCACTTGTTATAGCCCCCTTCAAGCTCTCACTACTCAGAGGCGCTCCCGAATGCAGAGCGGACACTGCATCGGAGTTTCACGCCGAAGCGCTGAGCAATAATTATTGTGAGTGAAGGACTTGCCCAAGGTCCTTACGCGGCAAGGTGGATTCGAACCTCGAACCTTCCGGCTCCAAGGCAACGACGCCACCACTACACCACCGCGCCCCACATCTTTGCTTGCACTTGTAACATTTGCCTAAAGTTACACTGTGTTGTGGAGTTGATGTGCACATAGATTCTTATACTAAAGCTTGTTTCTCCTGTGCCTCTGATAATATTTGTGAGCACTGTGATTTTTCCTGGTGGGGACTAATTTTAAATTTTTAATGGGAAGATACTTCACTGGATGCTCTCTTTGGTCTCTTGTGGATGTGTGTGCTTTGTTTGTATGTGCACTTGTTATAGCGCCCCTTCAAACTCACTACTCAGAGGCGCTCTCGACTACATAGCGGACACTGCATCAAAGTTTGACACCGAAGCGCTGAGCAATTGTGAGTGAAGGACTTGCCCAAGGTCCCTATGCGGCGACTTGAGGTGGATTCAAACCTCCAACCCTCCGGCTGCAAGGCAACGAACATACCCACTACACCACCGCGCCCAAAGAACACAAATGACATCTTCGGCGGACATTTCCTCTTGCCGAGCAGCTTTGGTGTTGCATTTTGCTTTTGACAGACATAATAATAATAAGTCAACAATAACCTTATGGGCGGAGTTTGGATTCCGTTCTTGGGGGGCTAACCCCGAGTCTGGACCATATTGGGGGGAGGGCTAACCCCGAAAAAGAATACCATTTTCATGGTAAAAAAGTTGAATCTGGGTCTTCTTGGAGGGGCTTAGCCCCCCCTAACCCTTGATAAACTCTGCCCATGAATAGCCTTTAATGGAATTTCGTGCCACTTGAGGTTGTTGCACGTTAGATATTGCACGTGGGTGTCTGGGTTGTCTTCGAGTGCATTTTCATAAATATTAAGTCACAAAAATTCTCAGCTCAGACGAATTGTCAGACTAGCTTTTTCTAGCGTTTTTGCCTGATTTTGAAATTCAGAGTGGCATTCCTGCCTGGGAGCCATTCCAGAGGCCTTCATCACTACACTTATTATAGCTGTGTTTTGGTGCGCTGGAGTTGGGAGCCCCTATGAATAGTTTTCTGGAATGGGTGCTATATAAGTTTCCAAATGATTGAATATCTACATTATTATTATTATTGACCTTTTATATAGCGCACCTTCAAGGTGACCTACTCAGAAGTGCTCCGAGTCCAACAACGGCTAAATAAAACAGTTTTTAAGTGAGAAAGAAAAGTAGAACTGGTTAGAGAGGCATTAGTAGAGGATTAAAAAGAAGGGATAAAGGTTGAACGAAGATGTGAGAGATTGTTTAACGTCCTCTTGCGTAGCAATAATTCAAGCTAAACATTGTTTTTCCAGATGACATACCCGAGAGGGAGAGGAAGCTGCAGGTGGACCTTCAGGAGTATGTCTTGTATGTATGAGCTCTTGTTATAGCACCCCTTCAAAATTCCTACTCAGAGGCGCTCCCGACTACAGCACGGACACTGAATCGAACTTGCTCAGGGTACCTATGCAACACTTGTTCTAGGTTTAACATCCTCTTACACAACAATAATTCTTGCTACCTCTTGTTTTTCCAGATGACATACCGGAGTGGGAGAGGGAGTTGCAGGCGGAGCTTCAGGAGTACGAGGTCGTCGGCGACGACGACGAAAACACCGCTGACGACGACGCCGATCTCGAACGAGAGATCATGAACCAGATCGAAGCGGAATCGAAACACACATAAGCGAAACGGAGGACACACACACACGCGTGTGCTCGCACGCTATCGTCACCTTTCTTGTATCATAAACTCTGTCGGTGTGACGTCGTGTGGCGGTTAACGTTTTTTGGGGAGATGCCTAAGTTACCTGTTAGAGACTACACTTGTGGTAATGTAGCTGTATAAATTGATGACATAGCTACATGTATGTAAATTTATAGTGGAGCTGTATAAGTATGGTTTACGTTTTTTGGATGATGCCTAAGTTACTTAATAGAGACTACGCTTTTGATAATGTAGCTGTATGAATTTAAATTTATAAATTGAAATTGTAGCTGTGTAAGTGTGGTGGTAATTTATGAGGAATCATAAGCTCTGTTGATATGATTTGTTGCGGTTTGCATTTTTGAAGATGCCTAAGTTACCTATTGAAGACTACACTTGTTATAATGTAGGTGCATAAATTTATAATGGATCTACAAAAAATTATAGTGGAGCTGTATAAGTCTGGTTTACATTTTTGGAAAATGCCTAAAAAATGCCTAAGTTACCTAGCTATTAGCTTGTGATAATTTATCTATATGAATTTATAACTGAGCTATAAAAATTGATAGTTGGAGCTTTATAAGTATTTTGTACATTTTTTGAAAGATGCTTAAGTTACCTATTAGTGACAATGCTTGTGGTAATGTAGCTATATAAATTGATGACATAACTATGTAAATTTATAGTGGAGCTGCCTAAATGTGGGGATAAGTTACGGGGAATCATAAGCTCTTTTGGTGTGATGTGTAGCTGTTAACGTTATTGAAGACTGTGCTTGCGATAATTGAGCTATATAAATTGATAATTGAGCTATATGAATTGATAATGGAGCCATATGAATTTATAATTGGAGCTATATGAATTGATGATGGAAGTTCTGTATAAATATGGTGGAAAGATGCGGGGGATTGAGTTGTAGATACATCTTGTGACTTCTGCTTTTTTGAGGAAGCTATATAAATTGCTTCTCTTACATTCTCGCTGATGTTTTTCTGTAGCAACGGCTTGGACAAGGGGTTTAGGCTATCTACAAGATTAGTGACTGAATCCACCAGCCATTTTTTGTGTAGCCTGTTCTCCCATGATATGGCTAAGATGGTTTTTGAACAGGTGACTGGTAATTGCTTTTGCCGAAAAATAATCATCATCTCTCATGTTTATAAATGATTATAAGAGTAGTAATAGGTGCTTGGGTAAGACTGTATCTCTTGTATATTAATATCGGTAATGCTAATAATTGATAGATATGTTGGTTAAAGACAATTTATTTTGTGTGTAATAATTTGTCTGTTTTTGAGTTGGTCCCTGTTTTTGCAGTTTTGGCTGTATCAATTTGCTATCCACTGTATGATTAGTATCAACTGTTGGTACTGACTATCACTGGTACTGACTGTATCGTGACATTTGACCAAAGATGTTAAAAACGACAAAAAGCGATTAAAAATGGAATAAAATATTGTTTTTTTAAATTAAATAAACCGAGAAAATGAGAATAGATGGAAAAAGAAGAATAATTGGACTTTGTTGCGTCTTGTACTATGGTTTAAAATTAAAAACCTTTTCGCATGTTAATTTTAATCAACAACTAAATAACACCATTTTATTTTTAAACACTAAGTAATAATAATATTATTAATCCGCAGCAATTATTTTCTTTCTTATAACTTTGGTTTAGTAAGAAATTGAAAAATTAAAATTTAGGAACCTTTGAAATTTAAGTTCCATTGAGCTTTGTAAGTGTAGTCTATGGAGTCTATTTAATTTTAAAATTGTACTTAAAATTTTTACTTATATAACAACTTGATATCAAATGATTTTTTTAAAGATTTCATTTCTTGTACTATGCTATTTATTTCTCAAATGATGATGTTAAAATGGTAATATAGTGGTTGAACAGTTGAAAAGTATGGAGACAATAATTATAAGGGATATCAAACGAAAATAAAAAATAAAGAAGATAATAATACGGACAATAAATAAACAAGGTGACATTATACAACGGAGATTTTCTGAGTGGAATAATAAACGGAAAATTTTGACTATAATTTTGTGATGAATATATAATCAAGTATATATAGATGACAATGGTCAATGATACATTGATCATGCACAGGTCGGTCAGGACAGACTGATGAAGAGAGTCGGGGGAGAGAGCGTGGGACACAACGGGCATTGACCCATGTTGTCCTTCATGCCTCTTTTTCACGATTCTCTTCAATCAGACAATGTGGTCTGCTTCAAGATGTTAATGGTATGGAGCAGATCTGCTGACCGGACCGGTTGAAGCTGGGCAACATGGCACGAGACAGACTCAAACAGAGAGTGGCGTCGGACTCTTACGGGCATTGAGCCCTATGATATTGATGATGAATGGCTGTATCATTCCTATCAATTGCAACATCAATATTGACAGTATCACTTTTTTGCATCACTTGTACTGGCTGTATAATTACTATTATTATTATTAAATATTATTATTAAATATAACTGATATTGCATCACTGGTACTGACTGTAGGCTATCTTTGGTATTGTACCATTGGTACTGGCTGTATCATTGGTATTCCTCACAGTCTGTCTCCAACTGCTCTCAGAGTGCCTATGAGCAGCTTACATAGGAAATGTGCTATTTCTATGTGCTACGTGCTATTACCGTATATACACACTTATGTTACTGATTGTGCATTTTCTTCCTGGCATCACCTTTTCAGTTGTATGCATGATGACAAAATATGCGTAATGTAATGTAATTAGTGATTTCTGTAGTGCAGCTCACAGCATGGCCATTCAGTAGCGCTTCCAGTGCCAGAACCCCGAGAAAAAGGTCTTTAATTAATCAATCGTATTTTAAGTGTACATCATTTATAATATTTTCTTAAAGGTAACCTATGTTGTCTTGTTTTGTGTTATAATTTAGTCATGAATGTATATTATGTTAGACCTAATTGGGTTAGACTAACATATTAGACCTTACAGTGTGATAAGATTAATTCTGCTCGACCTACTTATGTTAAACCTAGACCTGCACATGTTGGAACTACGGTATCTTTGTTAGACCAACATACATCATTGATAAGCATGCTTATGTTACACGTGCTTATGTTAGGCGTACATATGTCAGACCTACACATGTTAGACCTACTTAAGTTAGACCTTCATGAGAGGCATGTTTATGTTGCATGTACTTACGTTATTCCTACATGTGTTAGACCTACATGCATGTATTATATGCATACTTATGTTACACGTACTTATGTTAGGCCTTCATATGTTTGACCTACATATCATGAAGGGTGGTGGGATCAATAAAACGCTGGTTTAATATCGTTCGCTATTTGTGCTTTTTCTGTGGTCATATGGTGTCTAAAAAGTAACATGTGTTTTCCAATGGCTCGTGATGATTGGATCAGTTGCCCAGAGGATGCAAAAGAACTGGAATTAGGGTCAGGTTTGTGTAGTTTTGTCATTAACCTATAGACTTGGCCCAATGTGAGGCAATAGGACAGTGGGTTATCAATACTCGATAAGCCCACATTTACAAGAACCAGAATTATAGACTAGAGTTTCCGTCTGGTATGGCAGACGAATATTATCCAACCAGTCTTAAGTGTAAAAGTATTTTATATGAAATTTATCAGCAATTATGTTAGTAGCAGTATTACGGATCCAGTGTGCCTAACCTCACTGCAATGTATGCAGTCTAGTACGGGCAATGTCGAAGTTCAGTACTTTTACCGTTATAAACATGCCAGTGGAAGACTAGAGGAGAAATTAAAGGTCAAAAACGTCGGATCATGGCCTACATGAGTTGTAGTACGTCCATTTTGACTATCTGAAGAGACCTCATTAGTTCAGACCATATACGGGTACAGACTAATCATGCAAGGCATGAGAAGAACAAACCAAATTTTTTTTCATCAAATCGTCTTAGTCACCGCATATTATCAAAAACTGTTTGAAGGGTCCAACACCCAAAGATAATGAGTTTACCCTGATTGATAAGATGTAATCTATTTATATAAAAATGAAACTTTCCAATAGTTCGTGTAAAGTGTTCTCGAAACGTACCGCACAGATTGTTTTGAAAATTTCACAAAACCTTCCATTCCTATAAGAGAGTTTCCAACTTTTTTTTCTCCGAATAAACGCAATATTTTCCACAAAAAGTGAACTTTGCATTCCGCTCGACCGCCATTTGCAAATTCAAAACCGCACGTTGCCAGATTCACAAACGCCTTGACAGTGACTGCGACCATGCATGAATGAGGTTGCGTCCCGTGACGTCATAAGCGATTCGCATAATTATGTCGCGGCCTTCTTGGTTCAGGGAGGAAAGGAGCGGAGGGAGCGGGACGGAGGGGGAGGGAAGGGAGGCGGCGGGGGAAGGGGAGGGGGAGGGGAAGGGAGAGGGGAGGGGGAGGGAGAGGAGAGGGAGAGGAGAGGGGGAGGGGAGGGGGAGGGGGGAGGAGGGGAGAGTCTTTTCTGCCACAGCAACGCGTGGCCGGGTACAGCTAGTTGAACATAAAAAAACTTTACTGACAGGTCAAACCAGTAATAACAAAAGAACAACTTCAATCACGGAAGTTTATTAGACTTTCCGCTGCTCTCTTTGTGTTTTGTTAACTGATATGACGACCGGTTATTTTGTCAATAAAACGAATAATAATTACTAAAATTATAAACCATGCTATCATTTAAACTGATTGTAGGACATTATCCCCCCGGACATTATCCCCCCCGGACATTATCCCCCCCGGACAAAAGCCCCCCGGACATTATCCCCCCCCGATTTTGACTAGGACATTATCCCCCGGACATTATCCCACCCCTCTGTGCAGTTGGTCTGTATCTTCATTTAATTGATAAAGATTATTCGTTATGGTTTTGTCCGCTGTGTGAACTTGTTAATGCCGTCACCGATACATACATACATACATACATACATACATACATACATACATACATACATACATACATACATACATACATACATACATGTACATTAGAGCCCTGCGCCGACTTGCGAGTGTCGGCGGCGGCGCGCCGGTCATTTTTGGTCGGCGGCGGTGGCGCGCCCAACAACAAAAATCGGCGGCGGCGGCGCCACCGAAATGTCGGCGTCGGCGGCGCGGCGCGGCGTCGTGGGATTGGTGTTCCAGCGTCGCATACTTATTTTAAAAGTTGATACACAAGCAACCTATATTATAAAGATATGCGTGTTCAGCGATTATTTTTTGGGCAATTATCTGATCTTTAATTAATGTTCATGAGAAACAATTATTCTCACAAAAGACGTCGAAATACAAATTCTACAAAAGCTTGATTATCATACCACATGACAGCGGTTTCACACTCAGCCTCCAGCTTATGTAACTAAGTAATAGAAGTTAATGAACTGTTTGCGCAGTGGCTGTGCCACCTGCCTATTTTACTCGACCTGCCTTATGAAAAGCCAAAAATCCTTTGTGACTTTTCTGATCTTCTTCACATTCAATTTCTTTCACCTGCTGAATAAGGCCCGTTATCTTGACGCGACCAGCTGAATTGTATAGTTGCATGCATCCATCCATACATACCTACATACATGCAAGTATGCAAACATATATACATACATACATTTATACGTACGTACGTACGTATAAATGTATGTACGTGCGTACGTACGTACATACTGTGTTTGCGTAGAAATGTTTCTGTCAAAAAATGGGATTATTGTGAAATAATACATTGATCTTGTCAAATGATGAGGATGCTTGTAGTTCTTGTCAAATGATGAGGATGCTTGTAGTTCTTTAATTTTCCTATTCAAAGCACACTGTGTAGTAAACATGTTCAGAATTTACCATCTTTCCTGATTTATCGGCCAATAATTCGAACGACTTCCACTCGAAACTCTTAGCATCTTCTATAAACCTATTTGTTATGCACAAGTCTTTCGATCTAAGCAAGTAAAGTAACAATAAGCTACACTAACCTTGTCTACGCGAAAATAATTTTCTTTTCCTAATCGGATACCGTTTGTGAGATGTTGCTCAAATATCTGAAAATATAGAATCTACTTGCCAATTGCCTAACATTGGTCCATTGTGTAGCCTATTAGCCTACAGGCCTATTAATGTTCGGAAGCTTAATTTCCAATTTCACATAGATCACGTACAGCGTGGAATCTGATATTGGTGGGACAAAATTGGAATTGGGTAGTAACTGTCCGGCAATAGGGAATCACAAGCCTGTAGAGGCGGCCAATCGGCTACGTAAAATTGCCAAGCGCCACCTCTTTGCAACGTGAGAGTAACATGTATCATAATATTAGAGAGCTGGCGGTTCTCTTCAATTCTAGCGTAGGCCTACGGTAGACTATCATGCAAGAGGCACACGGCATAACAATTCATTTAGGCCTACCTGGAGGTTTTTTACCATCGTTGCTGCCATAATTCAAATCGAATCACAAAATCCATAAGGTTTAAACGTTAGGCGCACTGTTCAAAAGTCAAAACGAATAGGTAACATCATGGGTGTCATAGCATTGACGCAAATCCGTGGTGCCAGGAAAAATCAAAGAAGTTAAGAAAAAAAATTCTATTTTGCACTGACACAACTTTTATCGCAAAATCATGCCAGAGATAAAAATGCCAAAACAAATAATCAAATCAACGTGGCATCGGCGGCGCGCCGACAAATTGTCGGCGGCGGCGGCGCCGGCGCGCCAACCAAGAAAAATCGGCGGCGGCGGCGCCCTCAAAATGTCGGCGGCGGCGGCGCGGCGCGGCCGGCGCATAGCTCTGATGTACATACATACATGTACATACATACATACATACATACATACATACATGCATGCATGCATGCATGCATGCATACATACATATGTAGCCTACATACATACATACATGCATGCATGCATGCATGCATACATATATACATGCATGCATGCGTGCATACATGCATACATGCATGCGTACATACATGCATACATGCATGCATACATACATGCATACATGCATGCATACATAAATACATATTCAATTGTAGGCCTAATGTCTAATGTATGGGTGCTTAACATAGGCCTATTATTATATTTTTTGCATCATTTTTAGGTAATGTTATCATAGACCGGGGGGATAATGTCCTACCCCGGGGGGATAATGTCCGGGGGGGCTTTTGTCCGGGGGGGATAATGTCCGGGGGGGGATAATGTCCGGGGGGATAATGTCCGTTTCCCATTTAGACTGCATCGTCGTTCGTCGCACTTACTTATCAACCTTTTCTGCGATACTATTTCGACTTTTCGAGATGAAAAAAGTGTTAGACTTGTTTAAAATATGGCGGATATTTATCAGGTTTGTATGAGTGAATAATAATATTATTATGCTCCATACTTCCAATCCAAATTAACTTTGCTGTATGAAATATAGAACGAAATTAATATACATTCTGATTGGAATTGTGTAGTGTAGATTTAAGGATTCGCTAACAACGTGCTTGCACTAAGAACGCGAGGCATGCATGCCTCATTTCGCCGGGTAGATTAGAACATATCGTCGAAGGCAATTAATTAAACTGTAAATTGAGCTGAATCGCGGAAACCTGTTTTTTCCCAAAGCGTATAGCCACTTCGGTGGTCCGCTACACGCCCTGGAATCATGGCTCATATTTTTTAATGGGTTATTTTCTATAATGGCTCGGTAGTATTTCTATAATGGCTCGGTAGCAAGTAAACATTATGACCGCCGCAGATAGGTGCAGAATTAGAGCGGCCTGACATACGGCGATCGATAGATATCTCGTATCTGACGGCCATGTGTTAAGGTGAATCGATTTTGTTGTGTTATTTAGCTTATTTAAGCGTATTAATAGGGTTACCATGCGTCCGGGTTTCCCCGGACATGTCCTCTTTTTTGGCCTCTGTCCGGGGCGTCCGGGCTGCTTTCTAGAAATAGGGCTTTTGTCCGGGTTTTTCCCCGCCTGTTCCCTGATCGATCGATCTTACCTAATTTTCGGGAAAGTAAGTCCTTTCCGTGTTATATACTATTCAGTTCCGTGAACTAAAGGTGCGTTCCAGCAATATTTAGGTCAATGGTATGGTCCGTATGGATACCATTGGACTTCCGGTTCCTGAGGCGGTTTTTTCAAACGCATAAATATAACGCTACCTAGGCCTACACTGTACAATGTACATAATGATAATGGCAAATAAAAATACAATAATTAATATATTAAAATTCACGAAGAAATTGAAAAGAGCCGAAATGTGAGTAGTTACAGACGCACTGAAAACCCAATGCACAGGTTTTCTCAGCAGTCAGCCTAACTTGTTGAAGCCCCAACTTCCCAAGCTCAGTCTATGGTAAGTAAGTAAGTGCGTAAGTAAGAAATTCATGTGTTGTTTCTGTGTACAGTCAGTGACAGACTGACAGTAATGTAATGTGTACTGAACTGAAGTACTGAACACTGACTCAATAAACCATGTACAATAAGAACAATATTTTGTGTAGTTTAATTTTATCTTTGTTGTACAACATGACATTGGTTTAGCACTATGAAGCTATGAGCACGCTACGATATGGTAACCGGAGGAACATTTTGTGTGTCCTCTTTTTCCTCTGAGCACTTATGGTAACCCTACGTATTAATATTTATGAAAATGCACCTTTTCATGGTAGTTTTACTTACTTACTTTCGCGAAAACATTGGCCTATAGTTCGCCGTAGGTCGCGGAAATATTGGGCTATCGATCGCCGTATGTCAGGCCGCTCTAATTCTGCACCTATCTGCGGCGGCCATAATGTTTACTTGCTACCGAGCCATTATAGAAATACTACCGAGCCATTATAGAAAATGACCTTTTAATGTTACCTAGGCAGTGATGATTTGAGGGCGTTTTGCATGTTTTTTTGTGGAAATTTATAAACGAATATACACAATGTACACATACTTACAGAAGCTTGGAATTTAATTTTTTATAATACACTCATCTAGTTGTATTATTTTCAGGAGAAGGCTGCATTAGCACGAGAGCAGCTATATACAACAGTCTTCAGTCAGTGCTTCTCGCCGTGTGGCAAGTTTCTTGCTGCCTGTAGTAATTTTGGAAAGGTCTCTATATTCAGGTAGTTATTTTTATTTTACTGGAAAGCTAAAACTTGATTGAAACATATCATAGTAGAAAAATTGTAGCATTCGGACCAAATATTCATTTCAGCAACTTTACCATCTCTCATTGTATGTATGTATATGACCATAATAGCGCCGTATCAAGAATCTCATGAAGGCGCTTAACGTAGCTACCAAACAGATCTAAACAGATGCGATTTGAGATGATCATTGATGATGGGCTGAAAGTATTTCAGTGTGCATATCAATAGTATAGGTTGTTTGAATCTAATTTTGTTGCATTAAGTAAATTGACATTTAATTAAAATGGCTTTTTGATCTAGAAGGACCCTTATCAGTTTCCACGTGCACCCTGGGTAACAGTGGGTATGTTTGGTAATTTTGGCTATGCAATATGTGTGTGATGAGTACACACTGACTATAATAGACTGCTGATGGGAGGATCAGCCAGCAGGGGGAAGGTCTGGCTCACAACATACAGACACTAATGCTGATTCAGTGTCTGCGCTGTAGTTTGGAGCACCTCTGAGTAGCGAGCTTGAAGGGGCGCTATAGTAAATGCAAGAAATAAAATGGAATAAAATAAATAAATTTGGTTTGATATTTTCATTTCTGTACGTAGCCTTACGTCAGCTCTGAGTCCTGAGGCAACGGAAGATGCATGGAATGCGTACTACACTTTCCAAGGTCTGCTTTAAAATCTAGGTCTCGTCTTCTATTGCTGTAAAATTTCGCTTGTCTATCCTAACCTTTGGTGTTGACAACGTTGCTGTATGGGTGGCATGGACTCCCTTTTACCTTGTTTAAGTGAGGATTACTTTTAAAAATTTGTTGCAGAATGGCAATAATTTTTTGCAGATCTTCATGCTTTTTGTGTATATATGTTGGGACTTATGGACTATTATTAATTGAGGAATTAATTAATTCTTAATTAATGAATGTTAGTCTGGTGGGTCAGGCCTCGTCTTTAGGGTGCGATGCAAAAGTACCTTTGAAAGCGACCAGGTTGTAGCATTGAATACAAATGGACAGACGTTAAAATAGAAAGAAAGCTTCACGTCTTATTATTATTATTATTTGCCCAAAGGTACTTCGGTAGGAATTAAAAACTTTTTGGAGAATAAGAATATTATGGGATGGCTACTAGAACTCTGATGGTTTGTTAATAATGTTATATTATATTTGAGTGTATATTAAATCTTGTTTTTAGCACAAGATGGACCCATCTACTGCCTCACATCAGCAGACCGTTTTCTAATCAGGTACAGAATAACTCTGTTCAATCTTTTTTTATTATTGAAACCTTTGTCAAAACAACAACAGAATTGGCACAGCAAATACAGTATTGCTGTTTAAAAAACTTTTGATTTATGACGGCCCTGTATACCCGAAAGAATTCATTCTGCTATTCTTTTGTTATCCTCTCTTTGTTATTTTCTGTTTACAACAAATCCATCTCTGTAGACAAAAAATTGTCGGTTTTTTATGTTAGCATCTTGGAGCTACCACCACCACTACAACCATTACTACTATCACTGCCACCACCACTACCACCATCGCTACTACTGCAATTACGAGTGTGTCTACATCTCCTTTGATTGTTTTGTAGTGCTAGCGGCAGTTGCATCACGGCTTGGAATTGGGGAGATGTTCTTTCCAAGGTTTGACCTCCTCGTTTTGTACAATTAATAATTATATTGTGACAGATTGGCTAAATTGAATTAAAGCTCCTGTCGATGGTATTGTAGACTCGTGATTTGTTTACATCAAACCATAGCCTAACGCCGAACCTTTTCTACTGTGGATCCCGCTTTCTGTAACAGCCTCCCACTAACCTTGCAACTTATGCCTCTAGGCTAAATTCACCTGTTTTTTATAAGTCGCTCAAATTCTACTTTTTTAGCTGTGGCTGGGCTGGGAGCGCCTCTGAGTAAATTTCTTGAAGAGGCGCTGTATAAATTCTCGAAATGAATGAATACATGAATGAATGAATTGTGATTCGTCCCACGTGCAATCAAGGCTGATTTATTTGTCATGAAGTGGTACTATATAAATAAGATAAGAATATTCTTTAATATACCAATTGCTATCCGCATTTTGGTGTACAGACATGGTATAATAAACAAACGTACATCATTTCTATATCCAATCAATGTCAAATGTTTTAAAATAGCACAAAATCCTAAATCCAAAATAATCCAATATAAATATGTTCTTTTAATGACCAACAATTTATGATGCACTTTGGTTTATATGGTATGACATCTAAATAAGATAGGCTAGTGCTATATAAATAAGTCAGTGAGTTAGAACTCTATGTAATCTGTTGCTTGCAGACTGCTAAAGTGGCCTGGTCTGTCGAAATACCACAGACTGCGTGAGTATCAATTTGAATAGACAGTTTATTTACTTAATAAGGGATTTCTTGACTAGATGGTTAGGCGTGAGAGTGATGAGAACCTAGCTTGTGTGAGTGACTGACTGACCAACCAGTTGGCTGATTCACTGTTTGGCTTGCCTGACTGATGAGCCAGCTGACTGGCTGAGTGATTGACAAAACTGAGATGATTTTCTGGAATGACTGACTGACTGGGTCATGACGGATGCTCATGGATCATTTATTTATTTGTTTATTGTAGCACAATGAAATAAAATAAGTACAGCTGAAACATATAAATCACTGGGCAATGTCAGGAAGCCTGGAAAAAGTAAGACCCTAGTACGCAATTGGCATTTCTGTCAACTTTCAAATTATCGTAGCAACGATATTGTTATGAAACTCATGATCCATATGGTCATGAAGATATGGTCATTAAGATATGGTCATGAAGAAATGGTCATGAAGATATGGTCATGAAGATATGGTCATTAAGATATGGTCATGAAGATATGGTCATGAAGATATGGTCATGAAGATATGGTCATGAAGATATGGTCATGAAGATATGGTCATTAAGATATGGTCATGAAGATATGGTCATGAAGATATGGTCATGAAGATATGGTCATGAAGATATGGTCATGGATCATGATGATATGGTCATCATATGGACACGATTCATTTTTCCAGCTACTCTCAAAGATACTTTGTAAAAGGCTCAGTTATGATATCTGATCATAACTCTGAATTTCTAATTAAATGTAGAAATTTTTGGCTTGTACAAAATGAGTGTTGATATCGATTTATGAATTTTTTAATTATGCATTAATCGTTTGATACTGATAAGAACTGTTGTGTTTACAGCGACAGGTTTTCCAATCCTGAGATTAACAGTATGGTCACCTACACAAAGGTAATTTCATTTTCATGTATCTAATTTGGGGATTGATTGGGGGTTCAGGGTAATGATAAACACTCTTGCAAACTCTTAAACATTTTCACATCATCTGTTTATATAATTTTCCATTTACGTAGATATCATTTATTTACAGTGTTCCTTTACATTATTTGTTTACATTTCTTTGCATAGTTTGTTTACATAATTTTCATATCTCTTTACATCATTTGTTTATTTTTGTTTGCATAATTTTTACATTTTGCTTGCATCATTTGTTTTGTTTATATCATTTGTTTACATTGTCCAGTGATGTATGATTGTTTTTAAATCTAGGATGGAGGTCTTCGGCTGCTGGCCGGTTGTGGTGATAATCTCATTCATCTGTGGGACGTTGGCACTGGGAAGCATATGGCAAGTGTAATGTTATATTATTAGAATTGCGGAGTGTAAATGTGAAGTAATATTATATTATAGAAGTGTGTAAGTGTAAATGTGGTGTAATTATAATTATAGAAGTGTGTAAGTGTAATTGTGGTGTGATATTATATCATGGGAGAGTGTACTGTAAATGTGGTGTGATATTATTTTGAAGAAGAATGTAACGTACATGTGGTGTAATATTTTTCATAGCATGGTGCATTAAAGAATAAAGAAGGAATAAAGATTGGAGGAAAGATGATAAAGGCGCTAAGATTTGCGGACGACCAGGCAATGCTGGCAAGCACAGTTCTAAGAGAATCTACAACACATAATGGATGAACTAAATAGAACCAGCAAAGAATATGGGATGAAGATAAACATTAAAAAGACGAAGGTAATGAGAATAAGTAGAGAAGCAAAAGGGGAAAAGAATATGAAAATAACAATCAATGGAGAAGAAGTGGAGCAAGTCACTGAATTTTGCCATCTAGGAAGCCTGATATCAGAAGATGCGAAGTGCCACAAAGAAATCAAGGAAAGGATAGCGATGGGGAAGGAAGCGTTCACGAAAAGGAAAGAGCTACTGAAAGGAGGAATGAGTCGAGACATCAAGAAAAGAATGGTCAAGGCACTGATCTGGAGCGTCACATTGTACGGGGCAGAGACCTGGACGATGAGAAAGGAGGATGTCAAACGAATAGATGCGTTCGAGATGTGGATATGGAAAATGATGGAAAGGGTCAGCTGGACAGAACATAAATCAAATGAAGAAGTACTGAAGAAGGTGGAAGAGGAAAGATCCTTGATGAATACAATTAGAACAAGGCAGAGGAACTGGATAGGACATGTATTGAGAGGAAGACCTAGGGAAAAGTTCTTGGACTGGATGATGGAGGATGGATATGGAAAACTCAAAGAAAAAGCACAACATCGAGAAGAGTGGCATCGTTGGGCATCTGGACCTGCCGAGAGGCAGCTTACCTAAAGAAGAGGTGCAAATGTTGTAAATGTGTTGTGCTTCAGGGTTTTCAGTATATAATGGCTTGAATGGCTTCATGCTCTGGTTCCATGCTGTGTCTTTCAGACGAGTTTTCACGGTCACACCGATTACGTACACTGCGTGACGATTCGCCCAAGTGGCCAGCAGTTCCTGTCGGCCTCAGAGGACGGCACAGTGCGACTGTGGGGTACGTGTAAAAGAAGCTACATAAACTATGTTTATTACCTCCCTTCAAAGCTGCATTTATTACATCTGACCAATCAAACTTTGTTTCATAAATCTCTCAGATCTTTTTCTTTTCTTGTGGCTGGGCTGGGAGCGCCCCTGGATGGGGCGATATATAAGTTCATTGAGTAGATGAATTTCTGTAAGCTATGCTACAAGATGGGTATATATAATTATTTATTGTATTAAGTCTGACATGATACACCAAGTGCCTCAAGACTAAATGGCCATGTGTGTTAATTTTCCTCTTGCAGTGGTGTGTAACTTTCCAGTGGCTGGTCCTAGAACCTAGAATGGGCTCCCTGTTGCACTCTGCCTTGTGCCTACAGGTCACACCACTACGTTCCACTCTCACTTAAAAACTGCCCTATTTAGCCATTGTTGTACTGGGAGTGCTTCTGAGTAGATTACCGTGAAGGTGTGCTATAAGAACTCAATAATAATAATAATAAACAATAATAATGAACAATAATAATAATAAAAATAAATAGCAATCCAAAGAACAAATTATAATAATCATTCTATCTGACCTGATCTTAGTAATGGATAGTTTTCATAATCTGGTAAATAAATCAGCAGTCAGATGAACGACACAATTTTTGTTGTGTTGCTGTTGATTAGACGTTCGAGATGGGAAGCAGTCGGTGCATGTGGTGGAACCGCACAAGCACGACGAATGCGCTCGACCGTATCTCGGCAAATGGATCCGGACGGTTGCCGTTGATGCTGCTGACGACTGGATGGTTGGTTTGGTTAATAATTAATTATTGATAAATGTTAGCTGTTGCTTTTCAGTGACCTACTCCTGCAGTAGGTCACGAGAAGCACGGAGGATCGACAGGAATGGAGAAGGATAGTTCATGATGCGACCAACCCTTGCTGTGAGGACGGCTGAAGAACAGAACTCCTGCAGTCGTTGGCTTCAAGAATTACTCTTTGTATGTGCACTTGTTATTGCGCCTCTTCATGCTCTCCCTCACTCAGAGGCGCTCCGGAATGCAGAGCGGACACTGCATCAAAGTTTCACGCCGAAGCGCTGAGCAATTGTGAGTGAAGGACTTGCCCAAGGTCCTTACGCAGCGAGGTGGATTCGAACCTCGAACCTTTCGGCTCCAAGGCAACGACGCCACCACTACATCACCGCGCCACACATTATTAGATGCATGTACACAGAAACAAAGTATGTGTTTTTACCTGTTGGCTAGTTAGTGCATAGAGCGCCTCTGAGTAGATTTCTAGATTCGCTGTGTAAATACTCTAAACAAATAAATTGTTATTAGATACATGCACTGAGTCCGTGTTTTTACCTGTTGTACAGGTGTGTGGCGGTGGACCTCGTCTCTGTCTCTGGCACATTCGTTCGATGGCTGCCACGACTGTCTTCGACACGCCCAACATTCCTGTCAACCACGCCCTCTTTCATGACGACTCGGTGAATAGAAAAAAATTAAAGTTTCTATTCTTCTTGCTTATTATGCAGCAGATTATATCTGTGTACCGACATACTTTTCTTTCATACATTTTTAGTTTCGTTTTTGTCATACTATATTGTATTAGTGATTAAATATAATGTAGTTTATATAGTTTTGTTCTGGTTATTGT
The DNA here is from genome assembly GCA_945859605.1 of Lumbricus rubellus. NCBI lineage: Eukaryota > Metazoa > Annelida > Clitellata > Crassiclitellata > Lumbricidae > Lumbricus > Lumbricus rubellus. The sequence continues at coordinate 18,563,202 of OX243821.1, read as the reverse complement.
GATTTCTAAACTGTTAATTTTTTTCCAGTATTTAAGCTTCCTTGATTTGAACAGCACAGCTTTGCTTAGAACTTGTGACATTAAATGTCACAAGTTCTAAGCATTTAAATTTTAAATGTCGACTGAAATGTTAATGTTTACTAGGGGCAAGGTTGATATAAGCTTCTATTTACCTCAGCTGTTCCCAACCCATGGCCCGTGGACCAAAAGAGGTCTGCTAGGCCTAAAAAAATGGTCCTCATCTCTCAAAGAGTTATCACGAATATATGAAAAAACTGACAATTTGGACACGAGAGAACACAATTATTTTCTATTACAAATTATTTTATTGTGACGTCTATAAATAACATCAAACATTGTATATTGAATCAATTATAACAATTTTATATGCTTGTAGTTAATTAAATTTTATCCTTGTGGCCCCTAATGTCCTCCAACTTTAAAAAAGTGGCCCTCAAGTCAAAAAAGGTTGGGAGCCACTGATTTACCTGTTACATTGCATAGATGCATACATTGTGATGAATACAATCTGCTGATGTGACTGTTTCAGATAATCTCCGCCGGTAGTGAACCATTTGTTCATCACTGGGCGATAAACGGTGATCAGAGAGCACAGGTACCATGCTCCCCAACAAACGTCTTCAGTGTTGTCATCAATGATCGGTCGGCCAGTTCTAAGGTAAGACACGATTCCTTGCTTGCCATTCTGGTACACATAATTATATGCTTACATTAATAATAATAATAATTACAACAATTTTTATGGTGCCATAACACAGCCAGTTTAGATTCTTGCTTCTATGACACTGCTCATTATCAAGTATGGAGGGGTAGTGACCTATACTCCTAGTCATTACTTTTCCCCCATAACCATCCCACTTTCTTAGGGCTGGCTACACCCCTGGGTTATCATCATCATCAAGAACCAAAGGACCAGTGCCCGTAGGTGCCCGCTGCCATCCTCACTATTTCTCGCCATTTTTGTCTTTCCAGGGCCGCATGTGTCAGGTTATACTACCTGTTTATCTGTGATTTTTGATGTAAGCCTATCTGTTTAGTGTTTACCTGATATCTTCTTCTGGTTTTCTTTCTAGGTCCTTGCCGTTGCGGGAAATTGTCACAAGATAGACATCTGTACAAACTTCGGCTACAAGGCTTTTTCTCTGTCGTTTTGTTGATGAGACACGCCCCCACCCCATTAGTGTCCGTTCTGTTTGAACTTGACTCAGCATCAACATCAGATTGATGATCAAAAAGACATTCGCTTTTTTCACTGACACTCAGATATCGTTGTTGATTTTGTGGTTTTATAATAGAGAAGTAAGTAAGGAAATTGGTGGATATGCTTTGTGTTCAAGAGTATCTGGAAATGAATACTGTGCTGTATTGTATTTTTAAATTTATATATATATATGTGCCTTGCAGTACACACCAATCAGAAGCCTGAACAGTTATAAAAATTAGTTACGAGGTAAAGGAGGGTCCAACAGACTTCCTGCCAGCCAGTGCTTAAAGTGTGGGGAAATAAGTGCATGGACGCCCCTTACCTTTCCAGGCTGTGCTGGCCAGTAAGTGGCAGAACGGCGTTCATATTTTAACCCTTTAATGCCGGAGGGTATAGGATTTCCCATACCATTTACTACCATCTCGGCATTAAAGGGTTAAAATAAGTGCATGAACGCCGTCCAGTCAACCTTTAGGCCCTGCTGCCAGCAAATAATGAGTACATACTATAAAATAATGAAGCGACCTGGAAATCGTAGGGAGTATTGTGGTCATGGTAAAATATATCACCATGCAATCAGAGGGGCTAAGCCCTCCTAAGTGGCGCTTAGACCCCCCCCCCCCCCCCCAAAAGAAAAATGCGGAAAATTTCCACAACCATGGGTACATAGCGTATACTGACCTGACAACGAGCAAAATCGAGGAAAACGGGCCAAAACGATTGGAGTCATTGGACGACTAAAATAAAAATAAAATGATTATCAGATTTATTGACGAGGAAAATGGAATATTTCTCCGAGAATCAGACTAAAAGACCAGAAGGTTCGAGGTTCGAATCCACCTCTCCGCGTAAGGACCCTGGGCACAATTGCTCAGCACTTCGGCGTGAAACTCCGATGCAGCGTCCGCTTTGCATTCGGGAGCGCCTCTGAGTAGAGAGAGAGAGAGAGAGAGCTTGAGCTTCAAGGGGCGCTATAACAAGTGCACATACAAACAAGCTAAAAGAATATTAAAGCGCTAAATAAACGCCTCACTGCATTGGCCCTTATTTTCGCCCAATATCGCTCAGGCGAACGAGCGCTGATTGGGTTCCGCAGCTGAGTGTTTGAGCGTTGTTATTGTTGCGTTCTATTCGGATTCTAGTGGCGTCCAGAGTTTTGTTTTCTATTTCTTTATATGCAGACTGTTGATTAGTAAATTTAGAATGGCTTCCAGTTCAAATGATGGCGATTTCGCTGATAACAGCAACTTTGATGAGTGTACGCGACCGTCAGATGAAGGTAGGTGTCGGGTAGTTACAAGTTCGCCATGTACACCGGTGTCTTGGTCAAACAAAGTCGTTGATCATTAACTAAACGTGCGATTTGACCACAGATACTAACGATCTATGGCGTAATTGCAGTATCGCGGAACGTGGGTGTCGGTTAGGATCAGGTCAGGCGTCGTGATAGTCGGTTAGGATCAGGTTATGACTCGCCTTTGTCGTTATTTCCGTCTGTGACAGATACGGAAGATGCCAGCGAAACGGAGGCGGAGAAGAGAGGAGAGGAGGAGTTTACCGGAATTAAAGAACAGTAAGTTCTCTTAGATCTATATAATGGCAATAATAATAATAACAATGTACCTCTGATAGTTGAGTTGGCTTGGGGTGCAGGTGAGGCAGAACGAAATTTCTGCTCCAGCTGGGATTTGAATCTTGACATCTCGATAGACAATTCAACACACAAACCACTAGACCAGTCGTTCCCAACCTTTTTTACTTTAGGGCCATTTTGTATAAGTTGGAAGACACGAGGGCCACTTTTTATAAGTTGAAGAAAATTAGGGGGCCACTTTTTCTAAGTTGAAGGGCCTTGAGGGTCTAAAATATAATGAACTATAAAATTATTATAATTGAATCAAAATAGAATGTTAAATTATGTTATTCTTGGACGTCAAAATAAAATAATTTGTAACAGAAAATAATTTTGTGTTCGATCCTGTTCAAACTGTCAATTTTGTCATATATTTATTTATTTGTGAGATGAGGGCCATTTTGTTAGGCATGGGGGCCACGGGTTTTGGGAACCACTGCTCTACGCTAACGAGATTGTTAACAGTGGGGCGCAGTGGTGTAGTGGTAGCGTTGTTGCCTTGGAGCCGGAAGGCTCGAGGTTCGAATCCACCTCACCGCGTAAGGACCTTGATCAAGTCTTTCACTCACAATTGCTCAGCGCTTCGGCATGAAACTTCGATGCAGTGTCCGTTCTGCATTCGGGAGCGCCTCTGAGGAGAGTGAGCTGAAGGGGTGCTATAACAATTGTGCATACAAAGATTTGTGTGCTCTGTGGTCGTCTGCAGGATGTACCAGGACCAGTTGGCGCAGCTAAAGCGCCAGAAGCAGCAGCTGAAAGAAGGGACGCATCTTCACCTCGTCAAAAAGATCAAGCGACTGGAGCAGCAGTACAGTGACACACTACGACTTATCGAGATCAGATGCGAGCTGGAACTGCAGAAGATACAGAGGCAGTACGAGGAGGAACTGAAGGCGGCCAAACTCGAATTCGACGTAATGATTCAATTATCTTCGTTAATGAACGAAGATAAATTATCTTCGTTTTATTATCTTTGTGATTATCTTCGTTTGATTATCTTTGTTTGATTATCTTTGTTTTATTATCTTTGTTTGATTATCTTTGTTTGATTATCGTTGTTTGATTATCTTTGTTTAGTTATCTTCATAGTTATCTTCGTTCTATTGCCTTCATTTGATTGTGTTTCTAGTAATATCTTCATCTGATTTTCAAACAAGCACAACGCAGATGATTACAATGAATAGTGGAATGAATGATCACAATTTATTACTGGAGTCAATTTAGCTGTCGGCAGCCAACAGAGTGCCCATCCTACTACTCGTTTTTACCATCTGCCAAATGGAGGGTTGAGTGGACTTTTTGGATGGTAGCGGGAAGTGATCCTGCTTTCGTGAGGTTTTCCAGTCTTAGCCATTACCCTAGACTCCTCATGTAATAAAAATATTGTTTTGTGAGCCTCACTTGCTGGTGTGGAGTGTGGTACTGTATGGGTCAGAAACATGGACAATGAGAAAGGATGACATAAGAAGATTGGAGGCTTTCGAAATGTGGATTTGGCGGAGAATGAAGCGTGTCAGCTGGAGGGAGCACAAGACGAACGAAGAAATACTGCAGATGGTGGGAGAGGAAAGATCAATGCTGGAGACAATACGGAGGCGACAGAGAAACTGGATTGGCCATATCATGAGGAGTGACACCATAGTACGAGATATCATCGAAGGAAGAATGGAGGGGAAAAAGACAAGAGGAAGACCAAGAACAATGCTACTGGACTGGATGATGACAAAGGACGGTTACAGAGGACTAAAGATGGATGCACAGAACAGATATGCGTGGCGTCATTGGACATATGAACCTGCCTGACGGCAGAGAACCAAAGAAGAAGACTTGTCTTAGACAGCTAACACTTGCTTGCTGAGTAAAAAATATGTTAAATGTTATCAGCAGTTATTTTTGTTTATTAAATGTTAAATGGTTGTGTCATCTTTCTGTCTACATTCACGTCTAAACGTGTTCATCTTGTTGTAATTGCCCCAATTCCCCCGATAATATTAAAATAAAACACTATAGCAGAATCACCTTACAGTTTTGTCTTACTGGTACTTTTCTTAAGGCAAATCATATGCTGTTAAACTGATAACTTAAGAAATTATTTCTTACTGGTTTTTGTTGGTGTTGCTTAGGAGAAGAAGGTTGAACTAAAAGAAACGCTGCTTCTTGAACTCGAGCACAAGAGAAGACAGATCGACAGCGAGAGGCTAACTATGGATCTCGCCGGAGGTATTATTATTATTTATTTAGTTTTTTTTAATGCTTCGAGGTATTTAGGATCCCTCAGGGACTTTATCACTAACTACTTGTTTAAAAACCATTATTATTATTATTATTAAATTGCCCCGAGGTACATATGATCCCTCAGGGACTTGCAAATTATTATTATTATTTTTGGGTTTTTATATAGCGTGCCTTCTAGGTAATCTACTCAGGAGTGCTCCCAGTCAAACCACAGCTAAATAAGGTAGTTTGTAAGTTCGAAAGGAACATAGTGATGTGACCTCTAGGCACCAGACAGAGTGCAAAAGGGAAACTTTATCCATGGTAACTCTATCCAAGCAAGTACTCAGGGGAAGATCTATCCACTGTAGTATCCTGTGGAAGTTCTATTGAGGGTATATCTGTTCCAAGGGAAGCTCTTTCCAGGAATCTCTTTTCTTTTGGAGTCTGCATTGTAGTTTGCTCTCTGGTTTAAAACCTGACTGTGTTTAAGCCACCCGTGCATTTGTGTTTTTTGTAATTTAGACGCGATTGGCATCAAGCAAGTGAACACGAGAAAACTACGTCGGCGACCGTACGACCCAGCGCCCGTTCCGGAGAAAAGATCGAAGCCATCACCAGATATCTTTTCTATTGTTGAGGTTTTTTGGGGGAACTGGATTTTTTGGGGGGGGAGCTGGGTTTTTTTGGGGGAGCTGGGTTTTTCTGGGGGAGCTGGGTTTCTTTGGAAGGTAGCTGGGTTTTTCTGGGGGAGCTGGGTTGTTTGGGGGGTAGCTGGGTTTTTTGGGGGGTAGCTGGGTTTTTGTTGGGGGAGGGAGCTGGGTTTCCTGTGTAAAAGGATCACAATTTAATTTTGTCTATTTTATTTTTGTGTGACAGAGGCTCAAAACACGTCACATGTTGCTTTCTGATTCAATTTAATTCAGTTTATTGTAGCCATCAACAATTAGTCATAGTAGAATGCTTCACGTAACTAGGAAGCACGGCTGTTTTTAAGGAATTTTTAGAACTGCACAGCTCCTTTCCTTTCCCATCCTCCATGGTAAATTACTTCCAATCGGAGGACAATTACCTGTTTTGCTAGTTTTAACTGCACAGAAGTGCTTCTACAACTGCACAAATCCATTTAGAATTGCACATTTTGTGTACGACTGCATGCTAAAAAAAAAGCCCTGCTAGGAAGGCAGGCTAAAGGATGAATATTTCGTGGCACTAACAGGGAAACCTATTTACTTACATTACTTTAACAGTTGGCTAGTCAACTAATGGCATGAATTAAACAGCATAAACAACATGAAAAGACAAATCATGTAGCGAACTTAACTAACAAAAAAAACAAATCACTGCTCATAAGGATAAATATTTTCATAGTCGTGAATCAAGTAAGAGTGTAGCTCTGTGTTATTCAGTCAATATGCTTACGATAACTCTGTTTTAAAATACATTTTGCAGAATGAGAATAACTTTTTTCTACCTGATGTTTTACTCTTTTAATTTTTTCGTTAATTTAGAGTGCAAAAAAATAGAATGAAAAGTTTGCGAATGTAGTTAGGATTACAAGCAGGGCTTAAAGTGTGGCAGGCGTCCGCCCAGGTACTTGTTTTAAAATCACTATGCCGAAAAAGTATGGGGGCGTCCAGGCACTTCTTTTTTACACTTTAAGCACTGATTGCAAGCAACGCGCGTAAGAAATTTATGTAGTAATAATAATATATTTAATAATGGGGCACGGTGGTGTAGTTGCCTTGAAGCCGGAAGGTTCGAGGTTCGAATCCACCTCGCCGCGTAAGGACCTTGGGCAAGTCCTTCACTCACAATTGCTCAGCGCTTCAGTGTGAAACTCCGATGCAGTGTCCGCTCTGCATTCGGGAGCGCCTCTGAGTAGAGTGAGCTTGAAGGGGCGCTATAATAAGTGCACGTACAAATAATAATATGGCTGTTGTATTGTCTTCCTTGACTCATTGTTGCACTACAGCTTGGCTTCGAGATCGACAGCGAAGAGAAGCTGAAGGACATGGCGCTCATCAACAAGGTATGTAAACCAAAGGTCCAACAGACGACCGTGACTGTGGCGGCGCAGCCCCAGCGCGCATCAATGAACCGAGGCCACACGTGACGTGACGACCGACCCACTGACCATTCCCGTGCCTATCTCCACCCTTCTTCTTCTGCTTCGCAATCCCAACCCTGGTAAGCATGTCTGCTACTCTCAGCCTGGTGCTGTACTGGAGATTGGGGCTGCAGTGGGCTGGTGAAAAGTGGGGAGACTGGTTGAAGTGGTTTGGTTGGGCAGTGGGAATGGCTAATGTGTGAGTAACAGGAACGGCTTTATTGGACCACACATGTTTTTCAGGGTTCTCATGCATGGTGAGCAGTAGTAACGCAATTCAAGGATTTCGAGAGTTCCTGCGCTGATGAAAAGTGGGGGGAGCAGTGGTTGGGGGCAGTGGAAATGCTAAATGTGTGAGCAGTGGAAATGGGGAAGAAGTTTTATTGGAACGCGCTTGTTTCCAGAGTTCTCATGCATAGTGAGCAGTGGGAACACAAGACAAGGATTTCTGGAGCAGTGGCAACGCCGTTCCTACGCGTTCCCACCAACTTTAAACTTTGAATGAGTCGTCTGCATGCGGGTCGAACAGCAATATTTAAGCACACAAGCTCTCTGACTCGGTGACTGGAAAGTGTTATTTTGGGTGTGGATGTGAGATTTGGTTTTATCTGAAAACTTATAAATTTGCCTAAATTTTAGGCTGGATATGACGATCGCTAGAGTTCAACGAACTGACAGCACAAGGTGACAAGGTGTAACAAATTTTAGTTGTTGAAATCGGTTTCAGCATATTTGAAAATCAAATCAGATTGTTTTATTTTAAAATTTAGTTTTTGTTTAAATTTTATTTGAAAATCCAAACTTGTTATATTTTTTATAATTATTTTATGCATTTGGATCTTTTCTGAAAATCAACTCAGTTTATTTTAAAACTAATTTGGATTTATTTGCATATTATTTGAAGATCACCTTTATTAAGCTCAAAAGCAATAACAAATGTTTTGGCTTAACAAATATAATGACATCACAAAGTTTGGGGTACCACACCATGCACATGGGGATAGGCTGATTAGGGGCCGCAGGAATCTCTGAACCAAATTTCAGCACATGCTGAGATTTTAACCGTGATGTTATGAAAACAAAGTTTAGATTGATGTTCTGTTTGCTTACAGTGTCTAGAGAAATGTCATCACAGCCAGCTGCGAGTGCGGTGAAAGTTCACGTGTGAAGACTTCGTAGGAGTTTGAAAAAACACGGACTGATGTATGAATAGAGGACTGCTTATTCATGAATGTAACGCTGTTTATATGGTTATGAATATGGACCGATTTATCTTCCCAGGGACAGATGTTGACATTTCTGAGAAGAGACGTTTGCTATACTGTAGAATAAATTCAGAGACGGCATTTAATAAACGTCTTTGCTTTTTCTAATATGCCCGTGTTATTTGTACTTTCATAACAACTATACCACTGTTTGTGCTGTGACAGTTTGCATGTTTGTATGTGCACTTGTTATAGCACGCCTTCAAGCTTACTACTCAGAGGCGCTCCCGACTACAGCGCGAACACTGCATCAGAGTTTCACCCCGAAGCGCTTAGCAATTGCGAGTGAAGGACTTGCCCAAGGTCCTTACGCGGCGACTTGAGGTGGATTCGAACCTGCAATCCTTCGGCTGCAAGGAAACGAACATACCCCTACACCACTGCATCTCACTGTGCCAGTCCCTAGATTAGATAAGGAGGGTGACACTAATGATTTTTTTGTCACAGTGTTGTTATACTGAAACTACTACCGTTGCAAAAACGTTCCAAAAGAAATGCTGTAAAGTGCTTGATAATTAGTATGGGCCTTGCAGCTTTTCTTTACTTTGTCATCACCATTCTAACAAGGACCTTGCATCTGTAAAGTATCTTCAATGGGTTTTTAAAAAACCGATATGCCTGTTATGGTGTCATCCAGAAATTACTAGACGGTCAACAGCAGAAACCTCTATCATGGAAATCTGTAGACTTTCTGAGAACACCTCCCCTATTGGGTTGTGCCAGTCCCCTCTAAATCTATAAGCACGTGACAACGGTTTGTTTTTGGCAATGCTGAAGTAAGGAGCAACCACTGGTCTCCTTTTGAGAGGTGCTATATAAATACTTAAATGAATCAACCCTTTCCCATACCTTCCGCCCCAGGACTTTTTTAAACATGCAGTTGTACACAAAATGTGAATTTCTAAATGGATTTGTGCAGTTGTAGAAGCACTTCTGCACAGTTAAAACTAGCAAAAAAGGTCATTGTCCTCCGATTGGAAGTAATTTACCATGGGGGTAGGAAAGGAAAAAAATGAGTGGTGCGGTTCTAAAAATCCTTAAAAACAGCCCTGTCCCACCCTACTAAATCTGTGTATTTTTGTGATTAATTAGAATTAGAAACCCAAAATTGATTGGTCGGGTTATATCATCCGCCAATTCTGCCCCCTACACCCACTAAACTAAAAACACGGATGAAACAACACAAACAATAGTCTCAAAACTCGTGTCTTACCGACGATGCCAAATCAGATGGAAAACAGCGTATTCTACCAACCTCATCACAGCAGAAAATAATCAAACGACGAATGATGTCTAAACAATTGAAATAATGCCTAAGTAGCACCACAGAGGAACCGAGAGACAAAAGAATATTATTACCGTTAAGAGGTAGCGTAAACATCCAAATTTACACGAGTAACCGCCAACGAGACAGGAATTTTTTAACGTGCAGTTGTACACAAAATGTGCAGTTCTAAATATATTTGTGTGGTGGTTAGAAGCACTTCTGTACAGTTAAAACTATCAAAAAGGTCATTGTGCTCCGATTGAAAGTAATTTACTGTGGAGGACGGGAAAGGAAAAAAAGGGGTTGTGCAGTTCCAAAAATTCCTTAAAAACAGCCTGCAATGAGATGGCAGATACTAGATAAAAAATTGCAAAAAAAGCACTCGAAAATCCATAAAAATAATTGAGGGGTGATTTATGTGGAGTTGGGGGTGCAATGAATACTAGAAAATGGGGGTTGAACCCTTTCAACTGTCCCCGCAATTCTAAGAGAAATGGGTAAATGCTGGGGAAAACAATTTAGCATCCTATGGAATTGCCTAACAGATAAAGAGCTACAGATAAATGCCTGAGTCAGCAATTTAACATCCTATGACAACAAAGCACATCAATTGATATTGACAGGAAATTATGGTTTAAACATTTCATGTGCAAACTGTGCTCAATAGTTACATGACGGGAGGTGTAACATGCTTGCCATATCCCGTGGTCTGTGACCTAACAGGAGGTGGTTGAAAAATGCAGAAGCAACTTTGAAACAATCCAGTTGTGCAACTATGCCTCGGTTATCAAAAAGTAAAATTTAAAGGAAGTTAAATGCATGATGTAACTATGGCTGTGATGTAACAGGGACCCAGGAATGTGAGATTCGCCCGCAAAAGTAGCACAAAAATGAAACAAGAAAGTATCCCCAGATCCCACTAAAGGACCCAATACCTAATACCCTAGGACTTAATACTTCAACATGATTCTACATGAGATCCATCAAAAGCGTCACGATTACTCTTGCACCAATGACTCTGTATTACAGGACTGGCAACTTTTCAACATTTTATGGTTGTCCATTTTCACTCACAGCCATTAAAAATCCGTTTCTGAAACTAAAGATCATGTTTTCAATCTCCAAAGACATTTTTTTCAAACATAATTATTCGTCAATCGGTCTTCATAGATGCAACTAATTTAATGCCTTTATTTTGTAAACAAGATGCGAAATTTTCCGATTATAATTATCACCAAAAACTTGTACAAGGCGGTTAAAGAAACCGGTCCTGTGTATACAGAGTCCTTGCTCTTGCCCTAATCTGTGTGAAAATTGTAGAAAAATAATAGTGTCCAACTTTGATTAATGTGGAGTTGGGTATGCAAAGAATACTTTACTACGGGGTTGACCCCAGCAAGTCACACCCTGGTGCTACTTAAGAGAAAGATAATTTGTGCCTCAACGAAACTGTCAAATCTGCTATTTTAAAGTTTAAAGTGTCCAAAAAACCTAGCTACATGTACTTCATAGTGTCAGAAATCGTCTACACGCTCGCTGTACAGCCTTGCATCGATCAGCACATGTATGCAACCGTAGATGAACACACGCTAGAAACTTCATTGCTCAGAAACATTGTGCATTTTTCAGAGAGAAAAAATTGTTCGAACCGTACAATTTCTGCAGACTGCGGATATAAAAAAAACTGCCAGTACCCACATTCTTTCACCATCAGAGCATTTCGAGATGCCTACACAAATGCACAGCCTTCCACGACAAGGGCGGATCCAGAGGGGGGCCAATCCGGCCATGGCCCCCCATTTAGAAATGCCCATGAATCGTAGAACCCCCCCATTTGTTTCCAATACGGAATCTTCTGAGAACATTTAGACTGGACAACTTAAAAAAATCAACTTTTTTGGCAGATATGAAAAAATTTCATGACCCAAGGCCAAGAATTTTTAGCACCCAAAGTTTCTGTATCCGCCCCTGTTCCACGAGCCCCCCCCCCCCACTAGGGCTGGGGAAACTCGGAAGGCAACAAGAGAATCTTATAAAGAGAATCAGTAAAAATGTAAACTTATGTAATAAAGTGGCATAGCTTCAGTCTTCTTCTTTTTTTGTTGTCGTAGTAATACAAATATCGAACTAAAAGAGTCTAACGTTGTTGGCTTGCGACGGAGCCCAGAGTGCCAGGTGTATAACCTGGCGAACAATTTGCGCTACAAACTGTCCAGACGCGAAGTGCCGACCGTCAGCGTAAAGTGCCGCCAACCGTCAGCGTAAAGTGCCGCCAACCGTCAGCGTAAAGTGCCGACTGTCGGCGCTTTTAACGCATCTTGTACGTCATCGTGTCAACTAACTCTGACAGTTCCCCGTGAAAGTCGACGTCAATCGTGAAGTCGAGATCCCGCTGGAAAGAAAAACAAAATTCAATTGTAATAATAAAATAAAATAATAATGAATATGAATTAATATTCCTACAGGTGCATTCATTATGCATTTGTTAATTAAACTGGTTATACAGTCATTGCGAATGTATGCTGCACTGCTATGACATTTCAACTAATGTAGGAACATTTGAAACAACATATCACAGGCTTTTGAAACCAACATGTTAAAGCCTGTATGAAACCAACATGTTAAAGACTTTTGAAAACAACATGTTAAAGACTTTTGAAACCAACATGTTAAAGGCTGCACGAAACCAACGTGCTACCATGCTAAAGCCTGTATGAAACAAACGCTGCACACCACTATGCTTTCTCGCTTGAAACCGGTCTTATTTAGCCGTTGAACTGGGAGCGCTTCTGAGTAGCTTACCTTGAAGGTGCACTATATAGAAAGTCACATTATTATTATTATAATATTAATATGCTGCTTTCATTCAGCATCACTAACTACCTCTTTGTCCCCCGAGTCAGGACCGCCATGGCTCAATCCAGATATTTGCTTGCATTGGACCCTCCCTATGGAATGGGCTTCCCCCATCAGTTCGCTCTGCCATCCTCTCTCGTAGCGTATCCTTGTCTTTCTCTCGTCTAAAAACTTGCCTGTTTTCTAAGACCTGAACGCACTGGGAGCGCTTCTGAAAGGCTCTTGCTGCAAGACGCGCTTATAAATGGTCAGATACAATACAATAATGACCAAGCGCATCCAATTGATAATGCTCTGAGCAACTGCGAGTGACGGAATAACGACAACAACGAAAGCGTGTGGCAACTATTGTACTCACGTTGTTGCGTTTGTTCGGCTTGATGGACATAACGCCGTAGATCTCTTCACCGGTTTTCACCGTCAGATAATCGTCAAAGTAGAAAACCGTCTGCTTCCAATGCGTGTATCTCGCTTCAGGTGCTAATTCAAAGAAAAAACAAAACTCATTAACCCTTTAATGTCGGAGGGTATAGGATTTCCCATACCATTTACTGCCATCTCGGCATTAAAGAGTTAATATTATTAGATTCGTAAGTGGGATGCTATGGTGCAAGACCGTAGTTGGGGGAGGGGGTGTTTTAACACCACCCGAAATGGGAAATGTAAAAAAATAATATAATGCATTTACTGGCACATATTAAATGAAAAAAACATGAGATAAGGCGAAAATGGGAAGAAAGCCGTTTCCGATGACTTATTATTCAAAAAGGTCGTCAGAAACTTTGACGACTGAAAAAAGTCGTCATAAATTCTCTGCCGAAGAACCCCCCCCCCAAATCAAATCCTGGCTACGGCCTTGCTGTGGTGTATGGGTATGTCCAGCGCCTTGGAGCCAGAACGTTGCATGTTCGAATTCACATCTTTCGGTCAAACTCGCGGAAAAATATACCATTTTTACCACTAAAAAACTGATGACCGTTTAGCTTTTCTGAAAGGGGGGTTATCGGGGGAAAGAGTACATGTATTAACAACGACAATTAATATGTCACAGAAACATAGACATACGGTTACATGGGCGCCTTGCAAAGCAGCTAAAGTGTTAAAGCTAAAGTATTTACATTTTACATGTATACAACACCTCATGATTTTTGCTGGGGTTAAAAAATCATCCTTGGGAAACTCTCCCACCCACCCTCCCTGACACCTCCCCAGGGACATCTAGATTGTCATTACACATGACAAGAGTCGAGTCTAAACGAGTCGCCGAACCTGTTGAGAATCCAGTCGACATGTGACACTTTGTGAAGTCGATGTTGAAGTAAGTGACGAACGCCTGGATGTAGTCGTTACGACGACAGACGAGATGGAATGGCGCCGAGAAGTCCAGATCGTCGTCTTTGATCGTGTACATATCCACCTCCTAACACAACCAAACCAGACAACTCTCAATCCATGTCACCTATTTTTTTATGTATGCATGTATGTGTGCATGCAAACTTGTATGTATTTATGTGTGTGTGTGTGTTTATACAACTGCATAGGAAAGTGCGCTTTAAAGCGCTGTGGCCAGTCAAGGGGTTAATTTATTTATTTATTCAGGTCATTCCACTTCAAATCAGAAGCGCTCCAGGCCCAACCACAGCTAAGTAGGAGAGTTTACAGATTCTTAAGGAACAGTGAAACTCGTGAGTATTGTTTCTTTATCCTTAGGGGGAACACTACACCAGTTAATAGAGTTAAGCAGAATGACAAATAAAATTAAAAATTAACAAATCTACATACGAGTGATGATATAATTATATGACTGTGTTACAAAGCAAGAGTTGACATGGTTCAACAAAGCAACACATTCATTCGCCTGTGAATATGTACCTTGAAATATATATAATTCACTCATTACGAAGATATATACAGCGCTCAATTCAAAATATATATCTACTCAGGAGCGCTCCAAGCGCAGCCTAAAAAAATAATACATAATATTGAACAAAAGAATTTCAAAACCAAATAGCATCTGCAGACAAACAAAACGAACAGCCTTACCTTTACTAAGCAGCTGTTTGTGACAACCTGTTTAGGATCGACCACATCAACCAACGGCTCAGAGATGGCAACCTTTCTGATGCAGCTCATGTCAAACCCGTAGACGTTGTCCCACCCTGCAACAACAAGAACAACTGATAAGTACACCTCAAACACGTGTCAGAGGTCAATGCCTCATGACATGGGGTTTTATGGGCTTAAACTCCTTGAATAAATTGCCAGAAACAATTTTTATGCAGTCTATATTACATGTATGTGGAAAAAACCACGATTTAATATAGGGTTTTTACCCAAGTTGAAACTGTGGAAATTAATCTGAAAAAAATGTTTTTGGCTTTTACATGTGAAAAATAAAACAACTACACTTATGCAGCCATGTATGATAGAAACCCCAAAATTGTAATAAAATATGGTGTGGCTCTAACTGGTAAACAATAACAGCTAAAAACATTAGCTAGAAAATATGTTTTGTTTTAAATAGTAGCCTATGGAAAATTAAATGTTTGCAGATTTGACATTGTCTAATTAACTTTTGGAAGCAATACCCTCCGTAGATGAACAGTCCAGCTAGAAACTCCATCATAACAGACAATAGACTGTGTCTTTAGATAGATAGAAAAAACTTTGTCTTAAGATAGACAATAGAGCATTGTCTTAAGGTAGATAGACAATAGACATTGTCTTAAGGTAGATAGACAATAGACTTTGTCTTAAGATAGACAATAGAGCATTGTCTTAAGGTAGATAGACAATAGACATTGTCTTACAGTTGATCTTCTCGTCCTTGTACTGTCGATCTTCGATGGCGCAGACGTACAGCGTCGCTCGGTCAGGGAAGATAAGACCATCGGGGGCCTACAAACCACAATTTTTAAAATATTTTAAATGGTTCATCACTTTCAGAAACAAACAATTTAAAATACACGTGGTGCCACACTCTGAAACCAGCATCAAGGTGATTCTGCAACATACTGAGTGGCCAACCCTCTCCCTCGCCATCTTGGCCTTCCTACGGACAGTGCGCTTATTACAGCTAGGTAAACGATGATAATAGGTGATAACGTGTGAGGCGCGGTGGTGTAGTGGTGGCGTCGTTGCCTTGTAGTCAAAAGGTTCGAATCCACCCTCAAGCCACCGCGTAGGGACCTTGGGCAAGTCCTTCACTCACAATTGCTCAGCGCTTCGGCGTGAAACTCCGATGCAGTGTCCGCTCTGTAGTCGGGAGCACCTCTGAGTAAGGAGCTTGAAGGGGCGCTATAACAAGTGCACATACAAACAAAACGTAAGAAACGTAAGTGAAAAAATTGAAAGCGAATAAAAGTTAAATGCACACATCAACTAAAACTCGGTTCTAAAAGTCTTGATAGAATACACAAAATTTGATTTTTTTTTGACTGATCGATTCTTACCAGCCACTTGTCGCGAGCGTACAGCACCGTCTTCAGCATCGACTCGTAGAAGAGACAGTATCCCATCCACTCGCTGATGATGATATCCACCTTCTCGATACCATCGGGCAGCGCCACCTCCTCGACCTTTCCACGCACTAGCGTCACAACTACAGAAAAAAAGACACGGGCGAGAGTGTATATAAAAGAAAATTTCATAGCTGTAAAAAGCATTGTCCAAATTATTCTCAAAAAATTCCTTTTTTCGTTTTTAAATTTATTAACATTGCAGAAAATTACAAAGGTATTTCTTTGGTAAAACATTACAAGGCCAGATAGATTAAAATCTATGCATAATTAATAATAATATTTAACATTGTTCCTGTTTCAGCGGCTCTTCAATGAGGGAATGCAATATGTATCTCTGGAACATTGACAAAGTTCCCTGAGCTGTTATGTCATTTAATTCTGGACATCCATTAACCGTTTGCCATACTGTCTTTATTATCAACTAGCTGAACCCGGCCACGCGTTGCTGTGGCTGAAAAGAGCCTCCCCCTCCCCCTCTCCCTCTCACGCTTGAGCAAGAAGGCCGCAATGAAATGTGAAGGCCGAAAAAAAATGCGCTAAAGAAATTTACGGAACAAACGTGCCCGAATTGGTATGCAAGGCTTATTGACGGGCGTAGGCTATGTGTTGAAAACGGTAGAATTTGCAAAGTTGCTTTTTTTGTTTAAAACATTGCGATTTTTCCCAAAAAGCATTCTGCAAACCCGGCCGTGTTGGAACTAAACGTTTTGGTGTAGTTTCGAAAGCAATCAATGAAGAAAGTTCGGAGATCTTTGAAGCCGTGCCAAACGCGGTTACATTTTTATATATATAGATATCGAAAATAATAATAATTAAAGTAACAATAATAATCTTGTCTCTCTATAATTATCCAATGCTTCAACTCGGAGCGACTCTTAAGGTACTATAGATGAACCACACCAAGGGCACAGAACATTGTAGGCACTTTGAAGTTTGTTTAGGACAATAGCAACTGCTTCCATTGTTAACTGCAGCGTTGGTTACTTGTGTTCATTGATGATAATGATAATAATTGGCAAAAAATGCAGAAAAGTCAACAAATCTATGAAATTGCAACATTATAAAAAATAATCACGAAAAATCTGACTATGACCAAGACATACAAGTGCGTAGAAATTCAACAACTAAGCAAAATTAATTTATAAAAAAACACTTAGGCAGCAAACGCACTGTGGTCAAGTCTGTTGGCCTTGACGATCTTCTCTGCGTGTTCAACAATTCCCGAGCACTCCATCTAAAACAAATGCAGACCACGAAACTTTTAACCCTTTACCGTAGTAGTGAATGGTATGGGGCAATCCTATACGCTCGTTTGGAAAAGGGTTAACTTAAATATGTGCCACAGGAATGGCTTTGTAAAAACCAAAGCCTTTGTAATATCTTTAAATCCTTGTAATTATGTCAGACTATTTGGCACCAAGATCTACTTTTCTCGTAACACCATTTTTATGGTTTCTAGCCCAACTGCCTAGAAGATTTCAACTGGGCTTCTGAAATGGACAACAATTTCTGCTCAACTTGAATGCTACCCTGCATAACATACAAATAATTGTATAGCACTGGATTGGAGCACAAAGGCATTTTTGGCTGAAAATGAGCAAGCGTAAAAAGATGTGGTTTTACATATTAAAATAACTTAATGATGTGCCTTACGCCGATGACTCTCTTGGCTCCGGCTTTTGCGGCGAACATCGACAGAATCCCGGTTCCCGAACCGACGTCCAAGACGATTTTGTCTTTGAAGAGATGTCTGTTGTGGTACATCGAGTTACGATACGTCAGCGTTCGAACCTCGTCCTTCATCATCTCCTGTAACGTAAGACCAGCAAAATATTAGCAAGGGGCCATCCAAACATTACGTACACAAAACTACCCGTACTTTTTTACCCCACCCCCATTCCTACGAGTACATACAATTAAGTTTCTCTACCCCCCCCCCCTTACAAAGGCTATTAGCTATTTAAAGTCATAGACTACGTAACATGTAATCTATAATAGGCTACTTTTTATACATCGTATTTGTTGGTTAAATATTTTTTTAACTCTCGTAGTATAGTGTTGAAGGCGCACAAGTGCTAGAGCAGTGGTTCCCAACTTGTGGCCTGTAGGCCACCTAAAAAATGGCCCTTGTCTCTCAAAGAAATAACAAAAATATATGAAAATGACAACTTGGATAGAACACACAATTATTTTCTAGTACGAATTATTTTATTTTGACGTCTATAAATCATACATTCTATTTTGATTTCAGCCTTGTGGCCCCCTAATGTCCTTCAACTAAGAAAAAGTGGCCCTCATGTCTTCAAACTTAGAAAAGGTCTCCCTACAGTTGGAAAAAGGTTGGGAACCACTGTGCTAGAGCAGCACAACTGAACACATACAGCATACCTCGTGTATACCAAAATGTGCATAGCTGTCGAAGTAGTAGTCCTTTGACGTCATCTCCTCGAGACCCACGGAACCATTCTGCGCTGGTTCGGCAATCTTGCTCTTCAGATCAGCCGCCGTCGTCGTCGTTGTCTCTGTGGTAGGTGTGGTCTAAATTTGAAGAAGAAAAAATATTAATTAATATAGGAAACCAATAAAAAATTAAATAAGCATAAACCTAGGAACAATGATGGTGCCAGAACGTAGGGGAAATTTGACTGATGCAATACAATTTTTTCTCTTGATCCAGAAAAACACCCACGAAATTATTGGAGAGAAAATGCCTTTCTGCCCTCCTGCCGCTATAATCCCCCAAAAATACAATTTTAACCAGATCCTGATATCGATTTTCTAAGTTAATATAAAATAATTTATAAATGCAAACCCAACTTTTATATTTTAGAATATATATACTCAGGATATTGGCCTAATAGTCCTTAAAATTCTCTAGCATTCGAATGTTTAATAGTCATTTTGGGGAATTCAGTGAAGTTTGCATTTTCACTACTTTCTGGGCCCGGGTTGTTGGTAGACTCCATTCGCACATGGGTTGAAAATCCGAAACAAAGGACACACGTGCACCGACTATAGTCGTGCAGTAAAAAATCAGTTAAACTTTCGATTCATCGATTCATTAATTTGCTTCTAAAAATACAATTAAAAGCTAAAATCTTCCGAACTGAAGAGGTTTTGTGCTAAATAATAAGGTTTGTGTAACAATTCTCATAAATTAGCTCTAATATCGAAAAATGCCGGTCAAATATCGAAAAATGCAGGAGAAATTTTAATATAGTGTGGCTTCAAACAATGCAAGTCTACATCGACGAATTTACCACTAAAATACGTGTGTCAATTATTATAAAAAATTAATTGCCGCTTAAAATTTCTATCACGCCGTGCATGCAACTACCGCTCTCACAAAAGATGCTCACGCATACAAATTTGCAGCACTACCATAATCACACCGCCGCAGTTCTCCATCCATATTCACCTATTTCTTATTCGTTATTGCACACTTTAAAATTCAGCATACAAATTAGTATCCTCATCAAGCAATTAGACCACAGATAGTTAGATTTTCGCAGCTCAGACGCACGCCAACATACCTCCATGACGTCCGCCATTGCAAATCCTTTCTCTTCCGTTGTCTTCTTCTTTGACTCTTGCTGTCGGTTCTTTCGAAGCCGGAAGCACAAATCAGATAAGCCCAAGTAAGCCCAGTCGACGAAAGCAATGCGCAGCAGAGTCTGATTCATCCTATGAGCTCAATCAATATAAGTTGATGTAATGTTTTTGGTTTGTTTGTATGTCCACTTGTTATAGCACCCCTTCAAGCTCTCTGAATGCAGAGCGGACACTACATCAGAGTTTCACGCCGAAGCGCTGAGCAAGTGTGAGTGAAGGATTTGCCGAAGGTCCTTACGCCGTGAGGTGGATTCGAACCTTGAACCTTCCGGCTCCAAGGCAACGACGCCACCACTACACCACCGCGCCCCACAATATAATGTAATGTAATGTAAATAAATCTTCGAGAATTTCTCAGCGCCTACAAAAGCCACGCCAGGGAGACCAGTTTATTTGCAGGCGCTATATCAATTCAACGAAAGCAACACGCAGCAGAGTCTGATCTGGGACTAGGTCTGATTCATCCTACGAGCTCAATCAATAACTTGATGTAATGTAGCCTAATGTAATGTAAATCTTCGAGAATTTCTCAGCGCCTACAAAAGCCACGTCAGGGAGACCAGCTTAAACACCGGCGCTATATCAATTCAACGAAAGCAATTATAGGCCTACGCAGCATAGTCTGATCTGGGACTGGGTCTGATTCATCCTACGAGCTCAACCAATAAGTTGATGAGTCAGGACAAGAAAATTCGGTAATGCAGAGCTCACCAAACCCTCACCTTTTTCTACGACAAGTAACACAAGTTGGTAAACTTACGCCTTGGCTTCCGACCAAAATATTTCTCCCCCTTTGACGCTCGTGAATAAGCCGGTGCCCGGCGCTTGGCTTTCGAGTGGCGCTTTATAAATTAGGAGATTGCGATTACGAACTATGCAAAGAGGTAACCAAAACCTCTTTGAGCGCACTCCATGATTTACTCTACCTCGAGTGCTTCTGAGTAGTCGCCTTTGGAGGCGCTAAATAAATTCTAGTAACGAATGAATGAAGCCTATGTCAAAGACATTACAGTCTACGTCGTAGACTATAAGGTATTTTCCATATAGGCCTATATCCGACTATGCAGCATGTCGCGTGGCATTTGTAACGAACGAAGTAATACACATCAGGCATTTATTTTGTTAATGTAATTGTAATCGAACATTTATATTTATATCACTCTGCTGAAAAAGGTGTCCTTTTGCTCGAAATGCTACCATGAAGAATCGAGCCTTCTCTTTGGTTGACCGTGATCTGGAATGGCATTTCCTTGGAGCTACGCCTACATCCTGGGACTATAATAGCATCCTTCCTTACCAAACTTGGTTATTCTGGACATGCTGGGGTCGGGAGCACATCTCATCAGTTTTTTCTTAAAGGGGCACTATATAAATTTCTGAATCAACAAGTGAATTGCTGTCTGTGAATAATTTTTGTGCACAAGTAATTATGTACCATGGGTTCCAAGGTTCAAATCCACCTCAAGCTGCCGCATAGAGACCCTGAGAAAGTCCTTCACTCGCAGTTGCTCATTCAGAGATTCAGATATCTCGGGATAACACGCATGGGACCCGATGGCGCAAGCTGCTGCGGAGCGACCTTGGGCAAGTTGCTTACCCATCATTGTCCGTGGGGAAGGCAATGGGAAACCACCTCACTCATCTCAATGCCAATGAACCTGTCTTCGGGCAGAGAACCATCATCATCATGCGCTGCTGAAATCCAACCTTGAGCATACTTGGATTGTAAATTCAACAAAAAAAACACGGAGAACGATTAAAATAGCCATATTCAAACTGGACACAATGACGACTGGTTTAAAAAAACATCACAGAATGAATATACCGACCAAAACAGCTCCGAGGATGTTAGAAAAATCGAGATCCAAAAAGCTTCAATTTTTTTACGTAGCAGAATGATGTAACCAAAGACAAAATCAGGCTACTGAAAATGTTGAAGAATCAGCTTTAACCATTTAATGCCAGAGGGTATAGGCTTTCCCATATCATTTACTACCATCTCGGCATTAAAGGGTTAAATGAAACACGATCAAGCACACAGTTTGAATGGATATATGCCTCCATGAAGGGAACACATGTTAGAAAAATCTGTACCACATGCTGGTCACTCTTACGCTGTCTTAAAATGGTGGAAATTCGAGAAAATTTAGAAAAAACGAGAATTCAAACGTTACAGAAGTTTCTGTAAAAAACATGAATCAGTTAATCCTAACCGGTGTCAATTTTTCCACATGGTCATGGCTAGAAAATTTCACTTTAGGACAATTTCTCTGGTTAACTGGTACATTTCACCAAACATATTATGTTCTGGATTAAATTTGAAAACATATTTCAGGGCTACATTGTATTGTATCTGACCATTTGTAAAACACTTCTTGCAGCAAGAGCCTTTCAGAAGCGCTCCCAGTGTGTGCAACACCGAGAAAAGAGGCAGGTTTGGAGACGAAAGTGGGGAAGACCATTCCATAGGGAGGGATCTATGCAGTCAGATGATCTGGACTGTGCCATAGCGGTCTTGACACAAGGAACATGTACATGAAACAAAATGCCATCTTTTTATAGAACAAGAAAGTAAAGCGTCGAGCAAAAAATGATTTCCTAGACTGAAGAATAGACTGAAGAAGCCATCAATAAGGTTGTAGTCGGGAAACAATTTCTGGGGTGCCAATTGGACATGGCAGCAGAGTACAGGGTCAGTTTTGAAACCTTTTTATCGAATATTTACTCAAGGATTAAACCCTTGAAACCCCTAAATACACCCACGGCTGTCCGCATGTACACAATAATTATTATCAAATTCATTTTAAAGGATGAATCATCAACAGCAGGACAGGATCCGAAAAATCGACACAAGTCATCAGATGAAGTAGAACTACAAAAAGGCAGAAGTAACGAACGCATTAACCCTTTACCGACCACGGCGTCGCAAACGGCACGGGAAATCCCCTACCCTCGTCGGTCAGTAAAGGGTTAACAGGAGTCGAACGGAACCGAAGTGAGCCGTGAAAAGTTTATACCTATGGCGGACACGTGTTACATATAATATATAATGTGTGTGTTTCTCTCTGATCATCCTATCCAGTGTCAGCTACGTTGTTGTTGCTGCTGCTGCTTTTGTGTCTACAGAGTTTATTCTAAACGACAATCACCATATTAAGTACAGCTACGGAATTTTCAAAGCCACGACGACGAAGGCGCGGCGCAAGGAACGACGGCGACGACAAACGGTGCCGACGGCGGCGCTTCTCTCTCGAATGTTTTTGTTAGTTCTCGCCACCTTCGATGTTCTGCAGCTGGTCCTCTTTGCCCGTGTTGTTCTCACCTGTTGAGATAAGAAAAACAACAACATTTTTATAGTTCAAATTTAGAGAAGGAAATTATGCAAGGAACGGTTCCGGGAGCAAGATCAAGAGGAAGGCATAGGAAGAGGTGGTGGGACAACATTTGTGAATGGACGGGATTATCAACAGAGGAATTGTTGAGAGCAACCGAAGACAGGAGAGAATGGAGAAGAATTGTCAAAAATGCAACCAACCCTCGTATCAAGGAAGGTTGAAGGCAAGGCAAAGTTCACAACAAAATATCTTCTTTTCCCCTCTTACCCTCGGCATATGTATGTATGCATGTATGAATACGCATTTGTTATAGAGCCCCTTCCATATTTCTATTCAGAAGCGCAGCTGACTGCAGCACAGTTTCTAAGTTTTACGCAGCATCAGCTGTAAAGTTTGTTGTAGCAATGGCTTAGAAGCCATCCGTATATTACGTAAGCAAAAACATTGCACGCAAATACACTAAATCCTGTGACCCCCTAAGTACATTGTATTGCATCTATAAAATTCTATAGCGCCTCTCACAGTGCATTAGACCACAGTGAAAACAGAGCAGTAGACCAAGAGAGAAAAAGGTTAACCCATTCCCACCGGAATTGTTCCGATACCTATTGGCTTAATCGGGTCACCCGCGACCCGATCCGACGGGAAAGGGTTAAGGTCAATGCCATCCATATAATATGTGCGTACGTAATATATCAACATCCCCCCTTTGTGAAACAATACTTTCAAGTAAAAAACGTGCGCCCTCCTCTCACCTTCGTCCGGTTGCATGTCCGACGTCCACAGCGTGAGGTTATCCCTAAGCAGCTGCATGATTAGAGTCGAATCTTTGTAGCTCTCCTCGCTTAGCGTGTCCAGCTCGGCGATCGCATCGTCGAACGCCGTCTTCGCCAGGTGGCAGGCGCGGTCCGGCGAGTTGAGAATCTCGTAGTAAAACACGGAGAAGTTGAGGGCAAGGCCAAGCCGGATGGGATGGGTCGGAGGCAACTCGTGATTGGCGACGTCGCTCGCTGCCTTGTAGGCGACCAGGCTGTTCTCCGCCGCGTCCTTCCTGTCGTTGCCGGCGGCGAATTCGGCGAGGTATCTGTGGTAGTCGCCCTTCCTGGAAAACACAGCGCACCACTAAAGAAGCGTCTACATGTGGTGCCACGCACCAAAACCAGTATTAACCCTTTAATGCGGAGATGGTAGTAAATGGCATGGGAAATCCTATACCCTTCGGCATCAAAAGGTTAAGATTATTTTGCAAAATATTGAGTTTGATGCATCACTTCAAAAGCCTTGTTTTATGCAACAAATGGCAAAAAATTGTTGCTCCAGCTTTATTCTAAACCAAGAGATAAGGCAATTAATTAAAGTGTTTAAAAAACTAATTCAACTAAAACCAAATAATATGCATGTAAAGAGCATTAGAATAGCTTTAAAACTTGTCCTGTTTAAATAAAACAACAAAAATAATATTTTAGACATATTTCATATTAAATCTGTACAAAAATCAAAAAACGCAAACACATTATTATAATAATGATATCAACAACAGCATGGTACTACATCAGGAACAAGAGAATTATTTATGTTCCCCATGCCATGTCCCTACTTCTTCTCCTTGCACATAGGGAGCACCTCTGAACAGTTCACCCTAATAGCTTTAGGCTCTTTATAAATGTTTAAATGCAATACAACACAATACAATGCCCGTCCCTTTATCAATGCCAGACATGTATTCAGCAAACAAGAACTTACATTTTATAATAGAAAACTTTTGATTCGCCAGTAACTGAAGCTGGAATGAGATGCTTGTCAAGCACTTCTAAGATATCGTGACAGATTTCCCGAAGCTCCTTCTCGACCTACAACAACGCAAACGCAAAACCTCAATCACAATCATGAAAAGTTGGTTTGTCCTTACTTCAATTTTTAAATAATAAAAAATATCACTAGTTAGATCAGGACGCCTAAAATCAGATCACCATCTCACAGGTTGAACAGCACTGCATAACGTTCATGAGATGGCTTTGTGGTACTTGACATCATTTAACGCTAAACAGCATGGCACATATAAACTGGGACAAGTTCACTCAGTAGCATCACTGTTACACAGAAACCAATAACATTCCAATACTATGCATCACCTGAATTTCCAATGCTAAGCATGTCAGAAAATAAGACCAAAAGACTATTTGAAAGATGAGCATACCACGGCAAGTAGCTTAAATGCTGACAATTCTCTCAATCATGCTCAACGTCAGTTTATAATATTATACAGCCTATTTTAAATAAATTCCACACACTACATTCATAGCCAGTTGTGATCACTGAAACCATTGTCACAACACATTGTTTGCATAGCTTCATAATCCCCAACTGCATATATTGACCTGCATACAAGATTTATTCAATATGCCCACGAAATATGAGCTTAACAACTCAGCGTGTCAATCAGCTCGCACGTAATCGTGATAATGCTAGAATAGTCAATATGAAGTGCTAAGCTGCAATCCTTGAATGGAGTGTCCTCCAGTATAAATGTAATTAGTAATTTCTATAGAGCCGCTCAAAGACACGGCCATTGAATAGCGCTCTAAGTGTGAGAACCCCCCTCCAGAGAAAAAATAGGGCTTCAGAAGAGACATATAGGCAGCGGTCCACAAGGAAGATTGCCATGCATAGTGGAGGGAAGGCAATTCCACAAGGAGGGAACCCAAAACTGATAGCAAAAAAATAATCCACACCATGGTTGGTCATCAGCTTGAGAAGACAAATGTTATTTCCTGCATGGTTGGGCTTCTCACCCCCAACATTAAAGAAATTGACTACAAGTCACACTAGTTAACCAATGTCATCAAGGCTAGGGTTTGTACATGAAAGAGCAACCAGTTCAACAAACAATAAACCTACTTCCTTCAGCACCCCGAGGTTCTCAAATGGTATGCCAATAAGAACTGTGCATAAACCAGTCTAAACAAGCAATTACAAATCTAATAATAATAACAATATAATATGATGCTGATCAT
The DNA here is from genome assembly GCA_945859605.1 of Lumbricus rubellus. Classification (NCBI taxonomy): domain Eukaryota; kingdom Metazoa; phylum Annelida; class Clitellata; order Crassiclitellata; family Lumbricidae; genus Lumbricus; species Lumbricus rubellus. Next base: position 18,537,150 of record OX243821.1, on the reverse strand, counting down.
TATCATCATCCGCCAAATAGAATAAAAACAAAAAAACAATGGAAAATTTCGGTTCAACGCACTTGGCTTTTGTACTGGTGGATAACCTCCACCTTTGCGTTGCTGCCCTTGCTCTCCTCCTTCTGTTCAATGCTACTGATGATTCGCCACGACGCACGCCGCGCCCCGATCACGTTCTTGTACGCCACCGACAGAAGATTACGCTCCTCAACGGACAGCTCGACGCCAGCAGACGCAACGGACTTCATGCAGATTACCATTTCTGAAATACATGAAAAGCTGGTTGAGTGTCCGCGCTGTAGTAGGGAGCGCTTCTGAGTAGTAATGTAAAAGGAGCACTATGACTAGTGCATATACAAACAAAGCCCACCTCAGGCCACCGCCACGTAGAGACCTTGGGCAAGTCCTTCACTCGCAATTGCTCAGTGCTTCGGCGTGAAACTCCGATTCAGTGTCCGTGCTGTAATCGGGAGCGCTTAGAACTGAGTAGTAATGTAAAAGGAGTGCTATAACAAGTGCACATACAAACCATGCAGTATGATGATAACAAGTCATTAACAAGTCCAATTTAACTATTGGCAGCCGTGCAAGGCGCTCATCATGTTCTACTGCTCAGTTTACCAACGCTAACTGCCAAATAGAAGGTTGAGAGGACCGCAGGGGAGGGTAGCTGGGAAGCGATCCCACATACATACACTCTAGGTGCCAGAGCGCTACCATTACCATAAACACTCCCATAGTTTAATATCAACTTTGTCAGTTACAGATGTCAGCCATTCTATTCTGGCAGCAACGGGTACAAACAAATTATCTTCACTTGTGCTCAGTTTTGTAAAGTCCATTTCTACCCTAAGTAGCGTTTATCACTGATCCTAATTTATTACCAATTACGCAGGATCCTTGTGGCGGCGCTACACCAAATTGCTGTGATAAATAAATCAAGTATGTCATCAAAACAGCACAGGATTAGTCTGCCTAAAGTCGTTTCTCTTTCAGTAGCCTAATAAATTTCACCGTGTTATTCTGCATTATTATTATTAACCCTTTAATGCCGGAAGGTATAGGATTTTCCCATACCATTTACTACCATCTCGGCATTAAAGGGTTAAGCACTTTAGTTTCGTTGTCACAGTCCTCGTAACTTATAATGTCTGGATGTAGACAGTCACTTCCGTACAACGACAATTCGAGACCAGCCGAAAGACAGTGGCGACGCCAGCTATACTATTTAAGCAGGTCGCATTTATCAGGGTCATGGGCATTATTCAGCAGGTCAAAGAAATTTAAAGTTTACACAGAAGATATTACAAATTCTAAAGAAATGTTGACCTTCATAAGGCAGGTTAAGAGTAGAATAGGCAGTATGTCTTGAAAATGACCTGCAATGACCTATGGTGGCGCCATCACTGAACAGAAGTAACAGATTACATCAATGGTGTCAAGGGAGTGACAGTATGCATTAGGTGTCAATGGAGTGGCAGTATGCATTAGGTGTCAAGGTAGTGACAGTATGCATTAGGTGTCAAGAGAGTGACAGTATGCATTAGGTGTCAATGGAGTGATAGTAGGCATTAGGTGTCAAGGAGCGACAGTATGCATTAGGTGTTACTTACAAGAGTGACAGCATGCATTAGGTGTGTAGAAAAAATGCAACACAGGAAGTAAAATGCAGCAACTTTAATTGGGGAGGTAAATAAGCAGCAACAGAGTGGTATGCGATCAGCCAAGACGACAGTTGAAAGAGATATATACTAACTTAAGACGGCTCTCCATTGCAAAAAAACATGAACGTACTTAACACCATAGGATTTCCTAAACCACTTACTACACTCTGGTCGGTAAATGGTTAAATCGGGTCTACTGCAAAGCAAGGATATCAGGAAATGATAATTTTTTGGGAACTGCTATAATATAATATCTCATCTATTCATTAGTTTTATTAAATAACTTCCCTACTATTTCGGATCATAGCCAAAGCACGCCATAAAGTTACAACCTCGGGATGCTGTATAAACACAAGGCTTGTGTTCAGGGCACAAATATTATCATTGCTTGTATTTGGACATAACAATGTAAATCATTATTATTATAAAGCACTATGAATAGTTTCACTGTCAAAGCCCTCATGAATGACCATTGACCAGTGGTGGTGGCGCCAGGTATACAATTTCAGTCCTCACATCAGTGTCATGGAAGTTATTCAGAAGGTTGCAGAAATTAAATGTAAAGATCCATATTAAAATTTCCGAAAAATTCTGGGTCATAAGGCAGGTCAAGAGTAAAATAGGCAGGTCAAATTACCTGCCACGACCTATGGTAGCGCCACAACTGCCCATGACCTATAGTGTCTGGATATTTGAACAGTGTCTGCACATCTCCTTGAATAATCCACCAACTGGATCAAAATCTGCACAAGATGCAGTGCAAAGACTTCTAGTCATCCAAGCATCAAATTCTTTGTTTAATAGCTCCCCAACTTTTTATTTTGAAGAATTTTTATACAATTATATTTCAGCCCAAATGATATTGCACAAAAAACCCTCATAGAACAGTCAGCTTATTTGGACCATTGTGTCAGGTTTTATAAATCTACAGTGCATTCAAACCAAAACTGTCAGCTATATCCCATTTCTTATTCAGTCTTCAATTCAATGTCTGTTTAAGGGTCACCCTTGTTAGTGGGACATAGGCCTTTTTAGAACTCTCCATTTGAGTCAACTTATAAATTAAATGTAACAGACCTGTCTATTACGTGCATGTATTAAAGTGTTTTACTTTTGCTTTCAATAAAAGTGCGGGTTCGCATGTGGTGATGGGAGTAACAAGTGTCTACTTATGGAAATAATACCTATAGCATAGTATAGTCAAGTATAGTATAGCACAGACAACCATTTATTCTATTCTATTCTATGATTTATAAAGCGCCTCTCACAGTACAACCTAATCAGAGGCGCTCCCAGTGCGAAGAACTCCTGGAAAAAGAAAAGTCTTAAGACATCTCGCAGAAAAAGTAAAGCCTCTAGATAAAATCTGAGCACGAATAATAGTAGGAAGGCCATTCCACAGTAAAGGGCAGACAGAGGCAAAGGCGCGGTGTTGGGCTGTGGCAGTCCGAGATCGTGGAAGAAGAAGATCATGACGGTCTAAAGAGCGGAGAGGACGGCCAACGGTAGCTGAGAAAGGCTTCCTAATGAGATCACAGATGCTTATTTAGGTCAGTGTACTTCAGGAAGGTACTTACAAACCACTGTCAAGTAAATTCATTCTATAATTTTTTGGACTTTAATATATAATATATTGCACCCCTTCAAGAAAACTAATCAGGAGCCCTCCCAGCCCAGCCACGGCTAAAGAGAAGACTTTTCAAAGAGGGATCCATGAAACAAAAGTTCAATTGGATAGAGGTTTATCCCTAAAATACAAACAACGAAAAGCGGTGCTACATAAATCCCTCATGACATTCTATCAGAATCCAACAAGGATTTCCTTTTCTAGACAGTGGTCCTCCCCCACGGCCACTCCTTCAACCTTCAGGCCCGAGTCACTACCACTGACTACAAGCGGCATCGATTACCACCTCCGACTGACTCACGCTGTCTGAGCCACCATCCCAATTCCCAATTGCTCCACAAAAGTCAATCAAAACTCGCCAATTTCAATCAAACATTCTTCAATCACACTCAAAACTCAATCAGCGAAAATTTAAACACTACAAAAAGAAACACGGGTCCGACCTCATGGTCATTATTATTTTCCGATTTGGCCAGCGCTCCAAATCCGGTATCCCGAAAATCCGTATTTATCAAGTAAGACTCGAATTTAAGGAAATTCCCGATTTTAGTGCTACCCAAATGTTTTCCTCGCTCCCTCAGCAATCCAGTCCGACGGCGAATCCCCGACCCCGGGGTCCGGGATCGAGCGTGCCATGACAACGCCTCGACCCGACGGGAACCTCGCGCTTGTCATGGCTACACCCTCTCTACCCTACGAAACGGCGAAGTTTGTGGGTGAAAAATTGCCCGAATTAGACCACGTACCGTCGTATCTTTCGGCCTGTTCGGCCAGCTTGGCCTTGTAGACGTTGTCGTCTCGTTCGGTCATGGCGGATGCGTACTCTTAACTCTTAAATCGACAGATTAAAATCGAAACTTTGCACAGCACCGCCGCCTGCGATTTACGCTAAGGATGTGAGGAATGAAGATGGCGGCACTCACTCTGCAGGGCGGGCAAAATTGTGCGAATCACATTCGATGAGGTAAGAATTATCATTCCAACGCCGCCGACGCAAACACGACGGTCCGGTAGCTTCGCAAATACATTCTTGGTCGGTTAATCAGACTGAGGAGCTAATAGCAAACCAATCCGAAGTCCGAACCGATTGGTTTTATATTTATAGACCGTACACTTTTACGCAACCCTTTTGCACTACTATTCTGGACTAGAAGCATGCAGCTCTCGTGAATAAGCTGTTGCCCTACGCTTGACTTTCGAGTGGCGCTTTAGACGCTTAGAGATTCCCAGGGGCTTATTTAAAACTCACTCCAATATTCACCCAAGTTGTGGTCTGCATCATTATAGCTCGCTAAGGTCCACCCAATTAGGCCTACCCAATGTACCCATGGCAGTTTTCTAAAGTAGGTCTAGCCTACGTGGTTCCTGCCTTCCTGGCAGGCTGCCGAGAGAGGGGACAGACCAAACTTTTAGGGTCCTGAGCTAGGTGCTTATGACATATAAAATTTTGTATGAGCCATGCCATTTAAACTATATTATTGAAAATCAGTTCATACTTCAAATTAACAACTTAGTAAAAGTTTTTGTAGATATAAAATATATTATTGTAGGTCGTGTAGGCCCTACTTGCAGTTTCATTATTTCGATTTGTTTATTAAAAAATTTAATCCCTAAGGTAGTGTTGCGGCCCATGACTGATCTGCCCATGGGGGCCCCGGAAATTCCCTCGTCAGCTCTGGCTCTTTTAACACGAACTCTACACGGAAGCCTAACCGTGAGAGTACGGCACCCATTGCGATCATCCGCTTCGCAACTAGCACGGACAGTCGAGCTGGCGCTGTGGGCGATCGATAGCCATGGCGTTGTTTCGGGCGAAGCGCCTGTGAGTCATTAACGCAAATATTTGCAAATTTAATCAACGGAATAAATTTGAATGACAAACAGTAGCCCAGGAAGAATGCTAAAAATAGCCGCAGACTCGCGGCAAGCATCCGGCCAGCACACGCAAGGATGCCACTCTGAATTTTTAAAAAAGGTCAGATCCGGGCGGAAAAAAGGCTAGAAAAGGCTAGATTGAGAATTTCTGAGAAAATACATGGATTTTTCGAATTTTCGCGCTTGAAATCTAAATTTACTAGGCCTTTTTTATTCATCTGATAAACATTGCTCAGGACTTTTCCACAAAATTTTTTTCTGATGATAATTTTTTAAAGTTTTTTGCTCCAAAATTGACAATTTGGGGTTCCGTATTCAAAAATTTTCGCCTTTTTCTACGTATTTTGTGCATTTTCACCTTTAAAAAAGTCGTTTTGTGTGAAAAAAGTCGGAAAAACCGCCGTGAGAAAAAAAGGCTAGATCCTGACAGAAAAAACCTAGAAACCTAGATTACACCAAAAAAACCTAGATCTAGGTGGAAAAAGCTAGGAGTGGCAACCCTGAGCACACGTGATATGATCCAGTTCCATTCTTCACGCCACCGATAATAACACTGGACAACAGTGATTTTGCTTCCTGGACACTTTCATGTGTTTCTTATGCAGTTTCTGCTGCTGATCACGAAAATCACCTTGAAATTGTCCCATCACGTAAGGTTTTTGAGAAATCGTCAAATTTTCGTTACGTTTTGGAATCGTAAAAAAACAGTGGTTTTAGGCATTAGGCATCCATAAAAGTGGTATAACTTTTGTTCTGTGTGAAATATTTTGATGAAATTTGGCCATCTGGTGTAAATATGAATTGTCTTTAAGCTTGTAAAATTTCATATCGAAATTCTTACTTTTGGCCAAGATATTGGCCAAAAACCTAAGGGTCCCCCCTTTTTTCCTCATCCCGTACATTGTACATGTGCAACTAAACAAGAAATAACTGTAAAACATTAATTTCATGTTTCCAACTTTTCTAAGTGATACAGTCATCATCAGCATCAATATTATGAGGAAGAACTGTTATAAAGATTTGTTTTCCAATGAAACTAAATTATAGTATATTGTAAATGTGTACAATATAATGTGAGCGTGTAAGTTAAAATGTTGCATGCTGTTTTTTTCAAAAACCTTACGTGATACAACAATTCTGAGCACACCATCGTGTTCAGCACGTCACATTCTATAGAAAATAGTGAAAGATTTTCCGGAAATAACAAAAATTAAGTTATAGTATATATTGTAAATTATATGCAATAAATGAGCATTTAAGTTAAAATCTTGCATGCTGTTTTCTCAAAAACCTTACGTGATACAATAATTCTGAGCATACCATCGTGTTCAGCACGTCAAATTCTATAGAAAACAGTGAAAGATTTTCCGGAAATAAAAAAAATTAAGTTATAGCATATTGTAAATTATATGCAATAAAGTGAATAAACGAGCATTTAAGTTAGAATCTTGCATACTGTTTTTCTCAAAAACCTTACGTGATACAACAATTCTGAGCATACCATCGTGTTCAGCACGTCAAATTCTATAGAAAACCATCAAAGATCTTTTGGAAATAAAAAAAATTAAATTATAGCATATTGTAAATTATATGCAATAAACGAGCATTTAAGTTAGAATCTTGCATACTGTTTTTCTCAAAAACCTTACGTGATACAACAATTCTGAGCATACTATCGTGTTCAGCACGTCAAATTCTATAGAAAACCATCAAAGATCTTTTGGAAGTAAAAAAAATTAAATTATAGTATATAGTAAATTATGCAATATATGAGCATTTAAGTTAAAATCTTGCATACTGTTTTTCTCAAAAACCTTACGTGATACAACAATTCTGAGCACACCATCGTGTTCAGCACGTCAAATTCTATAGAAAACCGTCAAAGATTTTTCGGAAGCAAAAAAAAAGTTAAAATTTGTTGTCCAGTGTAATTATTGCAAGTTTAAAGCGTGGCCAATAGTTACTACCGCCAGCAGAAAATAATGCAACAAGATCCTGTACATAGCCTACATATTAAGTGTGTTTGGCTCTTACAATAATGACTCGATAGCAGAATACGTCCCTACATATTACTATACTATGAGTCTATGACTATTTTCAGATTCATAGAGCGTTTTAAAGCGCAGTGCAACCTAGCCAGAGGTGCTCCCAGTGCGAAGAAACCCTATAAATGAACAGCTTTAATACAACAGAGAGAAGCAGTAGTGCCTCTAGATAAGTTCTGAGCATGGGTTTTACCTGAAAGGCCATTGCTGAGCAAGGGTCAACAGCTAGAGAGAAAGATGATGATGATGATGATGATGATGATGATGATGATGATGATGATGATGATGATGATGATGATGATGATGGTGGTGGTGGTGGTGGTGGTGGTGGTGCTGCTGCTGCTCTGCCCGTAGGCAGGTTCATTGGCTTTACGCCCCAGGCTGGGGATGAGATGAGTGAGGTGGTTTCCCGTTGCCTTCCCCACAGACAATGATGGGTAAGCAACTTGCCCAAGGTAGCTCCGCAGGAGCTTGCACCCCTGCGTCCCACACGTGCTAGCCCGAGATATCTAAATCTCTGAATGTCAACTCCCAGCCTGGGGCTTGAACCGCAGTCAGTTGCAACCAACAGACGAATGCCGCTCACGCCTACCGGTGTAGCAAACGAGGCCAGTAAGAAAAAGGCCTACGATATTGAGCTTTACGTGTGAGTATGAGACCATGGTACAAATTAAGGCCATGACGGTCTAAAGAGCGGTAAGCCTAGATGACATAGGCCTATGTGCCGCCTATAAGGTCACAGAGATAGCAATAATTAAGGAGCTTGACCCAAAAACTTCTTATTCGTTAATCGAATCAGAAATTTATATAGCACCCCTTCAAGTAAATTATTCAGAGGCGCCCTGGACTCCAGTGCGCCCAAGGAGAAGAGTTTTAAGTTTAGCAAGGAAGAATTATTCTGGTAGAGTTCCAGGGTGTAGATGCAGTTCTAACAGAAGGCCATTCCAGACCAATGGACCAACCACAAAAAGGCTTGATTCTTCATGGTTGCAGTGTACGAGGAAATGGAACTAATAGCACTCCCTTATCAGCAGAGCGTCGCTGACGACGTGCTTGGATACCCAAGGTAAGGCTGCATAGCTCTCGGAGGTAAATTGGGGCGAGGTCCTGACAACATCGCCATACAAGAGCAGCTACCCTGAACTCAAAACGCTGGTGAATAGGGAGCCAATGAAGCACCTCCAGCAAATAGTTGTTGACGAGACCACACCAAGGAACATCTCTGGCACATTCTGGCCATATAAATTGCATAAATAGATAGACTGATAGATAGATAGATAGATATAGATAGATAGATAGATAGATAGATATATAGATAGATAGATAGATAGATAGATAGATAGATAGATAGATAGATAGATAGATAGATAGATAGATAGATAGATAGATAGAAGGGGTTTGCCAAATGAGACAGAGTGCAATTCCCGGTCCAGACAATTAAGCCATTCTACTGGAATGGAGGCCAAAGTAGGGAGGCGAGCAACACTCACTGCGAGGTGTAAGAAAGGTAAAAAAATTATTGGCTAGCAGAAGCATGGCTACTAATACTATGCTATAATACAGATTTATAAAGCGATGTTTTATTATTTAATTTTTTGTAGTATTTATTATTTTTAATGTTTATATATTATTAATTTTTTATTACAGCTGGGATGTATTGGCATTAGGCCTAGAGATGTCATCTTCCTAGCTCTGAATGTGCTTTAAACTTTAAAGGTCCTTTTATCTAAACATGGACCTACCTGAATGGACACGAGAGCTACTTTTCAGTAATTCTTATTGATGTTGTGCCTTATAATTTTATGCTCTATGCTTTTATTGTCTATGCTATATATTTCATGCTTAATTTGCTGTTGCTATGTTTTCAGTGCAGCATCTGATGCTGTTGATGCAAAAAACCTGACAATCTGATTTGTAAGGGGTTGTCCATATATAACGTACACGTGGAGGGCGGGGGGGGGGGGAATAGGTAATAAAATTAAACGGATGGCCCCTAAGCTAATGGAGATCAATAAATAGATCGATACAAACAAAACGAGATGATAATTTATTCATTAGCGACACATTATTATCGACATCATCAGCGAGAGATCAACTGCCAGCAAAATACACAAACTCAGAATCTACCCTTTGTGGCACATGCAGACAGCCATCTTTTGTTGGGCCCACAGTGGGCGCACGTCCATGGGCGCCCATCAAGTCCGTGGCTATGGGTGGGGTGTTTTGGGTATTTGAACACCCCCCCCCCCCCAAATGAAATAATGTAGAAATGAAATAATGCATTTATGAACTTATGGCATAAGAACTACTGTGTGTAATGCACTGACCATCCAGCCCTGGGCCCAAACAAATATGGCTGGCACTGAAATACATACATAAAAAATCCACAGTAATTGTTCAATACGGGCAATCAGCCCCCAAAATTCATCTGCCCTGTGGGCTGAACAAGCGTAGCTGTCATAAAACGATATTGCAGTAACTCTAGAGAAACATGAACAAATAATAATCTGCCAGAGAGAGGCATGGTTATCACAAAAAGTACATTGAAGATCCCGTAACTAAGTGCTGTCCAACTTTTTGACCCTGCGGGGAGGGATGCCACTTCTAGCTTTTCCACCTAGATCTAGATTTTTCGGTCTTATCTAGGTTTCTAGGTTTTTTTGGTCAAGATCTAGCCTTTTTGTGTCACGGCGGATTTTCATACATTTTTTCGAGAAAAAATAGAGATTTTTCTTTAAAAAAGTACAAAAAAGATTATAAAGTAGGAAGATCTCCTAAAAATGTCTGATTTTTGGAGCAAATGACAAAAAAAGTCATAATAAATTTCAAGTCAGAAAATGTTTAATGTATTTTGAGAAATTTCTCAATCTAGCTTTCTCTAGCCTTTTTCGGCAGGATCAGACCTTTTTAAAACTCAAAGCGGAATCTTTACTTGCAGGCCACCGAAAATCCACTTCTTGAAGTCGAGGGTCGCACCGGTGAACTCAAAAGCAAAACAAGCATAACAGAATTTAAATCGTATCAGCTGCATTAAAATTTTCTAGGGAATAATCATAACAAATGCGTAGTCGGAACTGGATTTTGTGTTCACGTTGTCAAATGATAAGCCAAGCTATGAACTTATTACCATGCAAGCAATTGTGACACGTTTTTCCTATTTTCACAAAAATTTCACTGACCTAGACAGGCCACTTAACCCTTTAACAACCAGCATGCACAAAAATGCATTGAAAACATACGTAGCTGGTCATGAAAGGGTTAGAATGAACCCACGGAACGCATGTGGCAGGTAAGTCAAGGATCCGAGAAAAACGAGTGTAACATACTTCAAATAGCAACAATAACTGTGCTCAGCAGAGAGCATTACCCAGAGATATATATATGCTGGAACACCGTAATTTGAGCATTTTCATCAAATTTTTCTGGCTCGTTTTTGATCTGAAACTTTGATCTAAAAATTCATTCTACCAGACTTCATTTCCAACTGGCTTCCTTTCCAGTCGACTGTGAAAAATTTGATTGTTATTACATCTAAAAAGTGACCATCATTTTATAACTTTGTGACATGACAACAAACGAGTTGTTAGATTAAATTAAAGATTCATATCATAAAAGAATTTTGATGTCATCCTGTGGCCATGCGCCATAGGCGTAGGAGACGGGGATCCAGAGGGGGCAAATGCCCCCCCCCCAAATTTCGGGCAAGTCTGATTTTTCGGGCAAGCAGACCCGGAAAAATAAAAAAATATAATTTGTTTACTGTTTGAAATTTTTCCGAGTCTTCTTGCCCGAAAAATCAGACTTGCCCGAAAAAAAGGTCGTCAGACCTTTCGGGCAAAAAGTAACGAGAAATTTCAGAAGATTTCTGCCGGATGACTAAAAAAGGTCGTCATAATTTTCGGGCAAACGTAACAGAAATTTTTCTTAAGATTTCGGCCGGATGACAAAAAAATTTCGGGCAAAAGTAACACTTTTGCCCCCAAACACTGAAATGTCCCCTACGCCTATGCCACGCGCTCTGTCCATGGGTTCACGTCTTATCTCTTCATCTCTAGAGTCTTATTCAAAAACAAATTGCGAAAAATGTGATCACAAAATTACACCAAAATTCAATCCTATTTATGATTAGGCGTAGCAATTGTGACACAAAATATTAAAACCAAAATTCACTATGTTAACCAATCCTAGTTAGGATTAGGCGTAGCAATAATTGTGACACAAAATCATAAAACTAAAATTATACCAAAATTCACTATGTTAACCAATCCTAATTAGGATTAGGAGTAGCAATTGTGACACAAAATATTAAAACCAAAATTCACTATGTTAACCAATCCTAGTTAGGATTAGGCGTAGCAATAATTGTGACACAAAATCATAAAACTAAAATTATACCAAAATTCACTATGTTAACCAATCCTAATTAGGATTAGGAGTAGCAATTGTGACACAAATTCCTAAAACTAAAATTATACCAAAATTCACTATAGATGTTAATCAAACCTACCGGTAGTCAAGATTACGTGTGGCAATTGTGGCATAAAATCCTACAACTAAAATTACACCAAAATTCACCATAACAAACATAAAATCATCCTACAACTAAAATTAACCAAAATTCACTATAGATGTTAATCAAAGCATAGGTGGCAATTGCAACATAAAATCCTATAACTACCGGTAAATTACATAAAAATTAACTATATTAAAATCAAAGCTGGTTAAGATTGGGTATGGCAATTGTGGCGTAAAATTCTATAACCAAAATTCACTACTTAATTAATCAAACCCAGTCAGGACAATAGGTAGTGTGGCCATGGGCGGAGTTTGGTTTCCGTTCTTGGTGGGGGCTAACCCCGAGTCTGGGCCTTCTTAGGGGCATAACCCCGAAAAAGGATACAATTTTCATGGTAAAAAAGTTGAATCTGGGCCTTCTTGGGGGGGGGGGGGCTTAGCCCCTGATAAACTCCACCCATGAGTGTGGCAATTGTGGCATATAATCTTATCTGCATAATATACAACATTCATTTTAATTAGTTAAATGTAACAAACTGTGTTCTGCCACCATAAAGTTTTGAATATTTTAAACGAAAATTGCTTTGCTTGATCCTTTGCACAAATTTCAACTCAGACAGCAAGGCATTAAACTTTTTCAACTTTTGCAAATATGAATCAAGTTCTGGAAAAATCTCAAGAACACAACAAAAGGTTATAAATACAAATTAAAGGGCAGGATTATATAATGCACCTCCTCTGTTTAATAGCCTTAATAATAATAATAATAATCAGGCGTTCACTGTTCAGCAAGCACAGCCAGTTGGCGTTGCACAGCTTGTAACGAAAAATAAATGATGGTATACAAAAAAATAATAATAATGACGACAATTTCTGTGGCACTGTAACATTTGAAGCACATTCCATTACATTGGCGCTTCAACAAACACAGGAACGCAATCAGCAAACTTAAACAATACAATACAAATAAAATTTTATATTACACGTCCCTTTACAAGGCACAGCAGCGGACAATAAGAAAATTTATCACTTTGCATTAAATCATAAGTATGATAAATAATGATGAATTTCATTCACAAACAACATAAATCAGCAATTGCAAAGTATTATCGAATAGCAGCATTTTAAGTTAACATAAAAAATTGTATCATATATAGGCCTAAATGTGTACAACTTAATAAATTCCTAAAATTCTATTTATTTGAGTATGCTAAAAATTACAAGTCACTCTAACACATCTCAGCAAGTTTTGGTATAATAATTATCTGGAAAATCTTTCCGATTCAATTGGAATAACAGCACACCACATCTTAGAAAATTGGGGTAAATCGAAAAAAATTCCCCATGGAAGTTACGTCACAAAAACTTCAGATGGCACTACTACTATGCTACTACAGTAGCTTGAGCCTCTGTGGTCATAGTATATTAGTATTTAATGAACAAACATCAATAGTAGTTTTAGTTTAACGACACTGTGTGATAACAAAAGATCATTAGTGTTGCCCTCCTACTTCATCAAGGCTTTGGACTGGCCTGAGTGCAAGGAGGAGCAGATTTCCTATGGTGATGAGCAGCTAGTGGTTAGTGAAGGACTTGCTCAAACTCCTCACACAGTAATAACTTTAAAGAAGGAGGCTTGAACATGTATTCTTCACATTAATTAACCAAAACACTCAAGGACTTTCTACTACAGGACTGGTTACTCGTGAAAAGAATTTTCCATTTCACTCTCAACCATAGATGTTGCCCCACCTCAAAAATTCCGTTTCTAACGCTAAAGATCATGTTTTTAATCTCCAAATTATGCAATTTTTCACTTCTCAAACAATTATTCGAGAATTTAATTTGTCTTCATAAATGTAATTAATTCAATTCTTTTCTTATGCAAACAAGATGCGAAATTTCCCGCAATCACAATTGTCGTCCATAAAATTGGACACAACTTAGTGTGCTGAGTTTCCAGTCCTGTGTAGAAACAATCAATCAATCAATCAATTAATCAATCAACAACCAATCAATCAACCAACCAACCAACCAATCAATCAATCAAATTTATATGGCATCTATAAACAGTCCATTGCAAATTGGCTACAATGTCCCCATAAATAACTTAGACAGTTAGAAACCTCACAACAACTTGCATCACAAGAAAATTATTGTCCTTTGGCAAACTAACAACCATAGGCGCCCGCAGAAATGTTTGCAGGAGGGGCAAAACTCATAGTCATGGTTAAAGTTTTTTGTAGAAAGATGTTGAAATTTATAAAAATCAAGAAATTTAGAACATGCATGGGTATTTAGAATGTAAATTCACTTTCTTATAATTTTTATCATGAATATAGCTTCTTTAGTCCAAATAAATGTTTTAACAACCAAAAAGTAGCAGTTATAAAAATAGGTTTCAACTTTCCAGGGGGCAAGTGCCCCCTCTTGCCCCTATGTGCAAGCGCCCATGCAAACAACACAAACCCAAAATCTGGACGACACATTCATTTGGCATTTCAAACACTACATTAATCTATCGATACAAGCATTAATAGAATTTAAACGAAGCAAAAATCACGTCGCCAATACATCAGGGGCTTCAAACCTGCGCCAAAAATAGATGCGTCTACGTAAAAAATTGAGCTGGCACACTGTAACAATATTACGTTAGAGAAAACAACGCTTGAAAACAAAATTAGCCTAAAACCGAATCACAAGGAATTGCAAGTCGATCCTGTGCTTCACGCGTATTGCAACGTTACATTGAAGACAGATTATTAGCGAAGACAACGTCGTTCAGGGAACAGGATTTCAATGCGGCCTTTCACATACACGCACATGCACGCAAGCGCACACACAGATATACACACACACACACATGTATACACACACAATAATTGCACACACACATATACACAAAGACTCTCACACACACAGACACAAACACGCAGGGCCGGATTAAGCAATGTGGAGGCCCTGTTCGAAAATTTTTTGTGGGGGCCCTGTCCGGAAAAATTTCGGGAAAATCATACCATTTCATCGCCAAAAAATTGATGACCTTTTTTTTAGTCATCTCGCGAAATTTCGCGGAAATTAGTCGTTTCGTCGAAATTTCCTTTAAATTTTTTTCCCCCCATTTTGTGGGGCCCCCCCTAAAGTGTGGAAAGTGTGGGGCCCCTGTTCGGCTGAACATGTTGAACATGCCTAAATCCGGCCCTGCAAACACGCATGCACAAACACACCCACTGATGCACACACGCAAATACACACACACACAAAGATATGCACAAATACACACACACACACACACACAAAGACATTCACACACACACACACACAATTACACACACACAGAGACACACACACACCCACTCACGCACTTTAAATCTGCAATGTACTCGCTACATCCACGAAAAGCGGGACGGTATCCTCAAAGTTCGACACGTTCTTGAACCTCAGAATGCAGTCAGCTGTCATCCTTCCTCGTCTCTTCTTCGTCGTCATTGGACTTTGTTCGTTCAGTCAATTGTTGAGCGAATTCCTTCACAAAGATATGCGATACCTTTCCACACTGTGAACTCGGTGCGGCCGCCATGTTTTCCAGCATTCGATCGTGGAGTTCCTTCTCAAGGTCGCCACCAAATTTATACTGAAAGACAAAAAATGGACTGAAATTACACAAAAAATTTTCTGAATGTAATGTAATTTGTGGTGCACGTTGTTGCCTTGGAGCCGGAAGGTTCGAGGTTCGAATCCACCTCGCCACGTAAGGACCTTGCAACGATCATTTAAGCAAAAGTGATGTCAGTAAAAAAACTCAATGTATTTGGCGCTGACTGTAAAATAAAAAAATTGGAACCTTTATTCTCTAATTTTGTAATCTTTAGGGAATGCTCCGCGGGCCAGAAAAAATCGTTGGCGAACCAAAAATGGCTCGCGGGCCAGCTCTTTGACACCCCTGATACACTACAACTAGTAATGTTGTAATTATTATTGGATTATTATCAAAAATTTTGGAAGCAGTGGCGCAAAAACTGTGCACGGTGTAACTACTGCTCTACTACTACTAATTCCATTGTCTGATGTTAATGCCATTGTCTGATGTCAATTTCATTGTCTGATGTCAATACCATTGTCTGATGTTAATTCCATTGTCTGATGTTAATTCCATTGTCTGATGTTAATTCCATTGTCTGATGTTAATTCCATTGTCTGATGTTAATTCCATTGTCTGATGTTAATGCCATTGTCTGATGTTAATTCCATCGTCTGATGTTAATTCCATTGTCTGATGTCAATACCATTGTCTGATATTAATTCCATTGTCTGATGTTAATTCCATTGTCTGATGTTAATGCCATTGTCTGATATTAATTGGTAATATTACTACTAATATCTACTACTAGTCTGTGGTAATAGAAAATCACCAACATCACGAATGGCCTCGTAGATTGCCTTGAAGACAGGTTGTTTGTCGTTGTGGTAGACGCCACGATTGCCATGAACGACGGAGATGCCCTTCTCCTCTGCTGACCGACAGTTGCTCATGTACATGCAGTGATCCGGACGATAGTTCCAGTGGCATGGATACTGGAACAGCTTCTCTGCAATAACATCAGACAATGACATTAATATCAGACAATGGAATTAATATCAGACAATGGAATTGACATCAGACAATGGAATTAACATCAGACAATGGAATTAATATCAGACAATGAAATTAATATCAGACAATGGAATTAAAATCAGACAATGGAATTAATATTGATCAGACAATGGAATTAATATCAGACAATGGAACTAATATCAGACAATGGAATTAATAATATCAGACAATGGAATAAATAATATCAGACAATGGAATTAATATCAGACAATGGAATTAACATCAGTCAATGGAATTAACATCAGACAATGGAATTAATATCAGACAATGGAATTAACATCAGACAATGGAATTAACACCAGACAATGGAATTAACATCAAACAATGGAATTAACATCAGACAATGGAATTAATATCAGACAATGGAATTAATGTCAGACAATGGAATTAATATCAGACAATGGAATTAATATCAGACAATGGAATTAATATCAGACAATGGAATCAACATCAGACAATGGAATTAACATCAGACAATGGAATTAATATCAGACAATGGAATTAACATCAGACAATGGCCTTAACATCAGACAATGGAATTAACATCAAATAATGAAGCATTGAAGCACTCTTTTCAGCGGTTCCAAGTATTCTACAATAACCAATGGCCCTAACATCAAATAATTTGTATTTAAATTTATTGCATTAAAACATTCACAAAGCACCTCTAGCAAGGTGAGTAGAATAAAGGGGCAGAATTTCACGCCGAAGCGCACGAGCAATTGCGAGTGAAGGACTTGCCCAAGGTCCCTACGAGGCCCTTTGAGGTGGATTCGAACCCGCAACCCTCCGACTGCAAGGCACCGAACATACCCCTATACCACAGCATGAACGACGGAGATGCTCGTGTGCTTCGGCGTGAAATTCTACCCCTTTATTCTATACCACAGCATCCCACAAAGACCTGTCGCAAAATATGGTGGCGCCATCATTGCAAACACAAACCTGGAAAGTAGTGGAAGAAGATGTTGATGAGGTCCTGGTCTCCCCACGTGATGTCGTATTGATGCTTCTTGTAGTACGGAATGATGTGGTCCAACCAACGAGACTCAAGCATCCGCGTTACGTTCATCAGCATCACGCCAGAATTAATTCCTAAAACGCACAACAACAATAACGTTCGCAATCAGACAAAGATTTTTTCTTCTATATAAAACAATTGTTCTTTTCAAAGGTTCCTACAGTGTTTTCTTGCAGTTTCTTCCACATCAAACCACCGCATAGGGACCATGAGCAAGTCAAAACCGAACAGCAGGAACGCACGTGGTGGGCAAAATCCTCTTTAAGTATTTTTAATAACTAGTACTTTAGTTAGTAAGTAAGTAAGTATTTTCTTTATTACTCCACTTGCAAACGCACAATGGGACACAGAACATCATTGTAATACATAGAAGTAATAATAGGTAATAAAAACGTGCAAATTAAATATCACAAGTTAAATTATAATATAATTACTAAACTATTATTGGCATCTCTGTAAACTCTGCCACAGGCTACTGCTATGGGCAGTCAGTGCAAATTGTCTGCGATAGGAGATAGATGTCTACATGATCAGATCCGTTTAATTATAATACGAACAGACAGACAAAAAGGCAGGCAGACAGACAGACGAAAAGGCACACAGACATACAGACAGACATACAGACGAAAAAGCACACAGACAGACAGATACACAGGCAAAGATAAAGGAGGATGGTTCTGCAGTGGGCTTCCACCCCCACCCATGTAAAACGACCTTAGCAACGGAAACAACGAGAAGGACTAAACGAAAAGCGCGACACAGGAGCAACCGACCGTAGGGTGGGACGTACGGATGGCGTGCGAATCGGCTGTACCAGCTGGCCGTTGGTTCCTCGTGTTCCGGAGCCATCGCTGCAATCTGCGTCGAATTGAACTTGGACAGGAATTCCCAGAGGTCATCGAGGGGTCGCATGAACAGGATGTCCGTGTCCACGTAGATCAGCGAATCGAGATGCTTCAGAATGTCCTGAAATGCACAGGGCATAATAGATCTCTAAATAGTATAATATAGGATAGTGTAGTATAGTATATACAGAATGCCCTACAATGCAAATTTAAAAAACTATTTTCCAAAACAGTGCAGTTTTCCATGGATTCGTGCGGCTGTAAAAGTATTTCTGTGCAGCTAAAAATTAGTTGAAATTGTTCATTGTCATTCGCTTGGGAGCAATTTACCATGGAGGATGGGAAGGAGGAAAAGAGGTTGCTATAAAATGTTTTTAAGAATCCCTGTTATTTAGCCTTATACCGAAATCTAGATGACAATCTTATTAATACATCGATTTGAAATTATAGTAATTTACTATGGAGGAAGGGTAGGGAGAGAAAGAGTTGTCTTATATTTCAGAAACACTACATTGTACAGCCAATAAACTGTACAAACTAGGTTATATTTTACAAAAAATACACTGTACAAACTAAGTTATATTTAAAAAAAAATACACTGTACAAACTAAGTTTTATTTAAAAACTAGTAATTTGCACAAATTTCACCCTTCAAATGGCAGGAAGCAAACAAATCTCTCTGTGCTGATTTGTAGAGCATTTAACACCATGAAAACAACAAATTACCGGTAGAAAAAGACGCTGAGACGCGCATGGCTTGAACAACTTCCTCCATTCTTCTACGTTCTGACCGGCAGGAAACTGGATCGGATAGAGGGAGTAGGTGAGCTGATCTCGAACGAAATCTGGCCAAGTATCGAGCTGCGAAGTACACATAGAAAAATTTCATTGCATTCAATTTCAATGCAGTTTAATTTGATAATTCAGAGGTCAACATGCTGGGCTGCATACTGTAAAGCGAGGAAGAGAAGTTGATATGTACACTCATGGTAAGAACGAGTCAAGGTACATCAGGAGTTTCATGAGAGAAGATAAATGATATGGTTCATGGGAAGATCCGTGAGAAGATCTATGAGAAGATTATTGAGAAGATATATGAAAAGATCTATGAGAAGATTACTGAGAAGATCCCTGAGAAGATATATGAAAAATCTATGAGAAGATTATTGAGAAAATATATGAAAAGATCTATGAGAAGATTACTGAGAAGATCCCTGAGAAGATACATGAAAAATCTATGAGAAGATTATTGAGAAAATATATGAAAAGATCTATGAGAAGATTATTGAGAAGATCCCTGAGAAGATCTATGAGAAGATCCCTGAGAAGATACATGAGAAGATCTATGAAAACATTTAAGAGAAGGTGCACGAGAATATTCAAATGTCACACAAGACGTAAGCCAAAACACATGCCTTACATACATTGTCACACAAGTATTATTCAGATTTACATACGCTCAAAACCTATTATTTTAGCTGTGGCTGGACTGGGAGCGCCTCTGAATAGGTTTCTTGAAGAAGCGCTATATAAATTCACGAAATGAATGAATGAATGAATACTCACTTCAAGCTGAAACTGGGGTTGAAGGTCATCATCAGCGAATATGTGAACGTGGATTGGAGATCGAGACAATAAAGTCGCCGATTTCACCATGACCAACGTCTCTTCAAGTCGGTCGCCGCAGGCAACAACGGACAGATGGATGGTCGGCCTAAAAGACAAAGAAAGTCGTAACAATTACATCATAAGGCAAATTATAAAGTCTTCAGATTATTATTGTTGTTACACTTGACAACATGCCACAAATACAGACAAGCTCTATTATTTTTTATTTATTATTTATTTATTATGCACCATTGTCCCAGCACTCCAGCCAATCGGCTGTCATGACCTACTTGCTCCAGCGAATCGGCTACCATGACCTACTTGCTCCAGCGAATCGGCTACCGTGACCTACTTACTCTAACCAATCGGCTACAGTGACCCCCTTGCTCTAACCAATCGGCTACAGTGACCTACTTGCTCTAGCCAATCAGCTACGGTGACCCACTTGCTTCAGCCAATCAGCTACGGTGTACCACACCAATCATAGCTATTAGCAGTTAATACACAGTTAACTGTCATCAAAAATAATAATGTGAGAGAGGGTTTTATGCAGCGAAGAAATGCAGGTCAATTTCCACACCACGTTGAGAGACTTACAAAAGTGAAAGCCTGATGCTGGTTCAATGTGGATCAACAAAATAGTGTATAAAACATTAACAACTAAAAGAGCCAAGTAGGTATATTGAAAGAGGCATATCACACCTTATCACAGAGCTTCCTGAATCGGCATGGCTGGCTTCCTGAGACGTTGTATAAAGCTGTTCGTCTCGTTGTTCCTCACACGAGTCTCCGCTGCCTTTCACGCAATGTTCCTGGGAATTGACGGACAGAAGGAAATAGAGGAGAAAGCTGAGAGCGGAAGCGACGGCCGACAGCTTCAGCAAAGCCTTCATGTTTCTTCTCATCGACGCGCTGCGTCTTTAACGGAATGCCGAAACTGCAGAGAACAATGAACTGACAATGAAATATAGCCTAAAGCATTTTTCTATATTTCTAATTAAAACAATTCTTCTAGACGTGCTAACTACGTCCCTGTTTGTCATCAGCTTGTACGTCTCAACTAAATCTCCTGTGCATCTTCTTCTCTCCTGTGTTGTCAATCATAAGATCATTATAAAGTGTTAAATTTAAAGGCACCACAGAAACTCGTGCACGTTAACAGTTTAAGTCATAACCCCTGAGGCATAAAATTTTTTTACCGAGACACCTGGCAGCGTCTTGCACTTAGCAACAGCTCGAATGCCACGTTATAAGAAATCTCTACAGCATGCCAGCTAAAATTTCTATCAATCTCTATATCTGAATATAAACATGATCTTTAATGCCGTAGAATTAAGCAAACGCTATAGCAGCTAATTCAGTAAAAACTTTTCAGTTTGGCACATTAATTCTGGTTCTTCTTGTACACCGTGTCAACCGGAAATACACATGACCACAGATCTCAAAACAGAGTGTTATAGAATTAATTAAAATGCTTACTTACTTACTCAATAATGACGGCGACGACGATGAAAATTACTAATTCCAATAAAAGTTTTAAAACACAGTCTTGTGCAACTATTAAATGGTTTGTCCGGTAATCTTTCACACACGAACACGGTTCTTAGGAGAATATACGTCATGCGCTTCATACCAAAATCGCAAATTCGAATCTGTCGAAGACAAGCGCAGGACACCAGCTTTTCACGAGCGCTGCGCTGATTCAGTTAGATTTTCAGAAGAGTAGCCGAGAGAAGGTCCAAATCCAGTTCCAGTTGGACTGGCTCAATTAATTTAGTGGAGTCGAGAAGCTTCTGGTTAGCGGATATTCCCTCGCGTATTTCAATCAATTTCCATGATAGAGTTCTCCCGATTGTATGCGAAGAACGTTTCTTATTCTATACTACATTCTGATAATTTCTTCTTATAGCCTAATGTACATTTTGCAAACGTTGTATCACAGTATATTATCTATACTGTGGTCGTATCCAAAGCCGTATATATGAAACCAAAGCCATATATATTCATATAATAATACGGCTTTGATCGTATCTAACTTAGAACGTAGTCTGCAACTGAGTACTTTAGTACTTACTTACCAATCTGAGCACGAAAGAAGATTTATTGACATGACCTATTTGTGACCTATCGCAGCCGTCGTTCTTAACAAACTAGGTCACGTTCTAAAGGTTGAAATTATCGATAAACAAAAGCTGTTCAAAGATGTTCTCAATAGCGATTCGAGCTCCGGTGGACTTCGGTGGGTTTAAAAAGCGTAACTTGTAACCATAAAACACCGTTTGTGAGGCGGAATGGCCACGGAACGAGAGCTGGAACGCTTACAGAGCGGCATCGATGGAAAGATTTGGGTGGAGTACATCGACGAAGTGGCCGTCATTAGATTGGATTGCGGTGAGAATCGCATGAACAGAAACTTCTTAAATGGACTGAACAGATGCTACGACGAAATTCTGCAGTAAGCCTGTTGTCATATATTTTTTGTATGTGCACTTGTTATAGCGACCCTTCAAGCTCTTCTTACTCAGAGGTGCTCCCGAATGCAGAGCGGACACTGCATCGGAGTTTCACGCCGAAGCGCTGAGCAATATTGTGAGTGAATAACTTGCCCAAGGTCCTTGCGCGGCGAGGTGGATTCGAACCTCGAACCTTCCAGCTCCAAGGCAACGGCGCCACCACTACACTACACAGCGCCCCACCAATATATATATTACGTGTCCAACCTGCGCGGCCCGGAAACTGATTTTAATCTAGTAACATTTTGCAAAAAATCTGGAAATGAAAAAACCATCACAAAATGACAGACCTAGTATAGGCCTACTTGCACAGCCAATTATTAACTTAGCTTGTTATCTTGTTATGTGAGCGCGACATTCAGTTACCAAGACGCATTCTTTATGATTATACCATACTGAATTTTAATAAAAAATTATTTTCAACTAATTTTAATCATTGCTTATTATTGCAGCCCTCGGCTTCAAGAATTATGTTTGATGTTATTTATAGATGTCAAAACAAAATAATTTGTAATAGAAAATAATTGTTATATCCTGTCCAAATTACCAAATAGTCAATTTTTTCAAATATTTTTTCTAATTCTTTGAGAGATGCGGGCCATTTTTAGGCCTGGCAGGCCACTTTTGGCCCACGGGCCACGGGTTGGGAACCATTGTTTTACTTTTAGGCATTCAGATATCAGCTGAGTTTTGAGATAATACGAGATTGTCACTTTATCAGAAATTGATGTTCTCGTGTCTTGCAGGCGTAGCGACATCCAGGCTGTTGTCACCACGGGTAGCGGAAAGTTCTTCAGCAACGGCCTTGACCTTCCGTGGTTGAGGGAGGTCGCTGGCGTTTCATCGGATATCTTTGCAGACGTAATAAAGCTTTGGCATCAGACGCTGAGACGGCTTCTGCTCTTTCCACTACCAACTATCGCTGCCATAAACGGTAATTTTTAATTTGAATGGTGATCAGTATTGTGTTGTATTGTATAAAATTGTATTGTATTTTATGAAATTGTATTGTAATGTGTATATACTGTGTAAAGTTGTAACATGTATTGTGTAGAATTGTATTGTATAAAATTTTATTTGTATTGTATTTTATAAAATTGTATTACATAAATATTGTAGTATACGACATTGTATAATGTATATGCCATAAAATTGTATTGTATAAAATTGTATTGCATTGTATAAAATTGTATTGTATTGTATAGAATTTGTATTGTATAAAATTGCAAGTCCTACTTCCAGCCAGGGTGTTCAAAATATTTCCTCTGTCTCGTTGCTTTACAGGACATGCATTTGCTGGGGGAGCGATGTTGGCGCTGTGTCACGACTACCGCATCATGCAGACGGATAAAGGATGGTTTAGCGTTAACGAAGTTCACCTGCAACTGACCATTCCAAGTTGGCTGATCAAACTTATCACGTCAGTGTCAATCAATCAATCAATCAATCAATCAATCAATCAATCAATCAATTGATCGGAATTTATATAGCGCCCCTTCAAGATCACTACTCAGAGGCACTCCCAGGCCATGTGAAGAGAAGCGTATGTCTGTTTCTGTGATGGTGGTGGTAGTGGTATGTTGGTGGTGGTAATGGTGGTAGTGATGGTGGTGGTTGTGGTGGTGATGATGGTGGTAGTGGTGTGGTAGTGGTTGGGTGGTAGTGGTGTGGTGGTGGTTGTGGTGGTGGTAGTGGTGTGGTGGTGGTAGTGGTGTGGTGGTGGTGGTGGTGGCGACTGCGGTAGTGGTGATGATAGTCATGATGAATCTGATGATGATGACATCTTAACCCTGTCAGAGCAATATCATTGGTTGCAAATGTCACGGCGATAATAATTGTATTAAACAAAGGGTATTATTACCTTTAGCCAGGGTGCGAATTACCGGAGGAATTCTAGTTCAACACCCTAGTCCGTGAAGCAATAACAGCAGCAACAGCAGTAATATTAATAGAGGAAGAGTGCATGAATGCAATATTGCTTCCCGCTATCCTCAGAAAAAACGGTCACTCAACCTTCCATTTAGCAGAACAGCCTCATGTAAACTGAGTATAGTAGGACGTGATGGATGCCTTGCATGGCTGCAGGATAAATCTGTTGATGATGACATCTTATTTTTTTTACCCGTGGTATCTCAGATTCCTCGGGATGCGTAGTCACGATGCCAACAGTTAAATTTGACTCCTGTAGTAACTTGCGATCATCTGTCCATTGCTGATTGTAATCATACTGCGTTGTGTCAGTTTGAAAAACAAATGAAGATATTACTATTTATTATTATTACTATTTATTATTATTATTATTACAGTTTCAAGGTGGCTGGAGCCAAAGCGCAGTCCGACGTGCTTTTGTTTGGCAAGAAACTGATAGCCAAAGACGCACTGGACCTCGGAGTACTACAGAAGATAACAACATCCAAAGATTTACTGAAAGATGCGATAACACTGGTGAGGGATGCATACAAAGGAACTCCAGGTCTTCAGAGAGAAATGCTGCAAACAATGAAAGAGGACACGTTTGTGGAGATTCTGAAGCTACACGATGAAAATGTTCGTGCACTACTGGCGTCCAAGATTTAGAAGCCGTTAGAAGGAAATAATCATGAGAAAGAACCAATTCGAAGAACCAATTCGAAGAACCAAATTGAAGAACCAAATTAAAGAACAAAATTGAAGAACCAATTAGAAGAACCAAATTAAAGAACAAAATTAAAGAACCAAATTAAAGAACCAAATAAAGAACCAAATTAAAGAACCAAATTAAAGAACAAATTCGAAGAACCAATTCGAAGAACCAATTCGAAAAACCAAATTGAAGTACCAATTCAAAGAACCAATTCGAAGAACCAGTTAAGAACCAATTCAAAGAACCAATTCAAAGAACCAAATCGAAGAACCAAATCGAAGAACCAAATTGAAGAGCCCGAACGATAACTAGAACTTGAGTAGTGTGTACGATGATAAAGTTAATCGATATTAATTCACATGTATCAGTGGTGTAGTGGAGGGGGAACGCGGGGGAACGCCGTTCCCCCACTTTTTCCCAGGGATAATGGAATATTAATACTACTACTACTAATAATAATATTATTATAAAGAGCGTTCCCCCACTTCATTAAAGAGCGTTCCCCCACTTCATTAAAGAGCGTTCCCCCACTTCAATTTTTAGGACTACACCACTGACATGTATGATAATTGAATTCACTTGACAAGATTCTTTCACATGTCTGTTTCACATGACAAGATTCTTTCACATGTCTGCTGCTGTCTTTGTAGCTTCAAAGCGCCCGGAGCAAAATCACAGGCCGATGTGCTTTTGTTTGGCAAGAAACTGATAGCCAAAGACGCATTGGACCTTGGAGTAGTACAGAAGATAACAACGTCGAAGGATTTACTGAAAGATGCGATTGCGTTGGTGAGGGACGCGTACAAAGGAACTCCAGGTCTTCAGAGAGAAATGTTGCAGACTATGAAGAAGGACACGTTTGTGGAAATTCTGACGCTGTTTGACGACGATGTACACGCTGCACTGGCGTCCAAATATTAGAAGTCATCAAAATGTGATAATCATGAGAAAGAACCAATTAGAAGAACCAATTCGAAGAACCAAATTGAAGAACCCGAATGATAAATAGAACTTGAGTAGCGTGCACGATGATAAAGTTAATCAATATTACTGTATAATTGAATTCACATGACAAGATTCTTTCCATGGGCGTCCGCAGCGGGGCATAAAGGGGCACAAGTGCGCCCCCCTGGAATTTTCGCATAGTT
The DNA here is from genome assembly GCA_945859605.1 of Lumbricus rubellus. NCBI lineage: Eukaryota > Metazoa > Annelida > Clitellata > Crassiclitellata > Lumbricidae > Lumbricus > Lumbricus rubellus. The sequence continues at coordinate 18,511,012 of OX243821.1, read as the reverse complement.
GCACATAAATTTAGATTATTTGGCTGTGATTATTACAATGCGATTTTCAGCATAATTATCGGTGCGTTCTACAAGTTGGACATTATATCTGTCTTTGGACGCATAACATACTTTGAAGTGCTTTTGACAACCCATTAAATTTAGACCCTGTACAAAATGTTTAAAAGTTTGCGCCCCCCTAAAAAAATTCCTGCGGACGCCCATGATTCTTTCACATGTTTGCTGCTGTCGTTGTAGCTTCAAAGCGCCCGGAGCAAAATCACAGGCTGATGTGCTTTTGTTTGGTAAGAAACTGGTAGCCAAAGATGCGCTGCACCTCGGACTAGTACAGAAGATAACAACATCGAAAGATTTACTGAAAGACGCGATCACATTAGTGAGGGAAGCGTACAAAGGAACTCCAGGTCTTCAGAGAGAAATGCTGCAAACAATGAAAGAGGACACGTTTGTGGCGATTCTGACGCTGTTTGACGACAATGTTCATGATCTGGCGTCCAAGCTTTAGAAGCCTTCAGAAGGAGATAATCATGAGAAAGAAGCAATTCGAAGAACCTGATTTATATATTTCGTCAGATATTTGCCACCGAATAGCTCCTTATTAGAATTATTGGTTATCGTAGATTTGTTCGAATCAAGAAACTATTTTTAAATTAAAGGAATATTTTTTTAATTGGGAACAGTTACGTACGTGACTACGTGAGTGTTTTTTAATTCTGAAAACGAGGTATATTTTTGTTACAGCTTGTTGTCTAGTTCTTCCAAGTCTGACCTGTCATTGTGATATTGTTTTGAAACAGTGAACATGAATTGATTTAACGAGTGAAATGGTGTTTTTAAATTAATGAATTAAGTGCTCTATGAATAATTGTGGGGGTAGTGGTGGCGTCGTTGCCTTGGAGCCTGAAGGTTCGAGGTTTGAATCCACCTCGAGCAGCGTAAGAACCTTGGGTAAGTCCTTCACTCACAATTGCTCAGCGCTTCGGCGTGAAACTCTGATGCAGTGTTCGCGCTGCATTCGGGATCGCCTCTGAGTGGAGATCTTAAAGGGGCGCTATAACAAGTAAACAAACAAATCCCTCTTTCTGTCAAGTTCTGTGCAGAATGAAGGAAATGGACTTGAATGCCCATGATGCAACAGAGCTCTGGTAGGTACTTTTTTGCCCCTTTTCCGCAAACGTCTGAAGACCAATCACTTTGATTATTGTTTTGTGTCAGGTCGGGAGCGCCTCTGAGGAGTTCTCTTGAAGTGGCGCTATATAAATGTTCGATTACAATTACAATGTAGTCTTGACTTATTACATGTTTAGCGACACTGTCATACAGGGCTTTTTTAACGTGCAGTTGTACACAAAATGTGCAGTTCTAAATGGATTTGTGCAGTTGTAGAAGCACTTCTGTACAGTTATTCAGTTAAAACTAGCAAAAATGGTAATTGTCTTCCGATTGGAAGTAATTTGCCATGGAGGATGGGAAGGAAAAGAAGGGGGTTGTGCAGTTATAAAAATTCCTTAAAACAGCCCTGCTGATATAATTTTTTATTAAAGATGATTAGTGTCGCCCTCCTTTATCCAGGCTTGGAAATGACAGAGAAGAACCATTGGCGTAGTTGCTGGTAGGTAGTCTTGTGTTAGGAGCTTTATAGACTTAAGTTAACAACTTTATACCTGGCACTTGGGCACCCTTTTACCCGTTTTATGTACGTTACAATGGAGTTCGAAATAAACTACAGTTTATTTTTATTGTCGTGTAAGATCATTATTGGTACTTTATTTTTAAAGTCGTCATGATTATTACACCAAAAGCCAATACAGAAATTTAATTTAGTGGGCTTTTTAGAAACAGACCTGCCACCTACCGAATGTATAGAAATCTTTTACATCCGACATGCCATTGACGTCGATAGTAAATAATAATTATAATTTTTATTAAGTTAAGTAAGTATAAGTTAACCCTTTGAACCCGGAGCCCCCGTAACTCTATGGATAACGGGCCGGAAAACCGGCCCGTCGGGTTCAAAGGGTTAAGTATATTCTTTATTTCTTAACCAGCTGCCAAACAGCACTCTGGTGAACAAGTATCACATAAATTTAACATAAAATATACAATTTTTAAGACTAAACAAACTAATTAATATGTAAACAACATTCTAGTTGTCGCTTTTCGTGTAGCATAAAAAGGATTATGCAATAAAATTAAATACAAATGTTATTACAAAGTAATGAAGAGCATATTGAAGCAAACATTAAGAGCCACAGCATAGTATAAAATAAATAATAAACGTTTTTATTTATCTAATAAATGCTATTATGCTGTGGCCATAGGTAGGCTGGCAAAGTTACGTTACGAAAATAGTTTAACCACAGTATAAATACTGTGGCCATAATCTCTCTAGCAGTCTAGCGTATATATTTTATATATATATATATATATATATATATATATATATATATATATATAGCGTACATCTCAATGGTCTAGACATACATTCATTCATTTACGGTAGGTCCTAGTTGATTTTATTACTATCAACCGGATTGTTGAATAAACATTTTAAAGAGACCGTTTAAACTTCTTTAGTATTTGATCACATGAAACTGCAAGTATTTAAAATGGATAAATCTTCTGCGGCGGAACCTTCCGCCAGATAATGCCTTCCGAAGTCCGAACTGCTTATACGGCGGAAGGATGTGCACATGCGCCAAATGTGAGTGTAGGACATTAGCCCCCCTGGACATTAGCCCCCCCGGACATAGTCCCCCCCGGACATTAGCCCCCCCGGACATTAACCCCCCCCCGATTTTTGCTAGGACATTAGCCCCCCCGGACATTAGCCCCCCTTCTTGTGCAAATCATCGAATAGTGCTGTAACTGATATATTGTCAATGGCATTCGCATGCATACGAAACTTCTTAGTGTCATTTAGGTTCTAATTGTGTCAGTAGGCTTATATACTTATATTTGAAATGAACGAATGAGAATCGTATGTAGGGCCTATACAGTCTATTTGTTTAGTGTACTGCAACAAAGGTTTCTTAACGTTAGTTAGGCTACGTCTCAGCTTCATAGACAGACTTATTAGCGTCGTTTCATTTCAACATTAGATTCAATACATTAGGGAAATGAACGACTGCAGGGAATCGTATAGCCTACAGTAACTAGGCCTACTTGTTAGTGTCAGCTTTTGCTACAACGAAGGTTTGTTAACGTCAGTTAACTACGTCTGTGCAATGTATGACTGGGGGGGGCTAATGTCCTACCTCGGGGGGCTAATGTCCGGGGGGGCTAATGTCCGGGGGGGCTAATGTCCGGGGGGGCTAATGTCCAGGGGGGCTAATGTCCGTTCCCCGCCAAATGTATACCGGAGAGACGTGTAGAATCCACCCGAACAGCAGGTTAGGCATCGTGAGGGTCGGTTAGGGTTAGTGTTAGGGTTAGTTTAGCCATTAGAAACTCTTGTTCGGGTCGATTCCCGAACTTCCGCCGTATAAGCAGTTTCGGAAGGCATTATCTGGCGGAAGGTTCCGCCGCAGAAGCTTCACGCATTTAAAATAGGTGCCACGTGAGGTATATTAAGGTTCTACGTTTTTAACATTTCCAGATTTTATCAAATTGTAGCGCTAAATAAAATCAATATATTTTGGAAATTAAATAGGAGCGATCTATGTAGTACTTGTTCAAGTCATGGACTCATGGTTCAAGTTGTTTTGAATTTAAAAACAATGTAATGATGATTAATTACTTCATGGATGATTAATTATCCATAAATAAATTAATTCAGGATATTTGAACAGTTTGAAACTTTGAATACCGGGCGATCATGTACTATCAGGGGGCGAAAAATACAGTCTTTTGCTATCAATCCACCAGAGTTTCTAATGGCTAAACTAACCCTAACCGACCCTCACGAAGCCTAATCTGATCCTAACCGACCCTCACGATGTCTAACCTGACCCTAACCGATCATCACAACCCCTAAACCTGAACCTAACCAGCATGTCGGTCCCGCTTACTATGACTAAGCCCACATTAGTAGTGCAGATTTAAGATCATAACATTTCATTGTTGAACAGAACAGTCACATTGCCATTATTACTGTACAGATGTCGCATCCAGAGATTCTAGAAGACGCAAGTCAGAGACAAAATTCCACAGGAGCATACAGTGAGCGCCTACTCAGCCGACTCTACTCGCAATTTGTCAACAATCTGTTGTGTGATGTTCGTTTGGTCGTGGGAGAAACGACTTTCAACGCTCACAGAAATGTGTTAAGCGCTACGAGCGTCTATTTCGAGGCGATGTTTGCTGGAGATCTCGCAGAGTCAAAAAAAGAGACGGTCACCATTCATGACATTTCTCCAATGATCGTAGAAAAGCTGCTGCATTTCATTTACACAGGTATTTGAAAACGATTCCTAATTAAGAATATAATGATGAGACTTAATAAAATCGGGTTTTTGTTACTTATTGTTACGTTACTTTTTGAAACGTCAAAAAACAGTGGGTGGTCTCATGAAAGTGATATAACTTTCATTCTGTGTTAAATATTTTGATGAAATCTGACCATCATGATTGTGTAAATATGAATTGCCTTTAAGTCTGTAAAATTTCATTTCGAAATTCTTACATCTGACCAAAACAGGCCCAGATTTAGGGGTGGGCACAAGGGGCACAGTGCCCACGGGCCTCCACCACATAGGGGCCTCCACCACACAAGCAGGAATTTTTTACAGACTTTTTAGTACTGCGCACAGCCCAAAGATACAATTTCGTGCAACTATTTTAAGAAAAGAAACAATTGAAAGAAACGTGAAATCCTGAAAGGTCAGAAATTAGGGTTAGGGTTAGGTTACAAAAATATACAAGAAAAGCACTGGCTCAGGCTCATCTCCGAAGTTCAAGAAAGGACCAAGACTAGACAAATGTCGATGCAATGTCGCATAAAAGCAGGATGGTAAGTACTATAAATTAGACAGTCCACAGTGGCCCACGGACCATGTTATCTGTGCTATACTACAGTCTCAAAGGTCTGAACCCTAACCCTAATTTCTGACCTTTCAGGATTTCACGTTTCTTTCAATTGTTTCTTTTCTTAAAATATTTGCACGAAATTGTATCTTTGGGCAGTGTACAGAACTAAAAGGTCTGTAAAAATTCTTGCTTATGTGGTGGAGGCCCCTAACCCTAAACCTACTTGTAATTTTCAGGCAACGGTCACTTATGCAACCAGTTTTACAGCATAGGCTACACCCTACACATATGTCATGGAGATCAGCCTAATCTTTATATTTTGTAAGGCCTTTATATCCTGCTGCAAGTTGTAGATGAGACACCCTTGTGACGGCATTGCTGTGGTACATACGGCACCATTAAAGTCGAATTAAAATTTTTTTTATCCTATGTCCATTGCAAGGGCCTCCACCACAGTGGTGCACACGGGCCTCCACCAAGGTAAATACGGCCCTGGACCAAAATATTGGCAAAAAACCGTAGGGAGGTACTTTTGTTATGGCCCACTCTGCACGTGTTGTTGATGTAAATTGTTACATATTTTGTTAATGTCACCTGCCACAGGTGCTGTTAATGTCACCTGTTACATATTTTGTTAATGTCACTTGCCACAGGTGTTGTCGATGTCACCTGCCACAGGTGTTGTTAATGTCACCTGACATTACATATTTTGTTAATGTCACCTGCCACAGGTGTTGTTAATGTCACAGATCTGTTACATATTTTGTTAATGTTACCTGCCACAGGTGTTTTTAATGTCACCTGTTACATATTTTGTTAATGTCACCTGTTACATATTTTGTTAATGTCACCTGCCACAGGTGTTTTTAATGTCACCTGTTACATAATTTTTTAATGTCACCTGTTACATATTTTGTTAATGTCACCTGCCACAGGTGTTTTTAATGTCACCTGTTACATAATTTTTTAATGTCACCTGTTACATAATTTTTTGATGTCACCTGCCACAGGTGTTGTTAAGTAATGTCACCTGCCACAGATGTTGTTGATGATATCACCTGCCACAGGTGTTGTTCATGTCACCTGTTACATAATTTTTTAATGTCACATGCTACAGGTGTTGTCGATGTCACCTGTGACGATGCACAGGATCTGCTGGCTGCAGCGGACATGCTTCAACTGACTGATGTCGTTGACGTTTGTTGTCGATTTCTTTCTGCTCAGCTTCATCCATCAAACTGTATTGGTATGCTGCACGAAACGGTTTCATCTAACAGTTCTAACTAGACAAACTTATGTCACACTTATAGTTTGGTGTACACTGTACAGTTTTGGTTAGCATGTGTAATGCTACTTACAACTTTTATTGTGGTCTATATTGAAAATATTCCCCACAAATGACAACTTATTTTTTGTTGTTGTGGCATTGCAAGGACATAACTTATTTACTGTTAAGCTCTTTCATTGCATTGCCACACCAACAAAAGACAGTAATAATTTCCGTTGTCGTGTAGCCTACTGGTAGTTTTTTTTATATGTTTAGAAATATTCTATCGTTAATTTAGCACAGGGCTTTTTTAACCTGCAGTTTTATACAAAATGTGCATTTCTAAATGGATTTGTGCAGTTGTAAAAGCACTTCTGTACAGTTAAAACTAGGAAAAAATGGTCATTTTCCTCCGATTGGAAGTAATTTACCATGGAGGATGAGAAGGTAAAGAAGGAGTGCGCAGTTCTAAAAATTCATTAAAAGCAGCACAGTTTTAGCAAAAGTTAAAGAAGTTGAATTATTGTTATTAATAAATAAATTTATAACGCTCGCAAGGTCACACCGAAATGTGAATCTAAAGCACGAATAGTCAGCCTGTCACCTGTTACATAAGCCAAGGAGAAGCAGTGAGTTTTAAGGCACTTTTTGAAGGAAGGAAGTGAAATAGAGCTTCGAAGAGAGAGTGGAAGCTGATTCCACTCCTTGGGGGCAGAGTAATGGAATGCACGCGAGCCCATAATTGTTTTGCATCGAGGACTGTGTTCTGTTGTACGTTGTTGTTAAATGTTTTTCGTAGGGATATATAGTTTTGCCGACGCGCTGTCATGTGTCGAGCTGAAAAAAACTGCAGAGGCTTTCGTCAACAGTTCATTCGTTGACGCAACACAGTCCGAAGAGTTCAAGCAGACGCCGATTAACGTTCTCATCCACTTTCTGCAAAGCGAGACTTTAGTTACCAACGGCGAATACCAAGTTTTCGTGTCCTCTATGCAGTGGGTGTGCGAAGACATCGTGGAACGGCTGCAATATATCAATGATATTCTATCTGTCGTTCGACTCCCTCTGATCTCGCGGCAACTGCTTACGAAGTACGTAGAGACCTGCCATGACTCGAGTGTCAAGGCGGCACTGCAAAAGGTTTTTCGGGACATGAGCGGACGCTGTCGTTCCACACCGAAACCACTGTGCTCTCAAGCAAGGAGATATTCTGGTAGAACCGTGTTCGTGATCGGAGGCCACATGCGTGGGGATGGCGGAGACGGTCAGTGTCTTGACTCTGTCGAGAGCTTCAACACTTTCACGAGGCAGTGGAAGCCAGCGCCGCGCTTGAACTTCGCGAGGAAAGGTCATGCTTCGGCGGTGCTCGACGGGTGTGTTTACATCGTGGGGGGAAATTCCGATTCGGTGATCTGCGACAGCGTGGAGCGTTTGGACCCCGGTGAGAACCGATGGACCGAGGCACCGCCGTTGAAGGTTCCACGATCGGGACTTGCCGTTTGCGTTGTAGACGATCGGATGTACGCGTTCGGAGGGGGGACCGGATCCGAAATTAGCAAAACGGTCGAGTATCTTGATTCGCGGGAGAAGCGGTGGATGGTCATTGGGAAAGTGAGCAGCCATAGTCAGAGATACGCAATGGGCGCTGTCGAGCTTAAAGGTAGCTTTTCTGTACAGTTCTTGTGTGTGTGTGTGTTTGTGTGTGTCTGTTTGTGTGTGTGTTTGTGTGTGTGTGTGTGTTTGTGTGTGTGTGTGTGTGTGTGTTTGTGTGTGTGTGCATTTGTTATAGCGCCCCTCAAGACTCCTACTTAGAAGCGCTCCAGATGCCAGCACGGTCACTGAATCGGAGTTTCGCGACGAAGCGCTGAAGAATTGTGAGTGAAGGACTTGCTCAAGGTCTCTACATGTTGGCTTGAGGTGGATTCGAACCTGCAACCCTCCATCAATCCCTTTTCATCAATCCAGCTCCACTTGAGCAAGAAAAAAATAATGCATAAATGCAAGGCAATGAACATACCCACTACACCACCACGCCCCACGGTGAATGTGTTGAATGCATGCGGTAACTTGTAGGTGATTCTGGTAAAATCAGCAGTGATGGTCACATATCTTCGTTCTACTTTGCTCTAAAGACTGTTCTATTTAGCCGTGGTTGGGGCGGGAGCACTTCTGAGTAGATACTCTTGAAGAGGCGCTATATAAATGTCTGAAATGAATGAATGAATGAATTGCATTCAAGACTGTAGCAAGGGGCAGGTGGTTTGGATGTTTCATATGAAAAGATGTAGAAATGAAATCTATATAAATAAAAATGTAACCGCGTTTGTGTCGGCTTCAAGGATCTCCGAACTTTCTTCAACGATTGCTTTCAAAACTATACCAAAACGTTGTGTTTCAACACGGCCGGGTTTGCAGAATGCTTTTTGGGGAAAAGTGCAATATTTAAAAAGAAGCAACTTTGCAAATTCGACCGTTTTCAACACATACGCCCGTCGATAAACCTTGCCTTCCAATTCGGGCGCGTTATGTGTGTTCCGTTTATGTAGCGCATTTCAACACATTCCATTGCAGCCTTTTTCCTGAAGCGTTTTAGGGCGCTAACAGCGTCGCTATCGGGAAGGGACAGTGTGAGGGAAGAAAGGAGGGAAGGGAGCGGGACGAAGAGGGAGGGTAGAGAAGGAGGGATGCAGGGAGGGGGAGGGGAAGGGGAGGGGAATGCTCTTTCCAGCCACAGCAACGCGTGGCCGGGTACGCTAGTAATGAATAAATTTACTAGCACATGGTAAGAACTACTGTACAGTGTGTAATGTATTTTCCGTCCTGAACTCGCTATGAGATCTCACGACGCTTTTAAAAACGCCTTAGTCAGTTGATTCGGTTGCCTGTGGGCTTGCTCACGGTCGAGTAAACACCCCCTGAAAATAAATTCTGGCTATGGAAGATCATGTTTACACCAGTCCATAATAAGGTTGCTGTTGCACAGGGCTTTTTTAACGTGCAGTTGTACACAAAATGTGGAGTTCCAAATGAATTTGTGCAGTTGTAAAAGCACTTCTGCAGTACAGTTAAAACTAGCAAAAAATAGTCATTGTCACCCGATTGGAAGTAATTTACCATTACCTTGTGCTCTCAGCTCTCTGAGCTCTAGCGACCGACATGATCCATTTTCTCCAATGCTTTCTTTCTGATGTCGCTTCCCTTAGTTCTTCCAAGTTCATTCCTGCAGTTTCATGAATCTCATCCATCCACCTTTTCCTTGGCCGCCCTTGTTTTCTTCTTCCCTTTCTGTATGCCAGCATCGTATCTTCTTCCAGTCCATTTGAGCGCATAACATGACCAAAGAAAAATATTCGGTTGAGTAGGGTACGATTTAGGGCATAGCCGGGTGCTGACCCGGATACCCGGAATTGCCGGGTATTTGATACCCGGCAGATAACCGGACCCGGTAATAAAAGGTCTACCGGGCCGGGTGGGTAATTATGAATAGCATACCACACATCAATGGGCTTAACAGCTAACCTGCAAGATCTCTCAACTGGGCATTGTAGTACAATGAACAAACAATCACAGAACAAACAGCCTGCTGATGGTTACTTTATATTAGACTATCCTATTTCAAACAGGGACCAGCAAGATGAGGGGGTAAGAGGAGGAGGGAGAGTTTTGTATCACCCTCTTCCATGTTGTCTGTCTTCCTTCCTCCTCCTCCTTCTCCTCTTTGTTTTCTATTACCCCTTCCTGAGAGGAACAGTAGTAGACTTGAAGGAGAAGAGGAATAATATATATACATATATATATATATATACATATATATATATATTTAAATAGAAGAGTGGCACCTTGTTTCATGCTTTCTCCTCTTCTTCCTTCCTCCTCTTTCTCTTCTATTACCCCTTCCTCTTCCTCCTGCTGTTTGGCTGTTTGAAATATCTAACAGAGAGAGACAGGAGATGATGAAGGAGGGGGTAGGAACTGTGGTAGAAGGTGAAGAAGTATAGGAAAGGGGAAAGAGGTGCTGCTCACTGATCATAGCTATATAGGTTGGCCAGTGGTCATCTGTTAATCCCTTATCTTTAAAGCCTGTTTGATCTGTCACACTCTCATTCAAGTCAGAGAGACTAGGACTTGTCAGAAGGAATACCTTCCACCTGTTGACATGCTTTTGCACCCAAGCTTAATAGGCTTCCCCCACCCCCATATGACCAAGTATACATCTCACAGATTAAGGGATGGTGCACTTTGAAATATATCTACATGTAGTTGGACTGCATACACCACAGAAACAGGACTGTTTATCAGGGCTGCTGACCTCTGACCTCCTTTCCTCCTGCCTGACTGGACAGTTCATAATTTCTATACAATACATTGATTTTATCAGCAGAGTTCATGAACAGATATTACTGGCACCTCTCAATCAATAACCGCTGGCAGAACTCAACTGTAGTAAAACTCTGACACTGAAGAATTTGACTCAATTCCACCAAAGGTAGTTAACAAACTGAGCGGTGTTCTTTTGACAGCATTCAAAGTGGAGACATACTATTCAGTTTAGAGATTAACGATTACTTTTAATACCCGGACCCGGTACCCGGACCCGGTAGATTTTATTCAAACTACGCGGACCCGGTACCCGGTTGAAAAACGGCACCCGGCTATGCCCTAGTACGATTGTCCATATATTTATTTAATTATTAATCTCATTCGCTATAAGAGACGTCTGTCACCATGATGGATTTAAAAGGAAAGAAGGAGTCGTGCAGTTCTAAAAATTCCTTTAAAACAGCCCTGCTGTTGCAGCAGGGGTTATTCTAAGAAATTTTTAGAACTGCACAAAACGACCTTATTAGTCGTCCGGACCAAATGTTTGATCGTCGAAATCCCGTGAAAATATCACAATTTTGAAATTTTCCCTCCCCTCCAAAAAATGATGACCTTTTTTAGTCCTTCGTTCACTATAACACTATGAGTTACTGCACAAAATCTTATTTTCAACTGCACAAATTTCTTTTCCAACTACACACTTTGTGAACAGCTGCACGTTAAAATAACCTCTGTGTTGCAGGTTTGATATATCTGATTGGAGGAATCAACGAGCATGGAGTGGTGTTGACCGATGTCAGTAGCTATGATCCTTTTACGGATGAATGGACTCGATTGTCTCCGCTGCTGTCCAAGAGAGCGTACGTTGGAGTCGGTTGCCTTGACGGCTGCATCTACGCCATCGGAGGATTGAACTATGCGGCAGGGACTCTAAGACAAGTCGAGAAATATTCGGTTGAGCAGGTACGATTCAAGAGTCCATTCGTTTATTTAATTATTTAATTATTTATTATTATTATTTATTATAATTATTTATTAATTATTATTTATTTATTGCTATTATTAATTATTATTTATTTATTGCTATTATTTATTTGATTATTTCTTTATTATTTATTGTTATTTGTTTATTATTATTATTTATTATAGTCGAGAAATATTCGGTTGAGGAGGTACGATTGAGTCCATTTATTTATTAGGACGTTCAAGGCCGTAGCCAGGATTTTATTTCGGGGGGTGTTTTCAGTGGCGGCCAGGATTTAAGTTTTGGGGAGTCTGAACTTCCTGAAAAATATTCAAAATTTCTGATGACCTTTTTTTTTAGTCATCCGGGTCGAAATCTTTTAAATATGTTCCATTTTCGCCGTCAAAATTTCTGATGACCTTAAATTTTTTGTCATCCGGTCGAAATCTTTTAAATATTCGCCGTCAAATTTATATTACTTCATTGGGGGGGGGGGGGTGTTTTCATTCCTTTTTCATTTTTTTTGCATCACGAACTAGAAAATGCAATAATTTTTTTCTGCATTTTCCATTTCGGGGGGTGTTCAAACACCCAAAACACCCCCCTGTCTACGGCCTTGAGGACATTATTTATTTTTTAATTTATCGCATAGACTATAATTATAGAGCGCCCCTTTAAGGTTTCTCTACTCAGATTATTATTATTATTGTTTTTGGCCCCGAGGTATACAGGATCCCTCAGGGACTTATCTGATTATTATTTATTAGTAGTATTTATTTATTATTATTATTTATTATTAGTATTTATTATTTACTTATCTATCGCACTTGCTATAGCGCGCCCCTTTAAGCTCTATCCTCAGAGGCGCTCCCGACTGCAGCGCGGACACTGTGTTGGAGTTTCACGCTGAAGCGTCCAAGCAATTGCGAGTGAAGGACTTGCTGAGGGTCCCTTCGTGGTGGTTTGATTCGAACCAGGAACACTCCAGCTGCAAAACACTGAAGTCCTTCACGATATGGTCACTTATTTAGCGTAAAGCCAGTTTGAAGTAAATAAGCAAGTATAATGCATGCGTGCACGTATGCTTTGTGGACTTTTACGTGATCACATTTCAGGAATCACTGTTTTAAGTATTTCTGTACGTTTGCCTAGTACTTAATCTTATCCTATTAAACTTATCTTGCAGTGTGAAACCTTGTTTTACTTGTGGTGATAGAGACAGCCAAGGTAAGCCATTCGCTGCGGTCAGCTGCCCGTGGTGACTATCTTGTCCCTTTTTCTCATACCACTACTATGCAACGAAGAGCATTTTCCGTGGTGGGTCCAGCTGTCTGGAATGGCCTCCCTGCGGCTCTCCGTTCTCTTCCCCGTGACTCTGCTGGCTCTTTCTATCATCTTCTCAAGACTTTTCTTTTGTACCAAGCCTGGGTTGGGAGCGCCTCTGAGTAGAGATCTTGAAGGGGTGCAATATAAATTTATTTGATTGATTGATTGATTGGCTGGTTTGTTGATTGACTAACTGACTGACCGACTGACTGATTGAACGACCGACTGATTATAATAACAATGACGATTTCTACGGCGCCGTAACACAGCCATGCCATGCCGTTACAAGGGCGCCTCACAGGCTCACATACTAAACTAAACAGCAGGATAGGCCTTGATTGACTGACTGATTGACAAGCTTACCTACATGCACTCTCCTCTGCTTACCGTGAATTTCCCCCCAATTTTTTTGTCCATAGAACTGTTGGAGTTACGTGAACCCATTGTGCGTGGGGCGTGCGGGTGCCGTCGTCGCCTCTGGCAGTGGTTGCATGTTTACCTTCTGCGGTCGGGACGACGGCGTCAGCAGCGAAGGTCGGCCGCCGGCGACATTGTCATCTGTTGAATGCTACGAGCCAGATGCAGACGAATGGTCGCACGTCTCCAGTCCTCTGACAGTCAGCCGCTGTGAGGCATCAACTGCCGTCATATGAGCAGTGCTAGAAGTGTAAAAGAGAAGTGCCAGGACACCCCTTACGTTTCCAAACATTCTATTTTGAATCAATTATAACAATTTTATCTGCTTTTAGCTAGTGAAATTTTGGCCCTGTGGCCCATTAATGTCCTTCAAGTTTTCAACTAAGAAAAAGTGGCCCTCGTGTCCTCCAACTTAGAAAAAGTGGCTCTAAAGTTTAAAAAAGGGTTGGGAAGTGGGAACCACTGCTTTACAGTATTTACTCACAACGTCCTAGGATCATTCAGCAAAGGCAGAAGCAAGATCACATTCTGCAATCCAGTTTCATTCGAAGCGAATAATTATAATGTGGACCGGTAGAACATGAGGACCTGAGTGGGCGACATTGCTTTCACATACAATGCTGAAACAATAAATATTTTGTGGGATTGGTAGCAATGAAAGGAGGAGGGGATGTCCTATAATTTAAGGGAAAACAGTCAGCGTTGTCAGTTGTCACTCTAAAAAAGGAAAAACCCGTTGGAGGGTTGAAAAAACCCAAGATCTTGTGTAAAAACCCAAGGAGTGGCAACGCTTAAAACAGTGTGTGCGTGCGCAAAGATATGGTTGTTACTCTGCTCAGTCTTAATACCATGCGACAGTTTTGATGAGTCCTTGTGATAATTTGCAATCTGTGATAATTCGAGCTACTTCAATTTTTGATTATTATGATGTTTCTTATGTCTCTGATCGTTTGTAGTTTGTGATGATTTACTGCATGCTGCAATAATAATATGTTTTTGCTATTATTATTATTATTTTTTAAAGTATTTATTTATTTTATTTATTTATTTTTTAAAATATAATTATTATTCTCTTAGTATTATTACTTATTTATTTATTATTATTATTTAATATTATATAATATATAATATAATATATTATATAATATTATAATTATTATTATTACTATTGCTTTGTATGCTTATCCTATTTCTTTCAGTTATGTTCTAATTAGTATTGATATTAACTTGCAACTGAAAATGGTCATGGAGCGAGGGGTCAGGATTATAGAAGCTGTTAGCTTTTCCTTATTCCTATTGCACTATGTTTATTGAGTTACGTTTGACATGTGTGTGTGTGTGTGTGTGTGTGTGTGTGTGTGTGTGTGTGTGTGTGTGTGTGTGTGTGTGTGTGTGTGTGTGTGTGTGTGTGTGTGCAATAAACAAATAAACAAATTTTTCAATGTGTTTAACTTTCGAGACCGTTATTTTTGTTCAGTTATGTTATTCTGTAGTCAGGTCAAGACCACCTACGATGAGGTTAAAGTGTAAAAATTAACTGCCTGGACGCTCATCACTTCTCTGCTGGCCAAATAATTAATTAGTAGCAGGACGGCGTTGAGATTTTAAATAAGTGCATGGACTCCTTCCATGACCATTCGGCCATACTTTAAGCCCTGACCACCTTCGATGGTTAAGGACCCTGGGCAAGTCCTTAACCCGCATTTGCTCAGTGCTTCGGCGTGAAACTCTGATGCAGTGTCCGCGCTGTAGTCGGGAGCGCCTCTGAGTAAGAGCTTGAAAGGGCGCTATATTTTTATTATTTTATTTATTTTCTCCTGAACCAAACAAACATTATACAATTATGGCAGCAAACATACTGTAGGGATGGACAATCCCTCTAATAGGCACCCATTAATCATGTAATATATTATATATATATATTTTTTAAACATAATAGCACATGATAGGACATTCAAATGCAGGAATACAAAGATATATAATTAGGTTGAGAAAAAAATATAATCTGCAATTGACAAATAGAGTACAATGCAGCTCTAAATCAACAAGAAAAACAAATCTTAACTAATGACTTAACTAATAGCTTAACTAAGGGCTTGTCGAAACCATTGACATGGGCGGAGTTTGGTTTCCGTTCTTGGGGGGGGGGGGGCTAACCCTGAGTCTGGACCTTCTGGGGGGGGGGGCTAACCCCGAAAACGGATTCCATATTTTCCCCAGTGCCTGCCATATTCCTTGCGCTATTCCAATTCTTCTTTTCACGTCTTTCTCTGATGCTCCCTGCGTGCTGATGTTTCCCCCCAAATAAACGAGGCTATCCGCCTGCACAAGTTGCTGTCCATCCGCCTCCAGTCGAAACCTCTTATCTCCACCTCCCAGGAGTTGACTTTCAGTTTTCGTGACATTTATTGCACGCAGTGAGGGAGGATCATACATTTTAGCTTGGGAATTTTAGGAAGATGGTTTCCCATTGCCTTTCTCCCGGTGTTTTTAAGGAGACACCATCTCCTAGCGTCGACATCCTCTGTCGTCCGTCCTTCGGTTTCTTCGCCCCTGGGGGCATCGCATATACCGGCGATTGCTCGGTCGCCCACCACGCTCTTTGTTTTCGAACAGAGGGACCTCGTGAAGGTGGCGTGTTTGGACATTTGGGTAGCAGACTAAGCAGAGGTTATTTGAGACGGTTGCTTGCCCCGTCCCCCCATTTATATTATATTATAATTTTTTATTATTATCATGTGGCAATATCCTATAATGTGACCGTAGTTTTTCTATGCTGAATCGGAGCATCCAAGCATCTGAAGTTGATTGACATGACCTACTTTTGACTTTGACATGACCTACTTTTGACCTATCAGAGCCTTCGTTCTTTACGAAACTAGGCTTTTATTATATGTAAACAAGGAGGTGTAGTAAAACATTGTTTTCGACATTATATCTCGTGGACAATGCACTTTGACTTCTCGCCGGGGGTTTAAAAAGCGTAACTTTTGACCGCAGTCCGATGGTTGAGAGGTGGAATGGCGTCAGAGCGAGACCTGGACCGTTTACAGAGTGGAATCGATGGGAAGATATGGGTGGAGTATCATGACGAAATTGCGGTCATTAGGTTGGATTGTGGCGAAAATCGGATAAACAGACACTTACTGGATGGAGTTAACAGATGTCTTGATGAAATCCTACAGTAGGCTTCTTATGTAATCCTATTAGATAGCTTCTAATTATCTAATATGTTGCATTAAGCCAACTTTTATGTTGGACAGGAATCTGCCATCATTGCAAATACTTCTCCCTTTATTACGGTGTGACCGTTACAAGTTCTATGAATTATATATTATGTTTACACCATATATGCGGATAGCAATTAATTGGTCAAATAAAGAATATTCTCATCTTATCTCTCTGGTCAGTTGCACAAGCCGAGTTGTTCTTTGCTTGCGGACTGCAATCAGGCAGTGCCTTCTCAGTGCATTAATTGGCTCTGTGACTTGGAATATGGGCTCTCTTGAGCACTCAAATGCCCATTGGACCCTCTACCTAATTTCTCACTGTTCTTAAAATCTCTATTCAACTGGGTTGGACTGGAAGCGCTCCTAAGTAGACAACCTAGAAGAGGCGCTTTATCGAAATGCTGTAAGAAATAAATTACTAGAAAATAACAGCGACTTTGCTGTGTCGTGTCTAGACCTGGGAGTCGACCCCCATAAGTCGACCCCAGTCGACTTGGTCATCTCAAGTCGGGTCGGGTCGTTTCTGGTCACCGCAACTGACCCCAAGTCGAATTTTGTAGAGGGAAGTCACTTGAAGTTGTTTTTACCCCAAGTCGACTTAAACCGACTTGACACACAAACATGGTTAAATTTGTCACTTTTGCTAAACAAGCCAAACTTCTATAGACCACTTGCCTATATTGATTATTTTACCGGTAGGCTCACGTGCAGACTGCCATCTGCCAATCTATTCGTAGCCTATAGGCCTAGACTCTAATTTGTTATTGTATGCTACAACAACACGCTTAGTCATGTGCTTAGCCTAATAAAAATGGTGAAACAAAATGTTACCAAAATATTAGCACGTGCGCTTATCAAGACATGAACGTGAGCAAATCAGTAAACTTCTAGTGGGCAGTGGATTCGGCGCAAAGAAAGCTGGATCTACAAGGCTTAGTAATAATTTAATAAATCGATATTTTGGCGCTACTTTGGTACGCTGCATCTGCAGTTGTCTGCAGACGGAAAAGCTATTGTAGGCCTATTATAGGCTACGGACCAATTGGACAATGAAAGACTTTACTGTCAGTGAGTAAGCCTAGGCTACTACAGTAGTAGCCTACTGCTGGATGATGCGCTTGCAATACTATTTGCTAAGTTGCAAAATGATGCTAGTGGCGATCAATTATGAAAACAAAATTACAGATGAGGCCTATCATAACACGCCATTCAGTGCAGCCAGTCCACGGTCTCCCATTTTATCTTAGACCTTGCGCGCTTTACAAATTTATTTAATATTTTTTTTAAAATAATGAGTGCAATCTGAATAATCACAGACAATGGACAAGGTAAAATTTATAGGCCTAATAATTTGCCGGCGCATTGTCTAGGCTACTATGGATGGCCCAAAGCATCACAAAACTACTCAAACTGAAACACAAAAGCCTGAAATTGGCTTAATAAAACTTTAACAAATTTATGCATCAATTAAGAGTTGAGACCTCATTACTCATTGGTTTAGGCGTATATGAAATTAATGCCATGAAAAATTGGCTTGACCTCTGCCATTAGTAGACGTACGTAGATCTAGGATAATGACTATTACCATGTCAGAAGTCGACTTCAAGTCGGAAGTCGGTTGGTTTTCTGCCAAGTCGGGTCAAGTCGTTTTGACTCCAAGAAGTCGACTTCAAGTCGACCTCAAGTCGTTTTAGGGTCAAGTGGGGTCAGATTAGCAGACCAAAGTCACTCCCAGGTCTAGTCGTGTCGTATACACACAAGCTGGCCTCCTATGCTTTTTTGGCTTTCAGGTGGTGCATTAGAAGTTTGGAGATAACGTTAGCGATTAATTAAACATATAAAGGTTTGAGCTTACTTTTTACCCCAACTACATCACGACGATATCTATAATTTCACAAGTTACACTTTGAAGTGGTGCTGTGTAAATTTTGAGATCACAATAGTCACGTTATCTGAAATTTATGCTCTGGTGTTTTGCAGGCGTGGCGACATCCAGGCTGTGGTGACAGTGGGCAGTGGAAAATTCTACAGCAATGGACTTGACCTGAAGTGGTTGAAGGAGGTCGGTAGCGTTTCAGTGGATAACTTATCCGCTGTTTTAAAGATCTGGCAGCAGACACTCAGAAGGCTTCTGCTCTTTCCGCTCCCAACTATCGCTGCCATCAATGGTAATTTCTTTGCTTGGCAATCAGTGGTTATGTATGATTCGGTAAACATGTATTTTAGCGTTGTAAATTATTCACTCATTGCAGCATTTTTATTTTTTATCAGTCCAACTTCTAGTTTGGCAAGAATCCTTTTCATCGATCCAGCTGCTGCTCACGCAAGAATTCGTTTCATCAATCCCACTTCTATTTCGACAGCTATTATTTTTCATCAATATAACTTGAATCTTTTTAAAAGCTATTGGTCTTCAATCCTGCTTGATGATGATGCATACTAATATGCATAATAGAAATTCCACTTTGTTATTAAATGCATTTTGTCTTTTTATTTCTTTCACCATTCGTGACTTTAATGACTGCTGTCGAATTGTTTCAGCTTATTATGGTAAAAAAAACCGAGAATTGATTGTGAATGAATATTATTATCATCATTATTTTTATTACAACTATTTTTTGATTTTTAGGACATGCATTTGCTGGAGGGGGGATGCTGGCACTGAGTCACGACTATCGCATCATGCAGACGGACAGAGGATGGTTCAGCTTGAATGAAGTTCGCTTGGGATTGAGGCTTACGAAATGGTTCTTGAAACTCATCACGTCAGTATCACAACTGTCTGTTTTTAAACCTAGTCACAATAATCAGAGTGGTGATAGCTATAATGCAGTGGTTCCCAACACTTGGCCTCAGCCTGTCAAAGAATGGATAAAAACATATGCATGAATTGACAATTTGGACAGAATAGAATACATAATTATTTTCTTTTACAAATCATTTTATTTATACGGTAATACATAACATCAGACATTGTATATTGAATCAATTTTAACAATTTTATATGCTTTTAGTTAATTAAATTTAACCTGATGGCCCCTCACGCTCTTCAACTAAGAAAAAGTGGCCTTTTTGTCCTCCTATCAAGAA
Organism: Lumbricus rubellus; assembly: GCA_945859605.1. Classification (NCBI taxonomy): domain Eukaryota; kingdom Metazoa; phylum Annelida; class Clitellata; order Crassiclitellata; family Lumbricidae; genus Lumbricus; species Lumbricus rubellus. Next base: position 18,491,430 of record OX243821.1, on the reverse strand, counting down.
AAAGTGGCTATAGAGTAAAAAAGGTTGAGAACTGCTACTATAATGCCGTGCCTATGCCAGTGTTGCATAAAATCTTTGCTGTGGTCGGTCCATCTTTCTGGAGTAAGTTACCCTAACAGTCTCCGTAATGAACCTCTTGGTCTTTCTTTGCCCCTTTTCCACAAGCGTTTGAAAACCATTCTCTCTGATTGTGTGTCAGGTCAGGAGTGCATCTGAGGAGTTTCTCTTGAAGTAGCGCTGTATAAATTCACGCTTATGCCTTCATCTGTTTGTATGTTTACTTGTTATAGCGCACCTTCAAGCTCTCACTACTCAGAGGTGCTCCCGAATGCAGGTTTTTCGCACTGAGAGTGCCTCAGCTTAGGCTGCACTGCAAGAGATGCTTTACAAGTATGTTAATTAATAGAATAAAAAAATGTCGATACTAGTGGGATACAGTAGTGCTTGTCGGCAACATTTGCCTTAAGACAGTTTTATTTTACTACCCTTAGGTGGGGGAGCACCTCTAAGTAGACCTCTTGAAAAAGTGATATGAAATTTCTTGTAGAAAGAATATTCACCACTTCAGTTTGTGCGATTCTTATTAAAATATTATTGTAATATTATTTCTTTATTATCATTACTATTATGCACACGTTGGCAACCATAGATGCGCCAGACCAGAAGCTGTGTCATGCTTATCTATTATTATTTATTTCTTTATTCCGAGTATTTATATAGCGCCTCTTCAAGAAACTACTCAGAGGTGCTCTCTGCGCTAACTAGCCGAGGTGATGTTAAGTGTCATAACAACAAGAAAATTTCATCAATTAGCAAAATAAATCGATACAGATCAATTGATATTTACCGATATTTCATTTGTTTTTTCAGCTTCAAGGTGCCAGGAGCCAAAGCACAGGCTGACATTATTTTATTTGGCAAGCGACTTGTGGCCAAAGATGCTCTGGACCTCGGAGTTGTCCAGAAGATAACAACATCTGAAGCTTTACTGAAAGATGCGATTACGTTGGTGAGGGACGCGTACAAAGGAACTCCAGGTCTTCAGAGAGAGATGTTGCAGACAATGAAGGAGGACACGTTTGCAGAGATTCTAGAAGTATACAGTGACCAACCACGAGATCCACGCGCTTTTCTGAAGGCCAGAATTTAGAAGACGTTACAAGAAACGTAACGGTTGAAGAAAACCTTTTTCTTAGCTGTGTTCACAGGTTAATTGGAAAGTAGATTCATTTTCTCGACAAGGAGGATAATTAACGCTGCAATTGCTGATACGAATAGTCTCTGTATACTGGATGGAATGAAATCTAGCCCTATGTCACATTTAACTGATTCTAGAAGTATACAGTGACCAGCCAAGATATCCACCCGCTTTTCTGAAGGCCAGAATTTAGAAGACGTTAAAGGCAACGAACGCTTGAAAAAAACCTGAGGTTTTTCTTAGCTGTGTATTGGATGGAATGAAATCTAACCCTGTGTCACATTTAACTGCAGCTGGTTTTATGAACTCCCATTCTTTCACATACAAGAAATCATAAAGAGAATTGAAAACCCTCGATTTGATAAAAATCAACCAGAGTTCAAAGTCATTCTCAACATGATGACATTCATAATTTAAATCCTGAGCTTTTTGAATTTCTTACGCATAACAATTTCTTCATTTCATTCTTGACGCACCGGACAGTAAAAAGAGTCAACAACAAAGTACCTGAACTTTTTAAACATTCGGCTGTCCGTACAGTAAATGTAGAAACAACGTACGAACCAATTCAATATGTTATAAGCCTAGAAACGACATAATGTGGAAATTCTGAAGCTGTTTGACGACAATGTTCAAGAACTGGCATCCAAGCTTTAGAAGCCGTTAGAAGGAGATAATCATGAGAAAGAACGAAATTCAAAGAACCTAATTTATATTTTTCGTCAGATATTGCCAACGAATAGCTCCTTGTTAGAATTATTGATTATCGTAGATTTGTGCTAATCAAGAAACTATTTTTAAATTAAAAAGGAATATTTTTGAAATTGGGAACAGTTAGGTACGTGAGTGTTTTTTAATTCTGAAATATGAGATATATTTTTGTTATAGCTTGATGTCTAGTTCTTCCAGCTCTGACCTGTCATTGTGATATTGTTTTGAAACATTGATCATGAATTGATTTATTGAGTGAAATGGTGTTTTTGAATGAATGAATGAAGTGCTCTATGAATAATTGTGGGGCGGTGGTGTAGTGGTGGCGTCGTTGCCTTGGAGCCAGAAGGTTCGAGGTTTAAATCCACCTCGCCGCTTAAGGACATTGGGCAAGTCCTTCACTCAGAATTGCTCAGCGCTTTGGCGTGAAACTCTGATGCAGTGTTCGCGCTGCATTCGGGAGCGCATCTGATTAGAGAGATTGAAGGGCGCCAAAACAAGTGCACATACAAACATACAAACATCACCTCTCAGTCTTTCTTAGAGCCCCATAGTAAAGTCTGTTTTTCACACTCCAATTCCAAGTGGATCATAGTCCAACCGCCAAACCCAGTTATATTTCCTCAATTCTCACACTGGATCGATGTAAATGTTATCAATGACGAAACGCTTTTGTAAATTTCGTTCATTATGTCAATCATGTCCTGATGAACCTTTTCCCACCTCTAGCAAAAATCATCTATAGGCCTATAAGTTACGCCCTAGATCGCATCCTTTTGTTCTACCAGTTAAAGATGTTAGAAACGGTATTAGAATCTATTTGTCGCCCATTAATGACATTAAGTATCAGCAACTGGCAGGACCCAGAGGTGGGGATAATTGGAACGGAAAAAGAGTGGAGAGGAAATGAGTGCGAGAGAATTGAATGGACGGGCAGCGAGGATGGAAGGAGATTAAAAAAGGGAAGGGGTATATGCCGTCCTGCCACTTATTTAGCCAGCACACCTGAAAATGTAAGGGGCGTCCTGGCACTTCTTTTCGGAAAGATAAGTGGCGTCCTGGCACTTCTTTTGGAAACGTAAGGGGCGTCCTGGCACTTCTTTCGGAAACGTAAGGGGCGTCCTGGCACTTCTTTTTTACACTTCTAGCACTGCTCATATGACGGCAGTTGATGCCTCACAGCGGCTGACTGTCAAAGGACTGTAGACGTGCGACCATTCGTCTGCATCCGGTTCGTAGCATTCAACCGATGATATCGTCGTCGGAGCCCCACTTTCGCTGCTGTCGCCGTCGTCTCGGCCGCCGAAGGTAAACAGGCAACCACTGCCAGAGGCAACGGCGGCACTTGCACGCCCCACCGACAATGGGTCCACGTAACTCCAACAGTTCTATAGACAAAAATGGGGGAAACTCACGGTAGGTAGAGGAGAGTGACATAAATTTATATAGCGCCCCTTAAAGATCGCTACTCAGAGGCGATCCCTACCCAGGCCTGGTCAAAAAGAAGTCTTGAGAAGACAATAGAAAGAGCCAGCAGTCACGGGGAAGCGAACGGAGAGCAGCAGGGAGGCAATTCCAGACAGCTGGACCCACCACAAAAAAATAATGCTCTTCGCTGCATAGTAGTGGTACAAGAAAAAGGGACAAGATAGTCACCACGGGCAGCTGACCGCAGCGAATGGCTTACTTTGGCTGTCTGTATCAGTCACCACAAGTAAAATAAGGTTTCACCAGTTTTGTTGAAAGTATCAAGCAAATGTACTTAAGTAAAAGTAAAAGGGATTTTAATTACTTAAGTAAAGGTACTCATCACAAATTTTACTTAAGTAAAGGTAAAAAGTAGCCCCTTCATATAATACATTTTAAGTAAAAAGTAAAAGTACCGAATCTTTCTATAAGCTTAGCAGCCTTAGCTCAATCGATTATTAACCTTCAAAAATACTAAATTCTCGAAATGGCACTTATCGTTGAGTCTAGTACGCACGCTTCCGATTCATTGTTAGCACAATGCACAGCAAAAGAGTCGTTCTGCTGCAGAAATGGCAGTGCATCCAGCGTGCACCACCCATCGAAAATCTATTTTGAGGCATGCAAATTTTAATAAGTTGTCTTTAGCTTAGCGAAACGAAATGTTAATTAGCGCTTTGAAGTAACGAACATTGTAACGAGTGTCGCATAAATTGTAACGAAGTAAAAGTATTGAAATATTGGTAAAATGCTACTTCGTTGAAAGTAAAAGTACTTTATTCTTTCGATACTTCGTTACATGTGAAAGTACTCAAACTTTTACTTAAGTACAGTAACGCGTTACTTTTACTTCGTTACTGTACAACAGTAACAACACTGGGTTTCACACTGCAAGGTAAGTTAGGATAAGACTAAGTGCTAGGCAAATGCAGTGGCGGCGCCATAATTTCAGTGTTTTGGGGAGGCTGAACTTGCGGAGAAAATTTTCCATTTTCGTCGCCAAAATTTCTGATGACTTTTTTAGTCATCCGGTCGAAATCTTGTAGAAATTTTCCATTTTCGTTGCCAAAATTTCTGATGACTTTTTTAGTCATCCGGTCGAAATCTTGTAGAAATTTTCCATTTTCGTTGCCAAAATTTCTGATGACTTTTTTAGTCATCCGGTCGAAATCTCGTAGAAATTTTCCATTTTCGTCGCCAAAATTTCTGATGACCTTTTTAGTCATCCGGTCGAAATCTCGTAGAAATTTCCATTTTCGTCGCCAAAATTTCCGATGACCTTTTTTTCTAGTCATCCGGTCGAAATCTCGTAGAAATTTTCCATTTTCGTTGCCAACATTTCTGATGGCCTAGCCCCCTCGCCCGCCTAGCGCCGCTACTGGGCAAACGTACAGAAATACTTAAAACAGTGATTCCTGAAATGTGATCAGTGAGAAATATTCAAATAAATATTAATTAATCTATATAAATAAAAATGTAACTGCGTTCGCAGGAATCTTTCTCCTCAAGGATTTTGGAAAGTCCTGGACCGATTCTTTTTAAAATTGCAGCAAAACGTTCCGTTCCAATAGGCGCGGGTTTGCATAATGCTTTTTTGCTAAAATCTTTTACAACAAAAAAACAACTTTCACTTCGATTCGACCGATTCCGAGTTGAAAATGCGCTATAATTATGAACCTTGCGGAACCACCATTTTTAAACGCGACCTACTTTTGGCGAAGGCAAATCGACGGTTTGAATTTGAACTCAGAATCGATCGAATCGAAGTGAAAGTTGTTTCTTATCGGTCGAATCGAAGTGAAAGTTGTTTTTTGTTGCAAATTCGACCGTTTTCAACACATACGCCGGTCGATAAGCTTTGCCTTCCAATTCAGGCGCGTTTCAAATGGGGGTTCAAATGTGTGTTCCGTTTATGTAGCGCATTTCATAACATTCCATTGCGGCCTTTTTGCTGAAGCGTTTTAGGGCGCTATCCGCGTCGCTATCGGGGGAGGGGAGGGGTGGGGAGGATGCAGGGAGGGAAGGGGATGAAGGGGAGCGGAGGAGAGGGCAGGTAGGGGGAGGGAGGGAGGGGAGGGGGATGGTATGGAGGTAGGGAGGGATGGTTGGATGCTCTTTTTCAGCCACAGCAAAGCGTGGCCGGGTTCAGCTAGTAAGTAAATAAATGGACTCAATCGTACCTTCTCAACCGAATATTTCTCGACTTGTCTTAGAGTCCCTGCCATGTCGCTCATTCCTCCGATGGCGTAAATGCAGTCGTCAAGGCAACCGACTCCAATGTATGCTCTCTTGGACAGCAGAGGAGACAACTCTTTCCATTCATCCGTAACGGGATCGTAGCAACTGACATTGCTCAACACCACTCCAAGCTCGTTGATTCCTCCAATCAGATATATCAGACCTGCAACAGCAGGGCTGTTTTTAAGGAATTTTCATAGAAACAACGCCTTCTTAATTTCCTTTCCAATCCACCATGGTAAATTACTTCCAATCGGGGGACAATGACTATTTTTTGATAGTTTTAACTCTACAGAAGTGCTTTTACAACTGCACAAATTCATTTGGAACTCCGCATTTTGTGAACAACTGCACGTTAAAAAATCCCTGTGCAACAGCAGCTTCATTATGGACTGAATTTAATTTCAGGAGGTGTTTACTCGACCGTGAGCAAACCGACAAGCAACTGAATCAACTGACTAAGGCGTTTTTAAAAGCGTCGTGAGCTCTCATAGCCGGTTCTGGACAGCCAATACATTACAGACTGTACAGTAGTTCTTACATCATGTGCTAGAAAATTAATGCATTATATAAATGTTTCTATACATCTTTTCATCTGAGGGAGGGGTTTCAAACATCCAAATCACCACCGCTCCTCGAAGCAGGACGTTTTGGCGCCGCCATTTTGGCGCCGCCGTTTTGGCGCGACCGTTTTGGCGCCGGACGTTTTGGCGCCGGATTTTTTCACCCTTGTTCTGGAGTATAAAAATTATGATATTGTAGGTAATTGTAGGAGGTTCATTTACGCACATTTTGAGGTAAATTTTGTAATGATATTCCATGCCATTCAAAATTTATGCCCGAAATAGCTAAGAATGTATGTTTATGACATGCGTCGTGAGGGTCGGCTAGGGTCAGGTTAGGCGTCGTGAGGGTCGGTTAGGGTTAGTTATAGGGTTATTGTAGTCATTCGGTCTCGTATAAGGTACAAATTACGGTTAATTATTACACCACTGAATGAAACTTGAAAAATAATAATTGAACACAATTCGATCACTTCGTACTGATGTATTTGTAAACTGAACAGAAATTAAGCTGCTGAGATCAATTTTATATGGGCGCCAAAACGGCGGCGCCAAAACGGCGGCGCCAAAACAGCGGCGCCAAAACGGCGGCGCCAAAACGGTCGCGCCAAAACGGCGGCGCCAAAACGTCACGTACCGTCTGCTCCTTGCTATGGTCTTGAATGCAATACAAGATATGTGACCATTACTGCAGAATTTACCAGAATCACCTACAAGTTATCGCATGCGTACAACATATTCGCTGTGGGGCGCAGTGGTGTAGTGGGTACGTTAGTTGTCTCGCAGCTGAAGGGTTGCAGGTTAGACTCCACCTCAAGCCGCCATGTAGGGACCTTGGGCAAGTCCTTCACTCGCCATTGCTCATGCGCTTCGGCGTGAAACTCTGATTCAGTGTCCGCACCATTGTCGGGAGCGCTTCTAAGTAAGAGTCTTGAAGGGGCGTTATAACAAGTGTGTACACACACATACACACACATACATATTCACTGCACAAAAACTGTACATAAAAGCTACCTTTAAGTTCGACAGCGCCCATTGCGAATCTCTGACTATGCCTGCTCACTTTTCCAATGACCATCCACCGGTTTTCTTTCGAATCAAAACACTCGATCGTATCACTAATATCGGATCCGGTCCGCCCTCCAAACGCGTAGATTCGATCGTTTACGGCGCAAACGGCAAGTCCCGATCGCGGAACGTTCAGCGGCGGAGCCTCCGTCCATCGGTTCTCACCAGGGTCCAAACGCTCCACGCTGTCGTGGATCACGAAATCGAACTCTCCTCCCACGGCATAAATTGAGCCGTCGAGCACCGCTGAAGCGTGATCATTTCGCGCAAAGTTCAAGCGCGGTGCTGGCTTCCACTGCCTCGTGAAAGTGTTGAAGCTTTCGACAGAGTCGAGACACTGACCGTCGCTCCACGGTCCGCCATCCTCACGCGTGTAGCCTCCGATCACGAACACGGTTCTGCCAGCATATCTCCTTGGTTGATAGCACAGTGGTTTCATCACTCGCAGTTTCGAAGGACTGTCCTGAAAGAAGTTTTGCAGTGCCACCTTGAGACTCGAGTCGTGACAGCTGTCTACGTACTTCGAAAGCAGTTGCCGCGAGATCAGAGGGAGCCGAACGACAGATAGAATGTCGTAGATGTGCTGCAGCCGTTCCGCGATGTCTCCGCACACCCACTGCATAGCGGACGCGAAAACTTGGTATTCGCCATCGGTAACTAAAGTTTCACTTTGCAGGAAGTGGATGAGGATGTCAATCGGCATCTGCCTGAACTCTTCTGACTGCGTTGCATTCACGAACCAACTGTTGACGAAGGTCTCTGCATTTGTTTTCAGCTCGACACGTGACAGCGCGTCGGCGAAACGATATATCCCTACAAAAACATTGAACTTCTTTTTAACTTTCTTTGCTAAATTAACGATAGAGTTGTTCTAAAAAAAACACCAGTACACGACAACATTACTTATTAAGTCTTTCATTGTCTTGGAAATGCAATGACAGAACTTAGCACAACAAAAAAAAACAGTAATAAGTTCTGTCATTGCATTGCTGTAATTGTGGAAACATTTAACACAAATTTAGTACTAATTACTGCATAACATCGAAATGATGCTTAATCCTGTGCCACTGTTTCTTAGCGTAATCTAATTCCTTCATCACAAAAGAAACTCATTTGACAAATATAGCATATTATGAAACAATTTTTCATTGCCATCAAAGAAAATACAGTTAATGCAGATGCATTTTCAGTTATATTTAGCTATCCATGAGTAACTTTAAAATCTGCTGTAAATTGTAATCAATCGTAGTTTTTAAATGTGCATAATCGTTTTATACAATACGATGCACATGCGCTTGTCACATACAAATAAAGACTGCTTACTTACTTAATTTTTACTCACTTAAAAAAAATCGGATCATGTAAAACCTCTATTTATTTTCAACAACATCTTGCTCCATTTTTCCCATTTGAAATACATAATCCGTAACATTTTCAGGTTTTTATAAAATTATTCTGAGTGCAATGATTATACTTGAGATACTCAGTGCTTAAACTAGAATTATTGTGAAAGTTTTGATTGCATCATTGGCAAACACATCAGCTCTTGACATCAATTTAGACGCTAGCATTCGTGGGGAAATATTTTCAATATAGACCACAACAAAAGTTGCACGCAGCATTACACATGCTATTATTAAACCCAAACTGTACTGTACACCAAACTATAAGTATGGCATAAGTTTGTCTAGGTAGATCAGTGGTTCCCACCCTGTGGCCCGTGGGCCAAAAGTGGCCTGACAGGCTTCAAAAAATGGCCATCATCTCTCAAAAGAATTAACAAAAAATATATGAAAAAATTGACATTTTGGACAGGATAGAACACATAATTATTTTCTGTTGCAAATTATTTTATTTTGATGTCTATAAATAACATCAAACATTCTATTTTGAATCAATAATACAATTTTTATATACTTTTAGTTAATTAAACTTTAACATTGTGGCCCCCTAAACGCCCTAGTGTCCTTCAATTAAGAAAAAGTGGTTCTTGTGTCCTCCAACTTAGAAAAGTGGCCATTAAGTAAAAAAAGGTTGGGAACCACTGGTCTAGGTAGTAGCATGAAGATGAAATCGTTTCATGCAGCATACCTATACAGTTTGATGGATGAAGCTGAGCAGAAAGAAATCGACAGCAAACGTTAACGACATCCGTTAACTGAAGCATGTCGGCTGCAGCCAGCAGATCCTGTGCGTTATCAGAGTTGACATCGACAAAACCTGTGGCAGGTGACATCAACAACAACAACACCTGTAGCAGGTGACATTAACAACACCTGTAGCAGGTGACATTAACAACACCTGTAACAGGTGACATTAACAACACCTGTAGCAGGTGACATTAACAAAACCTGTAACAGATGACATTAATTAACAACACCTGTAACAGGTGATATTAACAACACCAGTGGCAGGTGACATAATCAACAACACCTGTAACAGGTGGTATTAACAACACCAGTGGCAGGTGACATAATCAACAACACCTGTAACAGGTGATATTAACAACACCAGTGGCAGGTGACATAATCAACAACACCTGTAACAGGTGATATTAACAACACCAGTGGCAGGTGACATAATCAACAACACCTGTAATGGGTGACAGACATTAACAAAATATGTAAAAGTTCACGTCAACAACACGTACAGGGTGGGCCATAACGAAAGTACCTCCCTACGTTTTTTTGCCAATATTTTGGTCAGATGTAAGAATTTCAAAATGAAATTTTACAGGCTTAATTAAAGACAATTTATATTTACACAATCATGATGGTCAGATTTCATCAAAATATTTCACACAGAAGAAAAGTTATCACTTTGAGACCACCCACTGTTTTTTGACGTTTCAAAAACGTAACGTAACAATAAGTAACAAAAACCCGATTTGATTAAGTCTCATCATTATAAATATTATTCTTAATTAGGAATCGTTTTCAAATACCTGTGTAAATGAAATGCAGCAGCTTTTCTAAGATCATTGGAGAAATGTCATGAATGGTGACCGTCTCTTTTTTCGACTCTGCGAGGTCTCCAGCAAACATCGCTTCAAAATAGATGCTCGTAGCGCTTAACACATTTCTGTGAACGTTGAAAGTCCTTTCTCCCACAACCAACCGAACATCACAAAACAGATTGCTGACAAATTGCGAGTAGAGTCGGCTGAGTATGCGCTGACTGTACGCTCCTGTGGAATTTTGTCCCCAGTAGCTTGTGTCTGGATGCGACATCTGTACAGTAACAATGGCAATTCAACTAATAATAATAATAATAATAAGACGATTTATATAGCGCCGTAGCTCAGCCGAGGCCGAAGGAAAGGGCGCTGTACACAGGATAACATGTTAGCCTACTGTCAATTAAATATACGACTGTTCTGTTCAACAATGAAAGGCTATGATCTTGAATCTGCGCTACTAATTTGGGCTTAGTTACAGTAAGCGGGACCGGCGTGTTGGTTAGGTTCGGATTTAGGGGTAGTGATGGTCGGTTAGGATCAGGTTAGACATCGTGAGGGTCGGTTAGGTTCAGGTTAGGCTTCGTGAGGGTCGGTTAGGGTTAGGATAGGGTTAGTGCAGTCGTTCATTAACACAGGGACCCGCTTACTATAACTATGCCCTAATGTGTTCTCATTTAATTTTAATGTGACCACTAAGCACTAAGCAAGTATACCAAAAGGGTAAACGTGTATTTTAGTATGGTAAATTATTTTCACGCTTATCATGACTCAAAAAGTGCCGTAAATTATTCCAAACAGCTTAAATTTAACCAACTCATCGAACTACATGCTTAAAATTTGCTAAGAACACGAATATTGACAAAAAATGAGCTTTTAAAATGTCACATTTCCCTTGCGAAATCGCCGCTCGAATCGCCATTGAACCACAACATATGACCGGAAGTTGGGGTATGCGCCTAAACCATCGACGTGTAGGCCTACGTCAAAACTTCGGGCCTAAGTTCAAAATGATAAATGGAAGCTGGATGACGGTATTTCTAGATCTGAAATAGAAGCTGGATTTATGAAAAACGCTTAAGTAATGGAAGCTGGATGAGGGTTTTTAATATCTGAAATAGAAGCTGGATTGACGAAAATCACGGGCGAGAAATGGAAGCTGGGTTGACAAAAATATTCTACCTTAAATTGGAGCTGAATTGATAAAGAATAATTATTATGGTAAATGAGGAGATTAACGGCCGCGCTACAAACGTCACCAAACTTTATCTAATGCCTACCTTAGGCTATTAGCTTCCAAACGCACCTACTCCCAATGTTTGCTGACGACCCGGCGATTTTTTATAAATTTTTTAATTCTTCATAGAAAACACCTGCAAACACGCTGAAATCGCCATTTTGAGATCACATATCGACTACAGAGAACGCACGAGATTGACAAATTATTCAGCACTGCGCACTCTCGAATTAAAAAATTTATAAAAAAATCGCCGGGTCGTCAGCAAACATTGGGAGTAGGTGCGTTTGGAAGCTAATGGCCTAAGGAAGGCGTTAGAGAAAGTTTGGTGACGTTTGCAGCGCGGCCGTTAATCTCCTCATTTACCTATTTATTTTTGCGTGCTGCCTTATTGCACACTTGCCGCACGCAACTTCCGGAAAGGGTCAGAATTGAATAACAACTTCGATCGGCGGTTTGTTATGACAAAATATTACAATTTTTCAATCGATTTATTTCTTCTTAACAAATTCTAAGTATAATAATACATCAGTTAGGCAATAGCACGTTGGCAGAAATATTTTAAGACTGTTTTTGTGCAATTATAAGCGTGAAAATAATTTACCATACTAAAATACACGTTTACCAATTTGGTCCGATCGATAAGCTCAGAAATCGCGCAAATCCGGAAGATAAGTTGATATTTTGTGTAAGTACACCTAATATGTTGTAGAAGAGATCTGGGGGTCAACCCACGCTGGAAAATCGATATTTGATTTGATTTTAATTTATTTTGATCGGTGAGCGATAATAGGTGAAGTTGCGTATTCAACACTGTATAGGCATACCGTGTATACGGTAAATATCATTTCGTAGCCTGTAAGTGATGTTTCGTGTCACAGCAACAGATCGTTCTTAATTTATTTGTTTGCATTTGTTATCGAAATGTTAAAATGTCCGTTTGTTACTGGAATGACTGATTTGAAATCATATAATTATGTCAGGCCGAAATTTGCAGATTTAAAATGTGTGTAACTAATCGTTTCAGTGTTTGAAATAATTCTAAAGGGCTATTATTTTCATCTATTCGCCTTCTACTTTGGCATGAATACTTTTCATTAATCCAGCGTCCATTTAAGTAAGAATTCGCTTGATCAATCCAGCTTCTATTTTGGGCAAGAATTATTTGTTTATTTTTATCAATCCAACTTCTATTTAAATTGCAATTAGGCCTATTTACATAAATCCAGCTCCAATTTAATCAAGAATATTTTCATCATTCCCACTTCTATTTAATAAAAATTATTATCAATGATCCAACTTCTATTTATTATTTTTTCCTTCAAAATTTATTATTTTCCTCAGGCTAACAGCTAAACTAAAAAAGAGAAGTGTGTTCAAGATTAGAGTGCGTGATTCTCATTTCCTTACGAGTGGTGCATAGGTAATACCACTAAACGCAATGGCGTGGAAATGCTGTGTGCATTTGACATTCTCTGAAAAAGATTGTCGGAAGCAGCTACACCACAAAAGTTTATTCCATTCAGCCAGTGATGTTAATCCTTGTCCTTGTCCTTGTCCTTAAGGACTCCTTAAGGACATTTTTGAAGTCCTTGTCCTGGTCCTTGGGGGTCAGGTCCTTGTCCTTATCCTGGTCCTTGGGGGTCAGGTCCTTGTCCTTATCCTGGTCCTTGGGGTCAGGTCCTTGTCCTTGTCCTTGTCTTTAGTCCTTGCAAGGACTTCTTTCCAATTCCATTATTCCAGTGGCTCTTAAACTTATTCGCATAATATTATATAATTTACAGTGCATTCAAGGCGTCTAAAAATATGGCGTCTATGGTCTTGCGCATTCTTCTATTAATAATAATACGTCGTTGGTCTTCCATCTTGAAACTTGCAGTTGAAAATTGAATTAATTATGGAGTCGAGTGACTCAAATGAGAGTGAGATAGACGAAGAAGAAAAAGATATGTCACAAAACAGTAATAGTTATAGTAATAGTAATAGTGCATCAGTAACAGTAACAGGGCCGACTGGAGTCACCAGACCTCGTGTTATAAAGTTCGGATATAAAGAATTTGCAGTGAAAGGTCAGCGATGGCATGCAGCGTGTAGAAACTGCAACAAGCGCATTCAGGACAAAGTGAACGTCACAAGTGCTTTCACAAAGTAAGTGTCAATAAGTGACCAAGTGTACTGTAAACTGTAAACCATTTGTCAATAGTAACTATTCATTACTGTGTAATCTATCGCTTTAGCGTAATTTATTCTTGTGCCATGTTGCGAACTCATTCGGACACTGATGAAAACATTATTTTTTTAATAGAAACGGGATGAAAGACGAAAATGTTGAACGTGAACCATGAAGCGGGATAACGTACGGTTTAAACACGTTGATCACAAATTAGAAGCAGGATACTGATGAAAATGTTGATTTAAAGTAAAGTTTTAAACGATGAAGTTCATTACTGAAACTAAAATTACTAAATTAGTAATTATTAACAGAGTATTTGTTAGATGTCAAAACTAGTGTCAAAACTAGTGAAATCTTTCCTATTCTGCTTTATAGGCATCTGAAAACCCGACATGCGGAGCTATATACTGAGTACCGTCGGCATGTCCAATCAAATATGAGTGCACCACAACCTTGTGTGTAAATTAGTTCACTTTTTGGATTATTTTACTCATTACTAATTAAAGGTTGTAACCAACTTTGACATTTCTTTAATTTCAGCAGATCAGATCACTGAAGTGAGCCCAGAACGCCAACTGACCGAGTATTTGCAGCTGATCAATGTGTCACCTGCAGATGAGCTATCACTCACCACTTTGCTGACATCTGATAAATTCACTAAGCTCAAAGAACTATTCAGTCGAGTATTGTGCTCTCCAGCAACATCAGCACCAGTGGAGCGTGTCTTTTCGCAAAGTGGACTGATTCTGCGACCTAATCGTGCACGCATGACCGACAAGCTGCTGGAGACTCTGGTTTATTTAAAATGCAATCAATAAACTTATACTGAGTCAGTACATTACAAGTTACTAATTTTCACTGTCTCGTACTTTCACAGTACAATTAGTCATTACTTCCAAATGCACATTGTGACATTATTATTTATTATTATTTGTCTAGCCCTGTTCCTGGCCCTTGGGGTCAGGTCCTTGTCCTGGTCCTGGTCCTTGGGGTCAGGTCCTTGTCCTGGTCCTTGGGGGTCAGGTCCTTGTCCTGGTCCTGGTCCTTGGGAGTCAAGTCCTTGTCCTGGTCCTGGTCCTTGGGGGTCAGGTCCTTGTCCTGGTCCTGGTCCTTGGGGGTCAGGTCCTTGTTAACATCCCTGCATTCAGCCGGGCCATCCAGTTACAAATTCACAATTTCCCAATTTTCTGGCTGAACGTGTGACCACAAAGTCACCTTGGGAGGAAAATCGTAGCCCGTTGTAATTGTAATTATGATGATACTATTTAAAACTTAGAATTATAACGGAAGATTTGTTACCTAACTTACCTTAGATCAGAGAATGCAGTTCATACTAATAATTATTGACGTCATCGCAATATCTTTAGGTTACGTGTACATGGAGATTATATGTGGATTTTCGAAGAGGTATACATAATTCTGTGCAAAGGAGCGATCGAAGAAGGTTGAAAATAAGTAAGTAGACCTAATGGAACTTTTTAATGCGCCTAAATTAAAGTAATGGAGCTTTTTATGCATCTAGTTCAAAGAGCAGCTTTGCAGCAGGATTCTGGAAATTACTAAAAACAAGATCTTGCTACTTAGGTTCAAGAGATTTGGCTAGAAATCTCGATATTGCATTTAATAATAATATTTCCTTTTTTGAAACAATCCGGTTGACAGATCGCCACCGGTTACCGTGTAGGCCTACAGTTATGCAATTGAAACAATTCACAATAACGCATAAATGGAATACATAATTAAGACTTAAAAATACTAACAGAGCAAATAGCCCACAAACACAAATCACTTTCGCCATAATTATGAGGCTCAAACTCGGTTCCTCTCGCTATCCATGCCAATGTGCTATCTAATGCGCTACTGCCCCCCCCTTATTTAGGTGTTTATAGAGCGCCTCGATAGATATGGCACGATGAACCGTTCAGAAAAGACCGATGCGCAAGGCCTTGCGAGAAGAAACAGCTTTTGAGACGAGAGAAGGAAGAGGAGATTTGTAGACAGAACTATGAGCCGACAGTGTCACAACAGTTGCAGACTGGTCTAACAGACAACTCGTTAGTCATTAGAGGTTCCTTGCCTCTAATGACTATCTATGTGGAGCGTGGTAGACAAAACTAGACATAAGCCGACGAAAATGTGAGCATGTGGCCATCTGGAGTACATTTTGAGCTCTTATTATTTTGTCTCAAATCTTAGAACGATAATCTAATATTTCAAACTTCAAAGTAAAACTATCAGGTATACCTATCTCCAACTGAGAAAAAACTGATTAAACCTATAATTAATCACATTCGGAAATTTAGATTTTAATTGTTGAAAGAGAACTCCTCTCATTCGCAGCATTAAAACTTTAAATGTCCTACTGAGCTAGCTAATACTTTGAGGCGTAGTCGAATATTAAGCCAGACGGTCAAGTTTTGGAGTGATCTTATACAGTAATATTCTCCACTTAATTCTTCTACACTTGAGCTCAACGGTTTTAGGCTGAATTATTTTTTTTCTCTTTTGTCACAGAATATAGTAGACAGCATGAAGCAAAAATTGACAAAAGCACAAACTTTATTTAGCTGAATTGTGTAAACAAATTAAATTTCTCAACATATATCTCAAGAAAAAATACTTTTTAATACGGTTCCTTGTACTAAAGTGTCATTCTCACAAACTTCATAAAAAAATTACTTATAGTAAAGTGCTTGAAGCAAAAAAAACGATACAAGCAACACTTATTTACCTGAAGTTTGCAAACGAATTCTGAATTATAAAAATCTCAAACCGAACATATTTTGCAACACAGTTCCCTGTGCAGGTGCTTTTAGCAGGAAACAATTATTACACGATATGTCCGCAACGTTTAATCAACATTGTTTCCATAGCTAGCGTTTGTTAACGCTGTCACTTTCTCCTTTGAAACGGAATATGGTTAGAATATTGCCACTAGAGTATTTAAGAAAAATACCCACTAACTCATTCTTCTCGCTATCGTAGTGAAGTTTATGATGATAACCTGGCTCGCTTCCGTTCAGTTCTGCGCCAGTAACAATCAAGAGATTCAACTCCGAGTCCAAAAGCTCTTGTTTGTTGGACGTTTCACTGATCACAATTCTGCCCTCAGAATCAGCAAAATTTACAGCTATGTCGGCACCAAGTGTTGACTGGTATTGGCGTATGATGCTTCCACTCATATCTATCTCCGTTAGCAGAGCTTTACGTTGGTCGTTAAGTGAAACCAAAACAAGGTTCCCATTTGACTTCATGAGGACCTTTCCGCCCAAATCGAAACAATAAATACCCGGTGACAACATTATTTTATGCTGCAAGGAACCATCTGCATTGTAAATGCTCACAATTGGAAGATCAGATTCTCTCTGCCCTGAGGCGATCATTATTTTGCCATCAGCAGATGTGGATATAGTCGAAAATGCCCGCCTTAGATCACGAATCCAAGTTGTAATGCGAACAGCCAGTTCTCCGTCACCCATTGTCATGCGTAAGACTGACAGGAAATCCTCGTCTTGCTGAAGACCTAAGATAAACACGCAGTTGGATACGATGCAAGCTGTTATGTCGATAAGGAGAATTTCTGTTAGCGGGATGAGACCTTTCACCACTGGCAAGTTCCTGCGATCGAAAACAAGTATATTTTCTCCGGCGGTATGAATGAAAATATCATTTCTCAGTGAAGTCACCTTGAAGGTGTTTTGCTCGATGGCACACTGAAGCAAAATCTCCACACTAAACAGCTCCTGGGCTGGAAATAAAAAATTACTGCGATTACGACCTGCACCGACGAAATGACATGCACATGTTCTACGGAAATGTTTCCAAATGGTGAACCCAATTTATTCAACTTATGAGATTGCATTCATGCATACAAACTAGAGTAAATATGGTATTGAACTTTGTACTACCGGAGTTAAGAAGATTGTGCAATAATTTTTTTCTTAAAAACATTGACCGGGATTTGCTCGATGGCAATGGCTCATTATGATCTTCGGCAATTTTAATAGAGCTGTTTTTACTAGAGGGGGCATTTTACAGAGCCACTTTGAGGTTCATCTTTTCTGTAAACAGATACTGCAATGAGTAATTGCTACTGGATCATTGCCACTCATTCAGAAAATTTATACAGTGCTCAAGGAGTCTACTCAGAAGCCCTACAAATTTTAGTTTTCTTGCTCTCATCTGTTTTTGAGAGACCCAGCTGTTTCCTGCAGGCAGCGCTCCCTTAAATAAGATCTCAGCGCGATATATGTTCTGGGAGTAATATTATTTCTTCCTGTCATGCTCTTAAGATGTATTTTTGAGGAGTTATTCATACTGGGAGTGCCTCAAGATAGATGGTACATGTGAGAGGCGCTTTATAAATAGAATTTAATAGAATGAAAAGTATGACATTCAACTGATAAAATGAATGAAAGATAAAATTGTGTACACATAACACTGACAGGCGACTGACTTAAATACATTGGTTATGATTCTAATTCATAGTTAAGTTATTTGCAAGCATGACACCACACAGTCTATTCCGGTTCCACGACAATTGGTCCAACGACAACTCGTCCAACGACAACTCGTCCACGAACAACTGGTCCACCGACAACTCGTCCACCGAAATAGAAGCCGGATTAATGAGAAAACGCTTGAGAAATGGAAGCTGGATGAAGGTTTCTACAGCTGAAATAGAAGCTGGATTGATAAAAAAACCGCTTAAGAAATGGAAGATGGATCAAGTTTTTTCTATCTGAAATAAAAGCTGGATGCATGTTGAGACACATGATGAAAATCGTCAATTCAGCTTCTATTTAAGCAAGAAAACCATTAGACTTTTTTTCATAAACCCAGCTCCTATTTCGTAAATAAAGAACTTTCATCCAGCTTCCATTTCTCAAGCGCTCTCTCGTTAATCCGGCTTCTATTTCGGTGGACGAGTTGTCGGTGGACCAATTGTCCGTGGACGAGTTGTCGTTGGACGAGTTGTCTATGGACGAGTTGTCGTGACACCGTCTATTCCATTATGCAAACTTACTCATGCGGTCTAGAGCTCTGTGAACTTCGTTTTGGAAGAAGTTGGTCCCAAGACTGCAGCTCCAATGCGAACAGACAGATCGAAGTTTGCTAATCACTGGACCGGATTTTTCTTTCCACACACTTTTAGCCAGCTTCATTTCCTTCACTTCCATAGTCACAACTTCAACGAGGATACATTGAAGTAACTCGATCGGTAGATCGTGCAGCTACAATATTAGGATAAGAAATTGCATCAGAAAAACATGTCATGAATTCCTCAGCATAATCTGTCAATCACTTAATAAAAGGCATCCACCGCTGTTTTTTTCTCCTGGTAGCACCTCTAACTTGTCATTCTCTGAAAGGTGCTATATAAACTATAGATACGATGCAGTATGCTACAATGTGTAGGCCTATGCTGCAGTAACAGAATTCCCAGTATGGCTACTTTCCAAGTATGGCTTTGGATGACTGTTGACTCTCTGTAATTATATCTATAGATGATGTAGGCCAACGTTTATTTTACCATGTTTGTAGGCCTACACTAAAATGCGCATCCATAGAAAATTCATCCAATGGTTTATTAAAGAATATTTTACCTTATCTTATGTTCAAGGAATTCGCAAATCATAGATATAAGGAAGATATTTTAGGCTCACATGCTGATTTAATTTGCATTTAGCTTACCGTTGTTGTGTAACTCAATGAAGCGAACTTTCCACACAACGAATCGTCATCTGGTTGGAATACTGCCACTACATCAAGAAATAATATCATTGCTAAATGCAATTCTATATAACTGCAATATGATTTATCAATAATAATGTCGCTGAAATGAATGTGCACTGCTTGAATTCGTTGACGTTGTTGATGCTTGGTGATAACAAAGTCTTGAATCTAAGAGTCTTGAATCGTCCAAAATAGATTACCCAAATAAAAGCGTAAAATTGAAAACTTTATGTTAAACCGCTGTTAACGTTGCAAATTAAACTAATGTCTTTCATGCCGTATTTGAACCTAGGCTATTTAAGAAAGCAGAGTTAATGTGTTAGCATTGCAAATTATTCCCCATTGCATGAGTTTCAACGTTGATCAAATGCAAGTCTGATTGTCGAGAAGAGTTCTCACTAGATAGAAGTCTGATTGATGAAAATACTGGAAGTTAGATTTTTTAAGGTCTCGTTAACATCTGTGTTAGATTTATGAACAATAACTTTAATCAAATAGGAGCTATATTGATTTTAAAGTAATTGCTGCCTAAAATGATGCAGGATTGATTAAACTAAAAACCAATTATGACCTAAACCGGAGGCATTTATCTAAAACCCAATTGGGTCATTTCGTATAGCATCGTAAAATTATTTAAAACATTTTTAGCCATGTTATCATCGCTCATCCAATTAATGTATCTTCTTCTTCTTTAGGTAAGCTGCCTCTCGGCAGGTCCAGATGCCCAACGACGCCACTCTTCTCGATGTTGTGCTCGAGAAGAGTGGCGTCGTTGGGCATCTGGACCTGCCGAGAGGCAGCTTACCTAAAGAAGGAGAAGATACATTAATGTGTAATTCTACTATAACATTTCCGTTACTCATCCAACTTCTACTTCAACTCAAATTATTTTGATCGTTCATCCAGTCCCTAGATTTACATTAATAATTTAGCATAAAACCATGGTTTAGCCGATCATCTAACTTCTACTTCTGTTAATTAATATGCCCTCCCAGCTTCTAATGATACTCCAATATTGGAGTACGTCAGCAGTAATATCGTGTTTACATAGATCATCCAACTACCAGTTCACGGAAACAAAATATCTCTTAAGTGCTATACGTATTTGGATTTGGGTAAATGCAAACCGGAGCACTCTGAAATTAACTTACAGCATGAGTCGCCATTCGATTGATCGTCATTGCTGGTATCGGATGATGATCGTAATATGTTTGACATAATGGACAAAATCTTCTGGGATCTGAAGAGGAACAAACGCTGCCTCTTGTCACAATCAACACTAATATTCTAAGAAACACCAATCGATTGACGATAAATGCGGAACGATAATAGCAAAGCAAATAACTGTAAAGTAAATAGTTCAGCTGACGATAGAAATTTTAAAAGAAGTTGAGTGCGAATATTTGAACGAAATATGGCGTATTGAAACGACACCAAGTGAAGTCATCTTGTTCATGCGTAGCTTGTGTGTAGTAAGTAAGTAAGTAAGCAAGAAAGTAGTATTACCTTATCGTTAATTTTCATTTTCAAGCGCATAAAGGGATATCTACAAATAGGCCTAGTGCAATATAACGGTGAACGTGTATAAATTTTAGTATGGTAAATTCTTCGCCATTGCATGGGTTTCAGCATTAGTCGAGTACCACTCGGATTGACGAAAAGAGTTCTTTCTAAATAGAAGTCGGATTGATGAAATTATATTTCTATTGTGATAGAAGAGGGATTAATTAAAACAATCTTGGTGAAATTGAAGCTGGATTGATAAACGATAATTTTAAATGAAATTAAAGTTATATTGATGAAAAATATTTGCTGACGAAATAGAAGCTGGATTTATCTAACTAACTCTTACCTAAACGGAAGCTGGATCGATGAAAAGGATTCTCGCCAAACTAGAAGTTGGATTTATTAAAAATAACAATGCTGCAGCGAGCGAAGATGAGCGAATAATTTACAATACTAAAATACACGTTTACCAATATAACACATAGGCTGGTAAACGGACATTATCCCCCCTGGACACTATCCCCCCGGACACTATCCCCCCGGACATTATCCCCCCCGGACATTATCCCCCCCGGTTTTTCGTAGGACATTATCCCCCCGGACATTATCCCCCCTTCATGTACAAATCAGGGTAAGCGTCGTGAGGGTCGGTTAGGGTCAGGGTAAGCGTCGTGAGGGTCGGTTAGGGTCAGTGTGAGGGTCGGTTAGGGTCAGTGTAAGTGTCGTGAGGGTCGGTTAGGGTCAGTGTAAGTGTCGTGAGGGTCGGTTAGGGTTAGTGTTAGGGTTAGTGTCGTCATTATAGATGAATGAACGAATTGGAATCGTATACAGTCAGTAGGCCCACAAAGGTTTGTTAACGTGATTTGAACTTCATAGACTTATTAGCGTCTATCATTTTTGGGTAATACTGGGGGGGATATTGTCCTACTTCGGGGGGGATAATGTCCGGGGGGATAATGTCCGGGGGGGATAGTGTCCGGGGGGGATAATGTCCAGGGGGGATAATGTCCTACAACCACGTAGCCTACATACTAGAAAACACACATTCATACATAGTCACATTCACCTTTATAATGCACAGTGTTGTTGTCAAGACCTCAAACCTCAAGACCAAGACCAAGACTTTGAACCTCAAGACCAAGACCAAGACTTTTGGGCTCAAGACCAAGACAAGACCAAGACTTTTGGTCTCAAGACCAAGACAAGACCTTGCGAAAATGCAGGTTCTGCTATCTTAATGAAAACGTATTTTATTCAAACAAAGCAACTCTATAACCAAACTGCAGAGAATTCCTAGTTCAGTTCGTGCCTACAAAACTCCTTAATGTGATTATGTGCAATGTTATTGCAAATGGCTGTTGCATTTTAACAGAACCAATTCATTTTCTGACCAAGGCTTGGGATTCGGGTATATGCTGCCCGGCGTGGCCTCATGAAAATTCCACCATGCGAAAAAATACGTTCTACAGGTGCTGAAGTTGCTGGCACGCGCAGCATCTTTTCAAGCACTGGATATAAATTTAGAAATCGTGAGTCTTTTTTTTAAATCCTGCCATGGCGTATGCCGCGTATCTGGACATTTCCAGCGGAGAAAGCGCCCAGAAATAAAATAATTTTCCTCTGAAAATTTGACAAAATTATAGTTTTTAGTTGCTGTTTATTATATTGTATTAGGCCTACATGAACTGCCATATTATACCATGATTTCATTTTCTACTATATAATTATAATTTTATTAGTTATTATTATAATATAATTATGAAAAACCAAGACTTTGAACCTCGATCAAGACCAAGACCAAGACCACGACTTTGGCCCTCAAGACCAAGACCAAGACTTTTATTCTCAAGACCAAGCCTTTCAAAACCGAACTCGAGCGCACTCGAGACCAAGACTTTGGTCTCGAGGACTAATGCCTAGATAAAGTTCACCTTTCCTGCCGTTGTTGCGAAAACGCAACGTCTTGAAACTAGGTCACGACAAATATTTTTTAATAAAATTGCACTTTCAGAAGTCTATTGGCATCATATTGATAATATACCAGGCCTACATGTATCAGCTGCAGCTTGATGCGGTGGCTATTTCTCATAGCGGGGCTAAATGGGTTAAGCTTATGGATGTTACGCGAACTCGCTGCATGCCACGATAGTAAACCCGTGTAAAGGTTTCAAATAATCCCCTCCTAAACATTACCCCCCCCCCCCGTAACTTGAAACCGGTTTCAGATTACCCCCACCCCCGGAAACTAGATTTGCATAAATCATCGCATTGATTGCACTAATAAAATCAGAAAAATCATCCCGCTTCTTGTTTTGGTCTGAAGAATATCATCCGTTATCCCACTTCGTGTTTTGTTATCAATTTTTTGATCCGAAAAAATAACAGCCTCGAAGCCATTTTCTCCGTTGTAACTTCAGCGGCGATAAGTATTTTAGTTCCAGATGAAAATTTTGATAACAAACCACGAAGTAACATATATGACGGATCAAAATCTTCAGACCAAAACAAGAAGCGGGATGATTTCTCCGATTTTTTTAGTGCAATAAATGCGATGACTGATGCATTTTACAGTTTGCAGAGGGGGTAATGTTTAGGAGGGGGTAATCTGAAACCTTTACACCGGTGTAAAGGTTTCAAATTACCCTCTCCTAAACATTTCCCCCGGTAACTTGAAACCGGTTTGAGATTACCCCCCGGTAACTTGAAGCCGGTTTCAAATTACCCTAGGGGTAATCTCGAACCGGTTTCATCCTACCCCCTACGATTTCAGGCTACCCCCATATAAGACATTCATCCAGCTTCCATTTCACCTCTAGAGAACCTTCATCCAACTTCCATTTCTCAACCAGCGAACCTTAATCCAGCTTCCATTTCTCAAGCGTTGTTTTCGTCAATCCAGCTTCTATTTCACCTACAGAAACCTTCATCCAGCTTCTATATCACCACTAGAAAACCTTTATCCATCTTCCATTTCTCAAGCCCTGGTTTTGTCAATCCAGCTTCTATTTCACATATAGAAAACCTTCATCCAGCTTCTATTTCACCATCAGGAAACCTTCATTTAGCTTCTATTTCTCCTGTAGAAGACCTTCATCCAGCTTCCATTTCTCAAACGTTGTTTTCGTCAATCCAGCTTCTGAATTTTTATGTCTAACACTTAGTTAAATGGATTGACGAAAACAACGTTTGAGAAATGGAAACTGGATGAAGGTTCTCCGTGGGTGAAATGGAAGCTGGATCAAGGTGCTCTGTAGGTGAAATAAAAGCTGGATGAAGGTTCTCTGCAGGTGAAATAGAAGCTGGATGAAGGTTCTCTGTAGCTGAAATGAAAACCGAATGAAGGTTCTCAGTAGGTGAAGCTGGATTGATGAAAACAACGCTTGGGAAATGGAAGCTGGATGACGGTTCTCTGCAGGTGAAATAGAAGCTGGATGAAGGTTCTCTGCAGGTGAAATGGAAGCTGGATGAAGTTTCTTTGTAGGTGAAATAGAAGCTGGATTGACGAAAACGACGCTTGAGAAATGGAAGCTGGATGAAGGTTCTCTGTAGGTGAAATGAAAGCTGGATATACGGAATTCATTCGGAATACAGAGGGGGTAACCTGAAACCGGGGGGTAGGATGAAACCGGTTTCAAGTTACCGGGGGTAATGTTTAGGAGGGGGTAATTTGAAACCTTTACACCGGTGTAAAGGTTTCAAATTACCTCCTCCTAAACATTACCCCCAGGTAACTTGAAACCGGTTTCAGATTACCGGAGGTAGGATGAAACCGGTTTCAAGATACCCCGGGGTAATCACAAACGGTTTCATCCTACCCCTTACGGTTTCAGGTTACCCTCATATAATACATTCGTCCACTTTCTCTTTCAGGTTTTTGGAAGCTTCTATTTCTTCTTCTACTTCTATTTCAGGTTTTTTTCACCTCTAGAGAACCTTCATTAAGCTTCCATTTTCACCTCCAGAGAACCTTCATCCAGCTTCCATTTCTCAAGCGTTGTTTTCGTCAATCCAGCTTCTATTTCACCTACAGAGAACCTTCATCCAGTTTCTACTTCACCTCTAAATAACCTTCATCCAGTTTCCATTTCACCTCCAGTGAACCTTCATCCAGCTTCCATTTCTCAAGCGTTGTTTTCATCAATCCAGCTTCTATTATACCTACATAGAACTTTCATCCAGCTTCTATTTCACCTCTGAAGAACCTTTATTCAGCTTCTATTTCACCTACAGAGAACTTTCATCCAGTTTTCATTTCTCAAACGTTGTTTTCGTCAATCCAGCTTCTGAGATTTTTATGACTAACACTTAGTTAATCGGATAAAAAATAATAGCCTCGAAGCCATTTCTCCATGTAACTTCAGCAGCGATTTAGTATTTTAGTCAGAGATGAAAATATTGATAACAAGCCACGAAGTGGGATGACGGATGAAAATCTTCAGACTCAAACAAGCAGCGGGATCATTTTTCTGATAGTTTTAGTGCAATAAATGCGAGGATTGATTCAATTTACAGTTTGCAGGGGGGTAATGTTTAGGAGGGGGTAATCTGAAACCTGTACACCGGGTTAAACGATTAAACTAGGTTAGACACAATTGTGAACCAAAACTTGGGCCAAGATGCTTTTAAAAGCGAAGCAAGCAATGTGGAATTAAACACGTCATTATTTACCAATGTGGCCATAATACCATGTACGCCCTGAATAGATAGGTCCTATTATATTGGCAATAGTATACATACATGTAGATCGATATAGTTTATGCAATGCTAAAAGACAAGCAATTCCACAAGGAACACAACAACAGTTTGAGATCATGCCATAAGACCTATCTTCCAAAGTCATAATATATTACTATTCTTCAATAAGTTAGATAAGTGCGAGAATGGTTAAGGTATTGTCAACTTTACGAGAGAATTAGTGAATTAGCAATAAGCTTATAATTTGACAGGATTTCTTTACATATATACATAATCTAGTAAGACACTATTGTTTGAACAGGAGTTTTATCTGAGATCCATAGGCAGTAGATGAACAGTAGATGAACCGGTAAATATGAATCCAGGCAGAGAAAGGAAAAGGACAATGTCGTTGAGTAAGTTCGTAGATCTATACAGTACAGGTGTAACATATGGAATGGATCGATGGTGATGAGATATTTGGCTATCATCAGTTCTGTGGAGAAGATGATTAGGTTGGGTACATTGTGTCGTCAACTCAAATCCCTCCAGTTGGGTTATGGTAGAGATTCCCATCGGCTTTTCAGTTAGAGAGTCTGATTTCTTGCAGAAGACTTTTCCGCCGATCGTCTAAGATGAGTTGCGTTTGTGAGTTTTGAACAGAAGTTGTGGTCTGGCATAGATCTGGGAGAGTTAGTCCTAGTGAGATGTTCAGCTATGTAGATTCCAGTGGACCCAGACGTCCGCTTTTCCCGGAGGGTCTCTCTGGCAAAGAGGACCATGTTCCTCACTCGCTTTGTTGAGAAGCCCACCACCAGTAGATATATATCGTGGACTACAAACTGATCTCGAATTACAATTATTGTCAACTGCAAGTTTGTGCAAATATATTTCAACAGATGTCAGCAAAGAAGTTGTGAGGTGGACAAAATTGATGGCTGTCACAATGATCCAAAAGTTCATTCTCCGTTTCAAGCAAATCGTCACATATACCACATCCAAAAGATTTTGACAAAGACGCTTCTACGACCACAGAAGATTTGACATTGCTAGTATAGAGACAGTCCGCATTTTTAATTTTCTGCAATGGAGCAGCAATTCCACTTTTATAATCCGGATATTTATTCTTTGATAAACCTTCATTTGATTTGTCAATAACACCTGTGTTGCTAAATGTAATAAAATGATCAGACATGTTAGCAAATTCTTCACTTTCAATTTGAAGATCCTGTGGTTGTGTTCTCTCGTGTACTTCTGACTGTTTCGCTGAAGATATGCTATTGGAAACTGATTGTTTACATCTGTTATGCTTCTCAGTTGCATGTGTTTTTCTGTGTTTCTTTAGGTATCCAACTTTTGTAAATCCTTCAAAACTCCCCTCACTTGTGTTTGTTTTTTCAACAGAATGTTTTCTTGTGTGCTTTTTCAGATCAGCATAGCTTGCAAATGATTTCTGACACAGCTGACATATGTACGATTTTTCTCTTGCCGAGACTTGAAGCTGTTTCCCAGGAGAAAAGTTCTTGGTGTAAGATTCATTGTGAGAAAATTGCTTCTCAGCTGCATGATTTCTTTGGTGTTTCTTTAAATATCCAAGTTGTTTGAATCCTTGATTACAAACCCCACACATGTATGGCCTCTCTCCAGTATGTATTTTCATGTGCAGTTTCAGAGTACTGCCTACACTAAACGATTTCTGACATATCTCGCAACTGTATGGTTTTTCTCCAGTATGGGTTCTCATGTGCATTTTCATATTATGACCACCTCGACTGTATGATTTCTGGCATATCTGACAACTGTGTGGTTTCTCTCCATTATGGGTTCTCATGTGGATTTTCAGATGACCATCTTGACCAAATGATTTCTGACATAGCTCGCAACTGTATGGTTTTTCTCCAGTATGGGTTCTCATGTGCATTTTCAGATGACCACCTTGACTGTATGATTTCTGGCATATCTGACAAATGTGTGGTTTCTCTCCAGTATGGGTTCTCATGTGCATTTTCAGATGATCACCTCGACTGTATGATTTCTGGCATATCTGACAAATGTGTGGTTTCTCTCCAGTATGAGTTCTCATGTGCCTTTTCATCTCAGCACTTCGACTGTATGATTTTTTGCATAGCTGACACCTGTATGGCTTCTCTCCAGAATGTGTTCGCATGTGCATTTTCAGATGAGCACATTGACTATATGATTTTTCGCATAGGTGACACCCATATGGTTTTTCACCAGAATGTGTTCTCATGTGCACTTTCAGATTACTACGGTCACTAAATGATCTATGACATAGCTGGCAACTGTACGGCTTTTCTCCAGTATGGGTTCTCATGTGCATTTCCAGGGAACTGCGACAAGCAAATGCTTTCTCACATATCTGGCAATTGCACTGTTTTTCTCTCATAGCTGTACTGGTGTTCATCACAGATTGATTGCACCACTGCTTTATCACATACACAGAGCTCTCAGATTACAACATTTAGCCTGTAGACAGGATTTCGAAATTTAAGCATCAGTTTGGTTTTCACTTGCTTTACATGTTTTTCTCCAATTGTTAGGTTCAAGACAAGGTTGGGGTATGAATTTCAATCAATCAATCAATCAATCAAAATTTCTAAAACATAGGCATCATCTTAGGCATGAATTGTGTTGTTTCCTGCAGGCAACTTGGTTTCTACACAGTCCGGCAAATTGTTGATGACATAGCATCTACAAAAACATAATAAAAAGTATGGAAGTCATAAATCTAGTAAAATATATATTTGTTGCATACAATGGCAGTCAAATAACTTGCGTCCAGTTTTTCAAGTTGAGCATTGTCCCATGTTTCATTGTCATTATGTTCATCTCCATTCTTAGGATTGTCTAAACAACCTTCACTATTCTCAATAATATTGAGATTAGTGAATATTGAATATTGAGAATATTGCTCCATGGTTTCGTGCACGATGAGCAGTGGAAACATGGGCAAATAATTTAAGAACAGCCGTTCTAGCACATCCCCCACCCACTTTAAACGTATTCCGTTGTTCCGCGATTTTATTTTGTTTTCACATTTTGCAACAGAGCATGACCTTCATACATAATAAAGAACGCTACAATGATGACCTACCCGAAAAAGTTTGAAATGAAAAAGTTTTTTAAATAACGATAATCACCGCAGACCACCGAACACATTATAGGCAATCTTACAATTCACTGCAACTAACATTAAGAGTTTACAACCTAGTGCTTTAGTGGATAAAATTACTCGCCGTTGCGTATGTTTTAGCATTGACAAAAGAGTTCTCGCAAGGTAGAAGTGGGATTGGACAAATAAGTTTTAATCAAATATGGCAAAATATTCTTGCAGAGATTGGAGCTGGATTGTAAAAATAGAATTATTAAAATGAGAGTTGGACTTTAATAAAAGTTGTTGCTGAAATGGAGATTGATTAAAGGATTTGTTTGCCTAAAAGGAAGATGGATTGAATAAAAAAGACACATGCCAAAGTAGAAGTCAGATTGATGAATTTTTTAAAACATTGTTGAATAGAAATGATTTTGATAAATAAAAAAATTGCTGCCGAAATAAAGGGGAGCCGGACATTTACCCCCCGGTCATATTCCCCCCGGACATATTTCCCCCCGGACATTTACCCCCCCGGACGTTCCCCCCCGTTTTTGACTAGGACATTTACCCCGCTCCCCGGACAATTTCCCCCTCTGTTCATATAGGTTAGGCATCGTGATGGTTGGTTAGGGTCAGGTTAGGCATCGTGAGGGTCGGTTAGGGTCAGGTTAGGCATCGTGAGGGTCGGTTAGGGTTAGTGATAGGGTTATTGCAGTCATTCCTTAACATAGGTTAGGCATCGTGAGGGTCGGTTAGGGTTAGTGATATAGGGTTAGTGCAGTTATTCATTAACATAGGTTAGGCATCGTGAGGGTCGGTTAGGGTTAGTGGTAGGGTTAGTCCAGTCATTCATTAACATAGGGACCCTTATGGGGGGGGGGGAATGTTCCAGGTCGGGGGGAAACGTCCGGGGGGGTAAATGTCCGGGGGAATATGTCCGGGGGGAATATGTCCGGGGGTAAATGTCCTACATCCGAAATAAAGGCGGGATTGATTAAAAAAATGTTTTATAAGCAGAAGTTAGAACAATGAATAGGATTCATTATACGATGTAACTAGTATTTAGGTAAAAAGTATTGAGGTGAATTCGAACCTGCAATCCTCCGACTGTAAGGCAACTACATGTAGCATACCCACTACAACACTGTGCCCCACATGGGTGTAGGACATTATCCCACCTGGACATTATCCCCCCCGGACACTATCCTCCCCGGACATTATCCCTCCGGACACTACCCCCCACCCCAATTTTTCGTAGTACATTATCCCCCCGGACAAAATTCCCCTTCATGTACAAATCCTAGAATAGTTCCGTAACCGACAAGACTTCGAAAGTTCTTAATGCCATATGGCATTAAGAACTTTCGAAGTTAAATATTTAACTAGCAACTACAACTGACCTTTCCATTTAAAATTAAATTCAATACAGTAGAGAAATGAATGAATGGGAGTCGTCTACATTAAGTAGCCCTACGAAGGCTTGTTAACGTCATTGACGTAGGTCCAATTAATGTCAGTAGGCATAGAATTAGAATTGAAATATCGTATGTAGGACCTATTTGTTTAGTGTCTACAAGAAAGGTTTGTTAACGTCAGTTAGGCTACGTCTAAGCTTCGTAGTCTTATTAGCGTCGTGTCACAGTAGATGAATGAACGATATACGATATAGGCCTACATATCAAACCTGCAATTAACTTACCATACTTTACAAAGATAAACTAACCGTGTACGCTTGAACATCATCAGCATAAAGCTGGTGAAAAAGACCACAAGATGTCAGTAGTGATCCTATGCCAGACGTATTAGTGTCATATAGGTTCTAATTGTGTCAGTAGGCATAGCCTATAGACTTGTATTCGAAATGAACGACTAGGAATCGTATGCAGTAACTAGGCCTAGGCTACTTGTTAGTGTCAGCTTTTGCTACAACGAAGGTTTGTTAACGTCAGTTGTTAGAAATAACATATATCATCTTTAAACTTCATCTAAAATTCACAAACTTTAGAATTGCATTTTTTTTACATTTATGAGAGACTTTACACAATGAGTTCTAAAACTAATGCCTTTAAATGTTTTATAATATGCATATTAAACCTCCAATGAACATAATTATTCTCACAATGTTAAACTAATACATGTGCAATGTATGACTGGGGGGGGGGGCAATGTCCTACCTCGGGGAGCTAATGTCCGGAGGGCTAATGTCCGGGGGGCTTATGTCTTGAGGGGCTTTTGCCCGGGGGGCTAATGTCCGTTCCCCTGTCCGGTCACCCTAAAATACACGTTTACCGTCCCCAGTTACTAAATATTAAAAGGCGATCATGGTAATGACAAATCCTTACCTAATTCATTAATCATCCACTAAACATGTTTACCCACTAAATTATATGCACAGAATTATAGAGTCTAACCAAGTTTATGACCAAAGTATAATTTATATAGAATTTCTTCAAAATCTAATTTATGCTGGTCCTCAGCACAAAATGGCGATCGATGAAAGTGCTTTGCTGTGACGACTCGAAGCAGTATTTTGCAAAGTATGGTACTGTCATCTATCGAATATAATTTAACGTGCTACGACAACTCCTAATAAATCAGTGCCACGACAACTCGTCTACAGACAACTCGTCTAACGATGTGGTCTACAGTCTCCGGACAAATAAAAACGCAATTACTGTCGACGAACCTGCACCTTCATCACCAATTCGTGGTAGAGCAGTAATTCGTGGCACATCATGTAGCCACGGCGGAAATCGACCTCAATGTAGTGCTAGACCTAGTCAACCAAACCTGCCATCGGATGTCAATGCATGTAATTTGATATATCGAAGTGGTCGCCTATCATGGTCAGCGATGCCTCCAACTGCACATCGACGCGGCCCTGAATATATAATTCGTCATTATCCTGGACTTAGTAGAAACGGAAAGGTAAAATTAACACTTGAAGCTTTTCATCTGTTTATTACTCCAGTTATAATCGATAAATTATAACCAATGAAACAAATCGAGACGCACTGCAGAGAGTCATCTCCATATGGATCGTGGCTCATCCAGAGAAGATGAGGAAGTGGAATCTGCTTAACTCAGCTGAGATAAATGCATCCATAATGTCTCCTCCTTCTAATGGCTGGGACACACAGAGCCAAACTGGAGCCTCTGCAATGTCTGCATGTGACAATTGTGACATGAGGTCCAGCGAACATGGTCTTCCGATCTTTACTGCAACGATTTGAGGATATATTGCGTTTTATTCGCTTTGTTAACAAAGCATCTCGAGCACAAAGACGGGCAACTGATAAACTGGCTCCTATCAGAGACTTTTGGGAGCTGTTTGTGGCACAACTTCCCAAGTTATAGGCTACACTGCAGGAACAGACTTTACAGTGGATGAGCAGCTGGTTTCTTTCCATGGCAAATGTTCTTTTCGACAGTATATTCCAAGTGTTTACGACGCCAAAACAATATTATCCTCTGAAAGGAGAAGTATATCTGGGAACAAGGCCGAATCAGAAGAGGGATGTAGAACAAGGATCCGGTGTAGTTTTACGTTTGACAAAACCATAGATGAAGACCAGAGTTAACATCATTGGTAGGGTTGCCAGGCGTCTGGTAATGAACTGGACAGTCCGGTATTTACACAATATGTCGAGTGCCGCCTCCTCCCACCAATTCTTGAAGTCACATGCAACACGTATTGTAAATGTTGTCATCCAAACGGACCCCAGGTATGCAATAACGTGACTTTTCTGATCAATGTGTATGAGAGTTAGCAATACATAATGATGAAGCTTAGTGCTTCATTAACAACAATACAACAGTGTAGTGGTCTGCCCCAAGACTTTGGCAGTCTTCAAATTATGTGATGTGATACCACTCTGGATTCAAAATATTCTTACATGAAAATGGTACAAAGCAAAGACACATGTAAGCACATTGCACAGTAGATATACATCGTGGACTCCAAAAAGATCTCGAATTACAATTGTTCTCAACTGCAAGTTTGTGCATTTATATTTCAACAGATGTCAGCAAAGAAGTTGTAAGGTGGACAAAATTGATGGCTGTCACAATGATCCAAAAGTTCATTCTCCGTCTCAAGCAAATCGTCACATATACCACATCCAAAAGATTTTGACAAAGACGCTTCTGCGTCCACAGAAGATTTGACATTGCTAGTATACAGACAGTCCGCATTTTTAATTTTCTTTGATAAACCTTCAATTGGTTTGTCAATAACACATGTGTTGCTAAATGTAATAAAATGATGAGAAAGGTTAGCAATTTCTTCACTTTCAATTGTAAGATCCTGTGGTTGTGTTCTTTCGTGTACTTCAGACTGTTTCGCTGAAGATATGCTATTGTTATCTGATTGTTTACATCTGTCATGCTTCTCAGTTTCATGTGTTCTTCTGTGTTCCTTTAGGTATCCAACTTTTGTGAATCCTTCAAAACACACCTCACACGTGTGAGTTTTTTCAACAGAATGTATTCCTGTGTGCTTTTTCAGATCACCATGACTTGCAAATGATTTCTGACACAGCTGACATATGTACGATTTTTCTCTTGCCGAGACTTCAAGCTGTTTCCCAGGAGAAAAGTTCTTGGTAATAGATTCATCGTGAGAAAATTGCTTCTCAGCTGCATGATTTCTTTGGTGCTTCTTTAAATATGCAAGTTGTTGGAATCCTTGATTACAAACCTCACATGTGTATGGCTTTTCTCCAGTATGGGTTCGCATGTGCACTCTTAGATCACCATCTTGACTAAATGATTTCTGACAAAGTTGACACCTGTATGGTTTCTCTCCAGTATGGGTTCTCAAGTGCACTTTCAGATTACTACTGTCACTAAATGATTTCTGACATAGCTGGCAACTGTATGGTTTTTCTCTTGCTTGGAATTCAAACTGATTCGTTGAAGAAAAGTTCTTGGAACAAGGTTTATTGTGCTTCTCAGTTGCATAATTTATTTTGTGTTTCTTCAAATATGCATATTGGGAGAATCCTTTATTACAAACCTCACAAACATATGATTTTTCTCCAGTAGAGATTATCATGTGTATTTTCAGATCACCCTCTTGACTAAATGATTTCTGACATAGATGGCACCTGTACGATTTCTCTCCAATGTGGGTTCTCATGTGCATTTTCAGATGATCACCTCGACGATATGATTTCTGGCATATCTGGCACCTGTATGGTTTCTCTCCAGTATGGGTTCTCATGTGCGTTTTCAGATTACTACCTACACTGAATGATTTCTGACATAGCTGACACCAGTGTGGTTTCTCTCCAAAATGTGTTCTCATGTGCATTTTCAGATTACTACCTTCACTAAATGATTTATCGCATAGCTGGCAACTGTATGGTTTCTCTCCAGTATGAGTTCTCATGTGCCTTTTCAGATCAGCACTTCGACTGTATGATTTTTCGCATAGCTGACACCTGTATGGCTTCTCTCCAGAATGTGTTCGCATGTGCATTTTCAGATGAGCACATTGACTATATGATTTTTCGCATAGGTGACACCCATATGGTTTTTCACCAGAATGTGTTCTCATGTGCACTTTCAGATTACTACCGTCACTAAATGATCTATGACATAGCTGGCAACTGTACGGCTTTTCTCCAGTATGGGTTCTCAGGTGCATTTTCAGAAGACTGTGAGAAGAAAATGCCTTCTCGCATATCTGACAATTGCACTGTTTTTCTCTCATAGCTGTACTGGTGTTCATCACAGATTGATTGCACTGGTCACTGTTTTATCAAGTACACAGAGCTCTCAGATTACAACACTTAACACGTGCAGGCTTTCAATAATTAGCATCAGTTTGGTTTTCACTTGATTTGCATGTGTTTCTCCAAATGTTAGGTTCAAGACAAGGTTGGAATATGACTTTCTTAGGCATGAGTCGAGTTGTTTCTTGAGTTTTTATAAACAGTCCGGCAATTGTTGATGTCACAGGATCTACAACACTTAACACACAGGCTTTCAATAATTAGCATCAGTTTGGTTTTCACTTGGTTTGCATGGTTCCAGGACAACTCGTCCAACGACAACTGGCACTGGGTTATGTCTGCCTATGGAGAGGCACTGGGTTATGTCTGCCTATGGAGAGGCACTGGGCAGTGTTGTTGAAAGTATCGGGCAAATGTACTTAAGTAAAAGTAAAAGTAAAATGGATTTTAATTACTTAAGTAAAAGTAAAAGTACTCATCACAAATTTTACTTAAGTAAAAGTAAAAAGTAGCCCCTTCAAATAATACTTTTTAAGTAAAAAGTAAAAGTACCGAGTCTTTCTATAAGCTTAACTCAATCGGTTATTAACCTTCAAAAATACTAAATTCTCGAAATGGCACTCAGCGTTGAGTCTAGTAGGCCTACGCACGCTTTCGATTCATTGTTAGCACAATGCGCAGCGGAAGAGTCGTTCTGCTGCAGAAATGGCAGTGCATCCAGCCATGGAGTCCACGATCCAAATGCACCACCCATCAAAAATCAATTTTTAGCCATGCAAATTTTAATAAGCTGTCTTAGCTTAGCGAAACGAAAATTAATGTTAATTAGCGCTTTGAAGTAACGAAAATTGTAACGAGTGTCGCATAAATTGTAACGAAGTAAAAGTACTAAAATATGGGTAAAATTTTACTTCGTTGAAAGTAAAAGTATTTTATTTTTTCGGTACTTCGTTACATGTGAAAGTACTCAAATTTTTACTTAAGTAAAGTAACGCGTGACTTTTACTTCGTTACTGTACAACACTGGCACTGGGTTATATCTGCCTATGGAGAGGCACTGGTTATTTCTGCCTATGGAGAGGCACTGGATTATATCTGCCTATGTATGTGCACTTGTTATAGCGCCCCTTCGAGCTCTCACTACTCAGAGGCGCTCCCGATGCAGAGCGGACACTGCACCGGAGTTTCACGCAGAAGCGCTGAGCAATTGTGAGTGAAGGACTTGCCCAAGGTCCTTACGCGGTGCGGTGGATTCGAACCTCGAACCTTCCGGCTTCAAGGCAACGACGCCACCACTACACCACCGCGCCCCACAATGGAGAGACACTGGATTGTACAGGGTGGGCCAAAAAAAGACCCCCCCTTAAGATTTTTCCCAATATCTTGACCAAAAGTAAGAATTTAGAAATGAAATTTTACAGTCTTAAAGACAATTCATATTTACACCAGATGGCCAGATTTCACTAAAATATTTCAAACAGAACAAAAGTTATACCACTTTTAGTGAAGCCACTCACCGTTTTTTGACGATTCAAAACCCGATGCAACAAAAAGTTTTAAAAATCAGCTCAATTATTCTGGCCAATATCCTGGCCAGGAGTTAGAATATCGAAATGAAAATTTACACGCTTAAAGAGAATTCATATCCACACATGATTACCAAATTTCATCGGAATATTTTGAACAGAACAAAAGTTATATCACTTTTAGTGAGGTCACCCCCCCATTTTTTGACGTTTAAAAGACGTTACACAGCAAAAAGTAGTAAAAATGTTGCGCGCGTCCCCCCAGCCAAAAGAGCACCCCTATTCAGCCTCAAGTCAAGGTTTCTTTCCTCATATTTCACGCAGGGTCCCTCTGGCCGAGGAGCAAGGCGGGGAGGGGCTTCAGCATTAAGTTCCAGGTACTCCGTTCTCTTCCCTCGAAAACCCGGCACCCCCGAGGCAACATCCAGTATGGATTCTGAACCCTCTTCTTCCTCATTACCAGGTACCAAGGATGACTTAAGGCGACATATGTCCACGGCTCTCTGTGGGAGAGCAACAGCCCCTATTTCAGACTGTTCTGGGTTCAGATCCCCTCCACTTATTCGACGGGTTCCCATCCATCCGGGTTGCTCAGCGGTATCAGGGTCTAGGGCATTATTTTCTCCAGCATATTGCCTCAGATGTTTTTCTAACTGTTCGTGTTTCTCAATTAAGGCCTGCATTTGGGCTTCCTGGCGCTCCATAAATTCTTCAACAGTGCACGATACTATCTGGGAGGGGGTCGTCTCTTCTTCCTCCCCTTCACTAACTTCCTCTTCTGAATTATTACTTGACATAATGTTCAATGAGTAAGGACTTCTTAATAACTCTGATGAAGTAAGAATTAAGCCTAAGTATTCACCACATATCTTCAAGTTAAAGGTTTTAATCAACACAATTGCAAACACTTGACTATCGGTAATCAGTCAATGATATTTAAGCGAAAGAGAAATTAATCAGCATGATTATATTGCATTGATTTATGTAAATTCGAGAACATCTATCACTGTTTCGCAGACACGGTTTTCTTTCCGTGTGAAGCACTCGCTACCATCTAATTAATTAACACTAATGAGTTAAGCCTAATCAGTTCTTCAATTAAGCACCACACGCAATGCGACCAATTATAATTGTCTATTCTAGCGATATTCACTGCGAAACATTATTTATAATAATATCTCATTTAAGCTTCTCGGTTCCACAGCAATATGAAATTTAAGGGGATACTTCTCTGCACTCCAGATAATAATTTCAGTAAACGTTGACCACGGAGATACCAGTCACCAAATTGACCACCAGAAGAAATGAAACGGCGGAAGAATTTCAACTTCCAAAGTATGACAAATATTCTTCAAAACTGTTTTCAGACACCCTGGTCTCGTCAATATGAAGGCCCAATTTCTTGGCTGCACGGCAGAAATTCAATTACTAGTTTCTTCGAGTAAATTTGGATCGCAATCTTATTCAATTTCTACCACAATTTCAACGATTCGAGCACAGAGATGTTGCTTCGTCAACCGCCACCGTCTGTCTGAAGGTTTCAGTCCTTCCAGCCAATCACAGGCCACATCCGGGACTCGTCGGAGTCACGGGATCAAGGGGGATCCAATGAAACCTGTTGCGTTGCCGCCGGACTAAAAATAGAGTGGCATAATGAGCTGTTCTCCCAGAATAAATAATAATACACCGGAGGTCGCTCTAAAACGCGGCTACACCACCGGAGACCGACCGAAGGTTTGATGTTAAGGCCGAAATTCGATTAGGCCGCAAATTTATAAAGGCCGTAAAATTATTAAGGAATTATTAACGATCCAACTTTTCACGATCGTTACACCCTCACCAGCCCCCTGAATTTTTCACCATGGGGAAAAATCTATCAGCTCCTGCTGATCATAACCGAGAAACTTAATTTCAGTGTCACCATAAACAATTCTATAGTCGAGATATCTAATTAAACATCGAAAGTCTTAACGGACAGACTTGTACAAAGGCACCTATCGGAAAATATAACGGACAGATCACGATTTAACGTTATGGCAGAAAGCAATCAAGTATCAAAACATTCACCGAGTAGAGTTCACTAAGTCCAACTCAATTACAATCATAATCAACGATCTACGACGTAGCAACATTTCAACTGCATCTCACAAAACTTTGCAGGTCGTTACAGAACTTAAAGTTCTCGGGAAGCACATGTCGACTTAGACACATAAAAGAAAACACAACAGTTTCAAACAAAATTGCAGGGAATGATTCAGATAATAATTCCTTTTCACAAGAAAGAACACAATCATGATTTGACTTAGCCATTATCACGGCGACTCAACAAGGTACTACCCGACTATTTACTAATTACTGGTCCTCAGGTGGACATCAAGAGTGGCCAGAACCATGCGGCTCTTTTTAAAGTGTGCAGTGTCAAGGTAATTACCTCTACCTTCCACCATTCTTTGCTAAGGGGATCGATCAGGTCAGTCAGGGAGGCGAGGAACACTTCCTCCAAGGTCTGTGGTTTCTGAGCGAAGAATCTATGCGAGATCTCCATGGCCAGGATCCAAGCTCGGAAATTCCAGATATGCCCATCGTCCCAAGGTCGCAGGCGTCGTTCCGAAGCCCGGAGGGGAGCCACTAGGATGGTGCTATTCCCAGACTCCTCCCGCCATTTCTCTATTGCGTTTCCATTTTGTGGTAGAGTCGCAACGGTCTGAATCGTGACCACCACCAACGGTATAAGATCGACCCCGTCTCGAAGGAAGGAACTTCCTCCAATCAATCCATCCAAGTCGGCTCGGGAAAAGTCCAGCCGCTCCTTCTCATGGAAGTATCTCACCAAAGCCCAGACAACCCCAAGCTTTTCTACTTTAGGAACGGAAGCAGGAAGGCGTTGCAGCTCCGGTAACGCCAGTAGAGAGTCGATCTCTCTGGGGCACTGGCCCAACAAACTAAGGCTATCGGGAGTCGCCACAGGCGGAGAAAGTTCGCTGCACGGCCGACCCAATCGTTCCGATTCTTCAGCCGCTTGCAGATTAATCATGAAGCACCGTGAGGAGGCAGGACTTCCAGCAGTAGAAGACTCATTGGAGGAAATCTCGATCTCGATATCAGGTTCGGGCTTCACCTCCACCACCTCAGCAGGGGGACTCCAAGGGTGCAGGAGCTCCAGCAAGTCGATCTCTCCGGCGTCCATGGCCTTTCCTATACAAGGAGACAACCTATCTACATTTATCGGTTCACCTGATTCGGTTCACATAACCAATACGAGAAACTACCCTTATTAGATCCCAACAAAAGTTTTTATCTCTAAGAATAATGCAACACATAATCGCAATCAATCCAGGGCGATAATACAACATAGCAATTTTAGAACGGACACATATAATTATAATCGACGTTTCCTATCCAATCCCATCACTTGCTCGGGGCCACTTACAAGGATAAATAAATGTCTTCCATAACACTAAAAGGTCATGCCCCGGCACCATAGTCAGTACAACATTATTCATTTAAACGGAGCAACATATCAAATAACATCAAGAAGTCACAAATGTATCGAATCACATCACAAGGCACCAGCATGTCAAAGCCAACACTTATCTCATCACTCCGACAATTCATCTGCACACAGCATCACAACAATCTTGCGCCTAACCGTCAGACTAAACTACAGCTCAAGTAATACTCAGGGCTAGAAATCAACAACACTTTTAACTAATGCTGTATTCCATTTACACCACCCTTACAGACACTACATACAACCACCAACGATTGCAACGAACTCCTTTCTGAGCATTCATAAACATGGGCAGTCAGCACATCATCACAGGCAGAACACATTACACTTAGGCTGAGACTACTAAACAAAGGCTTTCTGTTTAGCTAAGCATTATCAATACGCACTAGGGCGGCATTATCCTCGACCTAAGCAATAATTTCTCCACGTCCCCCTTCCAAGACGGAGTACAACAGAGCAGACCACCCGAGACAAGTTAAACAAAGGGGTCTACTGTTTAGTAAAACATACCCTAGAAACTAACGGGTTTCTCCCTGACCTATATGCTATGACCTCTCCACGTCTACTTTACAAGACGGGTACAACAGAGTAGGACAGTAACGCTGACTAGTAAGCAAAAGGGTTTACTGCTTAGTAAAGCATACCAAAGAAACTAGGCCGTCTACAGCTCACAACTCTACACCAGGTCATCGGTCTCACCTCTCATATAATATAAACTGACTGCGGAGACATTAGACAACTCACAAGTCTACAATCTATCTTACTCACAAACTACTCGGAGCTTACACATCACACAGACATACTAGTTTCTTTCACACACTCAACTAATACAACTCGCTAATCAACATTCAAAGACTATGTCCACTAACTGCTACAAAGGTCAAGCTACTCATAATTCAATATGCTAAATAATACCTTCCTAACTTTTATGATTATGCACATTCAACTTTAGAATACATTCACCACAGTTACTGAGCTCAGCTACTCATAATCTAACATATTAGGTAATACCTTATTACCTTTCAATTATAATTATGCAGTCAACATTAGAAATGCATACAGAACATTTGCCTTTTCTTCTCTGGCAACCACAAAAAGAATGCAATGAAACACACAAGTAACCAATCTTATCTATAATCATGAACCAATCATAGATGTTCATTCACAAAATTCATCTGCTTCCATATGCATACCAAAGAACGTAAAAATACTGGACTCAGTGTTACATCATACATCAACTGAAGGAGAGGGTACTCTAACCTCTAAGCTATTACTCCGTCGCCATTATGCGACCCACATCAGCATTTCCACAATCATACTTCATTCACAATAACCATTAATGTGAGCGCTACATAAAAATTCAACTACACAAAATAAACACAAACAACTTAACTAACAGCCCATCACATTATTTTACATTACTGCCTATACCCGGGCCCATTCCCGTGGTTCCTAGTGGGACTCGAGCGCTGTATAAACCTTCTTGCAAATTCACAATTATCTTGCACATGTTTAATCGATACAGCCACAAAATCATCTTTATTCAACACAACATCAGCAATCTGCATATTCTCTAAAACTAGACTAATTGGCTGATGATTCTGGGTGACTCCGGTGCTTTCGCTCTCGCCGGCTCGATGAGCGGAGAGGACGAATGGAGGATGCACATCCCAATCCGATGGATCCTGGGCTACCACCTTGGCAGCAGAGACTTGGAGCGAAGATTCCGTAGAGGACGTTTCTGGCGTCGCAGATTCCGGTTGTTTCTCCACATCTTCCTGAAGATGGATCCCTCCCAGGCGATGAATTCGTTCGAAGGT
The DNA here is from genome assembly GCA_945859605.1 of Lumbricus rubellus. Lineage (NCBI taxonomy): Eukaryota > Metazoa > Annelida > Clitellata > Crassiclitellata > Lumbricidae > Lumbricus > Lumbricus rubellus. Next base: position 18,450,193 of record OX243821.1, on the reverse strand, counting down.
TCTTTGCTCCTTCTCACCATCTGATGCAGCCAGAGGGTCACGAGTTACCACGATTCTTCTACACAGTCTGGAGCGAGGTTTGCAATGAACTGAGAACTTGTGCTCCCCCACCAGAACCCAGTTATGACCCACATGCCATAGAACGTTTTCATCTTTCATCCAAGAAAGACCCAGAATCAGTTCGGAAACTTGTTCAGTCACCAAACAGGGTATCTCGAATGGTTGGCCTTCAATCTGCAACTTCAGTTTCGTTTCGCCGAGTACACGGATGGCTGAACCATTCGCTGCTAACAGGGATTGCTTAGAGTGTTGGATTTCGGCAGGGTCTACCAACGAAGCAGGGCACAGAGTCATTTCACACCCCGAGTCCAGCAGCCCCAGCAAATGTTTACCTTTTATGGTTACGGAAAGGTAAGCGTCATTTCGTCCCTTCACATGTCTCGCATTGTTCACCGTGTTCGATTCTGGTTCTTGTTCTTGTTCTCTCTGCCATGTGTTGTCTGTCCTGCTAGGGCAAACTCGAGAAAGGTGCCCGGGTTGATTACACTCGTAGCAGCGTCTGTTGTCTCGGGCTTCTCCTTGGAAACGGTTATTTGGACGGCGATCCCCCGGTTGATTCCTGAAGCCATGGTTTTCCTTTGGTTGAAACGGTCGTCGCGGTTGCCACTGTCGAAATTGTCCATCAGCAGAAGTAGTATTCGGTTGCGGGGACCACTTCTGAAGCATTTCTTCCATCTTCCGGGTCATCTGTTCTTGAAGTCGGTTCAACTTTTCGTCAAGGTCAAGTTCGGTTTCTTTCACAGTCGAAATGCGCCCAGGACGACGATCACGACGATCGGCAGCGTCTTCATCCGACCAGCGGTAGCCTTCCAGTCTCATGGCGATTTTGTAGGCGTTGTCTAAGGTGGCTGGTTCTCTTTCTCGTACCTTCAGGGCCAGATCTTTATCTCGAAGAGCATCCAGGAATGCTCTGATAGCGATGGTCTCGCTGTGCGTTGATGTTGGTCCCGGGAATGCGAGGATCATCAGTTTCCGGATATCTTGAGCCAGTGAACCAAGGTCCTCGCCCACCTTCTGACGACGAGTGTTCAATTTAGTTTGATACAGAGCAGCTTGATCGGTGCTTCCGTATCGCAGTTTCAATCTACTGACCAGATCAGCACTGGTCACCAAAGCTTCAGAGTCAAATTCGTGTAGCAGTTGATCGACAGGTTCAACCAAGGCACAGGTCAGTTGGGCCAGCTTCTCTTCTTCAGTCCATCTATTGTTCTTCGAGCATACCTCGAATTTCTTGAGGAATACTTCCACCGACGTCTTACCGTTGTAGCGGTCCAGCTTCATTTGCGATTTCATTCTTCTATCTGGAAAATTTGAAGATTCAGATTGTAGTTTCCCAGCAGGTTCTTTCTTTTCACTAGCAATTTCTTGGACTGTATTGTCGATTGTCGTAGATGAATTCTGTGAAGGTTCTCTGAGTGTCTGCAGCAGGAGGCGGAGCAGTTCCTCTTGATTTAAGTTCTTACCATGCTCATCGGGTCTGATTTCGCTTGCACTGTTCAGTTTCACAGCGCTAGCACTGTTCGATTTCACCACAGAGTTTATCGGCACTGTGTGTGTCGCTGACAATTGCACAGATTGATTCAGCATTGAAATCTGTTCATCATGAGCGGCTGGATCAGCGACCAGATGCTGATATGGCGTGTAAGGCATGTGCGAAGGTTGACTTGCCTTCCACCGTTGATATTCGCAGCTTTGTGTCACGTGGGTTTCCGACGACAGGTTCGGTGTCGACATGAGCGGCTGACCGGAAGGAAGGGTGAGCGTAGATATTCGTGGGGCGACGCCAGAGGGCAGGAAAGGTTTTTCGGAAGCCATGACGTTGAGCGACGACGGGGAAAAGGTGGTAGCCCATGAGATGGTTGTCGTTGTCTGTCCGGGATGTGCACCTCGAAGCACCAGATGGTTTTCCCTCAGCGATGATGGATCCCCATTATCTGAAACTAACAGTCGTGAGTTAGTACATGCTTTAACATTATTTTGCCCTAAAGCTACCGCATGGGAATCGAGTACAAGATTATGCAAAGGCCGCATATCTTTTATTTCAGAATGCTCGCTGTCCGATAGACATTTTTCAGTTAATTGATTTCTGAATTGCATTTGTTTATTTCGCATGTAAGAGTCGAAATCAAAACCTTCATAAACAGTGTTCGTGTTATAATCATACATTGTTCGAGTATCTACTTTAGCAGCTGCAGTTGTAGTTCGGCTGTTAGATATCACTTTTGGTCGGGCGCCATAAAAATTTCCTTGAGCATCTAGTTCATCTATTTCTCCAAGACACATTCTCCTTTCCTCAGCACCTTGGCTTAACAAGACCTCATTATTTCTGGTGACAGTTGTTGCACCAGTACTAGATTGGGTCTGAACCTCTGTACCTGAACTTAATTTCACCCCACTAATTCTGGGACCAATTGTTGCGCGCGTCCCCCCAGCCAAAAGAGCACCCCTATTCAGCCTCAAGTCAAGGTTTCTTTCCTCATATTTCACGCAGGGTCCCTCTGGCCGAGGAGCAAGGCGGGGAGGGGCTTCAGCATTAAGTTCCAGGTACTCCGTTCTCTTCCCTCGAAAACCCGGCACCCCCGAGGCAACATCCAGTATGGATTCTGAACCCTCTTCTTCCTCATTACCAGGTACCAAGGATGACTTAAGGCGACATATGTCCACGGCTCTCTGTGGGAGAGCAACAGCCCCTATTTCAGACTGTTCTGGGTTCAGATCCCCTCCACTTATTCGACGGGTTCCCATCCATCCGGGTTGCTCAGCGGTATCAGGGTCTAGGGCATTATTTTCTCCAGCATATTGCCTCAGATGTTTTTCTAACTGTTCGTGTTTCTCAATTAAGGCCTGCATTTGGGCTTCCTGGCGCTCCATAAATTCTTCAACAGTGCACGATACTATCTGGGAGGGGGTCGTCTCTTCTTCCTCCCCTTCACTAACTTCCTCTTCTGAATTATTACTTGACATAATGTTCAATGAGTAAGGACTTCTTAATAACTCTGATGAAGTAAGAATTAAGCCTAAGTATTCACCACATATCTTCAAGTTAAAGGTTTTAATCAACACAATTGCAAACACTTGACTATCGGTAATCAGTCAATGATATTTAAGCGAAAGAGAAATTAATCAGCATGATTATATTGCATTGATTTATGTAAATTCGAGAACATCTATCACTGTTTCGCAGACACGGTTTTCTTTCCGTGTGAAGCACTCGCTACCATCTAATTAATTAACACTAATGAGTTAAGCCTAATCAGTTCTTCAATTAAGCACCACACGCAATGCGACCAATTATAATTGTCTATTCTAGCGATATTCACTGCGAAACATTATTTATAATAATATCTCATTTAAGCTTCTCGGTTCCACAGCAATATGAAATTTAAGGGGATACTTCTCTGCACTCCAGATAATAATTTCAGTAAACGTTGACCACGGAGATACCAGTCACCAAATTGACCACCAGAAGAAATGAAACGGCGGAAGAATTTCAACTTCCAAAGTATGACAAATATTCTTCAAAACTGTTTTCAGACACCCTGGTCTCGTCAATATGAAGGCCCAATTTCTTGGCTGCACGGCAGAAATTCAATTACTAGTTTCTTCGAGTAAATTTGGATCGCAATCTTATTCAATTTCTACCACAATTTCAACGATTCGAGCACAGAGATGTTGCTTCGTCAACCGCCACCGTCTGTCTGAAGGTTTCAGTCCTTCCAGCCAATCACAGGCCACATCCGGGACTCGTCGGAGTCACGGGATCAAGGGGGATCCAATGAAACCTGTTGCGTTGCCGCCGGACTAAAAATAGAGTGGCATAATGAGCTGTTCTCCCAGAATAAATAATAATACACCGGAGGTCGCTCTAAAACGCGGCTACACCACCGGAGACCGACCGAAGGTTTGATGTTAAGGCCGAAATTCGATTAGGCCGCAAATTTATAAAGGCCGTAAAATTATTAAGGAATTATTAACGATCCAACTTTTCACGATCGTTACAAAAACATGATTTTATAAAGTTTCATCTCAAATAATTGTTATCAAATAGACTTCATATTGCCAGAGGATCAGTATTATTGCTACTTAAAATATAAACAGGGTACCAGCGTAGCTGCACGTCACTGAGAAATCACTTAGCAAGATGACATCAAACTGGTAAATAAGGAATCTGTCAGATTAGTCAACAGGTCCATTAAGAACTTTGCAAAGAGACTCAAAAAAAGTGTTGGCACTGGTGGTTGGCATTGAACACAAGTTGTGAAGCACTTCCAAGTTCATTTGACCACAATTATTTGAGACGAGAATTTAAAAAATCGTGTTTTTGCTACTTTTTGTTGGGTTTTGTTTTTTGAATCGTCAAAAACGGTGGTTGGACTCGCTAAAAGTGGTATAACTTGTGTTGTGTTTGAAATATTTTTATGAAATCTGACCTCCATGTGTAACAATGAATTGCCTTTAAGCCTGCAAAATTTAATTTTGAAATTCTTACTTTTGGCCAAGATATTGGCAAAAAACCTAATTTTTTGCGTTTCGTTTTTGAATTGTCAAAAAACGGGGGGGGCCTCACTAAAAGTGTTTTCACTTTTGTTGTGCTTATAATATTTTGATGAAATCTGGCCATCGTATGTAAATATGAATTGCCTTTAAGACTGTAAAATTTCATTTCAAAATTCTTACTTCTGGCCAAAATATTGGCAAAAAACTTAGGAGGCCTTTTTTGGCCCACCCTGTATATGCCTATGGTAAGCACTGGATTATTTCTGCCTATGGAGAGGAACTGGAATATATCTGCCTATGGAGAGACACTGGGTTATATCTGCCTATGGAGAGCCACTGGATTATTTCTGCCTATGGAGAGGCACTGGGTTATATATGCCTATGGAGAGGCACTGGGTTATATCTGCCTATGGAGAGGCACTGGGTTATAGATGCCTATGAAGAGGCACTGGGTTATATCTGCCTATGGAGAGGCACTGGTTATTTCTGCCTATGGAGAGGCACTGGATTATTTCTGCCTATGGAGAGGCACTGGGTTATATCTGCCTATGGAGAGGCACTGGTTATTTCTGCCTATGGAGAGGCACTGGATTATTTCTGCCTATGGAGAGGCACTGGGTTATATCTGCCTATGGAGAGGCACTGTTTCTATCGGTGTCACGACAACTCGTCCAACGACAACTCGTCCATGGACAACTGGTCCACCGACAACTCGTCCACCGAAATAGAAGCCGGAATAACGAGAGAGCGCTTGAGAAATGGAAGCTGGATGAGAGTTCTTTATTTACGAAATAGGAGCTGGGTTTATGACAAAAGTCTAATGGTTTTCTTGCTTAAATAGAAGCTGAATTGGCAATCCTGGGAACGGCGGTCATAAATTCCGAAACACTGTTTTTCATATTGTGTATAGTCCGTGTTTTCAGCTTCGTGTTTTACGCCTCTCGCCGTTAAAAATTTATAATTTCGATGAAAAATATTTGCTGACGAAATAGAAGCGGGATTTAACGCGTGAGGGTCGGTTAGGGGACTTAGGGCTCAGGTTAGGCGTCGTGAGGGTCGGTTAGGGTTAGTTTTAGGGTCAGTGCAGTCATTCTGCTGAAATAGAAGCTGGATTGATGAAAATGTTCTTGCCTAACTGGAGCTGGATTGACGGAAAAAGCTGTAAGAAGGTATTTTTAGATCAGAAATAGAAGCTGGATTCATGAGTTCAACGGTTGAGAAATATGTATTACGGTGAAATAGAAGCTGGATTGCCGTTTATCCAGCTTCTAATTCACCACACATCACGTTTAAAGCCTTCTCAGGAGATAGCCTATCGATTTCTGTAATTTTATAATTTATGACCGCCGTTCCCAGGATTGCCGCTGAATTGACGATTTTCATCATGTGTCTCAACATGCATCTAGCTTCTATTTCAGATAGAAAAAAAACTTGATCCATCTTCCATTTCTTAAGCGGTTTTTCATCAATCCAGCTTCTATTTCACCTGTAAAAGCCTTCATCCAACTTCCATTTCTCAAGCGTTTTCCCAGTTACTAAATTAAAAGGCGATCATGGTAATGACCAATCCTTACCTAATTCATTCATTCATTAAACATGTTTACCCGCTAAATTATATGCACAGAATTATAGAGTCTAACCAAGTTTATGACCAAAGTAGAATAATAGAATATCTTCAAAATCTAATTTATGCTGGTCCTCAGTACAAAATGGCGATCGATGAAAGTGCTTCACTGTGACGACTCGAAGCAGTATTTTGCAAAGTATGGTACTGTCATCTATCGAATATAATTTAACGTGCTACGACAACTCCTAATAAATCAGTGCCACGACAACTCGTCTACAGACAACTCGTCTAACGATGTGGTCTCCGGACAATTCGTCTACCGACAGCTGGTCTACAGACAACTGATTCAGCGACATTCTCTTTGATATAGAAATGCAATTATTATTAAAAGAGGCCACCATGGCAATTCATGGTTATCCACTAAAACGCGATGCTATTATTACAAGTTTACTATGGCAATTTATAGCCCCTATGCAAATAAAAACGCAATTACTAAATTTCACATGTAGGCTACGTTGGAATAAATGACCTCTATGAAAATTACAGACGAATTTTAATATCAAAAGGTTATCATGGGAAAATAAGACTTCAGACTTTTTCACTGAAGATATGCTATTGGAATCTGGTTGTTTGCATCTGTCATGCTTCTATGTACGAGGTACGTTACCATTGGAATAAATGACGGTAGGCCTACTTCTAGGTTTAGCGACCCCTCAAGAAGTAACGTTTTAGCTTTGTTAAGTTGAATAAATCCAACTTCTAGTTTGCCGAGAATTCTTTTCATTCATCCAGCTTTTGTTTATGCAACATTTTGTTCCATAAATTCCACTTTATTTCGTAAGTCAATATTTTTCATCAATATAGGTTCTACATCATTGATAATTATATTGTTTATCATTCCAGCTTCAATTTCAGCATAATGACTGCACTAACCCTAACACTAACCCTAACCGACCCTCACGGCGCCTAACCTGAGCCCTAACCGACCCTCACGCATATACCCAAATCCCAAGCCGTATAGCACTTCAGATATATTTTATTCCCGTAAACTGGAAGTTGGATGAAAGTTGAAAACATATTACTCCCAGTATGAGAATTGTGGAAAAATAACTGGGGGGTTGGACCATTATTCACTTGGAATTTGGGGTAAAAACATACTTTAACATGGGGCTCTAAGAAAGACTGGGGGGGGTTGAACCGCCCAACCCCCCGGCAATTCTCACCCTGATTACTCCTGACGTATTGCAGTATCGTTATAACCTGGATGAGCATATTAATTAACAGAAGTAGAAGTTGGATGAGCGACAAAATCATGATTTTATGCTAAATTATAACCGTAAAACTAGAGGCTGGATGAACGATAAAAATATTTTTATTTGAAGTAGAAGTTGGATGAATAACGGAACTGTGATATAATAGAATTAGAAGTTGGATGACCGATGAAAAAATGACTAAAACATGTTTAAAATAATTTTACGTTGCTATAGGCCTACGGCTTGGGATTCGGGTATATGCCTTTCCAATGCGAAGTATGCAAACAATCATTTAAGACTCATAAAATTGTTCTGGTTCACAAAAGACTTCACACCGGGGAGAACACATCTCAGTGGGTGTCACAACAACTCGTCTAACGACAACTCGTCTAACGACAAGTGGGCTCCGGACAATTCGTCTAACGACAACTGGTCTACTGACAACTGATCCAGCGCTTGAGAAATGGAAGCTGGATGATAGTTTTTAGAGGTGAAATGGAGATTGGATTGATGAAAAAACGCAAGAGAAATAGAATCTGGATGATGGTTCTCTTACAGGTGAAATAGAAGCTGGATTAACAAAAATAATGCATGATAAATAAAAGCTGGATGAAGGTATTTCTAGATCTGAAATGGAAGCTGGATTGATAATAAAACCGCTCCAGTAATGGAAGCTGGATGAGGGTATTTTTATATATGAAATAGAAGCTGGATTGACTAAAATAACAGGCGAGAAATAAAAGCTGGATGAAGGTATTTTTTGATTTGAAGTAGAGATGGGTGCACGCTAGAATACATGAATGAAAATCATCAATCCAGCTTCGATTTCAGCTAAAAACCCATTTTCGTAAATCCAACTTCTATTTCATCAATACTATTCGTCAGTAGACCAGTTGTCGTTAGACCAATTGTCCGGAGACGAGTTGTCGTTAGACGAGTTGTCGGTAGACCAGTTGTCGTGAAACCAACTGGCACATATGGGGTTTCTTGCCAATGTGGATTCTGGCATGATTCCTAAAAATGGAAGAATCAGTGAACGTTTTTATGCATTCCTGGCATTTTGTATGGTTTCTCTCCAGTATGGGTTCTTACATGAAGTATTAGACTAGAATCGCGTGAGAATAGCGTTTTGCAAAACTGGCATTGATATGGCTTTTCTCCTGTGTGGACTCTAACATGATCTTGCAGTTTAGAAAATTGGATAAATCTTTTCTTGCACACTTTACACAGATGTGGTTTCTCTCCAATGTGCGTTTTTTCATGATATTTCAGACTTGACAAGTATGAGACTGAATTCTAGCATGTCTTGCAGAGGTAAGGTTTCTCGCCGTAATTAATGTGTTCTAATGTGATCCTTTAAATGGCTGCGATAATTTGTTTTTAAATCGCACAAATGGCATTGGTATGCTTTTTCTCCAGTATGACTTCTTGTGTGACATCGCAACAGGTAAGCTTGGGCAAAACATTTTTCACACACTAGGCGTTGGTAAGGCCTTTCCCAGAATGGGTTCTCATGTGCATCTTTAAGCTGATTTGGCATGTGAAGACTTTCTTCAGCAGTTTTAAAATTATGTGAGTTGAAACCACTCTAGATTCAAAATATTCTTAAAAGAAAATGCTACAAAGCAACGACACATATAAGCACATTGCACAGTAGATATATATCATGGACTTCAAACTGATCTCGAATTACAATTGGTCTCAACTGCAAGTTTGCAATTGTATTTCAACAGATATCAGCAAAGAAGTTGTGAGGTGGACAAAATTGATGGATGTCACAATGATCCAAAAGTTCATTCTCCGTTTCAAGCAATTCGTCACATATACCACATCCAAAAGATTTTGACAAAGACGCTTCTGCGTTCACAGAAGATTCGACATTGCTAGTATACAGACAGTCCGCATTTTTTATTTCCTGCAATGGAGTAGCAATTCCACTATAATCCGGATATTTATGCTTTGATAAACACTCGTTTGGTTTGTCAATAACACACGTGTTGGTAAATGTAATGCAATGATCAGACAGGTTAGCAATTTCTTCACTTTCAATTGTAAGATCCTGTGGTTGTGTTCTTTTGTGTACTTCAGACTGTTTCGCTGAAGATATGCTATTCGAATCTGATTGTTTGCATCTGTTATGCTTCTCAGATGCATGTGTCCTTCTGTGTTCCTTTAGGTATCCAACTTTTGTGAATTCTTCAAAACACACCTCACGTGTGTTTGTTTTTTCAGCAGAATGTATTCTTGTGTGCTTGTTCAGATTACCTTGACTTGCAAATGATTTCTGACACAGCTGACACATGTACGATTTTTCTCTTGCCGAGACTTCAAGCTGTTTCCCAGGAGAAAAGTTCTTGGCATAAGATTCATTGTGAGAAAATTGCTTCTCAGCTGCATGATTTCTTTGGTGCTTCTTTAAATATGCAAGTTGTTTGAATCCTTGATTACAAACGTCACATGTGTATGGCTTTTCTCCAGTATGAGTTCTCATGTGCACTTTCAAAGCACTGCTTACACTAAATGATTTCTGACATAGCTGGCACCTATATGGTTTTTCTCCAGTATGGGTTCGCATGTGCGCTCTCAGTTCACCAACTTGAATAAATGATTTCTGACATAGCTGGCACTTGTATGGTTTCTCTCCAGTATGGATTCTCATATGCATTTTCAGATGACCACTTTGACTAAATGATTTCTGGCATATCTGGCACATGTATGGTTTCTCTCCAGTATGGGTTCGCATGTGCGCTTTCAGATCACCACCTTCACTAAATGATTTCTGACATAGCTGACACCTGTGCGGCTTCTCTCCAGAATGTGTTCTCATGTGCATTTTCAGATGAGAACTTTGACTACATGATTTGTCACAAAACTGACACCTGTATGGTTTCTCACCAGTATGGGTTCTCATGTGCAATTTCAGATGACCATCTTGACCAAATGATTTCTGACATAGCTCGCAACTGTATGGTTTTTCTCCAGTATGGGTTCTCATGTGGATTTTCATATGACCACCTCGACTGTATGATTTCTGGCATATCTGACAACTGTATGGCTTTTCTCCAGTATGGGTTCGCATGTGCACTCTTAGATCACCATCTTGACTAAATGATTTCTGACAAAGTTGACACCTGTATGGTTTCTCTCCAGTATGGGTTCTCAAGTGCACTTTCAGATTACTACTGTCACTAAATGATTTCTGACATAGCTGGCAACTGTATGGTTTTTCTCTTGCGTGGAATTCAAACTGATTCGTTGAAGAAAAGTTCTTGGAACAAGGTTTATTGTGCTTCTCAGTTGCATAATTTATTTTGTGTTTCTTCAAATATGCATATTGGGAGAATCCTGTATTACAAACCTCACAAACATATGATTTTTCTCCAGTAGAGATTATCATGTGTATTTTCAGATCACCCTCTTGACTAAATGATTTCTGACATAGATGGCACCTGTACGATTTCTCTCCAATGTGGGTTCTCATGTGCATTTTCAGATGATCACCTCGACGATATGATTTCTGGCATATCTGGCACCTGTATGGTTTCTCTCCAGTATGGGTTCTCATATGAATTTTCAGATGACTACCTTGACTATATGATTTCTGACATAGCTCGCAACTGTAAGGCTTTTCCCCAGTATGGGTTCTCATGTGCATTTTCAGGAAACTATGACAAGCAAATGCTTTCTCACAAATCTGGCATTTGCACTGTTTTTCTCTCATAACTGTACTGGTGTTCACGACAGATTGATTGCACCACTGTTTTATACACAGAGCTCTCAGATTACGACATTTAGCCTACAGGCTTTCAATAATAATTGGCATCAGTTTGGCTTTCACTTGATGTGCATGTGTTTCCACAATCGTTAGGTTCTAGATAAGGTTGAAATATGACTTTCGTAGGCATGAGTTGTGTTGTTTCCTGCAGGCAACTAAGTTTATAAACAGTCCGGCAATTGTTGATGACGTAGCATCTACAATTTAAACAGAATAAAAAGTATGGAAGTCATAAATGTAGTAAAATTTGTACTTGTTGCATACAATGGCCGTCAAATAATTGGTGCCGGTTCCTCAAGTTAAGCGTTGTCCCAGGTTTCATTGTCGTTGTGTTCATCTTCGCTGTTAAGAATATGTCTAAACAACCTTCTCCATTCACAGTATGTCTGTATGCTCAGTGGTTAAAGTGGTTTGGGTTAGCAGAGGTGATGAGTTTCATTGCAACTCAAGTGTTCCAGGGTTTCGTGCATGATGAGCAGTGGGCAAAGAATTTCAGAACAGAAGTGGGAAGGCCGTTCTAGCGCATCCCCACCCACTTTAAACGCATTCCTTTGTTCTGCAATTTTCTTTTTGTTACATTGTGCAACAGAGCACGGCCTTCATACATAATAGAGAACTCTACAATGATGACTTACCCCCAAGAAATTTTGAAATGAGAAAAACAAATATATGATATTTGTAATAAGGACACTTGCCGACCTGTTAATCACCACAGAGCACCCAACACATTATAGGCAATCTAACATGCAAATGACAATTTGCTGCATCTAACGTTAAGGTTTACAATCTAGTGCTTTAGCGTTGACAAAAGAGTACTTGCAAAGTAGAAGTGGGATTGGTCAATTAATTTTTAATCAAATATGGCAATAAATTATATTCTTGCTGAAATTGGAGCTAGATTGGTGTCATCATGGGCGGTCGAACATGGGGCAAGACAGGGCCACATGGCTCCTCCACAATATTTAAACCTAATTTTAACTACCCTACTGCTATTTAGTTTTAAACAAATTTATTTACCCTAGGTGAAAATTAGAAATTTATATTTAGAAATCTCTTTGAAAAAAAACGCAGTTCTCAATTGCTTGCTTTCCAGTATTAAGCTTTTGCTAAATATTTATTCATAGGCCTAACCATTGTGTTTGCCCCTCATGAAAATATATATACGGAGTCCTTGATTCGCATCACTTGCATCATTTCTCCAGTCTTGGCCCTCGGAGACTTCAAACAATCCAGAGTCCAGACCAATTTCTAAAAATAGTTTAGATTGTGCGGTGTGCGAATGGGCGAATTCCTTGTTACAAATCTGACAAACAACATTGTTTCGCTCTGGTATGTTCATCCCCTGCCATGGGATCTGAAGTGCACAAGAATGCTTTCTGACATTTTTGAAAGGTTTGATTCTTATCCAGAATGTAGCCTATTTCCACGTGCCTCTGTAGGCCTACACTAAAATACTACAAGTTTAACTGTTGTCTTAAATAACAAGCATCAATTTATGCGGCTTCTCTGCAGTATGAAACCTAGCACCACGCACGCTGTGATGCAAGATCTGAACAGTGTCACGACAACTCGTCCAATGACAACTCGTCCAACGACAACTGGTTCACCGAAATAGAAGCCGGATTAATGAGAAAGCGCTTGAGAAATGGAAGCTGGATGAAAGTTTTGTATTTGGAAAATAGGAGCTGAGTTTATGAAAAAGTCTAGTGGTTTCTCTGATTAAATAGAAGCTGAATTGACGACTTTCATCATGTGTCTCAACATGCATCCAGCTTTTATTTCAGATCAGGAAAAAAACTTGATGCATCTTCCATTTCTTAAGCGTTTTCCATCAATCCAGCTTCTATTTCACCTATAAAAACCTTCATCCAGCTTCCATTTCTCAAGCGCTTTCTCATTAATCCGCTTCTATTTCGGTGGACGAGTTGTCGGTGGACGAGTTGTCGTAGGACCAGTTTTCGTGGAACCAGGTCTATTGGTAATGGCGCACTTAGTGACTGCGAGCGTCCCGGAAGCATATACCCAAATCCCAAGCCGTATAGCAACGTAAAATTATTTAAAACATGTTTTGGTCATTTTTTCATCGCTCATCCAACTTCTAATTCTACCATATCACAGTTCCGTTATTCATACAACTTCTACTTCAACTAAAATATTTTGATCGTTCATCCAGCCCCTAGTTTTATGGTTAAAATTTATTACAAAACCATGATTTCGTCGCTCATCCAACATCTACTTAGAACTGCTATCTAATATGCTCTTAGAGCTTCTAGTGATACTGCAATACGTCAGCAGTAATATCAGGTTTTCATCGCTCATCCAACTTCCAGTTTACGGAAACAACATATCTCTGAAGTGCTATACGGCTTGGGATTCGGGTATATGCGTTCCGGAATGACAAAGTCAAAAGTTGGCAGACCTACTTCCTGTTGCGAATGTTCATAAATTGGAATAGCGTGTTTAATGGCGCGAATCATGACTGGGGTGTTTCTTAATTTAGCAACCTAAACTACGGGATATCGAAAATGAAAATAATTTAGCAACCTAAACTACGGTTTAACCAAAAAGCGATCACGGTAATGAGTGTAGGACATTAGCCCCCCGGACAAAAGCCCCCCGGACATAGTCCCCCCCGGACATTAGCCCCCCCGGACATTAGCCCCCCCCCCATTTTTGCTAGGACATTAGCCCCCCCCGGACATTAGCCCCCCTTCTTGTGCAAATCATCGAATAGTGCCGTAACTGATAAATTGTCAATGGCATTCGCAATTTCGCATGCATACGAAACTTCTTAGTGTCATTTAGGTTCTGATTGTGTCAGTAGGCATATAGACTTGTATTCGAAATGAACGACTGGGAATCGTATGTAGGGCCTATACAGTCTATTTGTATAGTGTCCTGCAACAAAGTTTTGTTAACGTTAGTTAGGCTACGTCTCAGCTTCAGACTTATTAGCGTCGTTTCATTTAAACATTAGATTCTATACATTAAGGAAATGAACGACTGCAGGGAATCGTATAGCCTACAGCAGAGGTGCGCAACCTTTTCGCCAGTGTCGGCCGCATCAAAAGTGTACATTCTTACCACGGCCGCCAGTGTTTAATCTAGTCCCCTTCTGGGGTGGGTGGGCAGAGAATCGACGTTTCTGGGTAGGGACCAAGGAGCGTCCGGAAGACGATCTCCGTTGCGCGCTACATCAAGAGAGGGGTTTGTACTTTTTAATTTCTACATTGCAATGGTGGCATTTTAAGCCGTCATCTAAACAAAATTGCTGCAAATTTTCAGTGCTAAGATTCACTGTGGTTTAAGACTTCAATAAATATAGGCTACTGAGGCCTACAATAAAAAATTTCGGCGAAAATATAGCCTACTGCTTGCGTTGTCCGCTTTTAGGATTTTTATTAGACCTACCTCACTGCAGATGAGTCATTTAATCGATTGCTTACTATAGCTGTCTCCCCTACGAAAAATCAGTTTCCCATTTCTCGTAATTTGAAGGTCTTTTTCTCCTCCATTGTTCGCTTTCTCTTCAGAGACATCGTAATCAACAGTTGACAATTTGTGGTTTACACTAAGTTTAAGCTTAGCCTACACTTTACAGATAGAATACAGAAGAATCTAATATTGCTTCTCTTCTAGTCGCAGTGAGTGGGTGACCTATTCATGCAGTCAGGCAAACGCATGATCAAGGTCTGAGCCCCATGCAGCTTTCTACGCCACCTGTTTTCCATTCTGCCCTACACAGATAGGCTACAGTTGTACATTGTAACCTAATATACTTGAAAATTATCTGTGGTGTAAGTTTCATTGGTCACACTTTTTCCTGCCAGCAGCGGCCAGCTGACGGTCAGCCGGGTTCGTAGGCCTACAATATCAAGATCTTTCCACTCATTAGTGGAGTAATCTTGGTCCATAATTTGTATACAATGATTGACTGTCCGGAGCTGGGCAGGCTATGGGATATTAGTACTCTGACGGCCCTGGCTCTTTGATCTACATCTGGAGGATAGGCTACATGCGCAGCTGATACCTCTAAGATGCATGCACATGCGACGGACAACGGGTGCTTCAAGTGAGAATATTATAATCATAGGCTAATATCTACATACACTAAAAAACACACAAATGCAACTCAATGCTTCAAATAACATTAGTTTTAAAACAATTGAATAAAATATTTATGAATTTATCTACAAACGGCCGCCAGTATGTTATAGTCAGATTTGTGTCCACGGCCGCCAATATTTCCTTTCACGGCCGCATGCGGCCGTACGGCCGCAGGTTGCGCACCGCTGGCCTACAGTAACTAGGCCGGAGGCCTACTTGTTAGTGTCAGCTTTTGCTACAACGAAGGTTTGTTAACGTCAGTTAACTACGTCTGAGCTTCGTTAATGTCCGGTCCCCACGGTAATACCAACTCTCTCAATGACCAATCCTTACCTAATTCATTAATCATTCACTAAACATGCTTGCCCACTAAATTATACGAACAGAATTTATAGAGTCTAACCAAGTTTATGACCAAAGTAGAATAATAGAATCTCTTCAAAATCTAATTTATGCTTGTCCTTAGCACAAAATGGCGAACGATGAAAGTGCTTCGCTGTGATGACTTGAAGAATCATTTTCCAAAGTATGTATCGCCTGACATCTATCGAATATCATTATTTTTAACGTGCTACAACTATTACGGTAAATTGGCTATTAGCCTATTCGCTTCTTTTCAAATTGCGAACCTATGGTAAGTTGGTCTATCGACTCTATCTCATGCGGTTTTGTGCAGTTCCGAGAATTTATTAATATTTGGGGGGGTGTGGTAGAGTGGTGACCGGACAAAACCGCCCTGGACAAAAACCCCCCCGGACAAAAAACCCCCCGGACAAAAAACCCCCCGGACAAATCCCCCCTGATTTAGCCTAGGACATTAACCCCCGGACAATTTCCCCCCTTTGTTGCGCAAAGTGCAGGCAGGCCTACAATTTACCTAAACTTAGGCTAATTATCCGGTTCCCCGTGCTGTGTCAACTAATTAGTGTCATACGGGTAAGCACCTGTCGCTGTCATTCAGGCGTGAACTTAAAACTTGTTAGTGTCATTCAGTCACTCCGATATGAAGCTAGTACCTGTTGGTGTAATCTAAGACAGCATGAATCGTTGTCATCAATCCATTCCATTTAAGAAAGAGTATTTTCATTAATCCAGCTTCTTTTTAAGACAGAGTATTTTCATCAATCCAGCTTCTATTGAAGCAAGAACATTTTCATCAATCCAGCTTCCATTTAAGTAAACTTTATTTGCATCAATCCGGCTTCTATTTAGCGATAATTCTTTTCATCAATCCAACTTGCATACTTAGGACCGCCGTTTTGTAGTACGATCCGACACCTTATGCGCAATATATTCTACCAGGGGGGGTTATGTCCTACCCTGGAGGGGTTATTGTCCGGGGGTTTTTGTCCGGGGAGGTTTTGTCCGAGAGGGTTTTTCTCCAGGAGGGGGGGGGTTTGTCCTACAACCGAGTTGTCGTGACACCCGGTCGCATATACCCGAATCCCAAGCCGTATAGCAGCGTTAAATTATTTAAAGCATGTTTTAGTCATTTTTTCATCGCTCATCCAACTTCTAATTCTACTATATCACAGTTCCGTTATTCAACCAACTTCTACTTCAACTAAAAATATTATGATCGTTCGTCCAGCCTCTAGTTTTACGGTTACAATTTAGCATAAAATCATGATTTCGTCGCTCATCCACCTTCTACTTATGTTAATTAATATGCTCACCCAGCTTCTAATGCTACTGCAATACGTCAGCAGTAATATCATGTTTTCATCGTTCATCTAACTTCCAGTTTACGGAAATAAAATATCTCTGAAGTGTTATTGGCTTGGGATTCGGGTATATGCTAGTCGGTCACAAGTTGGGCCTACAGCCAGTGGATTAATCACTGACTCTTCTTATATGTGTTGGTCTAGGGTCGGAAAACATTATGGTACTTATGGGTTTTACGACCCCCAACGTTCTTGTCTGTTTATAAATTCGATGAAAAATATTTGCTAACGAAATAGAAGCGGGATTTATCGCGTGAGGATCGGTTAGGGCTCAGGTTAGGCGTCGTGAGGGTCGGTTAGGGTTAGTTTTAGGGTTAGTGCAGTCACTCATCTGAAATTAAAGCTGGATTGATGAACAATAATTTTCAATGACATAGAAGTTATATTGATGAAAAATATTTCCTGACGAAATAGAAGCGGGATTAATGGAACAATTTCATGCATAAACAGAAGCTGGATCGATTAAAAGGATTCTCGGCAAACTAGAAGTTGGATTTATTAAAGATAACACGCTGCAACGTTAGTTCTTGAGGGTCGTAAAACCCACAATTAAGTACCAACATTATTTTTAGTGATTTAAAGATAATAATTATTGTTTAACAATTACTAGCCGCGGCAGGTAACTGTTCACTTTATCGTCCGAAATTATTTAATCAAGGGTTTCGACAACAGTTACTGGTCTACAGACAACTCGTCTAACTGGTCTCCAGACAATAATAATTGTCTGGACACCAATTGTCGTTAGACGTTATTGTCTCTGTCTGTCTGTCGTTAGACGTTATTGTCTCTGTCTGTCTGTCTGTCTGTCTGTGCGTCTCTCTCTGCGTCTCTCTCTCTCTGCGTCTCTCTCTCTCTCTCTCTCTCTCTCTCTCTCTCTCTCTCTCTCTCTCTCTCTCTCTCTCTCTCTCTCTCTCTCTCTCTCTCTCACCCACTCACACACACACACACACACACACACACACACACACACACACACACACACACACACACATTTAACTGGTGCAACACCTGCACTTTTCACTCATTTGTCACAATCATTTTCAAATTAGAGTGCAGGAAGTCATTCACTTTATTAATCCAAAGTTCACAATCAAATTACGAACATCTCCAACAGAATACAATTTTCAACACCGTTCTTCAACACTGAAACACCATGCTCACAAACTTCGTAAACAGTAAAAACAGAATTTCTTAGAATCCACGAAGCAACAGCAATAAAAGCATTCACCTTATTTTCCTGAAGTAGGCTATGCAAAACAAATTCTCAACGTAACCTATAACTATCGCAAACAGAACATATTTTGTAATACAGTTCTCTCTGTACAGGTGTATATACATAGCAGGAAACTACAATTATTTCATGATATGTGGACAATGGTTTCCATAGCTAGCCTTTGTTAAGGCCGTCATTTTTTTCTTTGAAACTGAATATGACTAGTGAATTGTTACTATAATATTTACTATAAACACCCACTATCTCATTCTTTTCGCTGTTGTAGTGAAGTATATGATGATGGCCTGGTTGGCTTTCATTGTTCATTTGTGCATCAGTGATCATCAAGAGATTCAACTCCGGATCCAACAGCTCTTGTTTGTTGGACCATTCACTTATCACAATTCTGCCCTCAGCATCAGCAAAACTCACAGCACTTTCGTTATCAGGCGTTGACTGATATTGGCGTAGGATGCTTCCACTCATATCTATCTCCGTTAACTGTGCTTTACGCTCGCCGTGTGATGAAACCAAAACAAGGTTCCCATTTGATTTCATAAGGACATATCCGCGCCATGTGAACAAGAAAATGTCCCACGACAACACTATTCTATGCTGTAAGGAACCATCCGCATTATAAATCTTAACAGCGCAAGGGTCATCTCCTTTCTGCAGTGAGGCGAGCATTAGTTTGCCAGAAGCGGATACGCATAAAAACGAAGACACCAGTCTTAGATCACGAATCAATGGTACAATGCTAAACTGATGTCCGTCATCCCATGTAATGCGTAAGACTGTCAGCCAATCCGTGTCTTGAAGGAACCCTAGTACGTACACACAGTTGGAAACGATGCAAGCTGCTATGTCGACAAAGAGCATTTTTGGCAGCGGGATGACATACTTCACCTCTGCCATGTCGTTGCGATCGTAAACAATGAGACATTTATCGTCGGAAGCAATGAACAGCTCATCCCCCAGTGTAGTCAGTCTCATGGGGTGTAGCTGGATCTCAGACTGATGCAAAATTTCCACACGAAACGTCTCTTGTGCTTAAAATAATAATAATTACTTTGATTGTATGTTGCACTTGTCGATGAAATGACAAATGCAATTATTTGAATGTGTACCATGTATCAGGACCAACAGCAGCTTATCAGAATAGGGGAAAACATATTATGCTTATAAATCTTCTATGTGATCAATTCCTAAAAATGCCAGCATGCTTAATGATGGACCAGTGTGTTCCAATTTACGAAAACCTGCATTTAGGAGCCGTCCATAAAGTATGTCACGCTCCAGGGGGGGGGAGGGGTGTAAGAAAGTGTGACAGTTTGTGACAGGACAGTGTTGGTTTACTGAGGGGGTCAGGCCATGTGTGACGTAACACATTTATTTATTTTTAAATTTTTCTTTCTAATTCTTTTTTATATTCTTTTAGTAGAATTTAATAGCTTTAAAAATAATTCTCAATTTTTTTAAACATTTCAATTAGTTTTATGTCAAAATAGCATGAAATGCGTATCCCTGAATGTGTTGTTCACGATTCCTCTCGCTAAGAGCTCTAGTAATGCTGTTGCGAAGCCTTGTTTTAGGCCCTATGTATAGAATTGCGGTGTTAATTTTTTTTTTACTTTCGAAAGTGTGACGTACTTTAGGGGGGGGGGGGTTTCCGAGATTTGTGACAGTTTCTGACAGGGGGGGGGTCAAAAATGGTCAAAAATACCGTGACATACTTTATGGACGGCCCCTTACAAGAACAGACTAGCCCTCTACTGCAGGAAAACTAGTTTATGAAGCCTAGATTCGAACGTTGATGCATAAATTAGGTTGCAATCAGTGATGAAGGCATATCGTGAAGCACTACAGTTTCTGCCCGTGCTTTGTTGGTTTACTGAATGCTTTTCCGATTAAGTTGTACTGAAAGAGACGCCTTAAATGCAGAATGAAACAGAATAAAATAGAATTGCATAATATTGTATGTGAATGATGGATAAAGGAATGAAATATATATAAATAAAAATTTTGCTTGACACTTAATATCAGGGACGACTGTCTTATGGCATTGACTGTGATTCTAATATTATTGTATTGTATTTAAACATTTATAAAGCGCCTCTAGTAGGGTGAACCGTTCAGAGGCGCTCCCAGTGCGCAAGGCCCTGCGAGAAGAAACAAGTTTTGAGGAGAGACAAAGCAGAGGAGAGACTAACAGAAAGAAGTGTAGAGCGAACAGAAGGCGAAAGGGCATTCCAAAGAGAAGGACCAATTGAGACAAATGATCGAGACTGAGCCATAGCAGTTCTAGACCGAGGAACCAAGAGGTCAAATCTTTTGGAGGAACGAAGTGGACGGTGGGAGGAAGCCGAGTGAGGACAAAGTAAAACATTAGTCAGATATTTATAATCATAGTTGAATTATTTGCAAGCACGACAAAAAGCTCATTCCATGAGGACTTACTCATGCGGTCTAGAGCTCTGTGAACTTCGTTTTGGAAGAAGTTGGTCGCAAGACTGCTGCTCCAACGCGAACAGACAGATCGAAGTTTGCTAATCACTAGACCGGATTTTTCTTTCCACACACTTTTAGCCAGCTTCATATCTTTCACTTCCATTGTCACAACTTTAACGAGGATACATTGAAGTAACTCGATCGGTAAATCTTGCAGCTAGTAGAACGCCAAAAATACTCAGCATAAAACAAACAAGTGGAAATGTCAAATTAAGCCAACGAGGAACCTAATGGCAGCAGCTATCCATATAAATAATGTTCACGATTCCATGTCACATTCTTGAGAGTCTGCCTAGAAATAATATGAGTACAAACTGGAATCAACAGACAGGACTTAAAGACTACCTCTCAGTCTCAGCTACTTACCAATTCACTGCTAAATATACCCATCTTGATTAAAGAACATTATTAGTGAGTAAATGCTCAACTATCTTCTTGGCGATTTTGCCTTTTATTGTATTAATAAACAGCATATATTTCCTTTGTTTACTTTCAGCCTTTCAGCAGTGACGATTTTATTCATTTTCATAGGAACATTGACAGATTTCATTCAAGTGATCCACTTTTGTGCTGATTCAAGTTTACATTAACAGTCAATGACTGAGTCGCTGTACAGATATGGATTAGCATGCTTGAAGCTACGATGTTAGACTCCCACGACAAACGCAATGGTTAAGAAAAACAATGAAGTCCTGACTCAACTTTAATGCTATGTCTAAGACGTCTCTAGATTATAACTGTACCCTGTCCCTATGTTGAAAACCAGTAAATGTGAGGCAAATTAAGCAAAATTCTGTCTTGGCGTCAAATTTAAAGTTTTCATTGCAATGCTGCAACCTTACCAAAAAAGAAGCATGGATAATGAGTAGAAGTTTTTCAGATACCTTAAAGACATATTTACAACTCACAAATTCAATGCAGTAAGCTTACCGTTGTGTAACTCAATGAAGCGCGCTTTGTACACAAAGCATTGTCATCTGGTTGGAATACTGCCACTACATGAACAAATAAAAAATACCTAGATTTCTTCTTAACAGCCGCAATCAGTGAATAATATGATATAACAATATGCCGCTTAAATGGATGTGTACTGATCGATTTTGTTGGTGTTGTTCATACTACGAGTACGCCTATATGACCCATTTAATCATGGGAAATCAATCAGGTGGTTGAAAAAGGAAATCGCAAATTAAAAGAGTAGCCTAATATCAAAAACTTCCAGGTTACGCTACGTTAAATCATTATTTACTTTGCCAAATAAATATTATTATCTTTAATGCCGAATTGAGCCAGCTTAATAAAGCAGGATAAACAGTAAGCAATCTGAAAGAGAAACGTGTATTTTAGTACATATGATAACTTATTCGCTTGCTGCAGCATTGTTATTTTTATTCAATCCAACTTCTCGTTTGGCTACAATCCTTTTCATCGATCCAGCTTCCGTTTAGCAAGAATTAGTTTGATAAATCCCGCTTCTATTTCTTCAGCAAATATTTTTCATCAATATCACTTTTATTTAATTTAAACATATTGTTCGTCACTCCAGCTTCGATTTCAGCGAGATCGTTTTCATAAATCCCACTTCAATTTTAGCAAAAATTAATTTCATCAATGCGACTTCTATTTAGAAATGATACCAAATACCCTGAATTAATTTATTTCTGGATAATTAATCATCCATGAATTAATTAATAACCATTACATTGTTTTAAATTCAAAACAACTTGAACAAGTAAATATTGATTTTATATAGCGCTACAACTGGATAAAATGTTAAACACGTAGAACAGTGTAAAAAAAAGCTGCTGCAAAAAAAAAATTTCTGTGGAAAACATTTCGGACCTCGAGGCACCTCCTTTGGACTAGATACTCTGCAAAACTTTTCTGACTCAAGGCAGCGCTCGTGCATAAGCTGGTGCCCCGCGTTTGGCTTTGAGTGGCGCTTCAGAAGTTTCGAACGCCCAATCGGAGCACTTAAACGAATCAAAGACCGCGACAGATGTTGGTTGACATGACCTACTTTTGACCAATCAGAGCCTTCGTTCTTTGCAAACT
>OX243821.1:18349234-18427234 GCA_945859605.1 Lumbricus rubellus | reverse complement strand
TGACGGTTCTACAGTGTGCTTCTACCCACCCATGTAAAAAAACGACCTTAGCAACGGAAACAACGGGAAGGACTAAAGGAAAAGCGCGACACAGGAGCAACCGACCGTAGGGTGGAACGTACGGATGGCGTGCGAATCGGCTGTACCAGCTTGCAGTCGGTTCCTCGTGTTCCGGAGCCATCGCTGCAATCTGAGTCGAATTGAACTTGGACAGAAATTCCCAGAGGTCATCGAGGGGTCGCATGAACAGGATGTCCGTGTCCACGTAGATCAGCGAATCGAGATGCTTCAGAATGTCCTAAGATGCAAATATGTCCAGAGCTCAAGATATATATATATATATATATACACTGTGTCCGGAAAAAATCCAAGGCTTTACGGTAAATATAAAAATAATTAGTAAACATTAATAGATTTTTAAAATTCCAGAAACAGTTTAATCCTGAAATATTATGGAACTATAATTTACGTTCGAAATGTCCGCCATTGGCTTCCACGCATGCTTCGAGACGTACACGCCACTGACTAACAGCAGCATCGACGACCAGTTGATCAAGTTCATCCCAAGCATTAACAATTCGCTTGCGGAGTTCTTCGATGTTTCTGACCTTTGTCTTGTATGCTTAAATACTTTCTCTTGCATTACTAATAAATTACAAAGAATTTTGTTGGTAATTATGTACGGATCAAATAGGTTTTAAAATTTTCTAATTGATTATTATCTACTATAGTTTTTTCATTCATATATTAGAGCCTTGGAATTTTTCCGGACACAGTGTGTATATATATATATATTACATACATATACATACAAGTCACAAATGCTTATTGCTATCTTGCTATCTCCATTATTATTATTATAGGATGTCAATATTTATTAATATTACAAAATAGTAAAATGATGTGGTAAAAACAGTTAAATAGTTAATAACAGTTACATTAAAATTACTATTATCTCCCTTATTGAAATTGACCTGATAGCTAATTAAATTTCACAAAAACTAAATTATATTTCACAACCAGTAAAGTGTACAAACTCAATTGCATTTTACAACCACAACACTGTACAAATATATTTATATTTTACAACCAGTAAACCATACTTGCAAACAAAGTTATAATTTAGAACCACTACACTGAACAAACTATACAGCTATAATTTACAACCAGTAAATTGCAAAACTTTTACACACAAAGCCATAGACATTCATTTTAAAACCTTAAAAAAACTCCTCCTGCTGTCTTGAAAAGCATTTGAAACCGCAAACACAGCAAATTACCGGTAGAAAAAGACGCTGAGATGCGCATGGCTTGAACAACTTCCTCCATTCTGCGCTGTTCTGGCCTGCGGGAAACTGGATCGGATAGAGGGAATAGGTGAGCTGATCTCGAATGAAATCTGGCCAAGTATCGAGCTGCGAAAAACACACAGAAATTTAAATTTCATTCAATTTTAACTCATTCCCGCCTGAATTGTTCCGATACCTATTGGGTTTATCGGGTCACCCGCGACCCGATCCGGCGGGAAAGAGTTAATGCACTAATTTTATTTGAAAATTTAGAGGTCAACTTGCTGGGTTGTCTACTGCAAAACCATGTAGCGAAGTTGCTATGTACACTCTTGGAAAGAACAAGTCAAGGAACACGAGAAGATTCATGAGAGAAGATAAATGAGAAGACCCGTAAGAAGATCTATGAGAAGATCTATGAGAAGATCTATGAGAAGATACATGAGAAGATACATGAGAAGATACATGAGAAGATCTATGAAAAGATTCACGAGAATATTCACGAGAAGATCCCTGAGAAGATACATGAGAAGATATATGAAAAGATTCACGAGAATATTCACGAGAAGATTGACGAGAATATTCACAAGAAGATCCCTGAGAATGTCTATGAGAAGATTCACAAGAAGGTCTATGAAAATATCCCAGAGAAGATACATGAGAAGATCAATGAAAACGTTATTTAAGAGAAGGCGCACGCGAATATTCGAACGTCACGCAAGATGGGAGTCAAAACACACGCCTAACATATAAGGGGCCGTCCATAAAATACGTCACGCTCCAGGGGGAGGGTTGAGAAAGTGTGACAGTTTGTGACAGGCCATGTGTGACGTCACACTTTTTTCGGTAGAATTTAATAGCTTTAAAAATAATTTTCACACATTTTGTGAAACATTTGAATTAGTTTTATGTCAAAATAGCATGAAATGCGTATACCTGAATGTGTTGTTCACGATTCCTCTCGCTAGGAGCGCTAGTAATGCTGCTGTGAAGCCTTGTTTTATGCCCTAATAGTGTATAGCCTTTCGGTGTTAATGTTTAACATTTTTTGAAAGTGTGACGTACTTTAGGGGGGGGGGTCCGAGATTTGTAACAGTTTGTGACAGGGGGGTCAAAAATAGCGTGACGTACTTTATGGACAAAAAGTACAGATAAGAATAGATGGAGAATACTCAGAACAGGGGAAGGTAGGAAGGGGGTGAGACAGGGATGCCCACTGTCACCATTGCTGTTTAACATTTATATAGAGGAGATAATCAAAGAGGCATTGGAGGAACTGGAGGAAGGGATAAAAGTTGGAGGAATGTGGATCAGGGCATTAAGATTTGCAGACGATCAAGCAATGATGGCAGGAAGTCAGGAAGGGTTACAAACAATGATGGACAGACTGAACACAACATCAAAAGAGTATGGAATGAAAATCAACAAAAAGAAAACAAAGGTTATGAGAATAAGCAAAGGAGAGCAGAAGGTAGTCAAAATATACATTGATGGAGAAGAACTGGGAAAAGTCACGGAATTCGCTTATCTCGGCAGTACTATTACGGAGGATGCAAGGTGTCACAGAGAAATACAACGGAGGATTGTACTAGGAAAAGATGCATTTGAAAAGAGAAAAGAGATACTGAGAGGTGGAATCAGTAAAGAACTGAAAAAGAGAATGGTAAAAACCTTAGTGTGGAGTGTGATGCTATATGGATCGGAGACATGGACTATGAGGATGGAAGACATCAAGAGAATAGAAGCATTTGAAATGTGGTTATGGAGACGGATAGAAAGAATCAGCTGGAGGGATCATGTAACGAATGAGGAGGTATTGAGAAGAGTTGGAGAAAAGAGATCGATGATACACACAATTAGAGAAAGACAAAGAAGATGGATAGGGCACACACTCAGAGGAGACTCGATGCTAAGAACAATCATAGAGGGGAAATTGGAGGGGAAAAAAACGAGAGGAAGACCAAGACAAAGACTGTTGAACTGGATGATGAAAGACGGTTATCAGAAGCTGGAAAAAATGCACAGAACAGGGAAGAATAGAGACGTCAAACATTCGAACCTGCCTAAGGGCAGAGAACAGAAAGAAGAAGACTTTATGGACGGCCACTAAGATGACTATTTACTTTCAAACAAACTCACTTCAAGCTGAAACTGGGGTTGAAGGTCATCATCAGCGAATATATGAACGTGGATTGGTGATCGAGACAAAAGAGTCGCGGACTTCACCATGACCAAAGTCTCTTCAAGTCGGTCGCCGCAGGCAACGACGGACAGATGGATAGTCGGCCTAAAAGACAAAGAAAGTCGCAACAATTACATCGTAAGGCAAATTATAAAGTCTTCAGATTATTATTTATTGTTGTTACACTTGACACCATGCCACACATACAGACATGCTCTATTATTTTTTATTTTTTATTTATTTATTATGCACCAGTATCCAAGCGCTCTAGCCAATTGGCTATCATGACCTACTTGCTCCAGCGAATCGGCTACCATGACCCATTGACCCACTTACTCTAACCAATCGGCAACCATGACCCATTGACCCACTTACTCTAACCAATCGGCAACCATAACCCATTGACCCACTTACTCTAGCCAATCGGCAACCATGACCCACTTGCTTCAGCCAATAAGCTACGGTGTACTACACCAATCATATCTATCAGTAGTTTTTACACAGTTAACTGCCATCAAAAAATAATAGTATTGTGAGATAGGGCTTTATGCAGCAAAGAAATGCAGGTGAATTTCCCCACCAGGATACTCATTCCACATTGAGAGACCTACAACAGCGAAAGCCCGATGCTGGATCAACAAAACAGTATGTAAAACATTAACAACTAAAAGAGCCAAGTAGGTATGTTGAAGGAGGCATATATAATAATAAATAATATATATATATATATATATTATTATTATTATTATTATTATTATATATATACATATTATTATATCGTGCATATCGCACCTTATCACAGAGCCTCCTGAATCGGCATGGCTGGGTTCTTGAGGCGGTGTATAAAGCTGTTCGTCTCGTTGTTCCTCACACGAGTCTCCGCCGCCTTTCACGCAATGTTCCTGGGAATTGACGGACAGAAGGAAATAGAGGAGAAAACTGAGACCGGAAGCAACGGCCGACAGCTTCAGCAGAGCCTTCATGTTTCTTCTCATCAGCGCGCTGCGTATTCAACTGCAGAGAACAATGAACTGACAGTGAAATATAGCGTAAAGCATTTTTCTATTTTTCTAATTAAAACAGTTTTTCTGGTCGTGCTAACTACGTCCCTGTTTGTCATCAGCGTCTCAATTAAATCTTCTGTGCATCTTCTCTCTCCAGTGTTGTCAATCATAAGATCATTATAAAGTGTTAAATTTAAAGGCGCCACATAAAATCGCGTACGTTAACAGTTTAAGTTTAACCACTGAGGCATTACAAATCCATTTACCGAGACACCTGGCAGCGTCTTGCACTTAGCAACAGCTCGAATGCCACGTTATAAGAAATCTCTACAGCATGCCAGCTAAAATTTCTATAAATCTCTATATCTGAATATAAACATGATCTTTAATGCCGTAGAATTAAGCAAACGCTATAGCAGCTAATTCAGTAAAAACTTTTCAGTTTGGCACATTAATTCTGGTTCTTCTTGTACACCGTGTCAACCGGAAATACACATGACCACAGATCTCAAAACAGAGCGCTATAGAATTAATTAAATGCTTACTTACTTACTCAATAATGACGGCGACGACGATGATGAAAATTACTAATTCTAATAAAAGTTTTAAAACACAGTCTTGTGCAACTATTAATTGGTTTGTCCAGTAATATTTCACACACGAACACGGTTCTTAGGAAAATATACGTCATGCGACTCATACCAAAATCGCAAATTCCAAACTGTCGAAGCCAAGCGCAGGACACCAGCTTTTCACGAGCGCTGCGCTGATTCAGTTAGATTTTCAGAAGAGTAGCCGAGAGAAGGCCCAAATCCAGTTCCAGTTGGACTGGCTCAATTAATTTAGTGGAGTCGAGAAGCTTCTGGTTAGCGGATACTCCCTCGCGTATTTCAATCAATTTAGAGTTTTCCCGGAGGCCCATGATTGTATGCGAAGAACGTTTCTTATTCTATACTACATTCCGATAATTTCTTCTTATAACGTACATTTTGCAAACGTCGTATCACAGTATGATTATCTATACTGTGGTCGTATCTAACTTAGAATGTAGTCTGCAACTGAGTACCTGAGTACTTACTTATCAATCTTAGCACGAAAGAAGATTGATTGACATGACCTGTTTATGACCTATCGCAGCAGTCGTTCTAACAAACTAGGTCACGTTCTAAAGGTTGAAATTATCGATAAACAAAAAAGCTGTTCAAAGATGTTCTCAATAGCGATTCTCGCAGCGGTGGACTTCGGTGGGTTTAAAAAGCGTAACTTGTAACCATAAAACTCTGCTTTAAGGTGTAGAATGGCCACGGAACGAGAGCTGGAACGCTTACAGAGCGGCATCGATGGAAAGATTTGGGTGGAGTATATCGACGAAGTGGCCGTCATTAGATTGGACTGCGGTGAGAATCGAATGAACAGAAACTTTTTGAACGGACTGAACAGATGCTACGACGAAATTCTGCAGTAAGCCTGTTGTCATATATTTGTTTGTATGTGCACTTGTTATAGCGCCCCTTCAAGCTCTCTTACTCAGAGGCGCTCCCGAATGCAGAGCGGACACTGCATCGGAGTTTCACGCCGAAGCGCTGAGCAATTGTAAGTGAAGGACTTGCCCAAGGTCCTTACGCGGCGAGGTGGATTCGAACCTTCCGGTTCCAAGGCAACGACGCCACCACTACACCACCGCACCCCACCAATATATATTACGTGTCCAACGCGGACTGATTTTAAGCTAGTGACACTTTGCAAAAAATCTGGAAATGAAAAAACCCACAAAATAACAGACTTAGGCCTACTTGCACAGCCAATTAGTTCATGACTTAGCTTGTTATCTTGTTATGTGAGTGCACAATTCTGTTTCCAAGACGCATTCATTATGATTATTACTTAGGCCTAATAAATTTTAAACAATATTATTAATTATTTCAACTAATTTTAATCACTGCGTTTGAGCTTATTATTGCGGCCCTTGGCTTCAAGAATTATGTCTGAATTTATTTATAGACGTCAAAACGAAATAATTTTTAATAGAAAATAATTATGCGTTCTATCCTGTCCAAGTAGTCAATTTTTTCATATATTTTTGTCAATTCTTTGAGAGATGATGGCCATTTTTTAGGCCTGGCAGGTCACTTTTAGCCCACGGGTTGTTTTAGACATTCAGATATTAGCCAACCTTTGGGTGACCCTCCCTAGCGGGATGTCCATCCCTTTAGTGCCCCCCTTTGAAGCCAATGCATGTATATTTTCTACTTTTGCTGTCATCTTGTTTTTTGGTTGCAATAAAATGAATTTATTGATTGATTGAGATAAGTACTACGAGATTGTCACTTTATTAGAAATTGATGTTCTCTTGTCTTGCAGGCGTAGCGACATCCAGGCTGTTGTCACCACGGGCAGCGGAAGGTTCTTTAGCAATGGCCTTGACCTTCCGTGGTTGAGGGAGGTTGCTGGTGTTTCATCGGATATCTTTGCAGACGTAATAAAGCTTTGGCATCAGACATTGAGACGACTTCTGCTCTTTCCACTGCCAACTATCGCTGCCATCAACGGTAATTTTGCTTCGCATGGTGATCAGTGTATTGTGTAAAATTGTATTGTATTTTATGAAATTGGATTCTACTGTGTATACACTGTGTATTGTATTGTGTAGAATTGTATTGTATAAAATTGTATTGTGTTTTATGAAATTGTATTGTATTGTGCATATACTGTCTTCTTCTTTTCCTTCTGGCTAGGATTAATCCCTCGCTGAGGAGGGGTCAGCCACTCGAATTCTTTGTGTATATACTGTATAAAGTTGTATTGCATTGTGTAGAATTGTATTGTGTAAAATTGTATTGTATTTTATTAAATTGGATTCTACTGTGTATACACTGTGTATTGTATTGTGTAGAATTGTATTGTATAAAATTGTATTGTGTTTTATGAAATTGTATTGTATTGTGCATATACTGTCTTCTTCTTTTCTTTCTGGCTAGGATTAATCCCTCGCTGAGGAGGGGTCAGCCACTCGAATTCTTTGTGTATATACTGTATAAAGTTGTATTGCATTGTGTAGAATTGTATTGTATAAAATTGTATTTGCATTGTATTTTATGAAATTGTATTGCATAAATAATGTATTGTACAAAATTGTATATACTATAAAATTGCATTGTATTGTAATAAAATTGTATAGCATTGATTAAAATTGTATTGTATTGTATAAAATTGCAAGTCCTGCTTCCAGCCAGGGTGTTCAAAATATTTCTTCTGTCTTGTTGCTTTATAGGGTGTTCAAAACATTTCTTCTGTCTTGTTGCTTTATAGGGTGTTCAAAACATTTCTTCTATCTTGTTGCTCTATAGGGTGTTCAAAACATTTCTTCTGTCTTGTTGCTTTATAAGGTGTTCAAAACATTTCTTCTGTCTTGTTGCTTTATAGGATGTTCAAAACATTTCTTCTGTCTTGTTGCTTTATAGGGTGTTCAAAATATTTCCTCTGTCTGGTTGCTTTATAGGACATGCATTTGCTGGTGGAGCGATGTTGGCGCTGTGTCACGACTACCGCATCATGCAGACTGAAAAAGGATGGTTTAGCGTTAACGAAGTTCACCTCCAACTGACCATTCCAAGTTGGCTGATCAAACTTATCACGTCAGTGTCAATCAATCAATCAATCAATTGATCAATCAATCAATCAATCAATTGATCAGAGTTTACATAGCGCCCCTTCAAAATCCCAACTCAGAGGCGCTCCCAGGCCGGGTGAAGAGAAGCGTAGATGTCTGCTTCTGTGGTGGTGGTTGTGGTGGTTGTGGTGGTGATGATGGTGGTAGTGGTGTGGTAGTGGTGCGGTGGTGATGATGGTTGTAGTGGTGTGGTGGTAGTGGTGTGGTGGTGGTTGTGGTTGTGGTGGTGGTGGTGGTGGTGGTGGTAGTGGTGGTGGTGTTTGATTGTGGTAGTGGTGATGATAGTCATGATGAATCTGATGATGATGATGACATCTTAACCCTGTCAGAGCAATATCATTGGTTGCAAATGTCACGGTGATAGTGATGGTGTTAGACAAAGGGTAGTCCTGTACTTACTATTAGTCAGGGTGCGAAGGAGTTGGAGTTTAACTTCAACCCTCTAGTTAGGGCCTAGTATGTGAAGCAATAACAGCAGCAATAGCAGCAGCAATAGCAGCAATATTAATAGAGGAAGAGCGCACGAATGTGAGATTGCTTCCCGCTATCCAACGAAAAAAGTTCCACTCAACCTTCCATTCGGCAATTAGAGTTGGTAAATGTATGTATGTGCACTTGTTATAGCGCCCTTTCAAGCTCTCTCTACTCAGAGGCGCTCCCGATGCAGAGCGGACACTGCATCGGAGTTTCACGCCGAAGCGCTGAGCAATTGTAAGTGAAGGACTTGCCCAAGGTCCTTACGCGGGGAGATGGATTCGAACCTCGGACCTTCCGGCTCCAAGGCAGCGACGCCACCACTAGACCACCGCGCCCCACAAAACCTCTATCAGTAAACTGAGTAGTTGGACGTGATGGACGCCTTGCATGGCTGCCAACAGTTAAATTTTACTCCTGTTGTAACTTGTGATCATCTGTTCATTGCTGATTGTATTCATACTGTGTTGCATCAGTTTGAAAAACAAACGAAGATATTACTAGTTATTATTATTACTATTTATTATTATTATTACAGTTTCAAGGTGGCTGGAGCCAAAGCACAATCCGACGTGCTTTTGTTTGGCAAGAAACTGATAGCCAAAGACGCACTGGACCTTGGAGTACTACAGAAGATAACAACATCCAAAGATTTGCTGAAAGACGCGATAACATTGGTGAGGGAAGCGTACAAAGGAACTCCAGGTCTTCAGAGAGAAATGTTGCAAACAATGAAAGAGGACACGTTTGTGGAGATTCTGAAGCTACATGATGAAAATGTTCGTGCACTACTGGCGTCCAAGATTTAGAAGCCGTTAGAAGGAAATAATCATGAGAAAGAACCAATTCGAAGAACCAAATTAAGGAACCAATTAGAAGAACCAATTTTGAAGAACCAAATTAAAGAACCAAATTGAAGAACCAATTCAAAGAACCAAATCGAAGAACCAAATTGAAGAACCAATTAGAAGAACCAATTAGAAGAACCAATTTTGAAGAACCAAATTAAAGAACCAATTCAAAGAACCAAATCGAAGAACCAAATTGAAGAACCATTTAGAAGAACCAAATTGAAGAACCCGAACGATAACTAGAACTTGAGTAGCATGCACGATGATAAAGTTAATCAATATTAATTTGTATGTATAATAATTGAATTCACATGACAAGATTCTTTCACATGTCTGTTTCACATGACAAGATTCTTTCACATGTCTGCTGCTGTCGTTGTAGCTTCAAAGCACCCGGGGCAAAATCACAGGCTGATGTGCTTTTGTTTGGCAAGAAACTGATAGCCAAAGACGCACTGGACCTTGGAGTACTACAGAAGATAACAACATCGAAAGATTTACTGAAAGACGCGATCACATTAGTGAGGGAAGCGTACAAAGGAACTCCAGGTCTTCAGAGAGAAATGTTGCAGACAATGAAGCAGGACACGTTTGTGGAAATTCTGACGCTGTTTGACGACGATGTACACGCTGCACTGGCGTCCAAATATTAGAAGTCATCAGAATGTGATAATCATGAGAAAGAACCAATTCGAAGAACGAATTCGAAGAACCAAATTGAAGAACCCGAATGATAACTAGAACTTGAGTAGCGTGCACGATGATAAAGTTAATCAATATTACTGTATAATTGAATTCACATGACAAGATTCTTTCCATGGGCGTCCGCAGCGGGGCGTAAGGGGGCGCAAGTGCGCCCCCCTGGAATTTTCGCATATAGTTGCACATAAATTTAGATTATTTGGCTGTGATTATTAGAATGTGATTTTCAACATCATTATCGATGCGTTCTACATGTTGGACATATATCTGTCTTTGGACGCATAACATAATTTGAAGTGCTTTCGACAACCCATTAAATTTAGACCCTGTAAAAATTGTTTAAAAGTTTGGGCCCCCCTAAAAAATTCCTGCGGACGCCCATGATTCTTTCACATTTTTGCTGCTGTCGTTGTAGCTTCAAAGCACCCGGGGCAAAATCACAGGCTGATGTGCTTTTGTTTGGTAAGAAACTCGTAGCCAAAGATGCTCTGGACCTTGGACTAGTACAGAAGATAACAACATCGAAAGATTTACTGAAAGACGCGATCACATTAGTGAGGGAAGCGTACAAAGGAACTCCAGGTCTTCAGAGAGAAATGTTGCAAACAATGAAAGAGGACACGTTTGTGGAAATTCTGGCGCTGTTTGATGACAATGTTCATGATCTGGCGTCCAAGCTTTAGAAGCCGTTAGAAGGGAATAATCATGAGAAAGAACCAATTCGAAGAACCTGATTTATATTTTTCGTCAGATATTGCCAGCGAATATATCTACTTATTAGAATTATTGGTTATCGTAGATTTGTGCTAATCAAGAAACTATTTTTAAATTAAAGGAAATTGGGAACAGTTAGGTACGTGAGTGTTTTTAATTCTGAAATATGAGATATATTTTTGTTACAGTTTGGTGTCTAGTTCTTCCAACTCTAATCTGTCATTGTGATATTGTTTGGAAACAGTGAACATGAATTGATTTAATGAGTGAAATGGTGTTTTTGAATTAATGAATGAAGTGCTCTATGAATAATTGTGGGGGCGGTGGTGTAGTGGTGGCGTCGTTGCCTTGGGTTCAAATCCACCTCGCCGCGTAAGGACCTTGGGCAAGTCCGTCACTCAAAATTTCTCAGCGCTTCGGCGTGAAACTCCGATGCAGTGTCCGCGCTGTATTCGGGAGCGCCTCTGAGTAGAGATAGCTTGAAGGGGCGCTATAACAAGTGCACATACAAACAACCCCTCTTTCTGTCAAGTTCTGTGCAGTCCATCATGGACTTGACTACCCATGGTGCAACAGAGCTCAAGGTAGTCTTGACTTGTTACATCTTTAACGACACTGCCATATTAAAGATGATCAGTGTCGCCCTCCTCCTTTATCCAGGCTTGGGACTGGCACTGGCAGAGAGCAACCACTGGCGTAGTTGCTGGTAGGTAGTCTTATGTTAGCAGCTTTATAGTCTTAAGTTAACAGCTTCATACCTGGGCACCCTTTTACCCGTTTTATGTACGTTACAATGGAGTTCGAAATAAACTACAGTTTATTTTTTATTGTCGTGTAAGATCATTATTGGTACTTTATTTTTAAAGTCGTCATGATTATTACCAAAAGCCAATACAGAAATTTCGTTTAGTGGGCTTTTTAGAAACAGACCTGCCACCTACCGAATGCATAGAAATCTTTTACATGCGACATGCCATTAACGTCGATAGTAAATAATAATTTTTATTAGGTTAAGTAAGTATAAGTTAACCCTTTGAACCCTGAGCTCCTGTAACTCTATGGATAATGGGCCGGAAAATTTTTCCGGCCCGTCGGGTTCAAAGGGTTAAGTATATTCTTTATTTCTTAACCAGCAGCCAAACAGCACTCTGGTGAACAAGTATCACATAAATTTAACATAAGACATACACTTATTGTTAAGACTAAACAAACTAATTAATATGTAAACAACATTCTAGTTGTCACTTTTCGTGTAGCATAAAAGGGATTATGCAATAAAATTAAATACAAATGTTATTACAAAGTTATGAAGAGCATATTGAAGCAAACATTGAGAGCCACAGCATAGTATAAATAATAAACGTTATTTATTTATCTAATAAATGCTATTATGCTGTGGCCATAGGTAGGCTGGCAAAGTTACGTGATCACATAAAACTGCAAGTATTTAAAATAGGTGCCACGTGTGGTATATTAAGGTTCTACGTTTTTAACATTTCCAGATTTTATCAAATTGTAGCGCTAAATAAAATCAATATATTTTGGAAATTAAATAGGAGCGATCTATGTAGTGCTTGTTCAAGTCATGGTTCAAGTTGTATTGTTTTGAATTTAAAAACAATGTAATGTATGGATGATTAAATTATTATCCAAAAATTTTTTATTCAGGATATTTGAACAGTTTGAAACTTTGAATACCGTAAGGTGATTAGTGATAATGTATATGCTTCATGACCAAATTTTTTCATTTTGTAGACCTTTTGTATACTTGCTTAGTGGTCATATTAAAATGAGAACAAACAAACCAACAGTAAGGTTATTAAGCGGGTCCCTATGTTAATGAATGACTGCACTAACCATAACCCGGCGATCATGTACTATCAGGGGGCGAAAATACAGTCTTTTGCTATCAATCCACCAGAGTTTCTAATGGCTACACTAACCCTAACCGACCCTCACGAAGCCTAATCTGACCTAACCGACCCTCACGATGTCTAACCTGACCCTAACCGATCATCACGACCCCTAAACCTGAACCTAACCAGCATGTCGGTCCCGCTTACTATAACTAAGCCCACATTAGTAGTGCAGATTTAAGATCATAACATTTCATTGTTGAACAGAACAGTCACATTGCCATTATTACTGTACAGATGTCGCATCCAGAGATTCTAGAAGACACAAGTCACTGGGGACAAATTTCCACAGGAGCATACAGTGAGCGCATACTTAGTCGACTCTACTCGCAATTTGTCAACAATCTGTTCTGTGATGTTCGGCTGGTTGTGGGAGAAAGGACCTTCAACGTTCACAGAAATGTGTTAAGCGCTACCAGCGTCTATTTCGAAGCGATGTTTGCTGGAGATCTCGCAGAGTCAAAAAAAGAGACGGTCACCATTCATGACATTTCTCCAATGATCGTAGAAAAGCTGCTGCATTTCATTTACACAGGTATTTGAGTACGATTCCTAATTAAGATTATAATGATGAGACGTAATAAAATCGGGTTTTGTTACTTATTGTTACGTGACATTTTTGAATCGTCAAAGAGTAGTTGGTAGTCTCATGAAAGTGATATAACTTTCATTCTGTGTTAAATATTTTGATGAAATCTGACGAACATCATGTGTAAATATGAATTGCCTTTAAGTCTGTAAAATTTCATTTCGAAATTCTTACATCTGACCAAAATATTGGCAAAAAAACCGTAGGGAGGTACTTTTGTTATGGCCCACTCTGCACGTGTTGTT
Source organism: Lumbricus rubellus (assembly GCA_945859605.1). Classification (NCBI taxonomy): domain Eukaryota; kingdom Metazoa; phylum Annelida; class Clitellata; order Crassiclitellata; family Lumbricidae; genus Lumbricus; species Lumbricus rubellus. The sequence continues at coordinate 18,413,598 of OX243821.1, read as the reverse complement.
GATGTAAATTGTTACATATTTTGTTAATGTCACCTGCCACAGGCGTTGTTAATGTCACAGATCTGTTACATATTTTGTTAATGTCACCTGCCACAGGTGTTGTCGATGTCACCTGTTACATATTTTGTTAATGTCACCTGTTACATATTTTGTTAATGTCACCTGTTACATAATTTTTTAATGTCACCTGCCACAGGTGTTGTTAATGTCACCTGTTACATATTTTGTTAATGTCACCTGCCACAGGTGTTGTCACCTGTTACATATTTTGTTAATGTCACCTGCCACAGGTGTTGTTAATGTCACCTGTTACATATTTTGTTAATGTCACCTGCCACAGGTGTTGTTAATGTCACCTGCCACATATTTTGTTAATGTCACCTGTTACATATTTTGTTAATGTCACCTGCCACAGGTGTTGTTAATGTCACCTGTTACATATTTTGTTAATGTCACCTGCCACAGGTGTTGTTAATGTCACAGATCTGTTACATATTTTGTTAATGTCACCTGCCACAGGTGTTGTCGATGTCACCTGTTACATATTTTGTTAATGTCACCTGCCACAGGTGTTGTTAATGTCACCTGTTACATATTTTGTTAATGTCATCTGTTACATATTTTTTTAATGTCACCTGCCACAGGTGTTGTTAATGTCACCTGTTACATATTTTGTTAATGTCACCTGCCACAGGTGTTGTCACCTGTTACATATTTTGTTAATGTCACCTGCCACAGGTGTTGTTAATGTCACCTGCCACAGGTGTTGTTAATGTCACCTGTTACATATTTTGTTAATGTCACCTGTTACATATTTTTTTAATGTCACCTGCCACAGGTGTTGTTAATGTCACCTGTTACATATTTTGTTAATGTCACCTGCCACAGGTGTTGTCACCTGTTACATATTTTGTTAATGTCACCTGCCACAGGTGTTGTTAATGTCACCTGTTACATATTTTGTTAATGTCACCTGCCACAGGTGTTGGTTAATGTCACCTGTTACATATTTTGTTAATGTCACCTGTTACATATTTTTTTTAATGTCACCTGCCACAGGTGTTGTTAATGTCACCTGTTACATATTTTGTTAATGTCACCTGCCACAGGTGTTGTCACCTGTTACATATTTTGTTAATGTCACCTGCCACAGGTGTTGTTAATGTCACCTGTTACATATTTTGTTAATGTCACCTGCCACAGGTGTTGTTAATGTCACCTGCCACAGGTGTTGTTAATGTCACCTGCCACAGGTGTTGTTAATGTCACCTGTTACATATTTTGTTAATGTCACCTGTTACATATTTCGTTAATGTCACCTGCCACAGGTGTTGTTAATGTCACCTGTTACATATTTTGTTAATGTCACCTGCCACAGGTGTTGTTAATGTCACAGATCTGTTACATATTTTGTTAATGTCACCTGCCACAGGTGTTGTCGATGTCACCTGTTACATATTTTGTTAATGTCACCTGCCACAGGTGTTGTTAATGTCACCTGTTACATATTTTGTTAATGTCACCTGCCACAGGTGTTGTCACCTGTTACATATTTTGTTAATGTCACCTGCCACAGGTGTTGTTAATGTCACCTGTTACATATTTTGTTAATGTCACCTGCCACAGGTGTTGTTAATGTCACCTGCCACAGGTGTTGTTAATGTCACCTGTTACATATTTTGTTAATGTCACCTGTTACATATTTTTTAATGTCACCTGCCACAGGTGTTGTTAATGTCACCTGTTACATATTTTGTTAATGTCACCTGCCACAGGTGTTGTCACCTGTTACATATTTTGTTAATGTCACCTGCCACAGGTGTTGTTAATGTCACCTGTTACATATTTTGTTAATGTCACCTGCCACAGGTGTTGTTAATGTCACCTGCCACAGGTGTTGTTAATGTCGCCTGCTACTTATTTTGTTAATGTCACCTGTTACATAATTTTTTAATGTCACCTGCCACAGGTGTTGTTAATGTCACCTGTTACATATTTTGTTAATGTCACCTGTTACATATTTTGTTAATGTCACCTGCCACAGGTGTTGTTAATGTCACCTGTTACATATTTTGTTAATGTCACCTGTTACATATTTTGTTAATGTCACCTGCCACAGGTGTTGTTAATGTCACCTGCCACAGGTGTTGCTAATGTCACCTGTTACATATTTTGTTAATGTCACCTGCCACAGGTGTTGTTAATGTCACCTGTTACATATTTTGTTAATGTCATCTGCCACAGGTGTTGTTAATGTCGCCTGTTACATATTTTGTTAGTGTCACCTGTTACATAATTTTTTAATGTCACCTGCCACAGGTGTTGTTAATGTCACCTGTTACATATTTTGTTAATGTCACCTGTTACATATTTTGTTAATGTCACCTGCCACAGGTGTTGTTAATGTCACCTGTTACATATTTTGTTAATGTCACCTGTTACATATTTTGTTAATGTCACCTGCCACCAGTGTTGGTAATGTCACCTGCCACAGGTGTTGGTAATGTCACCTGCCACAGGTGTTGTTAATGTCACCTGTTACATATTTTGTTAATGTCACCTGCCACAGGTGTTGTTAATGTCACCTGTTACATATTTTGTTAATGTCATCTGCCACAGGTGTTGTTAATGTCACCTGCCACAGTTGTTGTTAATGTCGCCTGTTACATATTTTGTTAATGTCACCTGTTACATAATTTTTTAATGTCACCTGCCACAGGTGTTGTCGATGTCACCTGTGACGATGCACAGGATCTGCTGGCTGCAGCGGACATGCTTCAGTTGACCGATGTCGTTGACATTTGCTCTCGATTTCTTTCTGCTCAGCTTCATCCATCAAACTGTATCGGTATGCACTGCACGAAACGGTTTCATCTAACTCAGGGGTGTCAAACCTTTTTAGTGGCGGGCCAGTGTGAACATCTTCCAACAAGTGGCGGGCCAGTTTGAACATCTTCTAACAAGTGGCGGGCCAGTGTGCCAAAGCTCCTGAGCAAAATTTGGTAGTGAGCTGAGAGGAAGCTCTGGGCTTGGTCAGCTAATTCCCAGAACATTTTAAATAATTTAAGTGTTTCGTAACTTTCATAATTTTATTAACAGACAACCAATCAGAAACCATAGATACACAGTCTATACAGAGCTGTGCGTCTGAGCAAAAGTGACGTCAGTAAGAAAAACCCTCCACGTACGCTATTTGGCGCTGACTGTAAAGAATAAAAAATTTAACTTTTATCCTCTAATTTTGTAATCTTCAGGGAAGGCTACGCGGGCCAGAAAATAATTGTCGGCGGGCCAGAAATGACCCGCGGGCCAGCTCTTTGACACCCCTGATCTAACTAGACAAACTTATGTCACACTTATAGTTTGGTGTACACTGTACAGTTTTGGTTAGCATGTGTAATGCTACTTACAACTTTTATTGTGGTCTATATTGAAAATATTCCCCACAAATGACAACTTATTTTTTGTTGTTGTGGCATTGCAAGGACATAACTTATTCCTGTTAAGCTCTTTCACTGCATTGCCACACCAACAAAAGACAGTAATAAGTTCCGTTGTCGTGTACTGGTAGTTTTTTAATATGTTCAGAAATATTCTATCGTTAATTTAGCACCTGTAGGGCTTTTTTAAACGTGCAGTTGTACACAAAATGTGCAGTTCTAAATGGATTTGTGCAGCTGTAAAAGCACTTTTGTACAGTTAAAACTAGCAAAAATGGTCGTTGTCCTCCGATTGGAAGTAATTTACCATGGAGGATGAGAAGGTAAAGAAGGAGTGCGCAGTTCTAAAAATTCATTAAAAGCGGCACAGTTTTAGCAAAAGTTAAAGAAGTTGAATTATTATTATTATTAAATAAATTTATAACGCTCGCAGGGTCACACCGAAATGTGTATCTAAGGCACGAATAGTCAGCCTGTCACCTGTTACATAAGCCAAGGAGAAGCAGTGAGTTTTAAGGCACTTTTTGAAGGAAGGAAGTGAAATAGAGCTTCAAAGAGAGAGTGGAAGCTGATTCCACTCTTTGGGTGCAGAGGAATGGAATGCACGCGAGCCCATATTTGTTTTGCATCGAGGACTGTGTTCTGTTGTACTTTGTTGTTAAATGTTTTTCGTAGGGATATATAGTTTTGCCGATGCGCTGTCATGTGTCGAGCTGAAAAAAACTGCAGAGGCCTTCGTCAACCGTTCATTCGTTGACGCAACACAGTCCGAAGAGTTCAAGCAGACGCCGGTCGATATCCTAATCCATTTTCTGCAAAGCGAGACTTTAGTTACTGACGGTGAATACCAAGTTTTCTCGTCCGCCATGCAGTGGGTGTGCGAAGACATCGTGGAACGGCTGCAATATATCCACGACATTCTATCTGCCGTTCGACTACCTCTGATCTCGCGGCAACTGCTTTCGAAGTACGTAGAGACCTGCCATGACTCGAGTGTCAAGGTGGCACTGCAAAACTTTTTTCGGGACATGAGTGGCCGCTGTCGTTCCATGCCGAAACCACTGTGCACTCAACAAAGGAGATATTCTGGCAGAACAGTATTCGTGATTGGAGGCTACATGCGTGAGGATGGCAAAGACAGTAAGTTTCTCGACACCGTTGAGAGCTTCAACACTTTCACGAGGCAGTGGAAGCCAGCACCGGCGCGCTTGAACTTCGCGAGGAAAGGTCATGCTTCGGCGGTGCTTGACGGCTGTGTTTACATCGTGGGGGGAAATTCCGATTCGGTGATCTGCGACAGCGTGGAGCGTTTGGACCCCGTTGAGAACCGATGGACTGCGGCACCGCCGCTGAACGTTCCGCGATCGGGACTTGCCGTTTGCGTTGTGGACGATCGGATGTACGCGTTCGGAGGCGGGACCGGATCCGAAATTAGCAAAACGGTCGAGTATCTTGATTCGCGGGAGAAGCGGTGGTTGGTCATTGGAAAAGTGAGCAGCCATAGTCAGAGATACGCAATGGGCGCTGTCGAACTTAAAGGTAGCTTTTTTGTACAGTTCTCGTGCATTGATTGTGTGTGTGGGTGTGTGTTTGTGTGTGTGTGTGTGTGTGCATTTGTTATAGCGCCCCTCAAGACTCCTGCTCAGAAGCGCTCCAGATGCCAGCACGGTCACTGAATCGGAGTTTCGCGACGAAGCGCTGAGGAATTGTGAGTGAAGGACTTGCTCAAGGTCTCTACATGTTGGCTTGAGGTGGATTCGAACCTGCAACCCTCCATCAATCCCTTTTCATCAATCCAGCTCCACTTGAGCAAGAAAAAAATAATGCATAAATGTAAGGCAATGAACACACCCACTGCACCACCACGCCCCACGGTGAATGTGTTGAATGCATGCGGTAACTTGTAGGTGATTCTGGTAAATTCAGCAGTGATGGTCACATATCTTCATTCTACTTTGCTCTAAAGACTGTTCTCTTTAGCCGTGGTTGGGGCGGGAGCACTTCTGAGTAGATACTCTTGAAGAGGCGCTATATAGATGTCTGAAATGAATGAATGAATGAATGAATTGCATTCGGCGCGGTGGTCTAGTGGTGGCGTCGTTGCCTTGGAGCCGGAAGGTCCGAGGTTCGAATCCACCTCCCCGCGTAAGGACCTTGGGCAAGTCCTTCACTTACAATTGCTCAGCGCTTCGGCGTGAAACTCCGATGCAGTGTCCGCTCTGCATCGGGAGCGCCTCTGAGTAGAGAAAGCTTGAAGGGGCGCTATAACAAGTGCACATACATACATACATTCAAGACTGTAGCAAGGGGCAGGTGGTTTGGATATTTCAAATGAAAAGATGTAGAAATGAAATCTATATAAATAAAAATTTAAACGCGTTTGTGTCTGAGCTCTAGCGACCGACATGATCCATTTTCTCCATTGCCTTCTTTCTGATGTTGCTTTCCTTAGTTCTTCCAAGTTCATTCCTGCAGTTTCATGAATCTCATCCATCCACCTTTTCCTTGGCCGCCCTTGTTTTCTTCTTCCATCTCTGTATGCCAACATCGTATCTTCTTCCAGTCCATTTGAGCGCATAACAAGACCAAAGAAAAATATTCGGTTGAGGAGGGTACGATTGTTCATTTATTTATTTATTTATTAATCTCATTTGCTATAGACGTCTGTTACCATGATGGATTAAAAAGGAAAGAAGGAGTTGTGCAGTTCTAAAAATTCCTTAAAAACAGCCCTGCTGTTGCAGCAGGGGTTATTCTAAGAAGTTTTTAGAACTGCACAAAACGACCTTTTTAGTCGTCCGGACCAAATGTTTGATCGTCGAAATCCCGTGAAAATATCACCATTTTTAAATTTTCCCACCCCTCCCCCTCCCAAACTGATGACCCTTTTTTAGTCCTTCGTTCACTATAACACTATGAGTTACTGCACAAAATCTTATTTTCAACTGCACAAATTTCTTTTCCAACTACATACTTTGTGTCCAGCTGCACGTTAAGATAACCCATGTGTTGCAGGTTTGATATATCTGATTGGAGGAATCAACGAGCATGGAGTGGTGTTGACCGATGTCAGTAGCTATGATCCCGTTACGGATGAATGGACGCGATTGTCTCCCTTGCTGTCCAAGAGAGCGTACGTTGGGGTCGGTTGCGTTGACGGCTGCATCTACGCCATCGGAGGTTTGAACTATGCGGCAGGGACTCTAAGACAAGTCGAGAAATATTCGGTTGAGGAGGTACGATTCAAGAGTCCATTCGTTTATTTAATTATTTATTATTATTATTTATTTTTAAATTATTATTTATTTATTACTATTATTTATTTGATTATTTATTTTTTATTATTTATTGTTATTTGTTTATTATTATTATTTATTATAGTCTAGAAATATTCGGTTTAGGAGGTACGAGTCCATTTATTTGTTAGGACATTATTATTTATTTATTAATTTATCGCATAGACTATATAGACTATAGAGCACCCCTTCAAGCTCTCTCTACTCAGATTACTATTATTATTATTGTTTTTGGCCCCGAGGTATACAGGATCCCTCAGGGACTTATCTGATTATTATTTATTAGTAGTATTTATTTATTATTATTATTTATTATTAGTATTTATTATTTACTTATCTATCGCACTTGCTATAGCGCGCCCCTTTAAGCTCTATCCTCAGAGGCGCTCCCGACTGCAGCGCGGACACTGTGTTGGAGTTTCACGCTGAAGCGTCCGAGCAATTGCGAGTGAAGGACTTGATGAGGGTTCCTTCGTGGTGGTTGGATTCGGACCAGGAACACTCCAGCTGCAAACAACTGAAGTCCTTCACTTATCTAGCGTAAAGCCAGTTTGAAGTAAATAAGCAAGTATCATGCATGCGTGCACGTATGCTTTGTGGACTTTTACGTGATCACATTTCTGGAATCACTGTTTTAAGTATTTCTGTACGTTTGCCTAGTACTTAATCTTATCCTATTAAACTTATCTTGCAGTGTGAAACCTTGTTTTACTTGTGGCGATAGCGACAGCCAAAGTAAGCCATTCGCTGCGGTCAGCTGCCCGTGGTGACTATCTTGTCCCTTTTTCTCATACCACTACTATGCAACGAAGAGCATTTTCCGTGGTGGGTCCAGCTATCTGGAATGGCCTCCCTGGAATGGCCTCCCTGCGGCTCTCCGTTCTCTTCCCCGTGACTCTGCTGGCTCTTTCCATCATCTTCTCAAGACTTTTCTTTTGTACCAAGCCTGGGTTGGAAGCGCCTCTGAGTAGCGATCTTGAAGGGGCGCTATATAAATTTATGTGATTGATTGATTGGCTGGCTGGTTTGTTGATTGACTAACTGACTGACTGACTGACCGACTGATTGACCGACTGATTATAATAACAATGACGATTTCTATGGCGCCGTAACACAAGGGCGCCTCACAGTCACAGGCTCACATACTAAACTAAACAGCAGGATAAGCCTTGATTGACCGACCGACTGACTGATTGACAAGCTTATTTATACCTACATGCACTGTCCTCTGCTTTATACCGTGAATTTCCCCCCATTTTTTGTCTATTATAGAACTGTTGGAGTTACGTGAACCCATTGAGGGTGGGGCGTGCAGGTGCCGTCGTTGCTTCTGGCAGCGGTTGCATGTTTACCTTCGGCGGTCGAGACGACAGCAGCGAAAGTCGGCCGCCGGCGACATTGTCGTCTGTTGAATGCTACGAACCAGATGCAGACGAATGGTCACATGTCTCCAGTACTCTGACTGTCAGCCGCTGTGAGGCATCAACTGCCGTCATATGAACAGTGCTAGAAATGTAAAAAGAGAAGCGCCAGGACGCCCCTTACGTTTCCAAACATTCTATTTTGAATCAATTATAACAATTTTATCTGCTTTTAGCTAGTGAAATTTTGGCCCTCTGGCCCTTTAATGTCCTTCAAGTTTTCGACTAAGAAAAAAAGTGGCCCTCGTGTCCTCCAACTTAGAAAAAGTGGCTCTAAAGTTTAAAAAAGGGTTGGGAACCACTGCTTTACAGTATTTACTCACAATGTCCTAGGATCATTCAGTAACTTAGGCAGAAGCAAGATCACATTCTGCAATCCAGTTTCATTCGAGGCGAATAATTATGTGGACCGGTAGAACATGAAGACCTGTCTTATCTTTGATTATGGTTTGGTGTCAGGTCGGGAGCGCCTATGAGGAGTTCTCTTGAAGTGGCGCTATATAAATGTTCAATTACAATTACCTGAGTGGGCGACATTGCTTTCACATACAACGCTGAAGCAATAAATATTTTGTGGGATTGGTAGCAATGAAAGAAGGAGGGGGATGTCCTATAATTTAAGGGAAAACAGTCAGCGTTGTCACTCTAAAAATGAAAAAACCCGTTGGAGGGTTGAAAAAACCCAAGATCTTGTGAAAAAACCCAAGGAGTGGCAACGCTTAAAACAGTGTGTGCGTGCGCAAAGATATGGTTGTTCCTCTTAATGATGAGTCTTTGTGATAATTTGCAATCTGTGATAATTCGAGCTACTTCAATTTTTGATTATTATGATGTTTCTTATGTCTCTAATCGTTTGTAGTTTGTGATGATTTACTGCATGCTGCAATAATAATATGTTGTTGCTATTATTATTATTATTATTTTATAAATATTTATTTTATTTAATTTTTTCATTTATTTTTTAAAATATAATTATTATTCTCTTAGTATTATTACTTACTTATTTATTATTATTATTTAATATTATAATTATTATTATTATTACTATTGCTTTGTATGTTTATCCTATTTCTTTCAGTTATGTTCTAATTAGTATTGATATTTACTTGCATTGAAAATAGTCATGGAGCGAGGGGTCAGGGTTATATAAGCTGTTAGCTTTTCCTGATTCCTATTGCACTATGTTTATTGAGTTACGTTTGACATGTGTGTGTGTGCGTGTGCGTATGTGTGTGCAATAAACAAATAAACAAATTAACTAATTTTTAATGTGTTCAACTTTCGAGACCGTTATTTTTTTTCAGTTATGTTATTCTGTAGTCCGGTCAAGACCACCTACGATGAGGTTAAAGTGTAAAAATTAACTGCCTGGACGCCCATCACTTCTCTGCTGGCCAAATAATTAATTAGTAGCAGGACGGCGTTGAGATTTTAAATAAGTGCATGGACTCCTTCCATGATCATTCGGCCACACTTTAACCTCTGACCACCTTCGATGGTTAAAGACCCTGGGCAAGTCCTTAACCCGCAATTGTTCAGCGCTTCGGCGTGAAACTCTGATGCAGTGTCCGCGCTGTAGTCGGGAGCGCCTCTGAGTAAGAGCTTGAAAGGGCGCTATATTTTTTTAAATTATTTTATTTATTTTCTCCTGAACCAAACAAACATTATACAATTACGGCAGTGAACATACTGTAGGGATGGACAATCCCTCTAATAGGCACCCATTAATCATGTAATATATTTATATATTTTTTTAATAACATAATAGCACATGATAGGACATTCAAATGCAGGAATACAAAGATAATTAGGTTGAGAAAAAAATATAATTTGCAATTGACAAATAGAGTACAATGCAGCTCTAAATCAACAAGAAAACCAAATCTTAACTAATGACTTAACTAATAGCTTAACTAAGGGCTTGTCGAAACCATTGACATGGGCGGAGTTTGGTTTCCGTTCTTGGGGGGGGGGCCTAACCCTGAGTCTGGACCTTCTGGGGGGGGGCTAACTCCGAAAACGGATTCCATATTTTCCCCAGTGCCTGCCATATTCCTCTCGCTATTCCAATTCTTCTTTTCACGTCTTTCTCTGATCCTCCCTGCGTGCTGATGTTTCCCCCAAATAAACGAAGCTATATCCGCCTGCACAAGTTGCTGTCCATCCGCCTCCAGTCGAAACCTCTTATCTCCACCTCCCAGGAGTTGACTTTCAGTTTTCGTTACATTTATTGTCATTCCCATCTTGCGACTCACTTCCACTACACTTGTCAGTGTTTCCTGCAAGCCCTTTGCTTGCTCTGCCAACAGTGCTATGTCATCCGCGAACCTCAGATCTCCGATAACCTCTCCTCCAATCACCGCTCCCTCCTCCATTCCGTCCAGAGCCGCAGCCATTATCAACTCCAGAAATATGTTGAAGAGCAAGGGTGACAGGACGCACCTCTGCAGTACTCCCACTATGGTCTCAAACCAGTCCGAGAGTTCACCATTCACCCTTACAGCGCTGAAGGTATCCTTATATGCATTCTCCAGTATTCTCACAATCTTCTTAGGGTATCCGTAATTTACGTCACTCCGATTTATTAAACGACGGTTGGTGTGAGAAATCGCCTGTGATTGGTCGGGTGTATTTATTGTATTGTATTTAAACATTTATAAAGCGCCTCTAGTAGGGTAAACCGTTCAGAGGCGCTCCCAGTGCGCAAGGCCCAGCGAGAAGAAACAGGTTTTGAGAAGAGACAAAGCAGAGGAGAGACTACCAGAAAGAAGTGTAGCCTAGAGCGAACAGAAGGAGAAAGGGCATTCCAAAGAGAAGGACCAATTGAGACAAATGATCGAGACTGAGCCATAACAGTTCTAGACCGAGGAACCAAGAGGTCAAATCTGTTGGATGAACGAAGTGGACGGTGGGAGGAAGCTGACAGTATGTGATTGGTCGGGTGGTTTAGACAGTATGTGATTGGTCGGGTAGTATTTAGACAACGATTTCAATGTTTATACGTGATACTTCCTCTAGCGTTATATTTATTATAATCATAAATACATATCTGTGGTCTAGATGGCTGGTGCCTGGCTGGTGCTCCGCGCTTGGCTTTCGAGTGGCGCCTTAAAAGTTTGGAAATTGCGAAATGTTACGATTGTAGTCACATAATATTATAATATATTCTGGGACTAATATTACAGTAATAATATCACATATATTATATTAAATTATATTATTTTCTTCTTTCTGTTCTCTGACCTTAGGCAGGTTCAAATGCTTGACGTCTCCATTGTATATTTGAATTCGTCATACATTTTAGCTTGGGAATTTTAGGAAGATGGTTTCCCATTGCCTTTCTCCCGGTGTTTTTAAGGAGACACCATCTTCTAGGGGGCCGTCCATAAAGTATGTCACGCTCGAGAAGGGGGAGGGGGGTCAGGCAATGTGTGACAGTTTGTGACAGGGGTCAGACCATGTGTGATGTCACACATTTATTTATTTATTTATTTATAATTTTTTTTTAAAAATTTTTGGGTAGAATTTAATAGCTTTACCAAAAATTTTCACACATTTTGTGTAACATTTGAATTAGTTTTATGTCAAAATAGCATGAAATGCGTATCCCTGAATGGCTATATATAGGAGCGCTAGTAATGCTGATGCGAAGCCATAGAGATGTATTAAAATATAACGCTAGAGGGAATATCACGTCTATACATTGAATTTCGTTCTCAAAATCCCTCCCGACCAATCACATACCGTCTAGTTCCTCCCGACCAATCACAGGCGATTTCTCACACCAACCGTAAATTAGAGAATTCAAATCTGATTGCAGGGCCGATACGTCATCGTACATCTCAATGGGTCTAGTTCGCTTGGCTTGTGACGTCACTGGCGTGATTTCCGTTAATATTATAAGGTCGTTGGTGACTTCACTTTTTTATGCAGCGGAGATAGGCCATATTCTCTCTAGCCTATATATTTTATATATATAGCGTACATCTCTATGTGCGAAGCCTTGTTTTAGGCCTTAATAATGTATAGCCTTTCGGTGGGTAAACACGCACACTTCATGCCCGTACTCCAAACAATATGGCTGGCAACGAATGCCGTAAAATTAGAACGCGGCCGGTCGACGACATCGCAACATGTATCTCAACATGCAAAGCGTGAGGGTCGGTTAGGGCTCAGGTTAGGCGCCGTGAGGGTCGGTTAGGGTTAGTTTTAGGGTTTAGTGCAGTCATTCTGCTGAAATTGAAGCGTCCTTTAATTTTCGCGGAAATATTAGGCCTATGCCGGGCCGCTCTGTTATGCACGCATCTACGGTGGCCATATTGTTTGGAGTACGGGCATGAAGTGTGCGTGTTTACCTTTCGGTGTTAGGCCTAATGTTTAAAAAATTTCGAAAGTGTGACGTACTTTAGGGGGGGGGGGTTAGGCCATGTGTGACAGTTTGTGACAGGGGGGTCAAAATGGTCAAAAATAGCGTGACGTACTTTATGGACGGCCCCTAGCGTCGACATTCTCTGTCGTCCGTCCTTCGGTTTCTTCGCCCCTGGGGGCATCGCATATACCGGCGATTGCTCGGTCGCCCACCACGCTCTTTGTTTTCGAACAGAGGGACCTCGTGAAGGTGGCGTGTTTGGACATTTGGGTATCAGACTAAGCAGAGGCTATTTGAGACGGTTTCTTGCCCCGTCCCCCCATTTATATTATATTATAATTTTTATTATTATCATGTGGCAATATTGCCAATATCCGTACAATATCCTATAATGTGACTGTAGTTTTTCTATGCTGAATCGGAGCATCCGAGCATCTGAAGTTGATTGACATGACCTACTTTTGACTTTGACATGACCTACTTTTGACCTATCAGAGCCTTCGTTCTTTACGAAACTAGGCTTTTATTGTATGTAAACAAGGAGGTGTAGTAAAACATTGTTTTCGACATTATATCTCGTGAACAATGCACTTTGACTTCTCGCCGAGGGTTTAAAAAGCGTAACTTTTGACCGCAGTCCGATGGTTGAGAGGTGGAATGGCGTCAGAGCGAGATCTGGACCGTTTACAGAGTGGAATCGATGGGAAGATCTGGGTGGAGTATCTAGACGAAGTTGCGGTCATTAGGTTGAAATGTGGCGAAAATCGGATAAACAGGCACTTACTGGATGGAGTTAACAGATGTCTTGATGAAATTCTGCAGTAGGCTTCTTATGTAATCCTATTATATAGCTTCTAATATGATGCTTTAAGCCACTTTTATGTTTGACAGGAATCTGCCATCAAATGCATATAGCTTTATAACAGGGCATGGCCTTTTATAAGTTCCATCAATTATTGAATTATACATATGCTTACACCAAAATGTGGATAGCAATTGCTCAAAATAGAGAATATTCTTATCTTATCTCTCTGCTCAGTTGCTCAGGCCGACATGTTGTTTTTCGCTTGCGGACTACAATCAGGTGCCTTCTCCGTGCATTGGCCCTGTGACTTAGAATGGGCTCTCTTGAGCAGTGCTATGTTCCATCAAATGCCCATTGGTCCCTCTACCTCATTTCTCACTGTTCTTAAAACTGCTCTATTCAACTCGGTTGGACTGGTAGACAACCTAGAAGGGACTCTTTATCAAATTGCTGTAAGAAATAAATGACTAAAAAATAACAGTGACTTTGCTGTGTTGTGACGTATACATACAAGCTGGTCTCCTGTGCTTTTTGGCTTTCGAGTGGCGCATTAGAAGATTGGAGACTACATTAGCGATTAATTAAACATATAAAGGTTTGAGCTTATGCTACTTTTTGCCCCAACTACATCATGATGGTAGCTATAATTTCTCAAAGTTGCACTTTCAACTGGTGCTGTTTTAAACTTGGAGACTATGACTATAGTCACGCTATCTGAAATTTCTGATGTTTTGCAGGCGTAGCGACATCCAGGCTTTGGTCACAGTGGGCAGTGGAAAATTCTACAGCAATGGACTTGACCTGAAGTGGTTGAAGGAGGTCGGCAGCGTTTCAGTGGATAACTTATCCGCTGTTTTAAAGATGTGGCAGCAGACACTCAGACGGCTTCTGCTCTTTCCACTGCCGACTATCGCTGCCATCAATGGTGATTTCTTTGCTTGGCAATCAGTGGTATGATTCGGTAAACATGTATTTTAGTGTGGCAAATTATTCACTCATTGCAGCATTTTTATTTTTTATCAGTCCAACTTCTATTTTGGCAAGAATCGTTTTCATCGATCCAGCTGCTGCTCAGGCAAGAATTCGTTTCATCAATCCCACTTCTATTTCAACAGCTATTATTTTTCATCAATATAACTTGAATCTTTTTAAAAGCTATTGGTCTTCAATCCTGCTTGATGCATAAAAATATGCATAATAGAAATTCCACTTGGTTATTGAATGCATTTTGTCGTTTTCTTTCTCTCACTATTCGTGACTTTAATGACTGCTGTCGAATTGTTTCAGCTTATTATGGTAAAAAAACGAGAATTTATTGTGAATGAATATTATTATCATCATTATTTTTATTACAACTATTTTTTTGATTTTCAGGACATGCCTTTGCTGGAGGGGCGATGCTGGCACTGAGTCACGACTATCGCATTATGCAGACGGACAGAGGATGGTTCAGCTTGAATGAAGTTCGCTTGGGATTGAGGCTTACGAAATGGTTCTTGAGACTCATCACGTCAGTATCGCAACTGTCTGTTTTTAAACCTAGTCACAATAATCATAGTGGTGATAGCTATAATGCAGTGGTTCCCAACACTTGGCCTCAGCCTGTCAAAGAATGGACAAAAACATATGCATGAATTGACAATTTGGACAGAATAGAATACATAATTATTTTCTTTTACAAATCATTTTATTTATACGGTAATACATAATAGGCTATCAGACATTGTATATTGAATCAATTTTAACAATTTTATATGCTTTTAGTTAATTAAATTTAACCTGATGGCCCCTCACGCTCTTCAACTAAGAAAAAGTGGCCTTTTTGTCCTCCTATCAAGAAAAAGTGGCTATAAAGTAAAAAAGGTTCAGAACTGCTACTATAATGCCGTGCCTATGCCAGTGTTGCATAAAATCTTCGCTGTGGTCGGTCCATCTTTCTGGAGTAAGTTACCCTAACAGTCTCCGTAATGAACCTCTTGGTCTTTCTTTGCCCCTTTTCCACAAGCGTTTGAAAACCATTATCTCTGATTGTGTGTCAGGTCAGGAGTGCATCTGATAAGTTTCTCTTGAAGTAGCGCTGTATAAATTCACGCTTATGCCTTCATCTGTTTGTATGTTTACTTGTTATAGCGCACCTTCAAGCTCTCACTACTCAGAGGTGCTCCCGAATGCAGGTTTTTCGCACTGAGAGTGCCTCAGCTTATGCTGTACTGCAAGAGATGCTTTACAAGTATGTTAATTAATAGAATAAAAAAATGTCGATACTAGTGGGATACAGTAGTGCTTGTCGGCAACATTTGCCTTAAGACAGTTTTATTTTACTACGGTTAGATGGGGGAGCACATCTAAGTAGACCTCTTGAAAAAGTTATATGAAATTTTTCGTAGAATTAATATTCACCACTTCAGTTTGTGCGATTCTTATTAAAATATTATTGTAATATTATGTCATGGTTATCTATTACTATTTATTTATTCCGAGTATTTATATAGCGCCTCTTCAAGAAACTACTCAGAGGTGCTCTCTGCGCTAACTAGCCGAGGTGATGTTAAGTGTCATAACAACAAGAAAATTTAATCAATTAGCAAAATAAATCGATACAGATCAATTGATATTTACCGATATTTCATTTGTTATTTCAGCTTCAAGGTGCCAGGAGCCAAAGCACAGGCTGACATTATTTTATTTGGCAAGCGACTTGTGGCCAAAGATGCTCTGGACCTCGGAGTTGTCCAGAAGATAACAACATCTGAAGCTTTACTGAAAGATGCGTTTGCATTAGTGAGGGACGCGTACAAAGGAACTCCAGGTCTTCAGAGAGAGATGTTGCAGACAATGAAGAAGGATACGTTTGCAGAGATTCTAGAAGTATACAGCGACCAACCACGAGATCCACGCGCTTTTCTGAAGGCCAGAATTTAGAAGACGTTAAAGGAAATGAACGGTTGAAGAAAACCTGACTTCTTCTCAGAGATTTAATAGAGGACCATCTATTGACATTGGATAAATCGTAAATAAAAAGCAAACAGAGTTCAAAGCCACTGTCTACATTAATAGTTTTTAAACCCTGAACTTTTTTGAATTTTGAATATGCAAGCCAAAACGAGGTTGAATATGTTTGCATGCGCACTTGTTATAGTGCACTTGTTATAGCGCCCGCTACTCAGAGGCGCTCCCGACTACAGCGCGGACACTGCAGCGGAGTTTCATGTCGAAGCACGGAGCAATTGGGAGTGAAGGACTTGCCCAAGGTCTCTATGCGGCGACTTGAGGTGCATTCATACCTGCAACCCTTCGGCTGCAAGGCAACGAACATACCCACTATGTCCCACAAATATAAGAATAATCCCCAAGTAACGTTTTCCAATTTCTTCATTTTCTTGATGCACCAGACAGTGAACAGACTCAACAAAGTACCTGAACTTTGTAAACATTCGGGTGAACGTTACAGTAAACACGCGTTGAAACAACGTAGGAACAAATTCTTTGGAAACATGCAAAGATGTACGCCGAGAAAAACTACACATTCATTCGCTCATTCAAGAATTTCTATAGAACCTGTTTCAAGGGGACTACTCAGAGGCGCTCCCGACTGTAGCACAGCGAAACAGCGGTTTCAAGTTGAATAGAAAAATGTTTCAGCAAGAGTCCCAGGAATCAGACGTAACCCCTGTGGGAGCTTATTCCCGACCACTGGGCCCACCACAGAAAAGCTTGATTCACATACATGTACATTATTCTTTTCCTGTAACTTCCAAGACAAAACTCCAACTGCTGAAAAGTGTACACATGATTATTATTGTGAACATTTTTAACAAGCACACATGGATTAGTCAGACTTCCCATTAACCCTTTGAACCCAGAGCTCCTGCAACGCTATGAATAACGCCGGCCAGCAAGGTTAAAAGGATTGAGACACTGTAACTAATGTCTAATCCGCTCCAGTTCAATGCTACAGCCAACACAACGCCAAGTAGATTTAACACAAAAATTCAGTCTCTTCGCTTGTTTATTTATTTATTTTTTACTGCATTTTTAGATTTACGGTCTGCAATTATATATTTTCCTTAATTTTATTTTCGTCTGCTGTCTCCATACTTTCAAATATTCTGCTCATTCAGGTACCCACTATTTCACACTGTTAGTGTTTACTAATAAAGTTGTGCTATTTGGTTAGCAATTAAAATTAAACTGCGTAAACAGTTAATTTTAATTGTTAACCCAAGTACAATTATAACAAAGTCCAACAATTTTTCGCTTTTATTCTCATGTTTAATAGTTGTTTTTCTTCACGTTTAATTCTTTTTTTGGGGGGGGGGGGGGGGGAACTACGTTTTACTCGGTCTCTTACTTGGTTATTGCCATCGTTAACATCTACGCTTCCAGATCATCATCAGACTAAAAAGGTCCAGACAAAGAACGAAACAGACAATAATCTTTCTAAGCACACTTTACTACAGTCTCAGATAAAATCGACCATTCAGTAATGTTACAAGGACGAACACGTAACGAACTTCAACGTGTCGCACTTAACGCTTATCGACAGCACGCCGTGCAACGCTAAACATACGATTACACATGTTGACACATATTGAAACGTTAACGAGATGTCAAATCACAACAGCCTAGGAAACTGACAGCTCACACATAAAACAACACCCAGACTCCACGGTATTACCATGACACATCACGGTAATACCAGGAACACACCAAGACCGACATGGCGCCATCAGAAGCAGCAATTATTTACACCTATGTTGTGGTGCACTTTATGACAATATTTACCTCTTGCATTTAGCACGGCAATGACGAGAATGTAACAGAAGTGACTGGGAGAAAAATGTAGATCATAGTGTTAGTCAGACTGTTGTAATTAATTATTACCAATAAATAATGCTGTACCAATCAATTACATAAATTTATATAGCACCTCTTAAAGATATCTACTCAGAGGTGTTCCAAACCCAGGACTGCTCAAACAAAAAAACTGTTAAGATGATAAAGAAAAGCCTATCCTTGGGAGTTGCACTTAAAAATCACCCAATAACAATGTTGCATTATATCCAGTTTATTTTTGTCAACAGAGTTCTGGTTAAATTTCTGAGGAAATTCCTATCACGATGACAAATGTTTTTATAATGCTCCTCTTTCAACTGAAAACTGCAACTGGAGAATATCATCAGGAAAAGCGACTGAATTGGATGGGACACATGCTACGGATGGATGAGGATAGAAAAGTCAACCAGGCAGTGAAATGGGTTCCAGGGCGGTGATGGACAGAGGAAAATGGAAAAGCAGAGTTCCCGCACACAAAGGACTACACTAAGGCCTATATCAATTTACCATTGTTCAGTTCTAAATAGTTGGTCAATTTCCAAAATTAATCAGAGAATATTGATGTTAATTAGTCAAGTTAATACCAGGAACACACCGCCGCTGAAAGCAATGGTTACGACACTGAATTAAATATCCTTCGTGTCCTGAATGCATTAATATTACGCATATATTAATATATGACAATATCTACATTTATATAGCTAAAAAATTCCTGAAAATTTTATAAACACTCAGAACTTTGAAAACAGTCAGGTAAAGCCACGATATGAAAGAACGTCACTTCATGCAGTTCAAAAACAGTTTTGTGTAGCATCTTTTCAAAGCAGAATAATATTTCTAAAATCTTAATTGGATTCGAAATTAAGATCGGACAATACATAATAAACTTCTACACGGTCTAAATCTAAAGTAATCCCATCCTCCCCTATTGCAACGACTGGCAGACAAGTATCAGTTCACGAACGAAAATCCAAGCATAACAAATCCGAAAATGCTTATCAAGAAATCATTCCAAGACATGGTGCATCTTTCAACCTTCCATCAGGGCTGACGAGAGAGTTCGTAGCAGTCATGGGTCCATAAACTTTCTTAAGGTTTAATGAGAAACAATTTTTTAAAACTAAATTGAAGTGATAAAAATGCAGGGTACACCCCCACAATTTTATATTTATATATAAAATGAGATTTTATTCAGTTATTACCTTGAAGTTTTAAATGATTTTAGTCAATTTTCTCTGTAATACTACATTTAAAAAGGCATAAATCACAAACTTTTCTACATATAACTACCTAGCCCGGGCCCCCAGATGCATTTGCCCCCCCCCCACCATTCCAAACGACAGCCCTGGCATTCACTCACAGACTCAAGAAACATCAGAACTTTTCTTTAAGATCATCCATCAACTATATATATATTATCTGCCCAGCCAGCACAGCCACATCTAAAAGTCAACACCTGCTAACAGCAACAGGCGAACACCAAACAAGAAAACAACTGACAGAGGAATATATATATATACATACATTCAATATATATATATTCAATATATATATATATTCAATATATATATTCAATATATACATATATTCAATATATATATAATATTCAATATATATATATAATATTCAATATATATATCCGACGTTTCCTTCTCACTCTCCATCGTCAATTTTAAAACTATCGGCGTTCGAAGACACACGCTAATTAATTCGGCGGCCGATCTGGGCGTTGCTAGTCTTAGCGTTTTTAACTGAAGGATTGTTTTAACTGATGCTGTTACATCTCTGTCGGCGACGAATGATGCTGGCGCCACCTAGTCTTCCGTGGCACCGCTACGTCGCTTCGTCGCCCGTTGCTTCGGGGAGACCCTTGATTTCGGGGAACCCTTCGGTGACCTGTCTGTTGTTGCAAGCACAAAACACAAAGCAGATTCAATACCTTGCATGTATGGTGCTTTTTTTGTCAATTCAATTAAAAAACAGTAGAAAAACCAAAAGCGGCTCTAACAGCAACACAAGATGACTTAGCAGATCTTGCCTTGTAAACATTCCCAAAGAGGTTCTCACACAGGTGCACAAGCAAAACCCCACGTTACCTTTAATAGTTTACTTCAAATTGTTACATTTACTTTACCTTCAAATTGTTACATTTATTAATTTTACCTACAAATGTTTACCCTCACTTTACCTTCAAAAATTGAACTCAAATGGAACAAAAAAGACTGATTCGACGAAAGAGAAATGCGACGATGACTCACTGAGATCCTGGAGAGTTTCGCGAGGCAGCCAGTCGTAGTCTACGTCCGATTTGTTATTCTGCGTTCCCAACTCCACCTGCGCCTTCGGTTTCGACGACAGTCGCTTCTTCTGCAACAGGCAGAGCAGAGCATAATAATAACAGTAACAATAATAGTAATTGTAATCAAACATTTATATAGCACCACTTCAAGAGAACTCCTCAGAGGTGCTCCCGACCTGACATCAAACTATAATCAAAGAGAATGGTTTTCAAACGTTTGTGGAAAAGGGGCAAAGAAAGACAAAGAAGTTTATCATGGAGACAAATAGGTAACTTATTCCAGAAAGACGGACCGACCATAGCAAAGCACATAGTAATAATAAAAATTGATACATAAAATAGTAACATGTGCTAGGATCAATATGAAGTCACACTGTAGTTCTCACAGTGTGACTTAATTTGTTGACCAGTACGTTGTGTTTAGTTTATTGAGGACATAATACTGCACCTCCGATATGGTGTGCACTGTGAGAGGCGCTCTACAAGTTTATAGACATAATACAATAATTACTAGTTATGCTTCATAAATTCATAAATGCATAAATAACAAATAAATAACTATCTAGAACTCTGCCACTGTCCACACCCTGACAGTGCCAGTCCCAAGCCTGGACAAAGGAGGAGGGCAACACAAATGATCTTTGTTATCACACAGCGTAGTCATACAGAAACTATTATTACTAAATAAATAAATAAAATAAATAACTAACATTCACCATGTGTTCACTAACGAAACAATTGTGATATCTAACTCGGTAACCATGCTCAGTGCTCAGACGGTTGCCATAACAACAAAGACAAAAAACTGAGCAGCCCAACAAACCGCTACTCACCCCAAATGAGCCGAGCAGTTGTTGAGCACCGACCACCAACAGAACAACAATGGCAGCCAAGAACACGTAGAGGAAGAATCTAGAAACAACCAAACATTGAATTAGCACATACTTAAGCAAGTCTATTCTTCAGTGATACCAACTGCCTAAATCCATGCCTACGTGTATTCAATAAACAATCTAATTTTTCACGTAACCTTGGCACTGTGTAGAATTGTCAATAAAAGAAGATACTACTAAGTATACAACTAGGCCAACCAAGGTCTTCTTCTTGTAAAGAACACACAATATTACGCATAATTTATTAATTCATTCAGGAATTTCTATAGCGCCTTTTCAAAGAAATTCTAACATGAGAAAAAAGCAGTTTTGAGTTTGATAAAAAAAAGCCTCAGCAAGAGTCCCAGGAAGCAGACATAGTAGCTCTTGAGGGAGCATATAGATTCCAGGCCGCAGGAACCACCACAGGAAAGGCTTGACACAGCAACTTTGAATATAATGAACAGAATAAGTCCTGAAGTCATTCTGCCCTTCACTATACTCCTTAAAACTAAGAATCCTCTCTACTACAATAACTGCCATTGCATCTTTCTCTCTCTCTCTAAATTTACAAATACAATTCAATTGATATTTACGTCTCTCCGTCGAGTCCCTCGTCTGGTTCGGAGATGTTGATGGTTGTGTTGAAGACAGCATCCTGGAAAATGTTTCCTTCCTAAAATAATCGATTGCAATCACAATAAGCACCATAGAAGGAAAAAATTGCAATGCTAAAGAGAATAATACAATAAAACAGCCACAAAAATTGTGGAATGAAACAATACCCGAACCCTATCGTAGTTGTTTATGCTTTACAAGAGTTAGAGCCTGTCTTTAGAGTTTTGCTTTATGAAAATCAGAACTACAGAAACATTCAGAAATGCGTCAAGTTTTAAATTAATTGATATTTAATATATTAGATATTCTTAATATGCTAGGAGGGATTTAACACACTTAGGTATCAACAACAAGAGGTATAAACAACTACAAGAAGTATAAACAACTGCAATAGGTATAAACAACTGCAATAGGTATAAACAACTACAACAGGTATAAACAGCTACAACAGGCATAAACAGCTACAACAGATATCTCACAACGTCCCTATAAGTGAGGCTGATAGTCATACATTGCTTAGCACACATCCCAGTCACTCTAATACTCAGAACTTCAAAGACAGATATATTATACGCTCAAAGCATCCATGTAATTGAGATTGATACTGCTGTCAGGTCAGTTGTTTCTCTTGAAGTGGTGCTATATAAATTCATGACAGTGATTACGATTACTCACAGCATTCTTGTAATTGAGGTTGATACTGCTGTTTCTCTTGAAGTGGTGCTATATAAATTCACGACAACGATTACGATTACTCACAGCATCCTTGTAATTGAGGTTGATGGTGAGGCCAAACGGTCGTGCACTGAACGTCTCGCTAGGGCTGAACGAATACTCGAACGTCGCTTCTCGCTTCGGCTCAACTGTACGGTAGTAGCGATAAGCGGTGAACTAAAACAAACCACATATAACAAGAGCACTGATACACAGAAAGATTTAAATGTACAAATGACAGATGGTTAAAACGACAAGAATGGGGAAAAAAGTAAAACAGTCAAATAGCAGATTTTGCAGAATCCTTGAAAGTACGAAGACTGCTAAAAAGATAATCACACATTGTCGTTAAACTGAAATTTTTTATTTAAAGGTCGAAGACACTAGACATGCCAACACACACACACACACACACACACACACACACACACACACTTAGAACCCATTAAACGCTGTCAGATGCTAAATATGTCATCAAAGAAAACAGGAGAAGAGCACTAGAAAAATTATAGGGGTTGGGTCCACACGGCTGTAATACACAGGCAAAATTTTTCCAACGTACATTCTGAATGTAGAAGCTGTAGTCCTGTGGATAACGAAACGCGGCGTCCATTGTCTCAACGACGAAATCCTTGTCGCCTTTGTTTGTGAAACCGACGAGAAACTTCACTGTCTGACCGGCCGGGAACTCTGAAGAAAGAACGGTTTCTTATATTTCATGCGCCCAAGAAAGTTCCCCGTTTATTCCCAATTATTTAAACAAAATGTTCCATGAATTTCCATATAGCGCCTCTTCAAAGAGATTAAATACTATTCAGAGGCACTCCTCAGCTTTACGATGGCAAAAAAGTAGGTTTATTATGCTGAATCAAAATTGTTTTTTATGAAAGTCAACTAGAACATTTTCTTGTATTTCCTCAGCCATATAAGTAAGCACCTTCCAGAAATTTCGGCAAATCAAAGAAAAGTTCTGCAGTACCAAATATTCCATAATTGCAGTGTGCTTTTTGGTTCAGGGAAAAAAATTAAAGTACAATACTCTCTCTCTGTTCCTTTCATTCCTTTCGGAACACTGGGCGACAAGATTTCTCCATTCAGCACAGTCGGCTGCGATATTTACTGCTTCATTTAAAAGTACAATACAATAAAAGACAATACAAGGCGCCCATAGATGCTCGTCTCAGCAACCGAGATATGATACAGAAGTTAACCGACCGAGTCCTGTTGGACGGATGAAAAGGATGGTCGTCTCCGCATCTGGTGATGGCTTCAGCGGCTTCTCCGCATCCTCGTCTTCCTCCTACAACAATAAATAACAACAATTTATATGGCACCGTAGTGTATCCATATCCTTACAAGGGCGACTCACAAAACAGCTAACTGCAGGATAAGCCTTAGCAAACAGATAAGATTTAAGCTTTGATTTGAAAGCGTACACTGAGGCGGGTGATCTGATGCCGAGCATCTATGTATTCAGTATTCAAACTGGGGTTTATCTACATTGATGCAACTTTTTAATATGCAGAAGCACTGGAAAAGCAATGCAATTAGTAATTTATATAGCACTGCTCACAGCTGTAACCATTCATAACTTTCATAACTCATTCCCGCCGGAATTGTTCCGATACCTATTGCGTTAATCGGGTCACCCGCGACCCGATCCGGCGAGAAAGAGTTCAGACAGTTTTATTTGACCATGCTGGGTTTGAGAGCATCACTGAATATTCCCCTCAAGTGAAGAGACGCTATATACAAAGATTTAAGCTTTGATTTGAAAGAGTACACTGAGGGGGGGGGGTGATCTGATGCCCAGCATATGTGCTCAGTATTCAAACTGGGGTTTATCTACATTGATGCAACTTTTTAATATGCAGAAGCACTGGAAAAGCAATGCAATTAGTAATTTCTATAGCAATGCTCACAGCTGTATTAAAACCATTCATAAGACAGTTTTATTTGGCCATGCTGGGTTTGAAAGCATCACTGAATATTTCCCCTCAAGTGAAGAGACGCTATATATATACAAATTAATTTTATGAATGATCGAACGAGTTCAGTAGGCTTCCCAGTGCAATAATCCTGAAAGAAGAAATAGGTAAATAAGTTCTAAGAGAGATGCAGACAATGATCCAGAAAGGAGAGTCCTTTGCAGGGTGGAGGGAAAGGTATTCCATAAAGAGACCCAATGATAGCAGAGTCAATAACATCCTCTGGAATAGATCACATGTCAACCCAATCAATAATTAATAATAATTAGGTTAATTATAATTCGGCACATTATTGTCTGTAAGATGAGGGCTAACATCAGTGTTTTTATACTGAGGTGAATAAGTTGACCATCACCTTTTCCGCCTCTGTATCAGTGGCGGCAGCAGCAGCATCCATGTTGCCAGTCTCTGCCTCTGCGCCATCCAGAATGCCATCCTCCGACTCCACCGAGGCGTCCGGATCCTCCTCTCCATCAGCCAAGTCCTGCTGGTCGTCGTCAGCCCGCACCATCAGCCCCGAACCACCCCCTGAAACACAGCACACCAACAACAAGTTATGGGCAAATAATAACAATAATAATAGCAATGATAATTTTTATGGCGTAATAATACAGTCATGCCACTACCGCACCAGTCACAAGTTTTGGTCAAAGTACACTAGATTACCCTGCAGCAAATACATAGAAATATATAGATTCAGTGTCATGTCCCTCTTGGCGCAGCGAACAAAAAGAACTGTTACACCATGTTTCAACTTTGACACGAGGTGAAAAATCAGAGACTCTATAACCAAGTCACAAAATTGTCCTTAAGAACTTGGCCATAAAATCGTGTAGTTCAACAGCTACTCTTAAACTACATCTAGCTCTGGTCAACGCAATCTGCATAGCCAGCCAGGCTGTGACAACATTAAACAAAGTAAATATTCACAACACTTGTAAACGTCTGGCAGAATGAGTCTTCGCCCAATATAATACCTGTTCAGTGCCCGACGATATGAAACAAATTTCCGCGCACGCGACTTTCGCATATTATTTCCAAAGGATGTGGACTATCATTCAGTCCACACGCCATATGGACCATTCTCACGGATCGCAAGAGCATCGCAAATAAAAAATGTAAAATTTATAAATGCAAAAAGTAGCAGGATTTTATACACATTAACAAGTTTTAAAATGAAAAATAGAGCGTCTAAAACTGTGATATTAAATTGGAGGAACACGTGACAGGGTACCCTACGATCAAAGATGCCACGTCAAAGGATTGACCGAGTATGACTAGCGAAGCGTGTACCACAAATTAAACTTTGTTACCTGGCGCGGCGAACTGGATGACGCAGGGCAGCACGAGCAGCAGAAGCAGGACAAGGTTTTGAAGGAATTTCATTGTAACTGATAACGGATTATTAAGATATTAAAACAATTACAGGCGACTTTAAACACCACTAAAAACCTCCGGCATTAAACAGCTACACACAACGCCACAGTAACGCGCAGGGAAAAGAACGACGTATTAATCAGCCAATCAGAGATCGACGAGTCGTTTTCTGCGGCATCTTTTCAAAATCAAAGACTATACTCTCCGGATGGTGCAACCAGAATGAATACCTTGCTTTGATATGTAATCCGTTTATCTGTAATTTCTTTAGCGTCGATCATCGCTAGATATATTTTTTAATTAAAATTCAATTGTATAATTGACCTGGTATCGTTCATAATAGAGATTGGAGAAGGGAATGGATTGACGGAAACGTGTACAAGGGATAACGTTAATCCCATTATTTTTATATAGCCTAGGCCTAATGGAGTTCAGGGCATCTAAAGCGACTTAGGCTAAAGGAGAACAGTTTTTGCGGCTTCCAAAATGTAATAATTAAAGCGCAATCTACCTGACCCGAGTTGCTTCAAGTTTTGCTTAATACGACCATTATCCATTAACTACGGTTTGGAAGGACCGGACCACCGCGAGGACAATAATCGGATTCGTATAAAATTACGAAGGGGGAGGAGATAGTATAATATTATACGAGCTTGAATCTGCTTTTGGGGGATTGAAAGTGACTTCAAACTCCAACGCATCCTTAAAAGGGTTAAGCGATTGGGTTATCTCACCACCCGGATATAGACCCTAAATGGACGAAGGAGACGTTAGACTCTTGAAGGGGGTCCTTAATATCACGTAATCTGGGGTCTGTTTCAGAGTGTGTCCACAATTTCATGAGGCCATGGTCAGATACCACTAACTGCATGTTCTGTTACCATGTAATTTACTGCTACCATGTAGCTAACTGTTACCCATGTAACTGACTGTTACCCATGTAACTGACTGTTACCCATGTAACAAACCGTTACCCATGTCACTAAGTGTTACCCATGTAACTGTTATCCACGTCACTAATTGTTACCCGTCACTAACTGTGACTCATGTCACTAACTAACTGTTACCATGTCCACTGTCACCCATGTAACTAACAGTACTGTTACTCATGTCACTAACTGTTACCCACGTCACTATAGTAGTTACCCAAATCTAATAGATGCTATTTTGATCATTTATTATGTATGCTTCATTCTTAGAAAAGTTTTCCATTTTTTCTTCCAGCAACAAGATGTAACACGGAATTTTCACTTGTAAACCATTTTAGTATTCCAACACACACACACACACACACACACACACACACACACACACACACACACACACACACACACACACACACACACACACACACACACACACACACACACACACACACACACACACACACACACACACACACACACACACACACACACACACACACACACACACAATTAATTAGCTTTATAATTAAAGTCATATATCTTTCTTTACAACTACAACATTATCACCTTCCGTAAAGTGGAATTACAAAAATACAGAAATAAGAAGTCCATTCTCAGCAACAAAACAAACCCAGGTAAAAATTTGTTCTACGATTAAAGTTGTCAAGAGCAGTATCCAAAAATAACTACATGTGCATAACAAGTTTTCACAATAGTACCGGGAGTTACATGAACAAATATGAACACTACTAGAAATAATAATAATAATAATAATAATAATAATAATAACAACAATATGCACAGCCTATAAAAATTCTATCCAATAAGAACTCGGCTTTAAAAAAATACGTTAAACCTTTACCAGTTCATTTTAAAATTTTAAGCCTGTTTTCAGCGGATATTCTCGGGGCAAACGGGTAAAAGATTAATGGAGCAATAAAGGCTATTATACTTATTCATTCATTCATTCGTTCATTCATTCATTCATTCAGAGCATTTATATAGCCTTACTTAAATAACAGTAACAGCAATAATAATAATAATAATAATAACAGCAATAACAACAATACACAATTGTTAGCCAAAAACCAAGTTAACTAATTTAATTGATGAAATCCTAATTGCAGTTTACAACACGTCAATTATGATTTTGGCTTATTCCAATAATAGCAATGATGATGATAATAATAATAATAATATATTAAACAATAATAATAATAATAATAATAATACCAAGGCACCTTGTCTGATTTACCCGAGTCATGGACCGGCCACTCTAAGCAAACTAAAATTGATCTGTTAAAACTAAGCCGAAACCTAAACCTAACATTCCAGTAATAATAATAATAATAATAATAATATAAAAAATATTCATTTAAAGGCACATGTCCTACAAACCCTGAAGATGAGGCCTGACCCACCAGACAAATTTCCTGCTCTTAATTTAGCAATTTTTCCTAAATTCGGATGGATCTTTGATACCATGGGCAAAAGATAATAATAGAAATAATAACTCACAATCTCAATATGCACAGCCACAACATAAACATAAAAATTTCTGCTTTCATAGCGCACACTGGCTTTAACTCCGATAATAAACATAATAACAAAGCTAGAAATATTAATGTATAATATGAATATGTACAATCGCAACTAAAAAATCTTTGCTTTCCTAAGAAACACTGGCTTTAACTTTGAGAATAATGTACATTATTTAAAAAAAACCAGTAAAATCAGTACAACGAGCAACAGGGTGAGATGAGAGCCTTGCATGGCTGCCAAAACACTTAAATTTGACTCGTGTAATAACTTGTGATTATCCGTCATACTATGAATTGTAATAATTCTGCGTTGTGTCAGTTTGAACTTAAAATGAAGATTATCATTATCATTACACTAAAAATGTAAATGATTAGGCCTGGTAAAATAAAAATATTAATGTATAATATGAATATAATATTTATGCACAATCGAAACTCAAAAAACTCTGCTTTTCTAATACACACTGGCACTAACTTTGGATACCGGTAATTATCATAAAAATAAAAAATAATAATAACAACAGAAGAATTGACAATGAATAGGCAAAATAAAAATTGTAATGTATACTATGGATAATTGGATATTCACAAGCCTCAATAAAAAATTTATGCTTTCCTAGAGTACACCGGTATCAACTTTGACAATAATCATAATATAATTAATAAAAAATAACATAGCTGTGGGGCACAGTGGTATACTTGGTGCCTTGAAATCAGAGGGTTGCAGGTTTGAATCCACCTCAGGCCGCTGCGTAGGGACCCTGAGCAAGTCCTTCACTCACAATTGCTCAAGTGCCTTGGCGTGAAACTTCAGTGTCCGCGTTGTAGTCGGGAGCGCTCCAAATAGCATGTTGAAGAGGAGCAATAACAAGTGCTCATACACACATTCTACAAGCACTTGAAACTATTCTTTTTGGCCATGCTGGAGTCGGGAGCACCTCGGAGCATAAATCTTGAGTGCTACAACAAGTGCTTACACATACACAGAAATGATAACGAATTTAGCAAAATTAAGCACAGCCCTAACAACCACGAAAGATTTACATTTTCCTAATCAACGCCTCGGCACGAAACTCCAATCCAGTGTCCGCGCTGTAATTGGGAGCGCCTCTGAGCCGAAATCTTGAAGGGGCGCTACAACAAGTGCTCACACATACACAGAAATGATACCGAATAGCAAAAACAAGTCCTAACAACCGCAAACGATTTACATTTTCGTATTCGCATTAACGTCTACGGATGTTTTACGCTTAGAAAACTTGTTCGTTTTCTCTTCCACCGCAACGCTGTCCTGGCTCTTCGATGTTTCAACGTCTGAACCCTCGCTGCTGAGCTGCGAAGACGTGGACCATCTTGAGTGGCTCATCGGGCTGTCGATCTGGTCGCAAGCGTGGCTGACGATTTTGTTAAACACGTCCGGTTGGTCTGCGTAGACGTGATGTCCCGCTCCTTCTACGACCTACAGGAACATTTGAAACAATCAATCAATCAATCAATCAATCAACCAACCAGTCAATCAATCAATCAATCAATCAAGGTTTTCTATGACCTACATGAACATTTAAATCAAATAATCAATCAATCAATCATTATTATTATTATTGACTTTTTATATAGCGCACCTTCAAGGTAATCTACTCAGAAGCGCTCCCTGTCAACAACGGCTAAATAAGACAGTTTTTAAGTGAGAAAGAAACATAGTGGCGTGACCTCTAGGCACAAGGCGGAGTGCAACAGGGAGCCCATTCCAGGTTCTGGGGCCAGCCACTGAGAAAGAGCGCCATAGCAATCAATAAATCAATCAATCAATCAAACAATCAATCAACCCACCAATCAATCAATCAATATTTTTATTGCCTCTAATTATAACAGGCAGTAAAGCACGAATTGGATGATTGACAATATTACAATACGTCGACCTATTTAACTAATGCAAAATTATGAGGACCTGTGTGTTGTGTCCCGCTCCTTCTATGAATTTTGTTATCAGAGTCGTGAGTAAATCGTAAGACATAAATTTTAAATGCCAAGTTTTCGTCCTATCAATATTTTTTGAAGCACCTCCCAATTGTGTGGCGCGGTGGTGTAGGGGTGGCGTCGTTGCCTTGGAGCTGGAAGATTCGAGGTTCGAATCCACCTTAAGTCGCCACGTAGGGACCTTGGGCAAGTCCTTCACTCGCAGTTGCTCAGCGCTTCAATGTGAAACTTCGATGCAGTGTCCGCGCTGTAGTCGGAAGCGCCTCTGAGTAGCGGTTGAGAGCCGGAAGAGGCGCTATAACAAGTGCGCATACAAACAAACAAGATCAAGCACTGATTATAAAAAAACAAGGGTTTTTGCCAAGTTTTCCTACCTCAACATCAACCACGGAATCCGACCGCTGGTATTTGACCTGGAGGCCGACGCTGTGGTCGATCCACGACATCTTGCCGTGGATGAGGGTCATGCTCAGCTCCGGTGCGATGGTGTTCACGCGAGGCAAGATCGGAAACTTGGCCCAACCGAATTGGTGCATGAGGGTCTTGAAGGCCGTCTCTCCACTGCAACAGCGGACAACGGTGCAACGTTACTGACAGAAGTGGACAATGAATGAATGAGAATGTAATGAATGAGAAAATTGACAACATTCAAGAAATGACAACAATGATGAGCAACATGTAATGAATGATAAAAGTTGTACAACATGTAACAAATGACACAATTGATGAAATGAAACAAGTAACAACATGAAAAAATAACTAGGAGGTATTATCATTTCTGTTATTATTATTATTATTATTATTAAATAGCTATTATTATTGAATTTATTGTTATCATCAAAGTCAATGCCAGCGTATCGCCCACTCCGCTCTTCAAATAGATTTGATCTTTTAGTTCCTCATACTAGAACGGCTATGGCTCAGTCCCGATCCTTTGCATCAATTGGCCCCTCTCTTTGGAATACTCTGTCTCCATCTACTCGGTCTCAACCTCCTCCTCCTCATTTTCTGTCCTCAAAACTTATTTCTTCTGTTGTGGCCTTGCGCACTGGGAGCGCCTCTGAACCATAGGCGCAACCACCCTATGGGACCCACGGGACGTGTTCCCCCCAACTTTTGAGTGGTCCCCTAACTTTATTATTATGGTCCCCCCAACTTTTAGGACATGATTCATTATGGTCCCCCAACTTTTAGGACGTGATTGCGCCAATGCTATGAACGGTTCACCATAGTAGAGGCGCTTTATAAATGTTTTAATACAATACAATACAATATTAACATTCCAGAGTAATGTTGTTCCCATATCCGGATATAGTATGGAACACCAAAGACAATGAAACAACAAATAAAAATGGCACTACTACTACCAACAGTAATTATTATTATTATTAATAATAATAAAATCTGGCACCAGAGAACATGTACAAACCTAGGATGCTGAGCGTTGCAGTGAAATATGTAATCAGCAATTCGATTATCCGTGTAGAGGTGCGCATATTTCCTGATGAGATCCCCCCGAAACTTGGCTACAAGAGCGGGTCCTAAAACACAGACCAGTAAAGTAATGTAATACTATTTAATCTTCCTGTGCTAATCTTGTTCGTATTATCAGTAAAGCTCTAATTAAGTATCAAATGAAAGCAATCATGAATAATAATCAAGGATTATTCAAAGGAGAGGGTCAAGGGAGTAAAAATATTAGCTTTTCCTGATGCACTGAACTTAGCTGTCTCACGATTGTACCACTTGCGACAACTGTACCACTTGTGACGAATGTACCACTTGTGACTATTGTACCACTTGCAACTGAATTTCCTAGTTATACCTTCTTAAATTTGGTAGACTGTGACCTTGGTGTCCTGTTGTACCAAGAGCTCGCTTTTGCTTCTCACATTCACCAACTTGCCCAAGACTGTTACTACCAGCTGTTTCAGCTTCGCACAATTATCAGGGAGTTAAAAATGTGCAGCCTGGGGTGCAGATCATAAGGGCACTGAACAATGGGAGTGAAAAAACTTTGCAGAGCATGTAAATCATTGGCACCCCAAGGACCAGCAGGGTGAGAATTGCTGTAGGATTGAAAGGTTCAACACCCCAGTCTTTCTTAGGGCCCCCAAAAAGTTCACTCTTAACACCCAACTCCAAGCAGATCTAGTCTGACCTCCAAGTAATTTTGCACTGATGAAAATGATGATGAGATGATGACGACACAGCAGTGGTGCAGTGGTGGCGTCGTTGCCTTGGAGCTGGAAGGTTCGAGGTTCGAATCCACCTCGCCGCGTAAGAAAGTTGGGCAAGTCCTTCACTCGCAATTGCTCAGCACTTCGGCGTGAAACTCCGATGCAGTGTCCGCTCTGCATTCAGGAGCGCCTCTGAGTAGCGAGAGCCTGAAGGGGCGCTATAACAAGTGCATGTACAAAAAACAAACAAAGACAATCATGATGACAATGTTTACGTACCCCAAGGACCGGCTGCTCGCAGCGGTGTAAACGGATTAAAAGGCTGAATGACCGTCGCAACGACCTTCACCCACACAGGCAAATTCCTCCTCACGTCCACGGTATCGGGCGGCCGCTCCGGCAATCCCCACGGATCCACAAGGATGAGATGCTTAATGTGTTGCGGATAACTCATCGAGTAGCAAGCGGACAGATATCCTCCGAGGCTGTGTCCAAGCAGGATGATCTTGTCCAGGTTCATCGCCTTCCGCCACTCCTCGATTGAGTCCACAAACTCTTGCTCCGCCACGGTCGGGTCGGAGCTGAATTTTGTCCGGGAACT
Source organism: Lumbricus rubellus (assembly GCA_945859605.1). NCBI lineage: Eukaryota > Metazoa > Annelida > Clitellata > Crassiclitellata > Lumbricidae > Lumbricus > Lumbricus rubellus. Next base: position 18,380,338 of record OX243821.1, on the reverse strand, counting down.
TCGACCGAAGCCAAGGAGGTCGATGGCGTAGACGGGTCTGTTCTGCGAAAGGCTGTCGAGGTTTAGGACCCAGAGACCGACACCGGACCCCATTCCGTGGACCATGACGAGCGGTGTCCCTGGAGCGTTCGCGTTGAGAGACACCGTCCAGATGCGCTTCTGTTTGTTGGAGATTAGGACGTAGCGGCCTTCAAGCGGCTGTTTCAAACCTGTAAGGAAATGCAAAAAAGAAATTAATTACGAAATAATAATAATAATAATAATAATAATAATAGTGTTTTTAAAGCGTTAGGGACCATATATACCTCAAGCAAGAAAATTTTCCAAAAATAAAAATTAAATAAAAATAATGTTTCAAACACGTAAGTAAATAATACAAAATAAGAAATTAATTACGAAAGAAATATTAATAGTGTTTTTAAAGCCTGAGGGATCATAATACCTCGAGCTAGAAAATTTTCCCAATTTTTTTATTAATAATAGTGTTTTTAAAGCGTTAGGGACCATATATACCTCAAGCAAGAAAATGTTCAAAACATAAAAATAAAATAATAATGTTTCGAACCTGAAAGTAAATAATACAAAAAGAGAAGATAATTACGAAATAAATAATAATAGTGTTTTTAAAGCTCGAGGGATCATATATACCTCGAGCTAGAAAATTGCCCCCCCCCAAAATAAAATTTAAAAAATTACAATTTATATGGTGCGGGATAAGACTTAACAAACAGATGAGATTTAAGCCTTAATTTAAAGAGTCCACTCAAATGAGTTGAGCTTAGGGCTGTGATTGAGGGTATTATGCACAGGTATACAGCATGTACTCAAATCAGAAATATTTGTGTGTGGTAGACGGGAAAAATTATCTGCAGACAGGCTTGATACATGTTTAACGACACTGCCATATCAGAGATGATTAGTGTCGCCCTCCTCCTTTATCCAGGCTTGGGACTGGCACTGCCAGAGAACAACCAGTGGTGTTCTCCTGCAGACAAGCCTAGGCAATTGTACTTTGTACTCGCTTCTGATTTTGCCAGCACCGCAACCGGTTACAGTGCACAGAACTTTATCTTAATTAACATAAATCTTAACTGCTAACAGAACAGACAGCCTGTAGTAATAATATTATAGTATTTATCTAAGTTAAATACATGTATTAATAACTAAATCATAATTTTACCTTATTGAACATTCCGGCTGACAGACCGGCTACAGCGGACAAGAATGGAAATGACAGCAGACATAAATTTTAAATTCCAGTTTAACTGTTTTGTCCAATTCATTCTCTGGCTGATAACATTTGTTTTATTTAACGAGGCTGTCATTTCGACGATGATTGGCGTTAATAACATTCTCTGAAGAGAATGCTAATTTACAGACGTGGCTGTGGAGATCTGCCAGCCAATACGCACATCTGTTCGATGTCTGGTTGGCCCTAAGACAGGTAAACTTGTATTCTCTAATACAGCAAATCAATCAATCAATCAATCAAGTTTTTATTGCAACCAATTGCCAGTAAAGCAAGAATTGGACAATTAACAGTAATACAATATTAGCTATCACTTTGTTCAACATGTTAGAATGCATTGATCATCCTATATTAAAGTAATGTATCGATAGCGTACTAACAAGAGAAGAGTTTCTGTTCAACAAAGGCAAGTATGTGAATCGACGTCCTCTTCCAGCTTAACCATGGTGTCACCTTGGAACTCCACCACCTGTACAACCAAAGCCACAATCTTGAACTCCATTATACCACTCTTGAATGTCATCAGAATGTTATTGATATTATTTTCATATCATATCAATTTGCGAGCGTAGTGGTGTAGTGAAATTATTATTATATATATATATTTTTATATTGTGTCTATGCGCACTTGTTATAGTGACACTACAAGCTCTCTACTCAGAGGTGCTCCCGACTTCAGGGTACAGCGTAGACTCTGCATCGAAGTTTCACGCTGAAGTGCTGAGCAATTGCGAGTGAAGGACTTGCCCAAGGTACTACACGGCGACTTGAGGTGGATTCGAACCTGCAACCCTTCTACTGCAAGGCGATGAACATACCCACTACACCACAGCGCCCCACACATATATATTATATATATCGTATGCATTTATATACATGTATTATATCTATAACTTATATATATATATATATACTATGGTTTGCACAGGTAAAATTTCGATGGGTTACAGAAACCACAGGCTACACCAGAGTGGCCAAGCAATGCCAAAGCAATTGAATGCGTACCATACGTTTAGTTGAATATCAGCCTTATTCAAAGGCAGTGCATTCAGTTTTGAAAGTCATAGACCTATTATATATATATATATATATGTATATATTACATATATACATATATATATGCCTAATAATGACATATATATATATATATGTATATATTACATATATACATATATACATATATAAATAAATAAATATATATATATATATATATATATATATATATATATTGGCTGTTGCTGCTCAAGCATGACAACATTAAGGCCCTGATGACGCAAATGCAAAATCTGCAAAGTCATGGACTCATTGAGAATGTAAAGCAGTGCATTGTCAATTATGAATGGAAATATGTAACGTAATATGGTATCCAATTAATTATTATAGCACCGTCCCTTAGCCTACAAATCATACAATATGATGCTGTGTAGTAAAAGTTAATTGATAAAAATTATGAGGTGACTCAAACTATGGTAAGCACAATCATAAATTAGTGATGATATTGTATTGTATTAAAACATTTATAAAGAGCCTCTACTAAGATGTACCATTCAGAGGTGATCCCAGTGCGCAAGGCCACGAGAGAAGAAATAGATTTTCAGGAAAATGTTTCAATATGTTTAAGCCTTGTGAAATCTACAGACTATACAGACGATTGCGTTCATAATATGGAAAACCATGCACTCTAAGTGCTTGGACATTGTCATTATTAGGCATTCTCCACAAAAAAACTACATTTAAAAATGCCATAATAATTCTATCATCTAGGGTGGTGGCCTTGTCGGTACTTTTTGGAAGAGAGGTCACTACGTACAAACTGACAGCCCCAGTTCGTTGCTTAAGCTTACTCATTAAAAGAGCTTTAATTTACATTCGTTACTAAATAGTGTCTCGTATGTGGTCCCACTTAAATGAATTATTTTATTAAAAAATCATATTTTGGTCGCACTAACTCTCATTCAAGAAGAACGACTTTGAAAACAACGTGACTTGCAAAAAACATTTACCATACGTTAAAAGAAATCCTCCAAAAACACATTATACTCACGATGGTTCTTTATCGAACGCTGCCACTCCAGCCTCTGCCATGATGTGTCGGTGAGATGTGAATTTTGAGACGAAATTGTCAAGAGTTAAACGAAAACTTAACGCAAGTTTAGTTATTAGCAACATTTGGTTACATAAGAAACAGGTTAGCCACGCCCACTCTAGCTGCTGCTGCTATTTATAGCTCTGCAAATGACATCATAGGTTGCAGGTCGTGAATGTCTGTGTGCACCAGCGAATACTGATGAATGATCGATGAATGATGACAGAGCGTTGCCTGGTTGCAAGCATAGACATTATAGTAATGTAAGATGTCTATGGTTGAGAGGACAAAAATGTTCCACAACACTGGAGATGCCTTGATACGAGTGGGAAATGATTATGCACCGCTGCGCTACTGGCGGTCAGGGAGCGTCTCATTTTGGCAGTTATTAAAAAGTTAATTATTACTATCTATGAAGAAATCGACACAAAATACACCTAATAATTATGTATTTAGAAAAATATAGACTGACTTATTTAAAACCAGTCATCAACGGCCAGATAATGGCGAATTGGAAGTGAATAGGGCCTACTCGAGTAGTTGCCCTAATGAAAAGGTCAACAGATAACGTTAAATTATATTAAATTAGTATCAGAGTCGTTTGTCAAAGTCCTGCCGGCCGTCACACATTCTCGAGGAGTATTATGATAAACAGCTTCCTTAATTAACGAGAGCAATTGGAATGTGCCTTATAGGACTACTGTAGGCTCAGAACGCTTCAGTATTAATCAACTGCCTTGATGGGATTGCAGGTGAAGAGCCTATAAACATCCCAGGGCCGTACGTATGCTCTGGACTCATACTAATGGTTATCACACTCAAGGAATCTAAAGTGGTCCTTGTATCAAGCAGCTGCAAAAAACTAACCTGGGAATACTCATTGCCATTTTACGTAGGAGTATTTTTGCATATCAACAAACACTTGCGCCATCTGCAACTAATGAAGCGTGTCCAAATTCAAAACAAACGGTCATTTGAATGCAAATACATTGCGTTGATATATGCTGTATGCTCGTAATTATCGTTATTAGCTTTCAAAAGAAGTAAGGTGGTATTATTTAATATAATTTACTATTTTTATTGTTATATAATAGTAAATTTCGTGAGCATTTGTCTATTTATAGCCTGATCGCGCCACCGACTTACTTAGAATATGCAAATCGTATGCAAATCGTATCGAGGTCAGCCTCGTTTCTGATTGCATAAATATCAGCTGACTGTAGGAATCTAAACACTGCGTTCGTAGATAATAATCTCTTATTTTATAGTAAGTTACTAATTTATGACAGTTTTTAATGAAAGAGACATAATCAAAGAAAAGTTAGTAACCTCAGAATGACTTATATTGCTGAATAAATGCGACAGAAACGATGTGTTTATGACGCAAAGCTACTTGAAACTGTGCTAATCCAAACTAGGTGAACCTGGATTTAGTAAGTATGTGCGCAATAGAAGCGTACGCAAAGATTTATAACGTTACAGTTTTCAAAAGATTGGATCCGAATAAAAAGACTAGCGAGCAACATGTGTGTTATTTATCTAACACTGTATCTTTACTCTGAAGAGTTGTAGAAATTTGAATTATTTTCACCTTTTTATTTCGGGTTAGAGTAGGCCTAGGGCGAAGTATTTACAGCAACTATAAAAGTATTAACATTTTCAATTTCAGTTTCCATTTATGCTAACTGAAATCCCTTTTTTATGCTAATCTAATAATTTGAATGATGTGCTATATTGCTCCAGAGAAGTTTTTAAAGTTAAAGTTATTGCAATAAATAATTTTATTGTATAAATAATAACCAGGAAGTGGAACTTCATCGAAATTTTGCCATTCTTAACTTGCGGCATTCTCTTTTTGCTGGGTCTTGAGCAGCAAGTTTAATTTCTGAGTAGATCAGATCGTGTGTTTTCTCATCAGTGGTGTAAATAGGACTTTTCACTTTGGGGAAGAGCTTAGACCAGCGGTTCCCAACCCGTGGCCCGCGGGCCAAAAGTGGCCCGCGAGGCCTCAAAAAATGGCCCGCCAGACCTCAAAAATGGCCCTCATCTCTCATAGAATTAACACAATATATGAAAAAATTGACAATTTGGACAGGAGAGATCATTATAATTATGTTCTATTGCGAATTATTTTATTTTGATGTTTATAAACATCAAACATTCTATTTTGAATCAATTATAACAATTTTATATACTTTTAGTTAATTAAATGTTATCATTATGGCCCAATAAATGCCCTAATGTCCTTTAAATAAGAAAAGTGGCCCTCGTGTCCTCCAACTTAGAAAAAAGTGGCCCTACAGTCAAAAAAGGTTGGGAACCACTGGCTTAGACCTTGAGAATTACACAGAGTGCTTATAGTTGGGCTTAAGCATATTTTGGGGTTTCAGCTTCATTTCGGAGTCTTTAGTTGTTTAAAATTGTTTTTTTCGCAGAGATTTCGAATTTTTTTCGATCGTAAGTTGAAGCAATGATCAGCAGATTCACGCATCTCATCTACGGTCGTTCGTCGGTTGATGAGGAAGATTCGCAATCCAACGCTGCTGCTGCTGCTGCTGCTGCTGCTGCTGCTGATCAAACGGATGCGGAGTCTGAACTTCTGACGACTTCAGCTGAAGAGAGTGATGAATGGCTTATAGTTGAGAGATCAGGTGATTCATGTTTTGATTGTGTTATATACTGATGGTAATTACTCATTTTGGAATTTATTATTATATCAGTGCTGCCCGCGTGGCCTGTGAGCTGATTTTAAATGACCGCCTCAGCTAGTGAATTGGACTGTAAATCCTGAAAACAATTCACTAGCCGAGGCAGTCATTTAAAATCAGCTCACAGGCCACGCGGGCCGCAGGTTGGACAGCACTGATATAATAATATATTCCATAATGAGTAATTAGGATCAGCAATTCAGCATTGGCTACATACATAAATATATATTAATCTATAATTAATATTACATTTTATTAATTATTTATTAAACGTATAGCTACAAACATAAATAGTGTATAATTAATATAACTCAATACTAATTCTATATTAATTGTGTAGCACTGTAGCTACATACATAAATATGCACCAATATATAATTAATATTACTTAATGTTAGTTACGATCTAATGTTAATTATATTTTAAGTGTCTAGCCACATACATAAATATATCATAATATTCTAAGAGAAAATAATAATATATAATGCAATGTTGATGACTCAGATTGCGAGGCACACGACATCACCGACGACTTCCCCGAGCCATTCAACGAAGTCCCAGAATCGTCACAGCACCGACATACACAGAGCTCAACTTCTACGCCCGTCAAGTCCGAGTCGTCAAACACGTCCGGGTCGGAGGAGACTTCCGACTTTGAGCGTTTCCGCGGACCCTATGTCTCGATGCAGGACTACGACCCGCAGAGCGACACGGCCCTGAGCGACGTGTCCTCTCAACCGGAGCAGGTGACGCATCCGAGTCTGGAGGAGTGCTGGATCGTGACGCCGCCGCCGTGCTTCACAGCGAGCGAGTCGTCGGCGGACACGGTCGTCGGGATGCACCCGCTCGAGAACCTGCTCATCGAGCACCCGAGCATGTCCGTCTACTGGCCGCGGGACCGGAGGGAACCGGAGGATGATGATGATGTTGACCTGGAGGACGAGGGTCAAGGTCAAGTACCCGAAAGTCAAGGTCAAGGTTATGCACCGGAAGGTCAAGGGCATGCACCCGAAGGTCCAGGACAAGCACTGGTAGGTCAAGGTCATGGACCGGATGCTCAGGGTCAAGGTCATGCACAGGGAGTCAGGCGTCAAGGTCAAGGACCACAAGCTCAAGGTCAAGCACCGCAAGCTCAGGTCAGAGGTCGCGTCATTGAGAACGTGGTTCAACGAGGCGTCGGAAGTGTCTCAAACAATGGCATTGTCTCACCGCAACGCGACTACCGGCTCATAGTTGGTCCCAACCAAATATTCGACTACCGTAGTCCCTACAATTTTCGCCGCGACCAATACATCCGGATACGAGCCGGATCACCATCTAACATCACATCACCAACCGAAAGCTCACCCTCTAACATCGTCCCACCAACAACCACCAGTGGCGCCACACTCCCGCAGCAGCAGGAAGCTGGCGCCATTGTCTTGAACACACAGCAGCAGCAGACAATAGGTGGAGGCACCTATTCCTTTCTCACGCCGCACAACATCAGGTTGACCGCAAACCGGGTGGCAGGAAGCTACCTGGGTCTGTTCGTTCGGGGAAGTCGGGAAAGTCGAGTCGTTGAGGAGTCGCAAAAGTCGCAGAAACTGTCGGCGAGGTCGGGTAATTCCCGAAATGTTCTCGACCAGCAGAATCGGGTTCGGGAGTTTGCCGCGACCGGGAAGATTCGACAGCGAAAGGATCGGATTGGAGGATGTCCGAGTGGGAGGAGTAACAATAGGAAGTGCTGATGGGGAGGGGTGACTGGTTGTTTTCGTGTTGTTGTAGGAAATCTGTTTGTCTGTCTTTCTTTCTCTGTCTGTCTTTCTTTCTGTCTGTCTGTCTCTCTTTGTTTCTCTGTATCTGTCTTGTGTATCTGTCTTGTGTGTCTGTCTCTCTTTCTCTCTCTTTTTCTCTGTCTATCTGTCTCTTTGTCTGTGTGTCTGTCTCTCTGTGTGTCTGTTTCTCTGTCTCTGTCTCTCTATCTTTTCTTGCTCTCCCTCTATCTCTTTCTCTGTCTGTCTGTCTGTCTCGGTGTCTGTCTGTCTCTGTCTCTCTGCCTGTCTTTATCTGTATCTGTCTATGTGTCTGTCTGTGTCTGTTTGTCTCCGTGTCTGTCTGTCTTTCTCTCTTTTCTCTTTTCTCTCTCTCTATTTTCTATCTTTTTCTGTCTATCTTTCTGTCTGTCTGTCTGCCTCTGTCTCTCTCTTTCTGTGTCTGTCTTTCTGTCTGTCTGTCTGCCTCTGTCTCTCTCTTCCTCTGTCTGTCTGTCTGTCTGTCTGTCTGTCTCTCTTTCGCTCTCTCAATCACAAGAATCTGACTTTATTCCTATTTCGCTTCACATGAAAATGTAGATTTCTCGGTTCTAGGCAATTTATGAAATTCCGCACATACTCTACGAAATTGTGATCCTTGGCAAAAATATCTTTTCGAGTAGTAAATATAATGTTGATGTTTGCAGTTTTCTATTGCGACTGTATAGTGTATATAATTATGTATATGGCCTCGACCCATTTTTTAGCGTATTGATCAAGTGAGATTTTTCGCCACCTCTGTGGCGCCGCAGACCGAAATGAGCATTAAGTCCGTGATTACACATCAGAGATTTTAAGGAAATAGTATGTTTGTGATTTTTAATGTTTTTAATAAAATTTAACCTAGAAATTTTTTAGGACAACAATTTTCACTTTTTTTTAAACGACAAGTTGCTGAGCTATTTTAATGCTCTTGATATGCAATTTTTTTTAATTAATAAAATTTTAATTAATTAATTAATTTAATTAGATCATTTATTTACTTATATCTTCGGTTAGAACCATAGATGTAAAAAACGATGGAAACGGGAAAAAAAACGGAAAAAACGTCGTTTTATTCGAAAAAATAAAAAACGGAAAAAACGACAAAAAAAGGAAATGGAAAATAATTTCACTTTTTACATCTTAAACTGCATTTTAAAATTAAAACCCTTGTTTTCTTACCACATGTATCTCTTAAATGATGACGTAAAAATATTAAATAATGACATCAGTTAGCTGAAACCTTGAGATTGGGCTTAAAACATAAGGAATATCAGGAACAAATAAAATTAACGAAGATTACAAGAGACTAAAAATAAATAAATAGCGTCACATAAATAATATAAAAAAACGAATAAAACGATGGAAAAAATAAAAAAACGAATAGAACGACGTTTTTTGGGAGCGAATAAAAAACGAAAAAAACCTTTTAAACAACTATGGTTAGAACTAAGCTAGAGCAATAATTTTTTGTCAATTTGATGCCTGAGACAAGGCCTTTGAAATGATGCATCACACTCAATATCTTGGAAAATTACCTTAATGCTCATTTCGGTGTGCGGCGCCACATTTGATTGAAATCCACGCAATTTGTGAGTTAAGGTCCTCGTGTACACACCGTGGTTGCTCGTGATATCATTCTCTGATATAATTGAGCATCAAGAGGCGTATGCTGCAATCGATGTTGCTAACAGGTGGGAAGTAGTTGTGCTGATGAGATGATGATGATGATGACGATGATGAGTTGATGACAATGATGATGACTTTGACGATTGTAAATACCGTTGTTTTTTAATTTGATGGATTTCAATGTTATTATTATTTTTAATGATGTTGTTTTTTACTTTTTATGGTATTATTATTGATTTTAATGGTGTTATTATTAATTTTTGTGATGTGATTGTTAATTTTAATGGTGTTATTATTAGTTTTAATGATGTCACTATGTTTTTGTTTTTAATTATATGTTATTCTTATTTCTAAGAGATGTTACTATTGTTATTGATGTTTTTATTATTTTTAATTATGTTATTATTTTTAATGATGTTATCATTTTTGATGATGTCAATATTTTTTAAATGATGTCATTGTTTTTTAGTGATGTTGCTATCATTATTATTAGTGGCGTTATTGTTATTATTGTTGTATATGTTTGTGAAGTAGAATAGCATTTGCTGCCATTTTTACACTTTTATATATATCTGCTTTCTCATGTTTTTCATTTCTGTTGTCATCATTGCTTGTGTGCTTATCATCATCGTATCAGCCATGTGCAACTACTATATTGTGCCTCTTGGGAACATGCATACCACTCGTGAATAAGCTGGGGCCCACCTTACTTTTAAAAGTGTGCTTTAAAAGTTTTGAGTTTACAATTATGATTTACTTGACTTCTGTAATTGCAATCTCAAATTCTCAGGCGCTATATAAATGCTGAGCACAAGTCTCTAGTTGTACATGAATGCTGTGTCAAGTCATTGGGGTTGTAGTTCCATCATTCTAAAAGAGATTGCTCGATATGTGAAGGATTTCTTTATATACCAGTGGTTCCCAACCTTTTTGGACATAGGGCCACTTTTTCTATGTGAGTGCCCCTTTTTATAGTTGAAGGACATTAACCCACAAGGCACAATTTTAATTAACTAAAAGCATATAAAATTGTTTAAATTTTTTTATTCAAAATAGAATGTTTTATGTTATTTATAGACGTCAAAATAAAATAATTTGTAATAGAAAAATGAGAACGTGCTCTTTCCTGTCCAAATTGTCAATTTTTTCATATATTCTTGATAATACTTTGAGATATGGGGGGGCATTTTTTGAGTCCTGGCGGGCCACTTTTGGCCCGTGGGCCACGGGTTGGGAACCGCTGGTTTATATACGAATTTCGACTTAGAAAAAAATGCTTTTGTACATTCTTTAGGATTTTGAATTTCGAAGGATTATTAGCACGAACTGATATTTGCCAAGGAAGAATTTAGTCATTATATTATTCGAAACTGTTTTTCGGGGCACCAGTGTAATTAATTTAGTCAGATGCAAACTATATTTAGATTATTATGGTGTATGCTAATTTTTTGCATCTGTTGTGGTATATGTATTCTAGACTGCTTGCAACATTGTTAAAAGTAAATAGTACGTACTGATTATTTTTGCTTAAAAGCAATGCTTATGCTTTCTAAAGCAGTTTTTAACAGATCTTGCAGAGCTGTGTGCTGTATAGGTTCTTAGTATTTTAGCCCTTTAACGACCAGCTACATATGTTTTCCATGCATTTTGGTACACGCTGGTCACTAAAGGGTTAAAGAAACTTTTGTGTACGTATATTTAAGTTGATATAGGATAGATTGCTTGTGGTGCAGGGATGTTGAAACCAGTCACAGACTATTCTAGATATAGATTTTCAATTTGCACTTTGTTGTAGGGCAAGGGGGATCCAGAGGGGGGGGGCAATCCGGCCATGGCCCCCCATTTATAAATGCCCATGTATCGTGGCCCCTCCCCCCCATTTTGTTTCAGTGGCTGCTGAAATGGTATGATTTTCCGGAAAATTTGGCCGGATGACTAAAAAAAAGGTCATCAACTTTTTTCCCAAGACCAAAAATTGTTGGCCCCCTCCCCGTCCAAAGTTTCTGTATCCGCCCTTGTTGTAGGGTCGTGCCCAATAGGTGATTATCACTATTTGACCGAATACGAATAATTGGACCGATGAATACGAATAGTGTGCAAAATAGGTAAACCGACAACATTCAAAATTTCAAGTTTATGTAAGCATGACTGTAAATTTAATACCTAAATCAGGAGTAAGCTAAACAGTTAACCGCATGTAATTTTTGCATCCCTCTGCCAGTCTGCGTGTGTATCATAGACTGGGACTCACTATAGCAGCAGCTTATGCAGAAACAGATATCACGTGACCACTATTCGTATTCGGTTCGATCGCTACTATTCGGCCGAATACCGAATAGCTGTTTGGCCCACTATTCGGCCCCGATGTGAATACGAAACGAATGTTCGGTGTGACCCAAGTTTAAACCAGTCACAGGTGATTTAGATTCTCACTTTGCACTTTGTTGTAGAAAGTCGTTTTTGCACTAGTTGCACGAATTCCATTAACATGTAATATTAGCACTTGATTTTGCACCAGTGTAGTATTTATTGACGTAATTTGTTGCTATCAGTTAAGTTCAATGGCGGTGCCACCATAGATCATGGCAGTTCATTTGACTTAATGCTTAAATTTTACCCTTGACCTGTCTAATGATCTGCTGAAAATTCTTTATGATTTTTAATATCTTCTCTACAGTGGGGTGTGGGGGTGTAGTGGTGGGTTCGGTGCCTTGGAGCCAGAGGGTTCCAGGTTCGCATCCACCATCCAGCCACCACATAGGGACCTTGAGCAAGTCCTTCACTTGCAATTGCTGATGCGCTTTAGCGTGAAACTCAGATGCGGTGTCCGAACTGTAGTCGGGAGAGCCTCTGAGTAGAGAGCTTGAAGAGGCGCTATACCAAGTGCAAGAATTTTTTTTAAAAATTCTTCAACCTGGTGAATAACTCCCATGACCCTGACAATGTGACCTGCGGAAATTGTACATGTGGCGCAGCCATTGGTCAAGTTTGGTTACTATGGTGATCGGTTGTGTGATTGTTATCATTACAGTGAAGGTACTGCAATTCTTCTTCTTAATAGGTTGGAGGGTTAGCCTTGTAGCATGAACAGTGCGGTTCAATTCTGTTCCTTCTTATCTGTAACTGGTACTGTGTAGAGACCTGAGTAAGTTCTTCACGTAGAATAGGCCCAATGCCATCAATAATTTACACTCTGTCTTCGGATAGTGGTAGGCCTACTTAGTGAATTCAGAAATCACTATTTTTTTTATCTTGTTGCAGATTAGAATTGTAATGATTTTTAGGCTTTTCTTGTGTGATTATTGATGAGAAAAATTGTTATTGCTGTGTACAGTTGTTATTTGAAATTTCTTATATCAATGGTCAGACTGTTTTCTGATTGGTCCATATAGTTGACAGTTACCTGATTGGACCATATAGTAAATTGTTATCTGATTGGTCCGTAGCATGGACGGTTATCCTATTGGTTCATAGAATCGACAGTTATTTGATTGGTTCATATAGAGGACTGCTATCAGATTGGTCGGTAGAATGGACAGTTACCTGATTGGACCATATAGTAAATTGTTATCTGATTGGTCCGTAGCACGGACTGTTATCAGATTGTGTCATAGAGTGATCTGATTGATCCATTATAGTAATGGACTGTTATCTGATTGGCCCATAGAATGGTTGGTCTGTAGAATGACCTGTTATCTGATTTTTCATAGAATGGAGAGTTTCCTGATTGGTCCATAGAATTTAAGATTTTTGCTACGATTATTTTGCATGCCATTGATTGGTAGTTCAGTACCCAGTGGCGCAACTAGGGGGGTGCTGGGGGGTGCTTGAGCACCCCCCAGGGCTAAAAAGGTGACCCACGCAATTTTTCCAAATCCGATGAGTTTTTTTGGTGGGGTGGGGGGGGTAGGGGGTCTTTCATTTTTCAGATTGCACAAATCTAGCAAGTTCCTTCATTCTTCTGTATTATAATATTAGTCAAATTCATGGTTCATAAAGCACCAGATTTCAGTGTTTATCTGGTGTACCTGAGCTTGCCTGAGTCTCCAGAATTTGCCTATAGGTGATGAATTAAAAGCGTTACCGATAATGCCCATGCCTTCACATTACAGTGTCTTATGTGCACAGATTATTGATAATATGTCACGAATTAATTACCGTGTGTGCTATTTTATTAAGACCTAGTTAAGAATTGCTTTCCTTCAAATTGGTATTATAATATATGGTTATTCAGCTTTGTGTGATCTAGACATTTTCAGCTGTAACAATGCCCAGAAATGGACATTTTTCTCCAGAAAATTCAACAAAATTATAGTAGTTTTTATTAGTTGCTGTTTACTATAGGCCTATTGTATTGCATTAACTGCCATATTATAACACGATCTTATTTCCTACTAGCCTATATAATTAAAATTATATTATTTTATTATCATAGTATAAATATGATACTATCATTATGATTATTATAATGTGCATAACTTACTGTCATGTATTATGATGGATATTTAGAGCGATAGGAGAGACGTAAGTAGGCCTAATTGTGAGGCTAAACTCCGAAGTTTTAAACCCCCAAATTTGTAGTTAGGAGACGGATATGCTTATATCCCCCAATATGGCACAAATATTTCATAGATATTATTATTAATTTCTGCAATGTTATCCACTGTTTATTGATTATGAACAATTTTGTTAAGATGGCAGCCTAAAATGCTGTCATTAGCCTACAGTGTGCGTAAATTAAAACATTCTTAAACGATGGGAGAGGACATATTTTGAAATCTTATATCACGTTAATGAGCACTAAAATCATGAGTTAATTTGTAAAAAAAATGACAGCTTGAAAAGTCATAGCGCGCTGTGCAAATCCAAAAATTGAGTAATTGTGAGGTAATTTAACACTCTGAAATTTTGAACTAAAATCTATGGCTATCAGCATTGCATATGAGCAGTTTTATTAAGCTGACAGCTTAGAAGCCTATACCACTACAGTATGGGAATTTAAAAAAACTAAACAATAGGGAGGGGCAATTGAAGTCTTGCACCATGTCTTTCAGCAATGAAATCCTGATAAATTTCGTTAAAATTACAGCCTATTTCCACTGCAGTGTGGAAATGAAGAATTCTATTTTGAGGAGGAGGCACATTTCCTGCCCAAAACCATTCCCCTGCTAGGCATAAATTATATGTTGAAATCCGAAATGACTCTGTTTTAATCAGCACTGAAGTAATATGGCTATTTTGCTAAGTTGGCATATTAAAATGGCACCATAATAAACGTGGAAACTCAGAAAAATATTTTTTTTTATAATTGTGAGTATATTCATTGAAGTTTAGACCACTCATATCAGCACAGAAATAGTATATAGCAATTTGGCTTTTGATGGCAGCTTAAAATGCTGTCATTGCAGTGTGGAATATAGAAAATTTCTGATGTGGAGGGCACATCCCCTCCCAAAGCCCCTGCCCTCTCGACACCACATGCTTCGGAGATTTTCCGTCGGATGCTCGCTTATATCCCCAGAAACCTTGATTCCACAGAAGGGAATAACCCACTGGTTATTGGGGTGTGGCCAGATTAAACACTCGTGTCTTATTAATTCTGCCACTCGCGAGCTATTGATCTAAGACCCTTTGTCTTATGTAAGCAAATGGGAAAGGACTTTTTGAAGTCTCAAAATATGTTTTTCAGAAGTTTTCATGACTTTATCGCTCATAAATACAGCTGGCAAACAAGAGCCTGAAATGTGCTCTGACTGATGTCAAAAGTAAAAAATGCGTTTGTTTCTGGGGCTCCGCCCCAGACCCCACTTGGGGAACTTGCGACGCTCCCTCAAACCCTCTTAGTCGGCATCGGCACACCCTGCGTCGCACCTTCGGCGCTTGCAATAATAATTCTGAGCACCCCCCAGCAAAATTTTCTGGTTGCGCCCCTGTCAGTACCAGATAGTTGAGTTGCCTTTTGATTGGTCTGTAGAAAGAGATTGCATTATATTATTGAAAATTTATATAAGCACCGCTCAGAGAGAGAGACAGAGGCATGAACAGCTCTCAGCACTAACCTATGTAATGTTAATTGGTATTGAGAACATTTTGGATGTTTGCTGACGTTGCTCATATAACTTACATGCTTCAGTTTTTCAGCCATGTTTGTTCACATAACATTATCAATTTCTCTTGAAGGGTGAAGTCTTGCTTAGTATCTTAGAATCTGCGAACTGTTTTGTGTGAGCGAAAGATTTTTAATCGGTGATACATATGCTATCAACTGACATACATGGTTTGGTATTTTGTAATTAAAATTTTATTTAATCACTATTAATTGAATAAAATGTTATTTAATCAATATATTTTGTAATTAAAATATTGTTTAATCAACTATATTATACCGGTTATGTTAATAATGGACATGTTTTCTAAAGATTCTCTTCAATTTTACAGATGAGGCTTTTCTTATTTTCCTTGTTGTAGAAATACTATTTAATTGTTTTGAAGTATTTATTATTTAGTGCTTAATTATGATCTGCTTTGCTATCCCAGTCATTGTTAGGATGATATATCGTCGCTAGAGTGCGCTGCGTGCGAACGCCCGTGTGGCGGACTCTTTCTATACACAGATCAGGTTTAATGTATTCAGAATTCAAAGCCCGTGTGGCGGACTCTTTCTATACAGAGATCAGGTCTAATGTATTCAGAATTCAATGTTATTTAAACGCGTAGCCTATTATATATTATTAATATATTATCTATTAATTTATGCTAAATGTGTTTATTTTAATTGTTATAAACGGTTACCTGTGGAAATGCATTTATAGACCATGTAATCAAATTGTCTGATTCGCTTTTAAAAAGGAAAATTAAAACTTATGCAACCTTATCACTTCCTATTGTCAACTTTGTCAAGTTTATCTTATCTGACCATTTATAAAGCGCTTCTTGCAGCAAAAGCCTTTCAGAAGCGCTCCCAATGCAGTGCGTTCAACCCCGAGAAAAAGGCAAGTTTTTAGACAAGAGAAAGATGAGGATACACTACCGGAGAGGATGGAAGAGCGAACTGATGGGGGAAGCCCATTCCATAGGGAGGGACCAATGCAGGCAAATGATCTGGATTGCGCCATGGCGGTCCTGACAGTTTTGAGAAAGAGGTCAAGCCGATCAGAGGACCTAACAGGACGCAGCGAAGTGGCAGACATGGATATGTCACTTTTTAGGGGGGTTCTCAACGTGGAAATATTTCATTTTTGCGTTTTAAAAAAACCGATGGCCTTATTTGGGGGTGGGCTTAGCCCCCTGTCCCCCTCTGGCGCCGCTACTGCTGGTAACCTCGAACAAACAGTTGCCGAGAAACTCTCACGCTATACGGTAGAGAGCGCCAGTGTCTATCTTTAGACGTCTTTATAATCTTTATTTTCTTGAAAAGACAACAGTAGTAGCGTCTAAGAGACCGAGGCAAATGGGGAGACAACGACAGAGGAAGGTACAGAGGCAGAGGTAGAAGGAGAGAGACAGAGACAGGTACAGGTAGAAAGGCCGCGACAGGGGAGGGGTGCAGTAGGTAACAGACTTTAGAAGGTATTCAAACACAATTACTGTCAGTTGCTATTACCGGCGGAAAATGAACAGAAACAAATGATACAGACAGACAGACAGACAGACAGACAGACAGACAGACAGACAGACAGACAGACAGACAGACAGACAGACAGACAGACAGACAGACACACACACACACACAGACACACAGACACACAGACACACAGACACACAGTTAGACACACAGATAGACACACAGATAGACAGACATATATACATGCAGATATAGACAGGCAGATAGACAGACATATAGACAGACAGATGGAAAGACAGATAGACAGACAAGGCAGACAGATAGACATACAGACAGATAGGTAGACAGACAAGACAGACAGATAGGTAGACAGACAAGACAGACAGGTAGGCCTAGACAAAGAAGACAGACAGGAAGAATATCGTTTCCTTAACAGTAATAATATTATTGCCTTCTCAAATGCGACGACGTTGGCAACCATGGCAACCACAGATAATGCACGGTAAAATGATAACAATAGTTGGAATAATAATGCTTTCTATCATAGTCCGATTTCTGGCTACCTATTGTCAAGTGACAGCCATACAGCAGGTGCGTTCCTTTGTTCGCTCGTGAATGTAAGGAATAATAATAATTGCAGAGTTCGTTTTTTTAATGTCATGACCACAGGCAGAGAAATTTCTCTCTTGCCTGCCAGTGTAGCCTACGTACTCGTATACTAATTTATGTATTTTTTAAAAACTCGTGTACGGCGCCATTTCCGGCTGAGCTACGGCGCTATATAAATCTGAATTCTTTTCCGCTGCCCTACTCACAGTCACAGACCATAGTGGGTGAGCAACTTGTCCAACTTATTGCCGCACACTGGCTTGAGGTAGATTCGAACCCTGCGACCCTCCAGTTACATGGTAGCATGTATACAGAACATACCACTAAATCAGAGACTCCAATAAGCAGTGCAGACTATACACCATAGTGGTTATTATTTTAGGCCAAAGATACACGGTATATAGGACGAGAAAAAATCCTCCACTGTTTGTACTCTACCAGTGCCAGTCCCAAGCCTGGATTAAGGAGGAGGCGACACTAATCATCTTTACAGTGGCAGTGTCGTTAAACAGCAACAAGCCGTATACAAAACGAACAGTTGGCTGTGAATGGGGATCGGGTACCCATTAACTAAATGGGGTATGGGGAACCCGGTGGCACATTAACCCATAAGCTAGAGCCTCTTATATAGACGAACACAAAAGACCCCGGAATGAAATATCCCAGTCTGAGAAACAGACCGCAAACGAGTGAACAATAACGAGGAGGGACAGTGACACGCAGAGATACATAGAGATAACCCCAGGCACTTATAGGCAAATATAATGAGATGGGGGAGTCCGTGCAGTATGTGGGTATCAAGCATCCATCCAAGACGAGCGTGTAGCCTACCCTGTACCTCATTAAGGAGCCGTATAGTCTACGCAGATTGCTAGGTCAACCGAAGACTTTTAAAATTTGCTTTTAAGGTCAGCCATGCTGAGAAAGAGAGAAGGAGAAAGACAGAGAAAGAGAGAAAGAGAGACAGAGACAGAAACAGAGCTATAGAGGCGCCGGGTACCCGAGGGTTAGGCTGGGTGGGTCACCTCGCTCCGCCAGGGTGGGTAGGTGGCTTGGTGAGTTCAAGAACCGATATTTCCTGGGAAACCCCGGGTACCCCGGCCGAGTGGTAACTGGTAAAGGCTGGGTGGGTGCACCCCTTCTCCGCCGGGGCTGGTGGGGGGCTAGGTGGATTGGAAAAATCAAAAAAATCGGACAACGCCGGTACCCCAAGGGGTGGGGGGCTGGGTGGGGTAACCCCCGCTTCGCCGGGGTATTCTAAAAACCAAAATTTCCAGAGCAACGCCGGGTACCCCAGCAAGTAGTCTTATATTTGAACCGCATAATATTTGTACCACCTCATCGAACCTTTCTCAAAACTGCCATAATTATCTGATTCCCTTTGTACACAAGTAAACATAATATGCTTTCCTTATTTGTCACCAGAGTCAACAGCAGGCGTGGCTGTTATAGCTCGCTGGCTCTTACATGAATCCATGTCGCCAGCCTCCCTCCCTCCGCTGTTCTCCCAATCACCGTCACACCATCGATCGACGATGCTGCGTTGCCAATGGCAACCGGGACGCCTCTCCAGTGTTGCCACAGCTGGTTTTTTCCACTAGATCTGGGTTTTTGGCCTTCGTCTGGGTTTCTGTTTTTTGGGCAAGATCTGGGGTTATTTTAACATCGCCTATATGAAGAGTTTGGGTTTTTCTAGATTTTTTCGGAAGAAAATCTGGGTTTATTTCTGAAATCTCACTGGCAACCGGGACGCATCACTATTCATCCCTTCAACGTCTCCGTGGCGTGAATACAAACAGGAAAATATACTTAAATGCACGAAGACATTATACAAAAGTGCATGCACAGGCTTGCATGCAATCGTTGACAGAAATACGATTTCAACATATTGTACAGATGCAAAGCAGTATGAGAATTGTAAGAGTCAGACTTGTTGATTTATATCAGGGCTGTTTTTAAGGATTTTTTAGAACTGCACAACTCCTTCTTTTCCCCCTCATCATCAGGGCTTAAAGTGTGGCAGGACGGTCATGGACGGCGTCCATGCACTTATTTTAAAATCTGAACGCCGTCCTGCCACTTATTGGCCAGCACAGCATGGAAAGGTAAGGGGCCTCCTGACGCTTCTTTCGGAAAGGTAAGGAGCGTCCAGGTACTTCCTTTTCCGCGCTTTAAGCATTGCCCATCCATCCTCCATGGTAAATTACTTCTAATCAGAGGACAATGACCATTTTTTGTTAGTTTCAACTGTACAGAAGTGCTTCTAAATCTGCACAAATCCATTTAGAACTGCACATTAAATAATTGTGTGTAAAACTGCACGTTAAAAAGCCCTGATTTACAGGGACTTGAGGTGTGCTGTGAGGCCTTAGCTATGGGGTCCGAAAACACTAGGGTGGATGAACTCCCCCCACCCCCACCTAGCCCGACCTCCGGCAATTCTATCTCTGATCCAAAGATAATTATATGCAGATGGATAATAGGTGCAAATGACCATTATTATAGGCCTATTATTCAGGTCGAAACGTCAGTCAATCAACGAGTCATTCCTGCGTCAGCTACCAGCCAGCCGCGCACCCACACAGACCCACAGACACACGCAGACACAAACACACACACACAGACACACACAGACACAAACACACAGACACACACATAGACACGCAGACACACGGACACAGACAAATACAGAAAGACACACAGAAACACACACACACACACCAACACACACACACACACACACAAACACACACACAAACACACACACGCACGCACGCACACACGCACACACGCTGTCAGCGTCACCCTGAGGACCCGCCATGCCCTGCTCTCCTATAATTATACGCCCAATGCAGTAGTGGTCGATAACTCCTTCTTTCCGTCGCTGTACATTGTATATGATACCTGCAGCCGCGCACACGTGCACATGCATTCCGCCCGCGCTGCTTGTCGTGACCAATACACGTATGACAAAGACGCTGCAGTATAATAATTATATATATATATATATATATATATATATATGCCTCTGTATATATATTATATTATATATGTATATATACCGGTGTATATATATATGCCTGTGTGACTGTGTGTGTGTATATATGCTGTGTAAAAGTGTGTATATATAATTTATATATGTACATGTCGGTGTGTATATATATATAATTATATATATAATTATATATAATTATGTATTTATATATATATATATACAGGCAATTTTCAACGACCAGTGGAAATGCCTGTGCGATGTAATCAGAGAGAGACCGCATACTATAATACAGATTGGCATACGAACGTTGGACTTTGACTAATAAGCCGTCTCTCTATCTCTCTCTACAAGGTATCTATCATTCTCTCTATTCTATCTGTCTTTTTGGATCTTTGCGCAATCGTCGGCTTTAGATAACCGGTAGGTGACAAGGTCATCTTCTTCTTCACAACCGCAGATAACTGAGACGATGGCGATAATCATGAGTGTGACTTAATGGAAGGTTACGTGAGTGATCTGATACAGGTAATTTAATACAGGTAGGTGGATTTTTATTATTGTGTATGTAGTCCTATGCAACGCGTGCTTGAATGTATGTATCCATTCTACATGTATATCAATTATCCATGCTATTGTATGTACATGTATGTATTCATTCATTCATTCATTCATTCGTTGGTTCGTTGGTTCATTCATTCGTTCATTCGTTCGTTCATTCGTTCATTCATTCATTCATTCATTCGTTCGTTCATTCGTTCATTCATTCATTCATTCATTTATTCATTCACTAACTCAATCAGTCGTTCATTCAGTCAATCACTCACTCACTCGTTCACTTATTCATTATGGAGATTTATATAGCGCATCTTCATGGTTACTAATCAGGAGCGCTCCCAACCCAACCTCGGTTGAAAAGTACTGTTCTATAGATAAGGTAGCGACACAATGCATATGAGAAAACCCTAGGCATTAGACGTATAGTGGACAGTGGAAGTTCATTCCATACCACGGGCCAATTAGCAGAGAAAGCAAGGTGCATGTATAATAGGCCTACATTGTATGTATCTACTCGATGGGGATTTGTTCACTATCAGTTCTGGAAATGGGATACGCAAGATCTTGTACAGGGAGCAACGGGAAGCCAGTGAGGCTTATAAGTCAAATAAATATAAATGTGCTGCGAGATAGAGACAGACAGACAGACAGACAGACAAACAGACGGAGAGACAGAAATAATTATACCGTACCCCACAAATTCGGGCCGAAGTATGGCAGGTAGCTTGCTATTGTATACTCTCTCCCTAAAGATCCTATATTGTTTTCTCGATGTGCGGTCGATACTGGGAGCGCCTCTGAACACCTCTATGCTGCCAGAGGCGCATTATAAGTATTCGGTTAAAGTACAATGCAAATGCAATGTATGTGGGTGTGTTGTGGGTACATTTTGTTAATGGTCTTCTGTTGTCCTTATTCATGAGCCAGAGTATCGACTCTGTAAGCTTTGGTCCTGTTATTATTGGCCCGACAACACACGACGTGACATCTCACCTCAATATTATTGTTCGGAGTTGAACTAAGCTTATACATGTAGAACACCTAAGCTTAAAGGCGAAGGTTCAGTTTACGGAGAAACCAGACCGTAGGCGTGTCTATACAGAGACGTGCTTGCCAATCAGCCTCCGATTCAAGTCTGCCGGACAGGCTAGTGCCCAAGATCAATTCACTTGCTAAACACACCGAGCTGCCCCAAGATCTATAGACACATTGAAAGAACCTTGGAGCTGCCCGGTTCCTCCGAGGTTATTTATATGCAAATTAGCTATAGGCATACCTTGTTTGTGTTCCAGATCTCCCCACTCACCTGTGTCTTCACCTCAAACTAGGTCGTACACGTGATCCTCTCCTACTCCCCTGTGTGTTTACCTCGGGTCAAAGTCGTACAAGTGATCTTTCCCCACAATTGTGTCTTTTAGGCCTACCTCAGCCTATAGGTCATACAAGTGTTTCTTTGTTTATATAATGCCTGTAAATAATCATATAATTATCGTCCTTTCTAATTGGCCAGGGTTGTTTATATTTGGGTATCTCAACTGGTCAGCTATACATATAGCTTGCATGGTAACACATCGTATCTTGCATTAATATGCATCTCAATAGGTATAAGAGTTGTTTGTTTAGGTCGTACTTTTGCATGGTTCCAACAAAGACAGACTCCAGGGTTCTATTCTAGGCATATGTGCACTTTCATTGCAATGACCACTGGATTGATTGGTGGAGTAGGGGTGCAAGCTGTATATTTGCAAGCCTTGGACACGGTTGAATATAAAACAAACAACTATTACCTATTGAGATGCATATCAATGTAAGACACCATGTGTTACCATGCAAGGAACTATTATAATTATGTATAGCTGACCAGTTGAGATACTGAAATATAAACAGCCATGGCCCATTAGGAGGAACGATATAATGATTATTTACATGTATTATATATATATATATATATAAACAAAGGAACAGTTGTAGAACCTGGGCTGAGGTAGGCCTACAGACGCAGATGAGTGGAAAGATCACTTGTACCACCTATAGGAGGTGGTAAGGACACAGGTGAGTGGGAAGAGATCTTGAAGGCAAACAAGGTATAGCTAATTTGCATATCAATAACCTCGGAGGAACCGGGCAGCTCGGCATGTTTATCGAATGGAATGATCTTGGGCACTATAGCCTGTCCGGCAAACATCAAGCATAGGTTGTATATGTATATATATATATATATATATATCTTTATAAATAAAAATGAACTTTCCAATAGTTCGTAACATCACCACGCTGAAAGTTACGCACCGATTGTTTTGAAAATTTTACAACACCTTCCATTCCCATACAACCGTGTGTTAAGATTTTTCACCCGAAAAAACGCAACCTTTTCCACAAAAAGTGAACTTTGCAATCCGTTCGCCCGCCATTTGCAAATTCAACACGTCCCACACGGCTGCCAGATTTCATAAACGCGGTTTCCAAACACAGCAGCCGAAACATGAATGAGGTCGCGTGCTGTGACGTCATAAGCGAGTCGCGATTAATTTACCAAAGAGGCCTTTTCACAAAGCGGCCTTTAATCATTATTGGGCTTGGAATGGACGGTGCGACGGAGGAAAGGAGCGGAGGGAGCGGGACGAAGACGGTGGGGAGGGAGCGGAGGGGAAGGGGAGAGGAGGTGGAGGTCAACGGGGAGGGGTATGGGGAGGGGGACTGGGGGAGGGGAAGGGGAGGGGAAGGGGGAGGGGAAAGAGAAGGGGAGGGAGTGGTGAGGGGGATAGGGAGGGGGAGGAAGGAGGGGAGGGGGGAAGGGAGGGGAGGGGGAGGGGAGGGGGAGGCGGAGGCCTCTTTTCAGCCACAGCAACGCGTGGCCGGGTTCAGCTAGTATATATATATATATATATATATACATTTTACAATACATAGTCTTAGTTGAAAATATATATTGAGCGCCTCCGATTAGGTTATACTGTGAGAAGCGCTTTATACGTGTAAATACCAAAATAGTATAGTATGGTATAGTATGGTATGGTATGGTATGGTGTGGTGTAGTCTGGTATGGTATGGTATAGCATAGTATAGTATAGTATAGTATAGTATAGTATAGTATAGTATAGTATATAGCATAGCATAGCACAGTGTAGTATTGTCTATTTGTATATAAGACTAAATTTATATTGCTATGCAACAGATTGCTAAACTTGACCTCGCTGCACTTGCAATTGAGTTCCATGGTTAGCCTGGAAAGACATAGGCGCTATACAAATTGACGAATGAGCATACCTTCTGCACACGCCAGCTAAACATGACACAAGTTTAGAATACATATAAACAAACATACATATATAAATACTATATATTGTTTTTGCAATATTTGCCAATTTTTTCAACATTCCAATTGTTATGAGCAAAAAAGGCCTCCTCTTGCTCACAATCAACACGAATTGTTAGGTCGTACTTTTGCATGGTTCAAATAAAGCTTGCCAGTTCTTTGGTAGGCATATGTGCATCTTCATTGCAATGAACAATGAAACGATTTGGTTGGTGAGGTAGGCCTAGCGGTGCCAAGTCAAAAATCAATACGCACATTCATAGACCCTTCTTGGTGCCAATTAGCTCATGTTGGAATCCTTAGACATTGTAGAATAACTATAACAGCCCTGACCGATTTCGGGCGAATCAATGGCAATGGGCTATATACGCGAGTGTATATATAAATATATAATATATATACGCGAGTGTATATATATATATATATATATATATATATATATGTGTGTGTAAATACAGAGGTATACACAAAGATGCTGCCTCTATACGTGAGTGGGAAGATCTTGGGTATACACGGCCTAGCTAATCTGCATAATGACTCCATGCAGCAAGTCAGCGAAGTTGGTGTACAGTCGACCTAGATCAACCCCTGGGGACATACATGTAGCATCGGTCATCCCTGTCGGCCAAACTTGAAGAAGACGCTGCCAGACGGTCATTGGTTCTATTAGCCATCCAATCATAGCATTCTACCCAGAGAATATGACCGATCGCGCTTGGCCTTTAATACACACAATAGTACACACGTTGACCGCTGTTAACGCACTTGGGTTATATTTGACAACAAACTTGCCAAGTCGGTGAGTGAGTGAGTGAGTGAGTGAGTGAGTGAGTGAGTGAGTGAGTGAGTGAGTGAGTGAGTGAGTGAGTGAGTGAGTGAGTGAGTGAGTGAGTGAGTGAGTGAGTGAGTGAGTGAGTGAGTGAGTGAGTGAGTGAGTGAGTGAGTGAGTCAGTCAGTCAGTCAGTCAGTCAGTCAGTCAGTCAGTCAGTCAGTCAGTCAGTCAGTCAGTCAGTCAGTCAGTCAGTCAGTCAGTCAGTCAGTCAGTCAGTCAGTCAGTCAGTCAGTCAGTCAGTCAGTCAGTCAGTCAGTCAGTCAGTCAGTCAGTCAGTCAGTCAGTCAGTCAGTCAGTCAGTCAGTCAGTCAGTCAGTCAGTCAGTCAGTCAGTCAGTCAGTCAGTCAGTCAGTCAGTCAGTCAGTCAGTCAGTCAGTCAGTCAGTCAGTCAGTCAGTCAGTCAGTCAGTCAGTCAGTCAGTCAGTCAGTCAGTCAGTCAGTCAGTCAGTCAGTCAGTCAGTCAGTCAGTCAGTCAGTCAGTGAACCAGTCAGTGAACCAGTCAGTCGGCCTAAGTTGCGTCTCAGAGCTCGTATATTTATTCTCTAGCTGTGCCAGTCCCAAGACTCGATAAAGGAGGAGGGCGACGCTAAATGAACTTTGTGTTGTCACAGCGTCGTTAAACTCAAACACCAGAAACGACAGCAACAGCAACTACTACTGCTGCTACTGCTACAGCTGCTGCTACCACTGCCACTACCACCACCACTACTAATAGGCTACTGCGTGTGTTAGAGCGTGGTGGGGAACGCGACTCAGCCGCCATATCCAGAAATGCTGGATTATATCAGAGTTTAAAAAATTTCGGGTTATCATATGTGAGTACACGGGACCTTATGCACTAGCAGCACTGTGTGTTCTTCTGCGTGTCTATCTGTCTGTCTGTCTGTCTGTCTGTCTGTCTGTCTGTCTGTCTGTCTGTCTGTCTGTCTGTCTGTCTGTCTGTCTGTCTGTCTGTCTGTCTGTCTGTCTGTCTGTCTGTCTGTCTGTCTGTCTGTCTGTCTGTCTGTCTGTCTGTCTGTCTGTCTGTCTGTCTGTCTGTCTGTCTGTCTGTGTCTTTTGTGTATCTGTCTGTATGTCATCTGTAGCTTATCGACACGTCTATAGCCTGCATACCGCACAACATTTCTAGCCCCTCTTTGCTTACATTTCCTGCGACCCCGGGCATTCAAGTCCTCCATGATTAGACCTTCTCCCAGGCTGTGCTGGCCAATAAGTGGCAGGACGGCGTTCAGATTTTAAAATAAGTGCATGGACACCGTCCATGACCGTCCAGCCACACTTTAAAGTTTAAGCCCTGCTCCTACTCCAACCTCCACTCAAACTCCAACCGCAGATCCTCCCCAACTCCTACCCCAACACCTACCCCAAATCGTACCCAACTTCTACCCCAAATCCTACTCAACTCCTACCCCAACTCCTACCAAAAATCCTACCCAACTTCTACCCCAAATCTTACCCAACTCCTACTCCTACCCCAACTTTTACCCCAAATGCTACCCAACTTCTACCCCAAATCCTACCCAACTCCTACCCCAACTCCTACCCCAAATCCTACCCAACTTCTACCTTAACTCCTACCCCCAACTCCTACCCCCAACTCCTACCCCAACTCCTAACCCAACTCATACCCCAACTCCTACCCCAACTCCTACCCCAACTCCTAACCCAACTCATACTCCAACTTCCACCCCAACTCCTACCCCAACCCCAACCCCACTCAAACCCCACCCGCAGATCCTCCCAGGCGTAGATTTCACTCTGCAATCACATCAGCTTTACTTTTCATGCCAGCGCATAAATTATACTGGTCGACAGAATACTTATTTTTTTGTTTATGCACCATTGCAACTGTTGATCAATTTTTAACACGTGTCTGTGTTAGTCTAAACGTCTGTTTAAATAATTGATTTAATTAAAGTGATCCTCGTTTACTCAACCTTGTAAATATATTACACCTGTGTTAAACTGAAGCGGGGGCTAAAATCCACTGCTTTTTAGCTGTGGCTGGGCTGGGAGCGCCTCCGAGTAGACATCTTGGAGAAGCGCCATATACATTCTCGAAATGAATAAACGAATGAACTTTGGTCCGCAAAGTACCCTCTTTTCATAGGCAGGAGCAAGGAAGGAAGGATCCGATTTGACCAGGGTCTATGACAACTGGTGATCGGACATTCCCCCCCCTGGACAAAACCCCCCCCCCCCGGACAAAACCCCCCCGGACAAAAACCCCCCCGGACACAAACCCCCCCGATTTTACCTAGGACAAAAAAAACCCGGACAAAACCCCCCTTTACCGTGCAAATGGCCTATTCTGCAGTCGGTTGATAAAGCTTAATTGTCCAGGTTTTCGTAGTGGTGTTAACTTGGTATACTTAATGCCACAAGCCAACTGGACGTAAGTTTTCGCATGTTTTCGTAGCCGTGTCACCCCCTTTATTGTGACCTATTCTGCAGTCGGTTGATAAAGCTTAATAATGATTGTCCGTGTTTTCTTCGCAGGGTTTCGTAGCGGTGTCAACTTTGCCTAATTAATGCCATTAGCCTGGGGTATTGACACCTATAGCACTGTCCAAGAGCGTCTATGTTTTCGTACAGGTGTCAATACCGGTGTCAACTTGGCCTAGTTAATGGAAATGGACCTACGGAAATACATAACTTGTTAGAATGATTGTTAGAATGATTGCAATGTAGATATGGACCTACGGAAATACATAACTTGTTAGAATGATTGTTGCGTACTTAGGACCGCCGTTTTATAGTACGACAACTTATGTAATATACTCTACCAGGGGGGTTTTGTCCTACCCTGGGGGGGTTTGTCCGGGGGGGTTTTTGTCCGGGGGGGTTATGTCCGGGGGGGTTATGTCCAGGGGGGGGTTTTGTCCTACAACCATGACAACTGAGGCCGTTACCCTGGACAGAAATTTGCTTGACATAATTATTACAGCACTTAATAAGCAGGAGCAACGTGTCGCTTAACTCTTTTATAGTCTTTCGTGTAAGACTTAACAATGAACTAAAAGCCCATTGCAAGGTATACAGGATCCCTCAGGACTTCACTAACGCCTAATATAAAATTGAAAGTCTGGAAAGACCCTATACTCATATTTTGTTTCTTGGTCGCCGAAAGTGCCCTTAATTTGTTTTGTTTTTCTTATTTAAGTGGTTAAATAACCTTTAAAACACTTTTTTCTAAGCCAATTGAAGGGCCGAAACCCCTTGTCTTTGCCACTGAGGCCTACTGCAACAGTTAAGTGTTGACAAATACATTAAGTTTAACTGTCTATCGATTCTAAAAATTATAGCCTACTGTGTGCTAAGCACATTGCCGGCGGAGTCTCGTCAAATACCTTTAGGCCTACATAACATCTGGTATTGCTATTGCTAATGATTTTAATAATAAAACTTGTTAAAATACGTTACTCGCATTGTGTAAAATGTCACGTTTACATGTCTGACTGCCGCTCCATTAATTTTGTCTGTCTCCGTGTCTGTTTGTCTGTCTCTATATATATATATACTAGCTGTACCCAGCCACGCGTTGCTGTGGCAAAAAAGACTTCCCCCTCCCCCTCCCCCTCCCCTCCCCCTCCCCTCCCCTTCCCCCTCCCCCTCCGCGATGGCGACGCGGATCACGCCATAAAACGCTTGAGCAAGAAGGCCGTAATGAAATGCGAAGGCCGTAATGAAATGCGCTAAAGAAATTTACGGAACAAACATGCCCGAATCGGTATGCAAGGCTTATTGACGGCGTAGGCTATGTGTTGAAAACGGCGGAATTTGCAAAGTTGCTTTTTTAGCTTAAAAGATTGCGTTTTTTCCCAAAAAGCATTCTGCAAACCCGGCCGTGTTGGAACTAAACGTTTTGGTGAAGTTTCGAAAGCAATCAATGAAGAAAGTTCGGAGATCTTGCGTCAGGTGCCAAACGCGGTTAGATTTATATATATATAGATATATGTTTGTTTTTCGAGCCTGTCTGTATGTCTGTCTATATATATATATCTGTCACTGTCTGTCTGTCTATCTCAGTCATCACTGTCTCACTCTTTCTGTCTCTCTGTTTCTCTTTCCGTCCGTCCGACAATCAGTAAGGCAACGCCAGACAAGAGCAGCATAATTATGCGAATATGCATATGCAAGGCAGGTGATTGGCAGTAGCGGCGGCAGGGAGGGTAGGGGGGGGCTAAGCCACCCAAAATAGGCGATCCATATTTTCCCCATGCAAAAATGACAAATTTCGACGTTCAGCCCCCCCAAAAAACTGAAGCTGATGACTAAAAAAAGGTAATCAGAAATTTTTGAGGATAAAAATTTTAATCCTGGCGCCGCCACTGGTGATTGCTGAACATGAATGAATAATATTGTAACGAAAATGATATCAATTTTAAACAATTACGATGAATATTGTAATGTAATGTAATTAGTAATTTCAATAGCACCGCTCACAGCCGAGGCAATTCAGTAGCGCTCCCAGTGCGATAACCTCTAGAGAAAAAATAAGTCTTAAGAAGAGAGAGAGATGTAGAAAGTGGTCCTGAAAGTAGAATCTCACTCTCACGCAGCATGGAGGAAAGAGAATTCCATAAGGAGGGCATTCCAAAGATGGTGAAGGATCGAGTTTGAGCAATATTGATGGTTACAAAATTAATAGTTTGCTTTTCAAACTGCGATTCGTTCAATATCAACAATTCTAAGAATGATAATTTTGAGCTGATGTTCCTGCACGGTGATAGAAAAATACTTCCTTGAGTATTTAGAGTCTTTGGTTGTACATCAACTATCGTGGCGTGCGACCAATGAGACGCAGGCTATAATAAGTCATGTGATTTTCGTGTCGAGGTTTAATTTGTTTTTCTGTTTGTTTGTATGTGCACTTGTTATAGCGCCCATTCAAGCTCTCCCTACTCAGATTCGCTCCCGAATGTAGAGCGGACACTGCATCGTAGTATCACACCGAAGCGCTGAGCAATTGTGAGTGAAGGACTTGCCCAAGGTCCTTACGCGGCGAGGTGGATTCGAACCTCGAACCTTCCGGCTCCAAGGCAGCGACGCCATCACTACACCACCGCGCCCAACAGGTTGATTGAACTGAGGTTGATTGGACGTTGATTCTGAAACAGAAATTGTCTTTTTTCATCGTATATGTAACCATGTATTAAAAACTTAAATTTGAAACCGTGTAGGCCTAAATGTGAGGCGCCAGGTGTCGCGCCTTCGACTTTCGACAAAACCTATTAAAACTCGTCGACTGAAGTTAAAATATTCTGTCTACACATGTAATAGTCTGGGTGTTAAAAATACTAGGTATGGATTTCTTATGCACTATGCGGAACCAGATGTTCTACTGTGTGTGTGTGTGTGTGTGTGTTGCTTGTGGATGCATACGTAATATTACGTATGTATGTGCGTAATACTGTGTATGCATATGTATGTGTGTGTATGTATGTGCGTATGTATATGCGTATGTATACATGTCTGTATGAATGCATGTATGAATGTATATGTGTATACATGTATATGTATATGTGTGTATGTGTGTGATCATGTTCGTATATGGGCATGTGTATGTATGCATGTATGTATCCAAGTATGTACATGTATGTATGTATGCATGTGTGTGTATGTGTGCGTGCGTGTGCGTGCGTGTGCTCGTATGTATGTATGAATTCATGTAATAGGCTACTATGTATGTATTGCGAAATTTGGCCATTGTGCGTAGTTATGAATTGCCTTTAAGCCTGTACATTTTCATTTTAAAATTCTGACTTCTGACCAAGATATTGCC